>CM053790.1:579498819-580208819 GCA_028749045.1 Cupressus sempervirens | reverse complement strand
ACCTCATAAGAAACTGTATAAGAAATTGATAAAATGAATATACATCTAATGAATAACATCAGTTGCACATGTCGTAGGGTATGCACATATAGATATGAGTACAAAAGAATACAAGATATATGATAGCATATATACATCAACTACAAGTAAGTCTCCAAGATAGGAGTAAGAATGAAAAAGGTACAATGTCTACAATAAACATCTAATGTTTGCCAATCTTAGGGGGACCAAAATGGTAAGAAGACACTACCTCTCAACCACATGTTCACCTACTTAGTCTTCCACTCCCACCATATAGGGAAGATGATGAACAATCCACAAATAGATATCAAACCATAAAATAATCCTTAAAAAATAATCTTAAAAGCCAAAACTACCTCAAGGGTAACTCAACTACTTAAGAAGAAGAGATAATCAAAATCTAAAGACCCTCATTCCAATACCAACATCACATACCAATCCAACATTCAGATACAAAACACAATACAATATTATCAAATCAAGATAAATTCAATGAAAGATATCCACCTAGCCTCAAAAGTGACATGTCCAAGAAAAATAATCAACAAATAACAATAGTCATCAATAAGAGTAAATCACTATAATAAGAACATCCAAAAATAAGTACACCACTAGAGGAAAATACAAAATATATGGAGGAGACTCAGGCTATGTTCTAGGGAATGTCATCACATGGTCAAACTACTAGAGTTACCCTAGACTGGTCTCTCATTAGACCTCGAACCCCCAAGAATTGAGTTACTTTGGTATGGTTATTCTGAACCCCAACCCTCAATGTGACACATGCAAAACTAGAATACCCTCTCTTGAAGATGAGGAAAACCATTCATACCTCTCAGTAGGTATCATCCCATTCCCATCCTTAGTCTATACAAACACTCAAGGCATGAGAGGAAAATATCTTAGACTTATCTTTTAAGTGTATTTCTCCAAATATTAATTACTAGATTATCACTTATTACATAACTTATAATAGGTTACCCTGGCTCTACCTACTTTGGGTCCTAGACCCCTATTGCAAGCCACTCCCAAAGATATACACCTAGAAAACCTCACCTAAGCATACAAATCACTATTGTATCCCATACCACAATACCCATAAGAATTAAACTAGGTTCCTTAATAGGCACCTTAAAAGATAAGTTTGTTCTCCCAACCCAAGTAAACATAAATGCACCATGTAGGAAACTTCATAAATACAACTTTCAATTTTAAACACAAGCTCATCATAATACATGAAACAAATAGACATCAAGAAGAAATCACAAAAGAAAGCTTCTTGTGTACGTCCTAGTTGGCCAACTAAAAAACTCACAAGAAAATAACCATCATGAAAAGAACAAGATATGACTACAAGTAAACATAAGGAGAAAACTTAAATATCCAAGTCTCATAGTTAAAATCATTTGTTTTGAGAAGTCCAATTTGACCATAATGATGTATTTTAATTCATCAAGATATCCATATTTTTTGAAAATTAAATAATGTCCTTATACCTAAATGTTCCAATGAATCAAGGCAATACTTGTAAGTTGTTATTGCCATCATGTTTTATTAATACATTTAGAAGCCAAGTCTCAAATTGCACCAAAATGCAAGTTTAATAATTTTACCTATAAAATTTTACAATCCAAAATTCAATCCACTATAAATTAAATTAAAAAATATTAAAAATAGTTCTTAAACTAATTATACTTATAATAATTATAAACATATATTTAAAATCTAATAACTTTAATCACTATTTTAAACTAATTAAATCTTTATTATTATTATTATTATATATATATATAAAATAATAATAATAATAATAAACTAAGTTAAAAAAATATAATTAATTTTTTACAAAGAAATAATAATAAAACCCCCTTTTGGGGTGGGGCTTGCTTTCATAGCTTGTAGGGCTCACGTGACCCTCCCAAAAGGATGGTGGTTGCCAAGAAGTTAGGGTCTATTAACATTAGACGTGCTTTGCTCAACAATGCCAACAAAGGTGGGGGAGGGAGGAGGGGGCCGGGGTCATGGCCTTGCCTCCCAAAAAAAAAAATGAATTATATTTTTTAAATTAAAAATTTATGTAATATAAATTTTAATATATTTATTTTTTGAAACATGTGCAACTACATGCTTGGATGCTAATTTATTTTTCTACCAACCCCCCCTTTTTTCTCTTTTTCAAAGAATAAAATCAGAGAGATTCTAAAACGATTTATAAATTCATTCTAATTAGATTTCAATCAAACCTTAGCCCAACAATTCATTTTCTGACCTGAATTTCATCGAAAGAATATAGATAAGATTCTCATATCATTTACACTGATCCGAGCTAATAGGGCACAATGATAAATCAAGATTAAAGCACACAGAAAATATGAAGCAAGTAGATCTTTTCCAATGCAATATACTATCATGAATTTCAAACTCTACCTCATGTTGATGCTAAGAATCTGTCAACCTAGTGAAACCCTTTTTAAAATGAAACCCTTCAAGCTACTAGAAAATTCCTTTCTCCTAATTTGAAAATTGCTCCCTAAAAATCCATCCCTAAAATAATGACTCAAAAACCTCTAATATAGAGCCCTAACTCCCTTTTAGGGTTTCTATCTCCAAAATCTCTAAAATATATTGACTTTATTTAATTATTTTTTTCTTGCATAATTTAACTCACTTTTTAAATTAAAATACTCTTTTATAATTATTTCCCCACTTTAATATTTAATGTAATCTCGTTAAAATAATTATTTATAATTTTTATCCATAAAAGTAATTAAAGTGCATTCTTTAAATGCAACTCTAATTTTAATCAATAATATTTAAATATTGACACTAAAGAAATATTTAATATTTAATCCTTTTAATTTAATTTTCTAAATTAAGATTTTAAGTTACATCTCTTAATTTAGCCAAATGTTTAAATAATTTCAACAATTAAATATTATCTTATTTAATATTTTCCCTCTTTAATTAAATAACATTTAATAATTCAAAAATCAATAATTAGTCAAAAAATCATAATAAGCAGATCCCAAAGTCAAATTGTATGAAATGGATAGGAAAAATCAACCTTCAAACCACATATGCACAAAAAGACTCACAGGTTTCTGAGTAAACAATCTGTTACAAGTCCTCCTTATATGACAAGTACTTAGGCTATGGATGTGATTGGACCTGATCATTATCTTCTTTTTCTTACCATTGAGTTATTGTGATAGGGTACTCATCATGACAATTCAGGAAAGTTGATGCTTGGTACCTACATCCTGTATAAAAGATGAGCATCTCTCTCTCTCTCTCTCTCTCTCTCTCTCTCTCTCTCTCTCTCTCTCTCTCTCTATATATATATATATATATATATATATATATATATAATGTCATGGAGTGATACATCATGTAGATCTTGATTAGAAGGTGACTATGTCTCCCTATATATATATATATATATATATATATATATATATATATATATATAATGTCATGGAGTGATACATCATGTAGATCTTGATTAGAAGGTGACTATGTCTCCCTCCCTTTCCCACATCAAACACATAAGATAGAAAAGTAAAATAGATACACACTATACACATGCAAGTATGGGGTAAGTACCATAATAAATCAAAAATCAAATTATCAAATGCTTTGATATAACAATACATAACTATAAATATAAAATAATCATAATTAAAGACATATCATATGAAATCATCATGAAAGAAAACACATTCACTAACTAAGAATCATTAAAGCATCATTAATGCACAAGCAATCATAATCATTAATCAACACATCATCACTACTATATCTATAATCCAAGTTATAAAATAATCTCATGTAACTATAAATCAAATATCCATGAAATTAACAAATGCATGAAATGGACCTAAAAGAGTTCAGCAATCAGAAAAGAAAAGAAAACTATGGGTGTCCATTACAATTCTCCAATCCCATAAGCACCAAAATTAAGGGCATGTGCAAAATCATGGTGTACCAAAAAGTGGCAATATGAAAATGTTGTAGTTTTAAAATGTCTAAAAGCATTTCAAAATTTGTTCTAACATTTTCCCCACCCATCATGATACCAAAGGAAAAAGGTAATACCGTACCTTATCAAGTACCCAATCCCATATTGGGTATCTAATATTATTAGGTACCTAATATGATATCAGATACCCCAAACCTAAATCCACAAAATAAAAACCAAAAACTTGAGAACGTCATTTTTTAATGTTGCTTCACTGTGTTGAAGAAGGAGATTGATGAGAACAGATTGATACAAGTATGATCAATATGTTTCAATCATTATTTTATCACTGATGTCAAACCTATTGTTTGTTGGTAAGACAAATGCTTACAATATTTAAGTACTATCACTTATTTGATTGATGAAAAGGACTTATCAAAAGATGTAACAATATCACCTAGAGGAAAGGTTGAGTTATGTTATGTAAAGGAGTGCAAGAATTAGCTAAGATAGTGATAACATGATGTATTGATAATCTACTTAAGGTTACAAAGGCTAGTTATACTAAACAAGTTTAGAAAAACAAGTTAAATAAAGTTTGTTTGACAAGCTTGACCTAATGGATAGTAGGTGCCAAGAAAAGTCAATGTAAGTCAAGCAATAAATCAGTTGGAGCCAAGTAAAATTCTATTCTAGTATATGCCGAGAAAAATAGTGAATTCCAAGTAAAGTTTAGTTGATGTTGAGCACCAGTAGTGATTCCACAAAAGATGCCAAGATATGTAGTATGTGTCGAGCATCAGAAGAAAGTTAATGCCAAATGATTATATTATTTGAAAGATCGTGAATTCGATGGATTTGAGTCGACAAGTTTATTTTTTTGGATTGTGTGAACCAAGTGGAAGATAAGATTAATGAGCCAGTGGCATAAAATTCAAGGTAAACCATTTTGAGGTGAATTCAAAGAGGATTGAAGGAGAAGTTTCTAGAAGAGATATGAAATATGGGGTAGATTCATTGAATCTTACCTAATCTATCCTAACCCTAAATTGGATGAAGGAGAATGAATGAAAAAAGATCTTAATTTCCTATTTATAGGGATGGCTAGTGAGAAGCAAGGGCTATCATGTGTGAGAACCTAAGGAAGATAAGAAGTAAAGGGCATTGCTTCATCAAGTGACCTACGAGAACAGTCTACATTTGCATGTTAAGCAAAAAGGTTTAAGGGTATGAATGCTTGAAGGGTGAACAAGCTATCAGAGTTGAACCATGTGAAGGCTAACCATAAGGGAGGACTGAAATGGAGATCTATAATCTACAAATGGAGTTGTAAGTTGTTATCAGATTAATCCTTACTGTTACTCTCTAATAATTGTATTAGTCTAAGGTAAATCCTTTGGATTAAGGTTGACCTAACAATCATTTTTAAATCCTTTAACTGGGTGATATTTCAAGTGAATGGTCTAAAGTCCTCTAACAAGGCTCACTCCTAATAGGGTGATTAAAATCCTTTAACAAGATCACATCTAACAGTGTGTATTGTAACCTTTAACAAGGTTGAGCTTTCACAGGGAATCACTTCAGAAGAGTGAAAAAGAGTAGCATGTTACTGGTAGTTTTCACAAATTAGGTTTCCACATATATCATTTTGTCAAATGTGTTGCTAAATCAGTTATGTTTCATGTTTACATTTTTGCAAATTGATTTGACAGTAACCTACAAGTTTTAAAAGATTGCATAATCTTGTGGATGCAATCATGATGATAAATGTTTTATGGGTTCACTAAGTTGGGAGAAGTTTTATATATACATTTAAACCTTAGATAACTAATTCATTCCCCCCCTCTTAGATATTCTAAAGTATTCCAACAATTGGTATCATAGCCATCTACTTAAGAGGACTAGTTTAAAGGTACTAGAAGCACAAAGATCAAGATGTCAAAAAAAGAAATACCCAAGCTTAATAGAGATAACTTTCTTGCATGGAAAAATTTGATGAAGCTACACCTTGGAGCAATTGGAGATCATGTACAATATACCATTACTACTAAGCATCTTGATCTTTCTAGAGCCCCAATAGCCAAGAATATGAAAAAGAAGAAAGAAAACAACCAGGCAATGTTGGAGATTGCCTCTGCTCTAAGCTATGCCAAATTTGATGATATCAAAGCTCTTGATAGTGCAAAGAAAATGTGGGATGCCTTAACCACCATCTATAGAGGAGACACTAATGTTTTAAAAGCCAAAGTTGAAAGTCTTAGAGGTAAGTTTGATGATATGAGAATGGAAGAAAGTGAAAATATTGCTCAATATGTCGCAAGGATAAAAGAAGTTGTTAATGTAATAAGAGGATCTAATGGTAAAATAGATGATGATATTGTAATAAGAAAAGTTATAAGAACACTAGTGCCTATATATTCTATTAGAGTTTCTATAATTGAAGAGCTAAGATGTATACTGGGGAATAATTTATCACTTGAATATCTAGTAGGTAGGCTCACTGCTTTTGAGCTATCTAACTTTGATAATTACAAACTTGAAAATATTGAATTTTCTTTCAAAGCTAAGTTGTCATTAAAGGAACCTGATGAGAAGAAGAAGAAGAAAAAGATAAAGTATGTCTTCAGTAACAACGACACAGATGAGGAGGATGTAGAACAACTTGAAGCATTACTGGCAAGAAGATTCCATAGAGTTAAAGACAAGTTCAAAGGTAAATTACCTATCATTTGTTTTAATTGCAATGAGGTTGGTCATATTGCTACTAAATGCCTAGAGAAGAAGAACTACAGAAGTAGTGACAAGTAAAAGAGTAGAAGAGATGAAGACAACAAGGACTACAAAGATAAATGAAAAAAGTCATGCTAAATTACTAAAGAGGAAAAAAAAAGATGAGTTTGATGAACATGATGATGAAGTGGTGTATGTTGCAATGAAGGATGAATCTAATGAAGATGAGGAAACTACCCTTGTGACATGTGTAAAAAAGAATGACAGGTGGATCATTGATAGTGGGTGTTCACATCACATGACTAGAGAGAAAAGTAAGGTCATTACCTTGAATTTTTATGATGGAAATAGTGTAAGATTTGGTAATAATGCACCATTCTTAATAAAAGAAAAAGGTTCTATCAAACTCATAGATAAGATTTTATGTGAAAATGCCTACTATGTCGAAGGACTTAACTATAATCTATTGAGTGTGATACAACTGAATAATTCAAGAGGTTGAATTTGAAAATAAAATTACTAAAATATATGACACAAATGAAAAACTGATTGGAAAGGGTTATTAGACTAGGAGCAATCTATTCTATCTTGACATAGAGGATGCTACTTGTCTAGTTGTAAAATTTGATGATGTGTGGCTATGGCACAAGAGATCATGTCATGTTAATTTTGATAACTTAGTTTGTATTAGTAACATGAGAAAAGTTAGAGGTTTTCCTAAATTGAAGAAACCTGATAATATAATGTGCAAACAATGTTAGTTAGGCAAAATGACAAAGTAAAGTTTTAAGAGTAAAACTTATAGCTCTAAAGAAATACTAAAGATTATTCATATTGACTCGTGTGGACCAATTGAAGTGAAAAGCTACAAAGGAGATAAGTACATTATGTTGTTTGTTGATGATTATTCTAGAATGATGACAGTTATTATCTAAAGAAAAAATATGATGCTTTCCAAATGTTTAAGTGGTACTTAGCAAGAGTTGAGAAGAAAATAGGTAAAAGTATGAAATGTTTGAGATCTGATAGAGGAGGAGAATTTACATCAAATAAGTTTAAGATATTTTGTAATGACAAAGGAATAAAAAAATAACGACATCTACCCCTAGAACCCTTCCACAAAATGGAATTACTAAAAGGAGGAATAGGTCTATGATGGACTGTACTAGGACACTCATGATGGAGAAAAATGTTGCTTTGAAATAATGGAGAGAAGCTATAAGTACAGTTGTCTATACCTTGAACTATGTACAAGTCAAGAAAGGTATTTATTCAACACCTTTTGAACTATGGTATGGATACTCACCCAATGTAAAATATTATAAAGTATTTGGAAGCAAATGTTATATTCTCAAAGACTTCAGAAATGGTAAACTAGATGCAAAAAGTGAAGAAGGTATATTCCTAGGCTATTCTACAAGAAGTAAAGCCTACAAGTGTTTAAATACGAACACTAACAAATTTTTGGAAAGTGCAAATGTAAAATTTGATTAATATATAGAAGTATGTGAGGGTGAACCTATGAAGGAACTAGAAGAATACAAATCATTTGTATACTTTTATGAAGGCATGCTTGCTGAAGAAGATGTTGCAAATTAAGCTACAAACTAACAACAAGTTTCAGTAACTGCTGAGTCACATACTATGAATATCGAGTCGCATTTAGGAACCAAGCTACACTCAAATGCTAAGTTATAGAATGAGGTTGAAGCATATTCTTGTTATGAGATTAGTGTACATGAAAGAAATGCTAAGCTACCTAATAGAGATGTACATAATGACCCTAAAGTTGAAAGATCAAATAAAGAAACGAGAGTTGAACCATGATTGTCCAAATATGTCAAGAGACATCATCTTGCTACACAAATTATTGGAAATAAAGATGTTATACCAATAAAAAGAAATAGATTGAAAAATAATACATGTTTGCTAAGCATGAAAGAGCTTAAAATAGTGAAAGATGTCTTAGAAGATGTGGACTAGAGTAAAGCCATGGAAGAAGAGATTGAACAAGTTGAGAAAAACAAAACATGGACTCTAGTTCCTAGACTAGAAGAAAAAAATGCGATTGGCACCAAGTGGGTATTTAGAAAAAAGCTAGATGAAAATGGTGAAGTCACAAGGAACAAGGAAAGATTAGTCTGTAAAGGTTATGCACAAGAAGAAGGAATTGACTATGGAGAAACTTTTGCTCATATTGCTAGATTGGAAGGAGTATGAACTTTTCTTTCTTATTCTACATACAAAGGTTTTAAAGTTTATCAAATGGATGTTGAATCTACATTTTTGAATGGTATACTAGAGGAAGAAGTTTACATAGAGCAGCTAGAAGTATTTGTTGATGTCAACAATAAGAATATGGTATGTAGATTACACAAAGCACTATATGGTTTGAAACAAGAACCAAGTTTGTGATATGAAATTTTTGTTGATAATATCATATTTGGAGGTCAAGATGCTTTATGTTAAGGTTTTTGCAAATGAAATGAAACAAGAATTTGAGATGTCTATGTTTGGAGAAATCAAGTTCTTTGTGGGTTTGCAAGTATATCAGATGAAATATGGTATTTACATCACTCAGTTAAAGGATGTCAAAAAAATATTAAAAACTATTGGATTGGAGGATTCCAAACCAGTAAGTACACCTATGGTAACAAGACACAAATCATCAAAGAATGATGATTCAACTAAGGTGAATCAAACATTGTACAGGTCTATGATTGGAAAATTATAATATGTAGTACATAGCAAACTTGACATTGCATTATCTATAGGGATAGTTGCAAGATTCTTTACTAATCCTAGGGAGAATCATCTAATGGTTGTAAAGAGAATAATGAGATATCTAAAAGGAATAGAGGAGTATGGTCAATACTATAAGAAAAATGAGAAATTTGAATTAAGAGCATATATTGATGTTGATTGGGCTAGAGACATTGATGATAGAAAGAGAACCAATGTAGGAGCATTTTTCTTAAGCAAGGCTAGTTACATGGACTAGCATGAAACAAAACTACACTTCACAATCTACTACTGAAGAGCACAAGTAGTGGATCATTTTTCTTAGGAAAGAGATTGGTTGCTTGGACCAGCAAGAAACAGAATTATATATCTCAATCTAGTGTTGAAGCTAACTATGTGGTTGCTGCAGTAAATTTTACAAATCTGGTATGGATCAAATAGCTACTCAAAGGTATGAAAGAGGAAATCATTGAATCTATGATACTTTATTGTGATAACACAAGTGCTATAAACATATTTAAGAACCATGTGATGCATACAAAGACAAAGGATATTGCAATCAAGTATCATTAGTTGAGAGAGCTAGTTCAAGACAAAGAAGTGAAGATGGAATATGTGAATACAAAAGAAAAAATAGCAAATATATTCACAAAATATTTACCTAAGGATTCTTATGAGTATCTAAGAGGTAAACTAGGGTGATACCCCTATCAAAATTTTTTTAAGGAGAAAGAGTTGTGTCGTGCATCAAATGAGTTGAATGTTATATCTTTACACATTGATGCAATAGATTTTTATTTAGGATCAGCGTAAAGTAATCAATGAGCTAAACTAGAAGATTAGTCACACAAGTAAGTTGATAGAGGGAGAACCTAAATTGATAACATCTACATGTTGAGATGATAAGTCATTGGCATTATTGTCAAAGAGGGAGAAATAACTGTGAAATACAAAGTAAAGTAATGAACTTAAAGAGGGAAAAATGACTAAGAGATACACAACAAAGACATACCTAGTAAGAGGGAGACAGAAAAAGAAATCAAAGAAATAACATAGAAAGATTGGCACTATGAGTGAGGGAAAATAAAAGGGAAATTAGAAAGAGAGAGACACAAAGAAGATATACATTGAAGGAGATTGATAAAGTCACATCACTCTACATAGACAAAGGACACATACTATTAGAGGGAGAGATTTCAACACAAGGTATTATTTTCTTTTTGGTATTATTGTTGGTTTTACATTAATGTTAAAGAGGGAGATCATTGAGAAAAAAGGATATTGTTGAAAAAAATATTGTTTTGATATGTGGAATCTGAAAACAATCATTATATTCTCATTGATGTCAAATGTGCTACTTGCTAGTGAGAAAATTGCTTGTTTGGTCCGAATGCTATCATTTGTTTGATTGATGAAGAGGATTTGAAAAGGAAGGATAACAAGAGCTCCTAGAGAAAGGTTAACTTATTTAGCATATAAAAGGAGTACTGAGACCAAGCAAGACATGGATTATATATTGTATTGTTTATCTACTTGAAGTTGAAGTTGATGGATACACTACCTAAGTCTAGAAGAAAAAAGAATACATATTGTGTTTGCCAAGCTTGACTGAGTGAACAATTGGTACTGAGCAATGGTAGTGCAAGCTAAGCAAAAAATTAGTTAGTGTTGAGCAAAGTAAACATATAGTGTATGCCAAGTGAATTTAGTATCTGCCGAGTAAATTCTAGATAGTGTCGAGTGATAGTAAAAGACAACATAAGCCAAGTGAGGGATAATGGATGTCATGCAATTTAGTGTGTGCGAAGAATTAGAGGTTAATTATTACTGAGTGATAACAATGTAAGTTTGGTTGAAGATTCATTGAATCTAAGTCAACTAATTTGATTTCTTGAATTATGTGAAGCATGTGGAAGATAACCATGATGAGTTGATGGCAAAAAAATCAAGGTAAACTATTTTGAGGTGAATTCAAGGAAGATTAGAGAGAAAGTTTCTAGAGGAACCAAATGGAAATGTGGGTAGGTTCATTGAATCCTACCTAATCCTATGTAACCCTAAAATGGACAATTTTGGTTAAGCAAAAAATGATATAAATTCTCTATTTATAGAGATAGATGGTCAGAAGAAAAGGTTGTCATGTGCAAAAACCTAAGGAAGACAAGGAGTCTAGGGTACTGCTTCATCTAGTGGGTGAAAATAAGAGAATGCAGTTGGCATACAAAGAAAGAAGGCTTAAGAGTATGAATGATTGAAGGGTGAACAAGCTATTAGAGCTGAAGTGTATGAATGCCAAGTAGAATGGAGGATTGAAACAAAGATCTATAATATGCAAGTGATTTTTGATTTCTTACCAAATCAAGCCTTACTATTACTTTCTAATTATTGTATTAGTCTAGGTTAAATCCTTTAGATTAAGATTGACCTAACAGTCATTTGTAAATTATTTAACTGAGAGACATTCTAATGGAATGGTCAAAAGTCCTCTAACAAGGCTCACTCCTAATAGGGTGATTGAAATCCTTTAACTAGGTCACATTTAATAGTGTGTATTATAACCATTAACAGTTTTGACCTTTCACATGGGATCACTTCAGAAGAGTGAGAATTAGTAGCATGTTACTGGTAATTTTTCTCAAATTGGGTTTCTACATAAAATCCTTGTGTCAAATTTGTGTGAATTTTCTTATGGTGTTTCATGTTTGCATTTCTACAAAGTTATTTTGACCTAGGATAGTAACCTACAAAGTTTAAGTATTGTATGATCTAATGGATGCATGCATGTTGAAGTTTATGGATATAGGTCTACAAAGAATTAAAAAGTTTTATTTGTACATTTTGACCTTAGATAATTTATTCATCCCCCTCTTAGTTGTTCTAAAAAATTCCAATAGTTACGACCTTCCGAAGTTGGGCCGACCAAAACATCCAAAAATAATGTCAAAAATGTACTTGTCCAACCTTATATGTATTTTTAGGGTCTATCAGCCCTAGGTATTAAGTTTGAATGTCTAGAATATTCCCGAGTGACATAAAATTGCCTATTTAAGAAATGCTCGAACATTGTCTAAGATAGATCTAGGTGATAGTTCATAACCTAGTCTTGCAGATTACTATAATGAAGGCACCCATGTGGGTTAGCATATTATAATTGTAAATGATGTAACCCCACATTTGCAGAGATAATAATAAGCCCATATTTTTTCTTGCAATTATTGTTTCTTTATTTCTACTATGTGTTTATGCTATTAAGGGGAGCACCCTTCATCAAGTGGTATCAGGGCTAGAGTTCCTGAGTATGTGGACAAATCATCAACTGTGATGCAGTTCACACTAGGACCATGGTTTAGGCTAAGCATGTAGATAGATTGTCGATTGTGAGGCAATTTGCACTAGGGTTTTAGTGAAAGCACAAAAATGCTTCCGTGAAGAGAGTGTGGTAGAAGATTTGAAGGTGTTACACTCAAGGATTTCAGAACCCTCCAAAGGAAAATACATGGAATGCAAGAATAGATGTGTAGAGGAATGAATCTTGTCATAGGATATGATAAAAGCGAGGATGAAAGAGAAGAAGAAGGAAATGAGGACCTAGACACAGTAGAGAAAGTTCTTAACCTAGAGGAGGCAAAGCTTTTTAAGGCCATTTCTAGTAATAAAAAAAAGACCTAAGTTTGATGTCTCAACATTTTTGAGAAATTTCAACCTATAGGAATTAATCGACTAGATCAATGAGCTAGAAGAATACTTTGAATATGAAGATATTGAAGATCTAGATAGGGTGAAGTTTGAAAAGGCCAAACTAAAGGGCCATGCAAAGATATGGTGGCAAGAGATCTAGTTGGATCGAAATAAAAGAGGAAAGCAAAAAAATCACCAGATGGGATTGGATGGTAGCTAAAATGAAGAGATAGTTCATTCTAGTGGATTAAAAGCTTTATCTATTAAATAAATTGCAAGGGTTGAAGTAAGTGGGAAAATCTATTCAAGAGTATACCAAAGAGTTATACCAAGTTCTCATTAGAACTAGCCATGTAGAAGCTAATGAGGAGAAAGTCACTTGTTATCTTAATGGGTTAAGACCAAGAATTCACAATGATATGAGTCTTATTCGAGTGACTAGTATTGAGGAGGCATATCAGTTTTCCATAAGAGTTGAGTAGAAAGTGAGAAAAAAGCTTAACAAAGAGAGTAGTGGAAGAGGTCACAATGGAAGATCTAGCAAATGATATTATGGAAACTAAAATGATGATCAAAAGAATAAGGATGAGGCTAGAAGTAGTAGCTAGAATTAGAGGGAAAATAATTCCAATCATTTCCATGATCAAGACAATAGAGATTAGAGAGGAAGAGGTAGAGGACAAGGATTAGGAAGAAGAGGCTTCTATGAGAAATGTTTTCACTACAGAGAAGAAGGGCATAGAGAATTTGAATGTTCCTAGCACCAAGGAAGTATAGATAAAAGAAAAGAAGGCTAGGCCATAGTTGCACATTCCAATGAAGATGTTAGATCATCACATTCTGAAGATACTAAAAGGGGAGAAGTCCTAGTTAACAAAAGAGTCCTTCTTAGAGGTGAGAATGAACTTGATCAAAAGAGGAGTTTATTTCACACTAGGTGAAAATGTGAAGATAAGTGTTATCATGTGATTATTAATGGTGGAAGTATTGACAATCTGGTGTCAGAAATGATGGTAATAGTGTTGAAGTTGAAGAGAAAGAAACACCTGCATCCATACTATATTGATAGGGTGCAAGATAAACACAAGGTCATGGTTAGTGAGCAATGCTCAATGATGTTCAAGATCAGAAGCTATCATGATGAGGTACTATGTGATATCATACCTATGGATATATTTCATATGTTGTTGAGTAAGTTGTGGTAGTTTGATAGGCATGTTGTACATGATAGGTGAGCACATACCTACACTTTGACCAAGGATGGAGTGAAACATAAGTTGAAGTTGTTGAATGAGAAAGAAGGAAAGGTATGTAATTTTTCCAGAATATGTTTTGTTGATGGAAAATAGTTTCTCAAAGGTATGAAGCATGAGCATATATGTTTTCCTGTAATCCCAAAAGATGGTAAAAAAGAAGTAGAGGTGGTACCTACAGAAGTTACAAATTTATTAAGAGTGTTTCTTGATATTGTGTTAGATAATGCACCTGATGAATTGCCCCCAATGAGGAAGATTAGTTGCCATATGGATTTGATTCTAGGAACCATCTTTCTGAAGAATGCAACACACAAATGAAGCCAACAAAAAGTGAATATTTGAATAGACAAGTTCATGAGTTGTTGTAGAAAGGTTTGATTCAAAAGAGTCTGAGTCCATGTGTTATACTAGTAGTATTAGCACCAAAGAAGAATGGAGAATGGAGGATGTGCACATATTCTCACACTATTAATAAGATTACAATGAAGTACAGATCTCCATTGCCAAGGATGGATGATATTATGGGTTGTTTAAGTAGGGTTGAGTATTTCACAAAGATAGATCTGAAGAGTGGATACTATCAAATTAGTATCAGAGAAGGTGATGAGTGGAAGACTTCTTTGAAGACAAGGGAAGGATTGTATGAGTTTTTAATAATGCCTTTTGGTCTAACTAATGCACCGAGCACTTTCATTAGGCTCATGAATGAGGTATTGAAGGAGTTTCTGGCTAAGTTTTTTATTGTTTACCTAGATGATATTTTGATCTTTAGTAAGACATTGGAGGAGTATTTGATGCATATCCAAAATGTGTTTGATAAGTTGGGAGAACATTTGTTTATAAACTTGAATAAGCCCATATTTTGTTCTCATAATTAATGTTGTTTCTTTTCTATTATGCATTTATGGTATTAAAGGGAGCACCCTTCAAGAATTAGTGTACTTAGGATTTTTCATGTTAGAAAAAGGTCTAAAAATGGACTTAAAGAAAGTGAAGGCTATCCTTGAATGGCCTAATCCTACGAGTGCTATAGAGGTAAGAATTTTTCATGGATTGGTTAGTTTTTACAGAAAGTTCATAAGAGGTTTTAGTAGTATTTTAAGACCCTTACTCAAAAAATGAGGGGATAGGAAAGAATTTAAGTGGACTTTAGGAGTAGGTAAGAGTTTTAATCTATTGAAATAGAAAGTTATAGAGCAAATTATTTTAGCACTTATAGATTTTAACAAGATATTTTGAGTAGACTATGATGCTAGTGGTACTGTAGTAGGAGTTTTTTTGAGCCAAGAAGGTAGACTTGTTGTTTATTTCAATGAGAAATTGAATGATGCAAAAAGAAAATATTCTATTTATGATCAAAAATTTTATGCTATAGTTCAAGCATTGAAGAAGTGGAGACACTATCTTATTCCTAAGGAGTTTTTTTTGTATACTAATCATCAAGCTTTGCAATATTTGAATAATTAAGGAAAATTAAATCAAAGAAATTTGAAGTGGGTTGAGTTTGTCATGCCCATAATTCACAAAGCAAAAACATAACTAATTTTTTTTCAAAAGTAGAAAACTGAAGGTAAGAAACTTAAACTAAGAGATGATGAAGTTAGAAGGTGGAATGAAGTTTTCTCCAATTGAAATTTGGATCTCGAGTTCACTATGAGGAGGTCACCTAGTTGCTAGTTACTTAAGACAAAACTACGTTAATATGATATGGTCGTGAATCCCTCATTCTTCTATAGTCAAAATGAGACACCATGATGTACAAGTTTTAGTGTGGTGGTAAAAGTTCTAAGGTTGTAACGAGAAGCTGCTTTATCAATTTATCATTTTATTTCTATTAATATTAGTTTTACCTTTATTTTAATATTTCCATTATTATTGTTATTCAATTAAATTATTATAATTATTATTTGGAAATGCCTATACTTCTATTTTAATATACATCTTTTCTTTGTTGCTAATATTATTATTATTTAATACTAAACTAAATTTACTACATTTGCAAATAATGCCCGATTAATTATTACTCAAAAACTATCATCATAACCTATATATATATATATATATATATATATATATATATATATATATATATATATATATATATATATATATATATATATATATATATATAGGTTACTAAAATATCTATAATCAAAATATAATAAAATCAAATATTTTAAAATAAATTATATATATTCTCCTTAAATTCATTTAATATACTAAAATCAAGATAAACTCAAATAAACTATAATCCTAATTATACAAATCCTTAAATTCAAATTATAATGAAAATAAGCTAAAATCAAAATATATACAATCCCTTTATATATATATATATATAACAAAATAAAACATTCAAATATTTACACCCTACTCCATCTACTAAGTGTTAGAAATATTATTGAAAAAGAATACTATCAAAGGGGGGGATTGTTGTAAAGAAGGAAGAGTGTTATTAAAGAATGTTTTCAATCATTGTTTTGTCATTGATTTCAAACCTGCTGGAATGACAATTGCTTATAAGATCCAAGTACTATCACTTAGTTTATTGATGAGGAGGATTTAATCAACAAGATGTAATAAAAGCACCTAAGGAAAAGGTTGAGTTATGGTTTTGTAACGAAGTTTAAGGATAAGTTAAGACAATGGTAAAATGATGTATTGATAATATACTTGAAGATACAGAGGTTGGCCACACTTAGAAATGCTGGAGGAATAAGTTGAAACAAGGTTGACTGAAAAGCTTAACTAAGTTCATTAGTGAGTGCCAAGAAAGCTAGTTCAAGCCGAGAAATTTTTTAGTTAGTGTTGAGAAAATAAAAAATCTAGTTCGTGTCGAGTGATACAGACAAAGCTAAGCATGTTTAGTTGTGGAGCAAAGCAACAAGTGTCGAGCATCAGAAAAACTTAGTGGATGCCAAGTAAATCCACAATAGGTGTCCAACATTAGTAAAACATAGTTGATGTCAAGTAACATAGTATGTGCCAAGCACTAGAATTTTAATAGTGTTGAGCTGCTGCATTATTAGAAAAATCAAAGATTCGTCAGATCTGAGTCGAAAAGTTTATTACCTTGAATTTTGTGAACTAGTTAGAGGATAAGGATGATGTGTTAGTGGCATAGAATTTTATGTAAACCATTTTTGAGACAATTCAAGAGGATTCTTCATGATGTTTCTAGAAGGAACAAGATGTGGGTTGGATTCAATGAATTCTACCTAATCCATTCAAACTAAAATTAAAGGAGGGAAGAATCAAGTGGGATAAGAAATTCTAGACTTCTATTTAAGGAGTCATAGGCCAAGAAGCAAGAGTTTTTGGTGTGCCAAAATTGCAAAGTGGTTGAAAGGTGTCGAGGAGAAGGCATCTAGGAGAAGGAAGAACATAGCACAAAGACTCTACTTCGGTAAGTGGTCATAGAGGAGATTGCACTGGTACATTGAGCATGAAGACTCAAGGAGACAAAGCTTGAAAAGAGGACAAGCTATTAGAGCTGTAGAGACTTAAAGCTAGGAAAATTATGAAGAGTTGAATTGTGATCTAAAATTTGCAAGATAAGTTGTGAGTTGTTTTAGGTCAAAAGCCCTTATTGTTACTATTTAACAATTGTGCAAGCTAGGGTAAAATCCTATGGACTTAGTTTGGTTTAACAACCATTTGTAAATCCTTTAACAAGGTGACATTCCAAGTGAATGTTCTAAAGTCCTCTAACCAGGCCCACTTCTAACAGGGTGCTTGAATCCTTTAACTAGGTCACATTTAACAGTGTGTTGTAGCCTTTAACAGGGTAGACCATTCATAGGGCATCACTTTAGAAGAGTGAGAATTGAGTAGCATGTTACTGGTGGTTTTTTTCCAAATTTGGTTTCCATGTAAATCACTGTGCTATGTGTTGATTCTTCATGTGTTATGCTTGCATGTTGATTTACAATAACTTGCTAAGTAGGAAGGTTTAAGCTTGAATGAATAAATAGCTTAATAGGCTCACTTTACTTGATAAAAAAAAATTAATTAGATATTTGGACCTTGAATAACTGATTCACCCTCCCCCCTAATTATTCTAAAATAGTTCTAACAATTGGTATCAGAGCCATCCGCTGATTTAGTTTCAAGGTACTAGAAGCAGGAAGATCAAGATGTCCAAGAGAGAAGTTCCCAAGCTCAATAGAGATAACTTTTTTTGCATGACAAAGCCTAATGAAACTACACTTTGGATCAATAGGTGATTAGGCAAAAACCTCAATTGGAGTGGAACATGTAGATCCAACTAGATTCCTTTCTGCAGATGATTTGAACAAAAGGAAGAAGTATAATGAGGCAATGTTGGAGATTTCCTCTATACTCAGCTATGCTAAATTTGATGACATCAAAAGATGTGATTCTAAATTTAAGATGTGGAAAGCCCTATCAAATATCTATGGAGGAGATTAGAATGTTCAAATAAAAAAGAGAGAAAGCCTTAGAGGAAAGTTTAATGACATGAAAATGGAAGAAGGTGAGAATGCTACTCAATATGCCTCTAGAATGAAAGAAGTGGTAAGTGCAATAAGATGTCTAGGTGGTCATTTGGAAGATGATATTGTTAATAGAAAATACTTAAGAACTTTTCTCTCCATCTATGCTATTAGAGTTTCAACCATCCAAGAGCTAAGGGGTGTCCCAAAAAATCAGCTAACTTTTGAAGGAATAGTAGGGAGACTCACTGCTTTTGAATTGTCCAACTTTGATAACTACAGACCTAAGAATCTTGAATCTAATTTCAAGCCCAAGCTATCATTGAAATATATTGATGAGGTGAAATCAAAGAAGAAGAGTAGAAAAGGAAAACATGCATCCAGTGACAGTAGAACAAATGAGGAAGATGTTGAACAATTGGAAGCATTATTGGCAAGAAGATTCCACAAAGGCAAAAGTAAAATCAAAGGTAAGCTCCCTATCATTTGTTTTAATTGCAATAAAGTAGGACATATTGCTGCAAGGTGTACATAGAAGATGAACTACAAAGAAGGAAACAAGTACAAGGACAAAAGAGAAGATGATAGCAGAGATTACAAGAACAAAGGCAAAAGATGCTACATCGTTGAAGAAGATTCTGATGAGAATGTTGATGAGCTAGTTTATTTAGCCATGAAGGATGAATTAGATGAAGATGAGGCAACAAAACTAGTAACCTGTGTGAACAAGAATGAAAAATGGATCATAGATAGTGGATGCTCACATCACATGATAGGAGACAAAAGTAAGTTTATTACCTTGACCCAATATGATGGAAATAGTGTTAGATTTTGAAATGATGCTCTTTGTCAAATCAAAGAAAAAGGTTCTATCAAACTTGCAGAGAAAATTTCATGTGATAATGCATACTATGTTGAAGGATTGAACTACAATTTGTTGAGTGTATCACAGTTAGGAAATATAGGTTTCAAAGTTGAATTTGGATACAAAATTTCCAAAATCTATGATACTAATGGAAATCTGATAGGAAAAGGTGAACAAACTAGGAGTAATCTATTTTACCTAGTTATGGAAGATGTAACCTATCTCATTGTTAGACTTGATGATGTGTGGTTATGGCATAAAAGGTTGTGTCATGTTAACTTTGAGAATCTTATTAGCATTAGCAAAAAGAAGAAAGTCAGAGGTCTACTTAAGCTAAAGAAACTTGAAAGTACAATGTGCAAACAATGTTAACTAGGGAAGATGACCAAGTCAAGCTTCAAAAGAAAAACCTATACTTCCAAAGAAGTACTAGAGTTAGTACATACTTACTTATGTGGCCCAATAGAAGTACTAAGATACCAAGGAGACATATGCATAATGCTATTTGTGGATGACTACTCTAGGATGATGACTACCATGTTCTTAAAGCAAAAATCTGATGCATTTCAAATATTTAAGTGGTATTTGGCGAGGGTTGAGAAGGAAATAAGAAAGAGTCTTAAATTTCTGAGATCAAATAGAGGAGGATAGTTTACATCAAAAGAATTTGAGATATTTTTCAATGACAAAGGAATTAAAAGGAAAATATCAACACCAAGAACTCCACTATAGAATGGGATTGCAGAAAGAAGGAATAGATCAATAATAGACTATGCTAGAATACTAATGATGGAGAAAAATGTTGCTCTGAAGTACTAGAAAGAAGCTATAAGTGTTGTTGTTTACACCTTGAATTGAGTGCAAGTCAAGAAAGAAACAAATGCAACACCTTTTGAATTATGGTATGGTCACTCACCTAATGTAAAACATTTCAAAGTATTTGGTTGCAAATTCCATATATTAAAGGTACTAGAAATGATAAGTTTGATGCAAAAAGTGATGAAGGAATATTCCTTGGATACTCCACTAGAAGTAAGGCATATAAGTGTGTGAATGCTAACACTAACAAGGTTGTGCAGAGTGAAAATGTAAATTTTGATGAGCATGCTAAAATCCAAGTTCATGAATCCAAGAAACTGGAAGATTATAGATCTTTTGTATACTTCTATGAAGGAATGTCCATTGAAGATGAAGCTACTAATCAAGTTGGGAATTGACAAAAAAATTTAGTGTCAGCTAATTCATAGCTAGTGAATGTCGAGCTGCATTCAGAAGCCATGTTGCAGAATGAAGAAAATGCACATTCTGATTTTAAAATTAGCACACATGGAAGAGATAATGAAATAGTAGAGAATGATGTGAAAAGTGACTCTTAAGCTAAAGGACCAAACATGGAAAGAAGGATAGAACCAAGACTATCTAGGTATGTGAGAAGACATCATCCTATAGAACAAATCATTGGAGATAAGGAAGCTAGACAAACGACAAGGAATAAACTAAGGAATGAATCATGTCTACTAAGAAAGATTGAACACAAAATAGTGAAAGATGCATTACAAGATGATAATTGGAACAAATCTATGGAAGAGGAGATAGATCAAATTGAGAAGAACAAAACCTAGACCCTAGTTCCTAGATCAGCAGATAAAAATGTAATTGGTACCAAATAGTTCTTTAGGAACAAACTTGATGAGAATGGTGAGATAACAAGGAACAAGGCCAAAGTAGTCTGCAAAGGCCATGCACAAGAAGAAGGACTAGACTATGGGGAAACATTTGCCCCTGTTGCAAGAATGAAAGGAATAAGAATACTACTTGCATATGTTACTTATAAAGGTTTCAAAGTCTACCAAATGGATGTGAAGTCTTCTTTTTTGAATGGAATAATGGAAGAGGAAGTCTACATAGAACAACCAGAGGGATTTGTTGATGACAACAACAAGGATATGGTTTGCAAACTACATAAAGCACTATATGGTTTGAAGCAAGCACGTAGAGCATGGTATGAGAGACTACATAAATACCTTGTGAAGATAGGATTTGAGAGAAAAAATGACAACAACAATATGTACATCAAGGCAAAAAAAGATAAAGACATTTTGATATCTGAAATCTTTGTTGATGATATAATATTTGGAGGAAAAGATGCTCTATGCAAATATTCTGCTGATCAAATGAAACATGATTTTGAAATATCAAAGTTTGGAGAAATCAAATCCTTTGTTGGATTGCAAGTACATCTATTGAAGCTTGGCATATTTGTGACCCAATAAAAATACATCAAGGAGATACTCAAGACATTTGGATTAGAAGACTCAAAACTAGTCAGTACACCAATGGTAACAGGACATAAGTTATCCAAGAATGATGAGTTAGCTAAAGTGAATCAGAAAATGTATAGATCAATGATTAGAAAGTTGCAGTATGTTGTGCATAGTAGACCAGACATTACATTAACTATTGGAATAGTGGCAAGATTTTTTGCTAACCCAAGAGAAAATCATTTGATGGCAGTAAAAAGCATACTAAGGTACCTAAAAGAAATTGATGATTTTTGTTTATACTACAAGAGGAGTGAAAAGTTTAAGTTGAAAGCCTACACTGATGTAGATTGTGGAGGTAATATTGATGACAGAAAGAGCACTAGTGGAGGAGAACTTTTCTTAGGCAAAAGATTGGTTACTTGGATCAGCAAAATGCAAAGTTGTACCTCACAATCCACAACAGAAGCTAAGTATGTTGCTACTACTATCAATTGCACCAATATTGTATGGATCAAACATTTGCTACCAGGTATGAAGGAAGAGATAATTGAACATGTGATACTCTATTGTGATAACGCAAGTGCCCTCAACTTATCAAAGAATCCTGTGATGCATGCCAAAACAAAGCATATTGCAATTAAGTACCATTATGTAAGAGAATAAGTGGAAGATAAGCAAGTAAGGATGGAATATGTTAGCTCAAAGGAACAGATTGCTGACATCTTTACAAAAGCACTACCCAAATATGCTTTTGAGTATCTTAGAGATAAATTAGGACTGATACCCCTATCCACGGCTATGTGAGAAAAAGAAAGACTGCCCTACATCAAATGAGTTGATTGTTGACATATTACAAATCGATGTAGAGGATATTTACTTTAAGATCATGCCTGAAGTAATCAAAGTGCTAAATTTCCAAATCAGTCACAAAGCAAGGTGACAGAGGGAGAAAATAGAGTACCTACAAATGCTACACTTGCATGGTAAGATGATGAAACAATACATCTTTGGCATTGTTTTCAAAGAGGGAGAAGAATAGTAGAAACTGATCAACAACATTCAATTGGATAGAGGAAGAAGTAGCAAGAATTGATCAAATCTACAAGATCAAATGGATAGAGGGAAATAGTTAGATACTAGAATAGAAGAACATGATCAATGCATATAAAGAGAGAATAATGTAAGAAGGAGTCAAGAGTAGTACAAGAAAGAAGTGAACAATGATAAGCCATAGTAAAGAGGGAGAAAATGAATGATCAAGAAGAAATAGTAGAAAGGAAAGAAACATGATGCAATAGCTAAGAGGGAGAAGCAGAAGCAAAGAAATCAGGATAGAAGATCAGAAAGGGAGATGTGACACAATTTCTTTTTGGCATTTGATTTACTATTTTAACCTAGTTATCATTTTGATAACTTGGTTGATTAGTTTTGGTTTTTTGTCAATGCCAAAGAGGGAGATTGTTAGGAATCTGATTGAAAAATAATACTATCAAAGAGGCAGATTATTGCACAGAGGGAAGACTATTTTTAAAGAATATTTTCAATCATTGTTTTGTCATTGATGTCAAATCTGCTGGAATGATAGTTGCTTATAAGATCCAAGTATTATCACTTAGTTGATTGATGAATAGGATTTAATCAACAAGATGTAACAAAAATGCCTAAGGGAAAGGTTGAGTTATGGTTTTGTAATTAAGTGCAAGGATCAATTAAGACAATGGTAAAATGATGTATTGATAATATACTTCAAGATACAGAGGCTGGCCACACTTAGAAACACTGGAGGAATAAGTTGAAACAAGGTTGACTGCAAAGCTTAACTAAGTTCATTAGTTAGTGTCGATCAAGCTAGTTCAAGATTAGAAATTTTTTAGCTAGCGTTGAGAAAATAAAAAATCTAGTTTGTGCCGAGTGATACAGACGGAGCTAAGCGTGTTTAGGTTTCGAGCAAAGTAACAAGTGTCGAGCATCAGAAAAACTTAGTGGATGCCAAGTAAATCCACAATAGGTGTCCAACATTAGTAAAAAATAGTTGATGTCAAGTAACATAATATGTGTTGAGCACTAGAATTCCAATAGTGTTGAGCTGCTACATTATTAGAAAAATCAAAGATTTGCCAGATCTGAGTCGACAAGTTTATTACCTTGAATTTTGTGAACTAGTTGGATTATAAGGATGATGAGTTAGTGGCATAGAATTTTATATAAACCATTTTTGAGAGAATTCAAGAGGATTATTCATGATGTTTCTAGAAGGAACAAGATGTGGGTTGGATTCAATGAATCCTACCTAATCCATTCGAACTAAAATTAAAGGAGGGAAGAATCAAGCAGGAAAAGAAATTCTAGACTTCTATTTAAGGAGTCATAGGCCAAGAAGTAAGAGTTGCTTGTGTGCCAAAATTTCAAAGTGGTTGAAAGGTGTCGAGGAGAAGGCATCAAGGAGACGAAAGAACATAGCACAAATACTCTACTTCGGTAAGTGGTCATAGAGGAGATTGCACTGGTACATTGAGAATGAAGACTCAAGGAGACAAAGCTTGAAATAAGGAAAAGTTGTTAGAGTTATAGAGACTTAAAGCCACGTGATTTGTGAATAGCTGAATTTAATCTGAAATCTGCAAGATAAGTTGTGAGTTGTTTCAATTCAAAAGCCCTTGTTATTACTCTCTAGCAATTGTGCAAGCTAGGGTAAAATCCTATGGACTTAGGTTGGTTTAACAACCATTTGTGAATCCTTTAACAAGGTGACATTCCAAGTGAATGTTCGAAAGTCCTCTAACTAGGCCCACTTCTAATAGGGTGGTTAAATCCTTTAACCAGGTCCACTTCTAATAGGGTGGTTAACTATCATACTACTAACAAAAGCTATTTGCAAAATACACCAGCATGGAACTTAAATGAATTTCTTGAATCTAATATAAAAAACATCAAATATTTCGTATGCATTATTGACATACAATTTCATAATTTAAACTATCTACAAATCTATCAACTATCAATTACATACTCTACAACTAAATGAGAACCATTACTAAACATCAATGCAATAAAATTATTATTATGAAATTTTGAGGAGTTGAGAATAACAAATGATAATATCCTATCCATTCTTCCAATGCATATCATAATGCAATTTTATTTTCTTTGACACATCCTAATTTCAAGTAATGATAAGAAACATCAAAACAATGAAAATTTTCCCTCATGTTCCTCTCAAAAAATTTGCATTCAACACAATATCAAGCAAGCATTAGGGTGGTGAAATCATCATATCCAAATACACAAGGGAAGGACCTTTACAAGAAAGATAATTACAATCTCTCTAATGGCATATGCTTGAAAAAAATAACATCATTCTTTCAATACAATAAGTTCACATAACAAAAATGGCATTGTCCTCCATTACAATACAATAGCAATAGTATTCTTTCCTTCTATGCAGAGGTAAGACTTCTTAACTTACAAATGTCCAAGACTTCAAGAAAATACCTACAACCAAAAGACAAGATGTATAATCATGGAGGCTCACCTCCCAACATAGGCCTCAAGGAGGCCACCCGTCGAGCTTGGGGAAACAAGACACAAATAGTTGCATACTAAACATTCACATATCATGTATTATCACAACAATATAACAAGATTCTACACAATACATTACAAAGCAACCCAACCCAAGGCTTGCACAAAGATTCAATGACTGAATCAAGTATAGGGTGAAGGTGGGATCTCTCCATGAGGAGGATTTCCAAAGCTATGATTCACAATATACATTTATTCTCATTATCAACATGCCCTTTTGAGGTTTACAATAAATTCCCCTCTACATACCTCCTTATAGCTCCCAAAATGCAAGTAAACGAGAAGACCACATTCCATTGAACATATAAAAATCATCTCCACACATAGGAGAGTTCCTCAACTAAATGTGTGAGCCTAACTAACCCCTTCACCCAAGCATCTCTTCCTTCCCAAGGGTGAATGATGCTTCACACCCATTATACAAACACACTCAACATAAACCAAAACAAAATTCAAGAAAGGAATCACATTAACTTCTAACATGCAACACTCAAACAAGAAGATCCTTATTCACACCCACATCTACAATACACCAAAATTTTCTATGAAAAAAAGGAACACCATATCAACTCTACATGCAAATGAAGAACACCATGGATCATGGTTACCAATCTCACTCCAAGCAATGGCAATGAAAATTTGTAGTATAGCTCCTTATCCTCTTTCTCCAAACCTTAGTTGTCTTTAAAGATAGAGAGTGGCCAAGTGAATTTTCAATTTGGCCATGCCTTTATATATCACTCTCATTTCTGGATTCAATAAAAAATGCTTTCTTTTTGGGGTCTCCTAGGTCTTCTAGGTACCCTAGTGGTCATTAATAGCCCCCTAACTTAAAGTATCAACATGTGTAGGGTTTATTTTTATAAAAAATTCACCTTAGAGCTACTTTATGGCCCTCACAATGATAGGAAAGTTCAAATTTCAAATTTCCTATGGTGGTAACCTTGTTCTCTTTAAAAATTTAAGGCAATAAGCCAAATTTCTCAATCAAGGTATTTAACTCAAGATAAGGTGTCCACATGATCCATCATCAAAGAGCATTTCATTTTCACATAATGAGTATCAGTTTCAAGTGACACGCACAAAATTCACTATACATCACACATGACATGTTCAAAATCTACACATACATGTCACATTTACAAAATAAACACATCGCAACAAGGTTTACGAATCTTATAAAGATTCACCTTGGCAATGTCATTTTAACATGTGTGTATACCTTGTTTTCCCATTATGTTTCCATGGTTCCTTTCCTGCACACTAAACTCAAGCATCAGTAGTCCAATGAAAAGCCCCATATAAAATACATATGAAAATAAAAATACATGATAACTTCATTATTCTACCATTCACATACAACACATTCCATAATTAACTTCTTATTCTCCATTATTTACATATAAAGCATTTAATCATTAATCCTCAAAAACAACTATATGTTACTAACTTTCCTAATAAGATCAAATTAAGCATTTGAAACACATCATATTTCCATTTCTTATCATAAAAGTGAAATATTGGATAAATATCCATTAATCCATCAACTATGCCAAATAATTCCTAATACATATCATAATGGAAGACCACAAGGCAAATATCATCATTTAAGTAGAAAAATTTATAGTCAATCAAGTATGAAAATATTTGTTAAGATATCTAGTCCTAAATAACAAAATGGAAATATAGTATCTATATTATGATGGGTCAGGGTGAGGCCTCACATCCTCCCCCCTAGGCATGAACTTCCTCCTAGAGTTCATAAAAAAGATAGGGGTACTATACTTCATCTATGTTGCATCCTCCCATGATGTTGTGACCTCATCATAATAGTCCCAGTGGACTCTAACCTGGTCTAGCTCTCTACCTTGAAGTGAAAGGGTCCATCGAGCTAATATGTGAATGCGCTCTAAGGCTACCTGTCTGTCTGACTCCACCTAAAATACATCCCAAATCTATGAGGTGAGACTCATCATAAATATACTTCCACAATATAGAAACATGAAATACATTGTGGATATGTGACATGCTAGGTGGTAGGGCTAGATGATAAGTGGTTGGTCCTATCCGCTCCAAAATCTCGAAGGGTCCAACAAAACAAGGTGCTTAGTTAGAGCCCTTCCCATAATAGATTAGAATCTTATGAGGTTGTACTCTCAGGAATATTCTATCACTCACCATATACTCTCTATCTACCCTCTTGGCATCTGCATACTTCTTATGTCTATCTTGGGCCTCTCTAAGTCATTACCTAATCTATGTCACCTATTTTTCTATGTCCTTGACCAATTGTGGTCCAATGGACACCCTATCCTTGATCCTATCCAAAATCAAGGGTGTCCTATAGGGTCTACCATACAAGGCTTGTTAGGATGGCATACCAATGGAATAATGATACCATTATTGTAGGAAAATTTGGCAAGATGCAAGTATTCCTCCCACTTAGCCTAGTTATCCATCACATACATATGCAACATATCCTCTAAAATCTAATTAACCCGCTCTATCTATCCATCTATTAGAGGGTGATAATTGATGTTGAAGTTGAGCTTGGTGACCAATATTGTCTATAATTCCCTCCAAAAGGATGATGTAAACAAGGAATCTCTATCTAAGATGATCTTACGAGGAATGCCATAAAGTCTGACAATGTCTCCCAAGAAGACCTGTGCAACTATAGGGGCAATGAAGCTAGTTCAAACTAGTGAAAAATGGGAAACTTTGGTCAAGGTGTCAACCATCACCATGATGGCATTGTGGTGACAAGAAGACATTGGAAGACCAACAATGAAATCCATGGAGATAGACTCCCACTTCCACTCTAGTATCTCATGGGGCTACAAGAGACCTCCTAGATGTCCATGTTCTTCCTTAATCCTTTGACACTCAAGACATTTGGCTATAATATTAGTGATCTACATCCTCATACCTAGCCAATAATATAGTTGTCTCAAATTGGCATAGAGTTTCTTAACTCTAGGATGTACTGCATATGGTGCTTGATGAGCCTCTAGAATAATAAACTCATGCAAGCCACCTACTGAGGGTACATAGATGCGCCCTTTATGTCATAATAATCCCTCAAAATCTAATAAATAGTCAGCAAATTTACCCTCAAGAGGTCTTTGAGAGTGGACTATCTAGCAAAATTTTACATAGAATTCATCCTCTGACAGGTGATGCATAATTTTCTCCCTCAAATTATGCCTGTAACCATGGAAGTGAGCTCATGATTTCATTAAGAACTCCATCACATAGGAACTCCATCCATCTCCTTTGCCTAGCATTAAGATTTGGCTATGTGAAAATATATTGCAAGCTTTGGTAATCTGAATGAAGTTCAAATCATTTCCCTAGAAGGAAATGTCACCATCATGCCAATGCATGGACCATTGGCGCAAGCTCAAGATCATGAGTAGGATAATTGAGCTCATGTCGCTTGAGTTTCCTCAACTTGTAAGCTATGGCTCAACCCTCTTGCATAAGAATAGCTCCAATTCCACCCAAGGAAGCATCTGTGCATACTACAAAATCCTTTGAGGGGTTGGTTACTGCTAAAATGGGTGCACTAGTGAGTGCCCTCTTGATCTTTTGAAAGGCCTCCTCACACTTTTTTGTCCACTCAAACTTCTTCCCCTTTATTTGAAGAGAGGTAATAGGGTGAGCTACCTTAGAGAAACTTGCCACAAATTTCCTATAGTATCCTACTAATCCCATGAAACTTCTAAACTCTATGACGTTGGTAGGTGCTAGCCAATCCATGATGGCTCAGATCTTGAATGGGTCCAGTGAGATCCCATCCTCTTATATCACATGACCCAAATAATGCACTTCCCATTTTAAAAAGGAACATTTTGACAAGCTACCATAAAGCTGATTCTCCCTTAATCATTGTAATACCTTCCATAAGTGCCCTTTGTGTTCCTTCTTGTCACAAGAATAGACCAATATATCATCTAGGAACACTACTACAAACTTGTCTAGGAATGTGCAAAATACCCCATTCATGAGGCATATAAATATAGTTAGGGTATTCGTGAGACCAAAAGGTACCACTGTGAACTTGTAGTGACCATATCTTGTACAAAATATAGCCTTGTGGATGTCACTTTCCACAATGCGCAATTGATGGTACCCTGACTTCAAATATATTTTGGAGAATACTCGAGCACCCTAAAACTAATCAAATTAGTCATCAATCCTAGGTAACAGGTATCAGTTCCTAATAGTCACCTTATTCAACTTTCGGTAATCAATGCACAATTTGAGTGATCCATCCTTCTTCTTTACAAAAATCACCGATGCTCCCTAAGGTGATACACTAGGTTAGAGATGTACCTTCTTCAACAGTTCCTCTAGCTGAATCTTAAGTTCATTAAGCTCATGGGTGGTCATCATGTAGGGTGCTCTATATATGGGTTCAGCTCCTAGTATGAGATCAATATGGAAATCAACTGTCCTTGGCAGTGGCATACCAAGAAGCTCTAAGGGAGACATGTCTACAAACTCTTTTAATATTGGATAGTCATCAAGAGAAGGTTGCTACCCTACATCCTCCTCTCTATCACTAACGGTGATGGAAAACAGTTGACACCCCTTCTACATGCACCACTTAAGCTGCATGAAAGAAATCATATAGAGGGATACTAGCCTTTGAACTCCTGAAATCACCCTAGGTGTACCATGATTATCTATATACTCAATCCTCATCTGTTTGCAATCCACCTTGAAGCTATGGGTGCTAAGCCAATCCATGCCAAGAACTACATCATAGGATCCCAATGGAGTAATACACAAGTCTAATGTGGTGTTCATGTCTCCAATCTTAATTGGACACTCATGGATCAAGGAATCAACTAACACCCTAGCCCCTAAAGCTAACTCAACCTCTTAGGAAAAATCTTGTCTAGTTGCCACTAGCCTGCATTGCTCCACTTTAAATGGAGATATAATAGAGTTTATACCTCTAAAGTCAAATAGTATAGTAACCTCATATCCTCTAATCAAACGTGTAGCCTCAATCACTATGGCCTAGTGCTCGGCCTGGAAATTATCAACTGCTACAAACACCCTATGGGATTTGTCCATATCATCTACTATAGGCTCTGAGGTGGCTCCTTACTGATTGCTTACTATGGGACCCTATGGACACTCTCTTGCAATATGACCCATATCACCACAAGCATAACATGGTCCACGGGTCTGACTCTATACTCCCTGTGGCCTAGACTATTGCTAACCCCTAGTCTTACTAGACCCACTAAAGCCTCCCCTAGAGGACTACTAAGTCTTGGCTGGCTGTGTATACTTGTTTTGTGGCATCTGATCACATTTGGGGGCTTGTAAATGCCATTGTTTGGACTTAGAGCCCTGGTAACCTTATGATGACCTCTATCTAGTGTCTTATTGCCCTCTCTGCTATGTTTGTGGGGCCTTTGAAGACCTTGTCAAGTGGTTCTAATTACCCTTCCAAGAGGGTTTCTACTGTGCTAGTTGTTGGGAGGGGTTTTGGTTATGGGACCTATCTTGAGATTCCTATCTAGTATGAATATCTTTGGCAACCAATGCCATCTCAACTGCCTCTCTAAAAGTGGTAGGAAAAGCCAACCACATTGATCCCTAAAGAGATAAGTTAAGGCCTTTAATGAATTGATGGATGTGTAGCTTCTCATCTCTCATGCACTCCACATAAGGAAGTAGCTCTAAGAACCTGCTCTCATATCAGGCCACTGTGAGGCCCCTCTACTAAAGATCATGGAACTCCTCAACTTGCCTCTATCTAAAGTGTTCTGACAAATATCTATCCCTGAAATAGTCCACAAAGGACTCCCATGTGAGTGTCTCTACATCTACTCTCCCTAGAGTCTCCTCCTAATGCTACCAAGTGGAGGCATCTTCTCGTAATAGGTGTATGGCCAATCGTGCCTTTAGATTTCTCCCATGGGTACACAATCCAAAACACCTCTATAAACTCTATAGACATGCCTTTGCATGTGTTCCAACTATGGCACCGGTGAATAGGGGTGGCTTGAGACATAGTAGGTCACTAATCTCATCTCCAATATCTTAGGGTGCTCTCACAACTGCTCACTCTAATGTAGGGGGTGGCTCGACTTGGTGTACTAATACTTCCCCCTGATCCTCTACAAGTCTAGGTAGGGGAGTTCTAGTCCTTTCCCTGATATTGCCCCCTTGCCCCTTTGCATCCTATTATCTTGGCTTTCAAATGATAGGTGGTAACCTTGGATGTACTACTCTAATTAGATTATTGATAGCATTCAAAACCTAATCAAGATTTGGAGGTTTCCCTAGTGGGGATCCTCTCACACCTTATCTTGCCTCCTTTTGGCTTGTTGGATTTGCTCTAGGACCTTTGGCCCTTCATCGACCATTGTGGGTGACTACAGGCATCCTACACAAAATTGTAGCTCATACGTTAGATGTAATGGGTTAGGCTCCCAGTGTTGAAACCAAATGCTTTAATACTAGAATGTCATGCCCATAATTCAACAAGGCAAAAACACAACTAATTTTTTTTTGAAAAGTAGAAAACTAAAGGTAAGAAACTTAATCTATCCTTAAACTAAGAGGTGATGAAGTTAGAAGGTGGAATGAAGTTTGCTCCAATCAAAATTTGGATCTCGAGTTCACTATGAGGAGGTCATCTAGTTGCTAGTTACTTAAGACAAAACTATGTTACGATGATATGGTCATGAATCCCTCATTTTTCTATACTCAAAATGAGACACCTTGATGTGCAAGTTTTATTGTGGTGGTAAAAGTTCTAAGGTTGTAATGAGAAGGTGCTTTATCAATTTATCATTTTATTTCTATTAATATTAGTTTTACCTTTATTTTGAATATTTCCATTATTATTATTATTCAATTATTATTATAATTATTATTTGGAAATGCCTATACTTCTATTTTAATATACATCTTTTCTTTGTTGCTAACATTATTATTATTTAATACTAAACTAAAATTACTACATTTGTAAATAATGCCTAATTAATTATTACTCGAAAACTATCATCATAACCTATACTACCTTTAACAATAATCTAAATTATATATATATATATATATATAACACTTCTAATATATCTATAATCAAAATATAATAAAATAAAATATTTTAAACTAAATTATATATATTCTCCTTAAGTTCATTTAATATACTAAAATCAAGATACAGTCAAATAAACTATACTCCTAATTATACAAATCCTTAAATTCAAATTATAATGAAAATAAACTGAAATCAAAATATATGCAATCCCTTAATATATTTTATTTATTTATTTTAATTTTAAAAAAAACAAAAAAAAAATCGAATCTTTACACCCTACTCCATCTACTAAGCTCCTTAAATTTTCTAAATAAATAAATCTCCTATACTAATCTAACGTTACATCCCATAACATAATTAATGTGACTATAATTCCCTAAACTACATTAACACTAATATCCTTAACTCATAAAATATAACTATGTTTATATTGTTTTTGTTTTTAAAATTATGCACATTCTACATATCCCCAACCACCTCCTTATTTCCTAGGTGTCCTATATTACCCTGCCCCCTCATAATTACTTTTCCTCCCAACATAAATTCTTTCCTCCCTCAACATAGCTGCCATACCCCTTTTCTCTCTCTTCCCACGCGGGAAGGAGGAGAGGTGGATGACCTATCAACATGGCATCCTCCTAATTATGTATGCCTCCTATTTAGATTAAATGTGCCAAGGCAAGTCGGGTGAGTGGAATTTTCTCCTCTCCAAACTTGCATCTTTTTTTCTTTATATATATATATATATATATATAACTCACCTACCAAGATATTGAAACTAGGTCGCCTCCTAGAGTGGGGTGTAAGGAAAATTTTCTTTTTTTAATATTTGTTTTTTAAAAAATTTATTTGAAATCTCTCTTTGTTATTTATGGAGCTTCCCATTTACATACTCCCTAGATAGAGATTAAGTGACTAGGCTAATTTTTTTTATTCTTTTTTTTTTTAAATATTGAGGGTCCTATCATGATTTAATGACAATATATAAGAATTCCGCCACCTTATTTATGGGGATTGGTAGCAAAATTATTTATTTCTCCTTATAGTTGTAAGATATCATATTTTATTTAGGGCTCATTATTTTATTTGACTTTAATAGCAAGGGTCTTATTGAATTTGTCTCATACATTTTCCAAAAAAAATATGCATCTACAGGTCTTGTTTTGAGTTTAACTCTTTTGTCTAGTTCTTTTCATATAATCTCTAAAGTTGTATAGATTTAAATTGATGAACATAAACATTACATCATGCATCAATTTTTTTATCCTATTTAGCAAATCTAAAGTAAGAAAACAACTATCATATTACTATCAAAAGCTATTTGCAAGATATACCAGCATGGAACTTAAACGAATTTCTTGAATCTAATATCACGAACATCAAATATTACATATGCATTATTGACATACAATTTCATAGTTTAAACTATCTACAAATCTATAAGCTATTAATTACATACTCTACAACTAAATGAGAACCATTACTGAACATCAATGCAATAAAATTATTCTTACGAAATTTTGAGGAGTTAAGAATAAAAAATAATAATATCCTATCCATTCTTCCAATGCATATCATAATACAATTTTCTTTTCTTCGACACATCCTAATTTCAAGTAATGATAAGAAACATCAAAACAATGAAAATTTTCCCTCATGTTCCTCTCAAAAAAATTGCATTGAACACAATATCAAGCAAGCATTGGGGTGGTGAAATCATCATATTTAGATACACAAGGGAAGGACCTTTGCAAGCAAGATAATTTACAATCTCTCTAATGACATATGCTTGAAAACAATATCATCATTCCTTTGATACAATAAGTTCACATAAAAAAAATGGTATTGTCCTCCATTGTAGTACAATATCAATAGTGTTCTTTCCTTCTATGCAAAGGTAAGACTTCTCAACTTCCAAATGTCCAAGACTTCAAGCAAATACCTACAACCAAAAGAAAAGATGCAAAACCATGGAGGCTCACCTCCCAACCTAGGCCTCAAGGAGACCACCCACTGAGCTTGGGGAAACAAGACACAAATGGTTGCATACTACACATTCACATATCATGCATGATCACAACAATATAACAAGATTCTACACAATACATTACAAGACAACCCAACCCAAGGCTATCACAAAGGTTCAACAATTGAATCAAGTATAGGGTGAAGGTGGGCTCTCTCCATGAGGAGGATTTCCAAAGCTATGATTCACAATATATACATATTCTCATTATCAACATGCCCTTTTGAGGCTTACAATAACTTCCCCTCCACATACCTCCTTATAGCTCCCAAAATGCAAGTAAACAAGAAAACCACATTCCATTAAAGATATAAAAATCATCTCCACACATGGGAGAGTTTCTTAACTACATGTGTGAGCCTAACTAACCCCTTCACCCAAGAATCTCTTCCCTCCCAAGGGTGAGTGATGCTTCACACCCATTACATAAGCACACTCAACATAAACCAAAACAAAATTCAAGAAAGGAATCACATAAACTTCTCACATGCAACACCCAAACAAGAAGATCCTTATTCACAACCACATCTACAATACACCAAAATTTTCTATGAAAGAAAGAACACCATATCAAATCTATAGGAAAATGAAGAATGCTATGGATCATGGGTACTGACCTCACTCCAAGCAATGGCAATGAAAATTTATAGTATAGCTCCTTATCCTCTTCCTCCAAATGCTAGTTGTCTCTAAAGATAGAGAGTGGCCAAGTGAGTTTCCAATTTGGTTGTCTCTATATATCACTCTCATTTTTGGATTTAATAAAAAATGCATTCTTCTTGGGGTCTCCTAGGTCTTCTAAGAACCCTAGTGGTCATTATTAGCCCCTTAACTTAAAGTATCAACATGGGTAGGGTTTATTTTTATCACAATTCACCTTAGAGCTACTTTATGGCCCTCACAATGCTAGGTAAGTTCAAATTTCAAATTTCCTATGGTGGTAACCTTGTTCTCTTTACTAATTTAAGGCAATAAGTCAAAGTTCTCAATTAAGGTATTTAACTCAAGATAAGGTGGCCACATGATCCATCATCATAGAACATGTCATTTTCACATAACGAGTACAAATGTCAAGTGACACACAAAATTCACTATACATCACACATGACATGTTCAAAATATACACATCAAATACATAATCAACACATACATCTCACATTTACAAAATAAACACATCACAATGAGGTTTAGGAATTTTATAAAGATTCACCTTGGTAGTGTCATTTTAACATGTGTTTATACCCTGTTTCCCCATTATGTTTCCATGGTTCCTTTCTTGCACACTAAACTCGAGCATCAGAAGTCCAATGAAAAGCCACATATAAAATACATATGAAAGTAAAAATACATGATAACTTCATTATTCTATCATTCACATACAACACTTTCCATAATTAACTTCTTATTCTCCATAATTTACATATAAAGCATTTAATCATTAATCCTCAAAAACAACTGCATGTTAGTAACTTTCCTAACAAGATCAAATTAAGCTTTTAAAATACATCATATTTCCATTTCTTATCATAAAAGTGAAATACTAAATAAATATCCATTAATCCATCGACTATGCCAAATAATTCTTAATACATATCATAATGGAAGACCATAAGGTAAATATCATCAATTAAGTAGCAAAATTTATGGTCCATCAAGTGTCAAAATATATTTTGTTATATCCAGTCCTAAATAACAAAATGGAAATACAATATCTATGCTATGATTGTTAGAAATGCTTTAGAATAATTGAGAGGGGGGGTGAATTAGTTATTCAAGGTCCAAATGTCCTATTAACACTTTTTCATCAAGTAAAGTGAGCTTATAAAACTATTCAATCATCCAAGCTTCAACTTTTCTACTTAGTAAGTTACTGTAAATCAACATGCAAGCATAACACATGAAAGATCAACACATAACATAGTGATTTATGTGGAAACCCAATTTGGGAAAAACCACCAGTAACATGCTGCACAATTCTCATTCTTCTGAAGTGATGCCTTGTGAAAGTCATGCCCTATTAAAGGCTACAATACACTATTAAATGTGACTTGGTTAAAGGAATTTAACCACCCTATTAGAAGTGTTCTTGGTTAGAGGACTTTAGAACATTCACTTGGAATGTCACCCTGTTAAAGGATTTACAAATGTTTGTTAAACCAACCTAAGTCCATAGGATTTTACCCTAGCTTGTACAATTGCTAGAGAGTAGCAACAAGGACTTTTGACAAGATACAACTCACAACTTAACTTGCAGATTTTAGATCATAGTTCAACTCATAACATTGCCTGGCTTTCAGTCTCTACAGCTCTAACAACTTGTCCTCCTTTCAATCTTTGTCTCCTTGAGTCTCCATGCTCGATATACTAGTGCAATCTCCTATATGACCACTTATCAAAGCAGAGTCTTTGTGCTCTATTCTTTCTTCTCCTCTTGATGTCTTCTCCTTGAAACCCTTCAAAAACTTCACAATTTGGCACACCAACAACTCATGCTTCTTGGCATGTGACTCCTTCAATAGAAGTTTTGTATTGATTTTCCTGCTCGATTCTTTCATCCTTTAATTTTAGTTCAAATGGATTAGGTAGGATTCATTGAATCCCATATCTTTCTCCTTCTAGAAACATCATGAAGATTCCTCTTGAATTAGCTCAAAAATAGTTTACATAAAATTCTATACCACTAGCCCATCATCCTTATCCTCCAATTGGTTCACAAAATTGAAGGTAATAAATTTGTTGGCTTAGATATTATGAATCTTTGATTTTACCAATAATGCAATAGCTCAACACTATTGAAATTCTGGTGCTCAACACATACTATGTTACTCTACATCAACTACATTTTATTGATGCTTGGCACCTATTGTGGATTCACTCAGCATCCACTAATTTTTACTGATGCTCAACACTTGTTATTTTTCTCGGCACCTAAACATGCTTGGCTCCTTTTGTATCACTCAGCATATAGTAGATTTTTCATTTTCTTGGCACTAACTGGAATTCTTCTCAGCTCACACTAGCTTGCTCGGCACTCACTAATGAACTTAGTTAAGCGTTGTAGATAGCCTTGCTATAGCTTATTATTTCAATTTTTCTAAATGTGGCCAGCCTCTGTATCTTCAAGTATGTTATCAATATATCATTTTAGCATTGTCTTAACTGATCCTTGCACTTCATTACAAAACCATAACTCAAACTTTCCCTTAGGTACTTTTGTTACATTTTGTTGATTAAATCCTCTTCATCAATCAACTAATTGATAGTAATTGGATCTTATAAGCAATTGTTTTTCTACCAAATAGCAAGTTTGACATCAATGATAAAACAATTATTGAAAACATTTGTTATCAACCATCTTCCTTCTCTGACACAATCTCTCCCTTTGATAATATTATTTTTCAATCAAATTTCTAACAATATCCCTCTTTGGCATTGATGAAAAACCAAAACTGATCAACTAGGTTAACAAAATGCTAACTAGGTTAAAACAATAAATTAAATGCCAAAAAGAAAACTACATTCAAAACTATTCATTCTATCAGCAACATAACTATCTTGTTACTCCCTTTGAATTCTTTTGCTAATAAATTGTCTTCTCCCTTTTGTGTTGTTATTTCTCTAATTGATTATTGTCTTCACTATGTTCTCCCTCTGAGCTGCTATTTCTTTTTGGATATCTCAACAATCTTTTTCTTTCTCTCTTTTCTATGGCTTACCACTATTTACTTTGATCTCTTACTGCTCCTGACTCCTTCTTACATTATTTCTCCCTTTATATGCATTGATCATGTTCTACTTATTCTGGTATTAGCTAGTTCTCCCTTTATCCATTTGATCTTGTAGATTTGATCAATTTCTTCTCCCTCTATCCATTTGAATGTTGTTGATCAATTTCTTGCTACTTCTCCCTCTTTCGCAACAATGAAAAAGACACATAATCTCAGCATCTTAACATGAAAGTGTAGCATTTGTAGATACTCCAATTTCTCTATTTTTCACCTTGCTTTGTGACTAATTTGGAGCTTCAGTACTTTGATTACTTTAGGCATGATCCTAAAGTAAATATCCTCTACATCAATTTGTAATATGCCAACAATCAACTCATTTCATGTAGGGCAGTTTTGCTTTTTCTCAAATAGCCTTGGATAGGGGTATCACCCCTAACTTAACTCTAAGATCCTCAAAAGCATCTTTAGGTAGTGCTTTTGTAAAGATGTCAACAATCTATTCCTTTGAACTGACATATTCAATCCTTATTTGCTTGTCTTCCACCAATTCTCTTACATAATAATACTTAATTGCAATATGCTTTGTTTTGGCATGCATCATAGGATTCTTTGAAATGTTGATGGCACTTGTGTTATCACAATAGAGTATCATAGGTTTAGTTACTTCTTCCTTCATACCTTGTAATAGATGTTTGATCCATACAATATTGGTACAATTGATAATAGCAGCAACATATTTAGCTTCTCCTATGAACTGTGAGGTACAACTTTTCTTTTTGCTAGTCCAAGTAACCAATCTTTTGCCTAAGAAAAGTGTTCCTCCACTGGTGCTTTTTATGTCATCAATATTACCTCCCCAATCTGCATCAGTGTAGGCCTTTAACTCAAACTTTTCACTTCTTTTGTAGTATAAACCAAAGTCATCAGTTCCTTTTAGGTACCTCAGTATTATTTTTACTACCATCAAATGATTTTCTCTTGAATTTGCAAAAAAACTTGCCACTATTCCAACAACTAATGCAATGTCTTGTCTACTATGCACAACATACTACAACTTTCCAATCATTGATCTATACGTTGTCTGATTTACTTCAGCTGACTCATTATTCTTTGATAACTTATGTCATGTTACCATTGGTGTACTGACTAGTTTTGAGTCTTCTAATCTAAATGTCTTGAGTATCTCCTTAATATATTTTGATTGGGTCACAAATATTCCATGCCTCAATTGATGTACATGCAATCTACCAAAGAATTTGATTTCTCCAAACATTGACATCTCAAATTCATCTTTCATTTGGTCAACAAAGTTTTTGCGTAGAACATATTTTCCTCCAAATATTATATCATTGACAAAGATTTTAGATATCAAAATGTCATTACCTTTTTATGCCTTGATGTATAGGTTGTTGTTGTCATCTATTCTCTCAAATCCTATCTTCACAAGATATTTGTGCAGTCTCTCATACCACGATCTAGGTGCTTGCTTCAAACCATAGAGTGCTTTATGTAGTTTGCAAATCATATCCTTATTGTTGTCATCAAAAAATCCCTTTGGTTGTTCTATGTAGACTTCTTCTTCTAGTATTCCATTTGGTAGACTTTGAAACCTTTATAAGCAGCATATACAAGTAGTGTTCTTACTCCTTCCATTCTTGCAATGGGGGAAAATATTTCTCAATAATCTAGTCCTTCTTCTTGTGCATAGCCTTTGCAGACTAGTCTAGCCTTTTTTCTTGTTATCTCACCATTCTCATCAAGTTTGTTCCTAAAGACCCATTTGGTTCCAATTATATTCTTATCAATTGGTCTAGGAACTAGGGTTCAGGTTTTGTTCTTCTCAATCTGATCTATCTCCTCTTCCATAGCTTTATGCCAATTATCATCTTGTAGTGCATCTTTCACTATTTTGGGTTCAATCTTTCTCAACAAACATGATTCATTCTTTAGTCTAGTCCTTGTCATTGGTCTAGCTTCCTTGTCTCCAATGATTTGTTCTACAGGGTGATGTCTTCTCACATATCTGGATAATCTTGGTTCTATCCTTCTTTCCATGTTTGGTCCTTCAGCTTCAAAGTCACTATGCACATCACTCTCTATTATTTCATCATCTCTTCCATGTATATTGGTTTCAGAATCATAATATGCATTCTCTTCATTTTGCAACTCAACTTCTAAATGTAGCTTGGCATTCACTAGCGGTGACTCGATTGATATTGAAATTTGTTGTTGATTCCCAACTTAATTGGTAGCTTCATATTCAATAGAAATTCCTTCATAGAAGTATACAGAAGATCTATAATCTTCTGGTTTCTTGAATTCATCAACTTGGACTTTTGCATGCTCATCAAAGTTTACATTTGCACTCTTCACAATCTTGTTAGTGTTAGTATTTAATCACTTATATGCTTTACTTTCTTCATCACTATTTGAATTAAACTTTCCATTTCTAGTATATTTAAGAATATAGCATTTTCAACCAAATACTTTGAAATGTTTTACATTAGGTGAGTGACGATACCAGAGTTCAAAAGGTGTTGCATTTGTACCTTTCTTGACTTAGACTCAATTGAGGGTTTAAATAGTAGTACTTACAGCTTCTCTCTAGTACTTTAGAGCAACATATTTCTCCATCATTAATGTTCTGGCATAGTCTATTACTAATCTATTCCTTCTTTCTGCAATGTCATTTCTTGGGGGAGTTCTTGGTGTTGATATTTGTCTCTTGATTCCTTTATTATTGAAAAATGTTTGAAATTCTTTTGATGTAAACTCTCCTCCTCTGTCTGATCTCAGACACTTTAGACTCTTTCCTATTTCATTCTCAACTCTTGCTAAATACCACTTAAACATTTGAAATACATCAAATTTTTTCTTTAAGAACATGGTAGTCATCATCCTATAGTAGTCATCCACAAATAACATTATATATTTGTCTCCTTGGTAGCTTATTACTTCTATTGGGCCACATAAGTCAGTATGCACTAACTCTAGTACTTCTTTAGAAGTGTAAGTTTTTCTTTTGAAGCTTGACTTGGTCATCTTTCCTAGTTGACATTGTTTGCACATTGCATTTTTAGGTTTCTTTAGCTTAGGCATACCTTTGATTTTATTCTTCTTTTTGATGTTGATCAAATTATCAAAGTTAACATGACATAACCTTTTATGCCATAACCAGACATCATCAAGTCTAACAATAAGGCATATTGCATCTTCCATATCTAGGTAAAATAGATTAGTCCTAGTTAGTTAACCTTTTCCTATCAGATTTCCATCAATATCATAGATTTTGGCAATTTTGTTTCCAAATTATACTTTGCAACCTACATTGCCTAATTGTGATACACTTAGCAAATTGTAGTTCAATCCTTCAACATAGTATGCATTATTAGATGAAATTTTCTGTATAAGTTTAATAGAACCTTTTCCTTTTATTTGGCATGGAGCATCATTTCCAAATCTAACACTATTTCCATCATATTGAGTAAATGTAATAAACTTACTTTTGTCTCCTGTCATGTTATGTGAGAATCCACTATCTATGATCCATTTGTCATTCTTTTTCACATAGGTTACTAGTGTTGTTGCCTCATCTTCATATGATTCATCCTTCATGGCTACATAGACTACCTCATTATCATTTTTATTAGAATCTTCTTCAATAATGTAGCATCTTTTGCCTTTGTCCTTGTAATCTCTATATCATCTTCTCTTTTGTTCTTGTATGTGTTTCCTTCTTCTTCTGTGTACACCTTGTAGCAATATTTCCTACTTCATTGCAATTAAAAAAAATGAGAGGGAGATTACCTTTGCCTCTATAGAATCTTCTAGCTAGTAGCGCTTCCAATTGTTCCATATCCTCTTCATTTATGTTGCTATCACTGGATGCATGTTTTCCTTTTCTACTTCTGTTCTTTGATTTTACCTCCTCATTATCTTTCAATGATAGCTTAGCTTTGAAAGTAGATTCAAGATTCTCAAGTCTGTAGTTATCAAAGTTGGACAATTCAAATGCAGTAAGTCTTCCTACTATACCTTCAAAAGTTAGCTAGTTTCCTGGTACACACCTTAGTTCTTGAATGATTGAAACTCTAATAGCATAGATGGGGAGAAAATTTCTTAAGTATTTTCTATTAACAGTATCATCTTCCAAATGACCACCCAAACTTCTTATTACACTTACCACTTCTTTCATTCTAGAGGCATATTTAGCATCATTCTCACCTTCCTCCATTTTCATGTCATCAAACTTTCCTTTGAGGCTTTCTCTCTTTGCTCTTTGAACATTTTGATCTCCTCTATACATATCTAACAAGGCTTTCCAAATCTTGAATGTAGAATCACATCCTTTGATGTCATCAAATTTAGCATAGTTGAGTGTAGAGGCAATCTCCAACATTGCCTGATTATGCTCCTTCCTTTCGTTCAAATCATCTGAAGTAAGGGCTCTAGCTAGATCTACATGTTCCACTCCAATTGAAGTTTTTTCATAATCACCCATTGATCCAAGGTTTATTTTCATTAGGCTTTTCCATGTAGCGAAGTTATCTTTGTTGAGCATGGAAACTTCTCTCTTGGACATCGTGGTCTTCCTGCTTCTAGTACTTTTAAACTAAATCAGCAAATGACTCTGCTACCAATTGTTAGAAATTCTTTAAAATAACTAAGAGGAGGATTGAATTAGTTATTCAAGGTCCAAATGTCCTATTAAAACTTTTTCATCAAGTAAAGTGAGCCTATAAAACTATTCATTCATCCAAGCTTAAAATTTCCTACTTAGCAAGTTACTGTAAATCAACATGCAAGTATAATGCATGAAAGATCAACACATAACATAGTGATTTACATGGAAATCCAATTTGGGAAAAACTACCAATAACATGCTACTCAATTCTTAGTCTTTTGAAGTGATGCCCTGTGAAAGGCCTACCCTGTTAAAGGCTACAACACACTGTTCAATGTGACCTGGTTAAAGGATTTTAACTACCCTGTTAGAAGTGGGCTTGGTTAGAGGACTTTAGAACATTCACTTGGAATGCCACCTTGTTAATGGATTTACAAATGATTGTTAAACTAACCTATGTCCATAGGATTTTACTCTAGCTTGTACAATTGCTAGAGAGTAACAACAAGGGCTTTCGACTTGATACAACTCACAACTTAACTTTTAGATTTCATATCACAATTTAGCTCATAACATTGCCTAGTTTTTAGTCTCTGTAGCTCTAACAACTTGTCCTCCTTTCAAGCTTTTTCTTCTTGAGTCTCCATGCTCGATATACCAGTGCAATCTCCTATATGATCACTTATCAAAGTAGAGTCTATATGCTCCTTTCTTCTCCTCTTGATGTCTTTTCCTTGACACCCTTCAACAACTTCACATTTTGGCACACCAACAAGTCTTGCTTCTTGGCATGTGACTCCTTAAATAGAAGTCTAGTATTGCTTTTCCTGCTTGATTCTTTCCTCCTTTAATTTTAATTCGAATGGATTAGGTAGGATTCATTGAATCTAACCCATATCTTTCTCCTTCTAGAAACATCATGAAGAATCCTCTTGAACTTTCTCAAAAATGGTTTACATAAAATTCTATGCCATTAGCTCATCATCCTTATCCTCCAACTAGTTCACAAAATTCAAGGTAACAAATTTGTTAGCTCAAATCTGGTGAATCTTTGACTTTTCCAATAATGTAGCATCTTGGCACTATTGAAATTCTTGTGCTTGGCACATATTTTGTTACTCGACATCAACTACATTTTATTGATGCTCGACACCTACTATGGATTCACTCAACATCCACTAAGTTTTATTGATGCTCAACACATGTTACTTTGCTCGGCACCTAAACACACTCGGCTCCTTCATTATCACTTAGCACACACTACATTTTTCATTTTCTCAACACTAACTAAAATTTTTCTTGGCTTGCACTAGCTTGCTTGACACTCACTAATAAACTTAGTTAAGCTTTGCAAATAGCCTTATTACAACTTATTCTTTTAGTGTTTCTAAGTGTGGCCAGCTTCTATATATTCAAGTATGTTATCAATACATCATTTTACCATTGTTTTAACTATTCCTTGCACTTCATTACAAAACCATAACTCAACATTTCCCTTAGGTACTTTTGTTACATCTTATTGATTAAATCTTCTTCATCAATCAACTAAGTGATAGTACTTGGATCTTTTAAGCAATTGTCATTCTAGTAAATAGTAGGTTTGACATCAATGATGAAACAATGATTGAAAACATTCATTATCAACCATCTTTATTCTCTACAACAATCTCCCTCTTTGATAGTATTCTTTTTCAATTAGATTTCTAACAATTATGGGTAAGGGTGAGGCCTCATAGAGTTTTTGTAGAGTTATACATTTTTCTAAAACACGAGATTGGGAAGTCTAACAGAGTTGTAGATACTCTTAGTAGAAGACAACTTTTGTTAACAAAAATGTAGATTCAGGTGGTTGGGTTCAAGGAACTCAATAATTTGTATCTAGAGAATCCTAATTTTCTTGAAGCTTGGAAGGCTTGTATAGAACTTATTACTCTTGATAGGACAAAGTGGTTGGATTTTATAATCCAAGATGGTATGTTGTTCAAACGAAGTTAGTTGTGCATTCGAAGAAGTTCAATAAGAGAGAACCTCATCGAGGAGAAGCATAGTGGAGGATTGGATGGAAACTTTGGTAGAGATAAAACCATTTCTTTGGTTGTTGAGAATTATTACTGGCCATAGTTCCAACAAGATGTGAAGAAGTTTGTGCAGAGTTGCAGAGTATATCAAATGGTGAAAGGAATGAAGAAGAATATAGGGTTGTATCATCCATTACCTATACAAGAGAAGCTATGGGAGGATGTTAGCATGTGTTTTGTTCTTGGATTACCAAGGACACAACATGGGCATGATTCTTTTTTGTGGTGGTTGATAGGTTTTCAAAGATGACACATTCTATTCCTTGCAAAAAGACTAGTGATGATGTGCATGTGGTAGAATTACTTTTTAGAGAAGTGGTGAGACTACACAGTCTTCCAAAGAGTATAGTTTTAGATTGAGATACCAAAATTATTGGGTATTTCTTGTGTACATTTTGGAATAAATTGAAGAAAAAGTTGAAGTTTAGCTTATCACATCATCCACAAACTAATGGACAAACAAGAGTTGTGAATCATAGTTTGAAAAATTTGCTAAGATGTTTGGTTGGAGACAAGCAAAAAGGATGGGATATTATTTTACAATAGGAAGAATTTGAATATAATAATTCTATTAATAGGAGTACAGTAAATTTCCATTGCAGATTGTATATGGGAGAGATAAGTAGTGCCGAAGTAGAATAATTTGATGAACATTTGAAGAACATCCACAAGGAGGTGAGGAAGCACATTATAAATATGAATACATAGTATAAAGCTAAGGTAGATGTGAAAAATAAGTATAAGGAATTTCATATTGGAGATGAAGTCATTGTTAATTTGAGAAAAGAGCATTTTCTAGTGGGTACATATAATAAGTTGAAGATGAAGAAGTTTGGACTATGAAAGATAGTGAAAAGGCATGATTCTGAAAATTCCTATGAAGTGGAGTTTCCTGTTGAATTGAATATTTCACCCATATTTAACATATTAGATTTGGGAAGCATAGTGGAGTATTCCAATATCTAGTTTGGCTACAAAGGAGATACTAGACAAACATGTTGGCAAAAGTACAAGGAATAGAACTTATGAAGAATACCTAGTCATATGGAAAGGGAGGCTAGTAGAGGATTCATCATGGCTAGGAAGGGAGGAGATTAACCATCTTGGTTTTTTGGTAAACACCTAAGACATGACAAAGTCACTTCTCAAATTACCTCAGGTTTTTGATGTAGGAGCATCATGGGTATGAAGGCAATCTTGCATCATTCAAAAATATTTTCATTTTCAGTCTTTTATATTTTAATAAGGACTAGTAGATAGGCTGGTTACTATTTCTAGGAACTTACTACTTTTAGTAAATTTGTCATACAAGTTCAGAATGTCCTAATTTCAGAGATGGATATTTATCTTGGATATATTAGCCTATCTGTTGAAGCTTAGTGTCATATCATGTGTATTCATGGATTTATTGCAGATATTTGGTTTGCAATTTTGGTATATAAACTTTGGGTTCACTATTGAAGACCCTAAAGTGCCTAGATGAGGTTTGAAAACTTGATGGATGTGCGCTTGCATGGATTTGATACTATAGATTAGGAGCCATGGTTTCCAAAAAGTGGTTACAATAGCCAATCAGAGAAATGGTTTGAGATTTATGGCCTTCTGAAGTTGGGTAAACCAAAACATCCAAAATAAATGTCAAAAATGTATTTGGCCAACTTTATATGTATTGTTAGGGTCTATCAGCCCCTAGGAAATAAGTTTGAATGTCTAGAACCTTCTTGGGCGGTATAAAATTGCCTATTTAAGAAATGTTTGAACATTGTCTAGAATAGCTTTGGATGATAGTTCACAATTTAGTCTTGCATATTATTATAATGAAGGTTCCCATGTGGGTTAGCATATTGTAATTGTAAATTTTGTAATTCCACACTTTTTTCTATAATAAGAAGACCATATTTTGTTCTCACAATTACTTTTGTTTCTTTTATTTTGTTATGTGTTTATGGTACTAAGGGGAGCACCCTTCATCAAAGGGGCATGTAGAGCCATGGGCTCCTTTTGTGTCGATAAGTGTATAGTTTTTCTACTATAGAATAGTTGATTTAATGGTAATATTTATAGTAGAACAATTTTAACTCATATAGACTTATAAATTTATGTGTTTGACATTCATGTTTAGTTGATGATCGAAGAGGAGCTCAAATAGGTTGATGATGTCACAGTCTTAGTTATTTCATTTTGTCTTGAGGCATCTATGGTACATTATATTGTGTTCACATTACTTTTTTATTTGATACTAGAATATACATGGCTTCTAATCATTCCTTTCCCTTATGGGTGTCACTTGTTAGCAAGGGGTGAGCCACAATGCATTGACAAGGGAAAGGTAATTAGGTATTTTAAAAGTGATTGAATATCAATGCATAGTTGTAGCTTGTGTGTGGCAATAAAATTTTATTTCATTCTTTATTGTATAGGGTGTGGCCATTAATGATGAGTCTAGGAAAATGTAACATCGCAAACCCTTTGGCATTTCCATTCACAACAAGAGCCCTATCAAATATATAGATATATATATATATATATATCATTTCTTTGTTTTTAATTAAGGAAAATAGGTTTTAATGGGGCCCTAAAACCCTTACACAACATAAGATGAACATAAAAAGAACACTTGAAGTATTATTTTAACTAAAAGAAAACAACTAAAATAGCCCCCCCAACATATAAAAGAAAGATACTTGATAAAACTAGGGGAGCGGGACTAAAAACCAGGAGAGGCCAAAAAGCTAGGAAGGTTGCTCAAGTGATTTCTCTGAGTATTTTTGTAGCATGAATTTCCAACTTTGACATTCTTCCAGTTGCCTCCCATTTATCATTTCTTTTTTATTTTCCTTATTTTCAAAAATATTTTCAAAACTTATTTCCATGATATTAACAACTAAGATTTTGTATCTTGTAGGAAACACCTAGTTTCCAAGAGGCTAGACACCAAAGTTATGTATCTTTTCTAGTGTAGCCGATGCTTCTAGAGGAGGGGTCAATAGAGGTAGGTTTTATTTTTAATTCTTGATTATATGTTATAAATTTAGCATGCTATCAATTATAATATTATAGTTTAAGTTATAGATCAATCTCACAACCAAACTTGAACATACACAAGCCACAATTAACAAGGTCCAAGCATTATTAAGGACATATGAGAGGACTCTTAACCACCACAAGAGGTAAATGATGAAAATTTGAAACTATAAATGTTCATTAAAAAAATGGTCATTATGCATTGAATAATTTAATGTTAGATATGTACAATCATATAAATTCAATAGACTAACTTTGGGTTTTCCTTTATTTTTATGTAGGGGGAATCTAGTCCACATAGTACATTGAATAGGTTACATTTCAATGATCCTCTAGCAATATATGATAGTATATTTTTCATAGAATTTGTAATGAGACATTTTGAGATGGCATATGCCACATTATATAAAAAAAACATTGATATTATATGCATTTGAATGACATGATCAGCCACATTTTGTATATGGATCTATGTATTTTGACATTTATTTTTTCATAATTTATATATGGATACATGTATTTTGATTTTTTTTTTTAAATTTGTGTGCACATGGATATACATTTTAATTTATTATAGTTTTGTTCAATTTATTGTGCATCATGTGTATTATTCATGTTTATGGAATATCATTCATTTTTATCATGTTTGTTATATTTGATTCAAATGTACTAATTTGTGAAGAACAATTTATTAAGCTTTAGTATAAAATTTTAATGCAACATTTAATTTGAAATTATATCATATGCTTAATTTTCAATGATATCCATAGTTTCTTAAGATGTCTACAATTAACTAAATCCACAACCAATTTAGTCTTAGGTGACGCTTTAGTATGTAGTGCTCTCAAACATTATAGGGTCTCTGTGGTCAAAATTGGAGTTTTACTAGTGTTGGATTTCACATCTAGAGCAAACAATGTTGATGGTTTGATGTCACGATCAATATTTTAAAACTTATGCAATGATGTGCCAATGAGATGAGGTACATTGTAAGTTTCAACATCAATCAAGGTCTTTGTGCCAAATCCAAATGTAATGTGATATCTCTAAACTTAGAGAGGTTATTTTAGACTTCAACATTATCCTCATGTTTCACTAATAACCATCATGAGCTCTAAGTTATGACCTTTAGAAGATTGATCTCCAAATTCACTTAGAGCATCTTAGAGACACTCTAATGTAGGGTGGCCACAAACATTCTAGGCTCTTTATAGTCATAATAGGGATGTCACTAGGATCCACCCACACATTTAGAGTTTACAACATTGACAATTTGATGTCATGATCACTGGTTTGAAAGTTAGGCAGTAATGTACCAATGAACTAAGGCACACTACAAGTTTTGGTATCAGGAAAGATGACTATGCCAAATCCAAATAGAATGTGATTTCTTCAAAATAAGAGAGGTTATTGTAGAACTAAACATTATTTTCCTATAATATTTGAATTTTTAGTGATAGCCCTCGTGAGCTCTAAGTGATGACCCTCAGAATATAAATCTTTAAATGCAATTAGAGCATCTTAAAGATACATTTGTGTGGGGTGGCCATGAAAGTTCTAGGCTCTCCATGGTCAGAATAGGGGCATCACTAGGATTTAATGACCATACAGAGATAATAGCATTGATGATTCAATGCCATGACCAATAGCTTGAAAGTTACATAGTCATGCACCAAGGAATTGAGGTACACTATGTTTTGGCATCAAGCAAGATCACTGTGCCAAATCCAAAAAAAAATGTGATCTCTCTAAATTGAGAGAGGTTATTGTAGACCTTGGCATTACCATCCTATAGCATTTTACATTACCGATAGCCCTTATGAGCTTTGATTTACCATTGTTAGAAGATTGATCTCCAAATGCACTTATAACATCTTAGAGACACTTTAGTGTGGGGTGGGCACAAATGTTCTAGGCTCTCCCTAGTCAAAATAGGAGTATCACTAAGGTTCACTTGCCCATCTATAGATAACGACACTAGAGATTTGATGCCATGATCAATAGTTTTAAAGTTACAGAGCGATGGACCAATCAATTGAGGTATATTGTAAGTTTTGGCATTAGGTGAGATGGTTGTGCCAAACCCAAATGGAGTGTGATCTCTCCAAACTAGAGGTTATTTTATACTTTGGCATCACCATCCTATAGCATTTTACACTTCATCAATAGCCCTCATAAGGTCCAAGTTACAACCCTTGGAATATCGATCTCCAAATGTACTTAGAGAATCTTAGAGACACTTTGATGCAAGGTGGCTGCAAATATTCTAGGATCTCTATAGTTAGAATATTGAAGTCACTAGATTTATACTTCCCATCTAGAACTGATGGTGGTAATAGATTGATGGCATGATCAAAGGTTTGAAAGTTATTTAGTGATGCACCAATGAGCTGAGGTACACTCCAAGTTTTGGCATCTGGTAAGATCATTGTGCCAAATCCAAGTGGAATGTGATCTCTTTAAACTAAGAGAGGTTATTATAGACCTTAGTATCAATATCTTTTATCATTTTAAACTTCACTAATAGCCCTCACAAGCTCCAAGTTACAACCCTTGGAAGATCGATCTCCAAATGCACTTAGAGCATCTTAGAGATGGTTTTGTGTGGGGTGGCCATGAATGTTCTAGCTCTTTGTGGTTAGAAAAGGAATATCACTAGAGTTCAACCACCAATACAAAGCTAGTGACATTGGCAATTCAATGCCACAATCAATGGTTTGAAATTTACATAGAGATGCACCAATGAGTTGAGGTACACTACAAGTTTTGGCATTGGACAAGATGACTGTGCCAAATCCAAACAGAATATGATCCCTTTGAAATGAGAAAGGTTATTGTAGACCTCAACATCACCATCATTTAGCATTACACATTTTACTAATATCCCTCATGAGGCTAAAGTTACAACCCTTGGAACATCAATTTCCAAACACACTTAAAAGCATTTTAGATACTCCTTAATTGACAAGTTTTTACAATAATTATAATTTTTCCCAGTACTACATCAATCATACTTTCAACTTTGTAAACTATTAACCAAAAATGTCCTCTCACTAGAGGACCAAATTCAAATAATAGGCTAATCAGTAATTACCTAGGCTTTTCATGAAATAATTTAACATTGGCTATATCATGTGTCTTCATGTTATGCCTTAAAATGTTTTAAGTTGCAACCATGCAAATCACCCTTTGGTTCGCACAGTCGCAATGGTGTAAGAGCTTATTGGAGTTTGAATGGAAAAGGTGCAATTGCATTGTATTCCCATTATTGCAGAGTTAGTTGTCTCAATCAAGGTTCAAGTCTTGATGGCACGATTGTACTATGTTCACTTGGTCACAAGGTTAAATTGAAAAACCGTGGTTTAAGTCATGAAAATGTGGAAAGAGAAAAATATTCAATGTTTCAAGGCTGCATTTTGCACCGTTATATTTTTTAGATCTATGGCTAGTGCACTATCATAGCAGGTTAAGAGGAAGCTATGATTAGAGTTGTGATTAAGTGACTTCTTTATTTCACTTGGTCATAAGGTTGGAAAGTAAGCATTGGGTCAAAGAAATGAAGGTGCAAATGCAGTCAAATCTTAGTCTTTGCAAGGTCATGGTGATTAATGAAAGATGTCAAGGGCAGGCTATAAAGCAATGATAGGTAGTTGGTCACAATTTTGCAAGTGATAAATATTAATAAAGAAAGGTAGTGGTGAAGTTGCAATCATAGGGATTCAAGAAAGGAAGACCTTACAGAGTGGCACAATGGTAAATGATGATTGGTCCATGTAGTAAGGCCTAATGGTTTGACTCCAGTTAACTAATGATGCAGCTAACTTAGCAAGTTCATGGTAGAGGAAGCAACTCTTCAATGATAGATTTGATCTTTTTGATCTTGTGCAACCACTTTTATTATTCCCTAGGTTCGATAAATGTAGAGGAACACTCTATCACTATTGGTTGATCCATCTACTCAGTTAGAAGTTAATAGACATTGTTCCTGACCTCTCAGAGCTAATTTTTTTGGTGTAAAAGTGGATTTCTAACATCTCATTTTGTAACATGATTAGATATTTTTTGGATTTGCAATAATCATTGGATGTAGTGGTTGTGAAGTGGTTTAGTCAGAAATATGTAGTTATGCTTAAGCTATAAACGCGCATTTTGGTAGCCCTTCTAAGCTAGTTAGATTCTTCCTTATTTTCCTTTGCATGTTTTGCATATGCATTGTAAATTCCCTTTGCCTCTGAGCCATTGTAATTCTCTATTGTATCTCTTTTAGCCATTAACACATTGTGCAAGACTTCTTTGCCTCTAGTTAATGTTCTTGTCTATATTTTGCAATTCACAAAATTGTATCTATTTTTGGAATTTGAATGATATTGAGTGAAGTTTCTTCCTATAAAATTCTTTTTTTGTCTGATCTACATGTCATTATTAGATTAAATAAGGTATCAATCTATATTCTTTGAGGTTATATCTAGTTAGTTGTGCATGTATGGGTAGAGGTGTTGACATATCAATCAAGTTTGTTATTAGTGACACACACTTAAATTGTATATAGATATCAAGCTCATTGTACAACTATTAGTGTTTGCCAAGTATTTTAGTTTTCATCAAGTTATACTATTGCTACTGATTCCTTTGGACAAATCTCAATGGTTATCAAGCAGTCACAGTTACAGTGAAGATCGACATTGTAAACCGTGCATCTCAATGTATCCCGAGTTTACCAGTGCAAGCCGAGCTATGCAGTGTTCACTGAGTTTGCAGTGTATGTCATACAAGTCTAGTGTTAACCAAGATACTCTATGTTAACCAAGAGACTTAGTTTATACTAAGCTTGAAGTGATAGTATTTAGTAAGTCATACAATTTAAATCAAGAGACATAGTTTATATGAAAAGTTTCATAGTATCTACTGAGTCACCAATGCAGACTAAGTTCAAGACTACTTGGAAGCAATCAGTATGGAATGAGCTTCTATGTCAACCAAGTGCATGACAATGCCAAGAATTAATAGTAGATGTCGAGTATCAAAACCTCACCAAGTCAATCTTCAGAACTCGAGTGTCTTCATGTGGAATGACTTTGTAATATTAGTGGTAACTTGTATTGTGGCCAACTTTGTAATTTGTATATATATATATATATATATATATATATATATATATATATATATATATATATATATATATATATATATATATATATATATATATATATATATATATATATATATATATATATATATATATATATATATATATATATAATGTATTGTATCATATCCAAGTGTGAAGTAATGTGAATATTAATGCAATGAAAGAAAATATATTCAGAGAAAAGTAGGAGCGAATTACAAAGGCTACAATAGTATAAGGAGTAGCAAAGACATATCTATCATAGCAAGGTGATCAGTACTTAAAAGAATCTCATTCAACAAACCAAGTTGTAGATCAAGATCATCTACTGTTTCATCCTAATAGGTGGATCAGTCAAATCCTTTCACAAGGTAGACCTAAAAGTCTTTTATAAATTCTTTACCAAGTGCATACTTAATTATATGTTTGTAAATCCTTTCACAAGGTGGACATAGTAGTCTTGATTGCTCCTAATAGGGTAGATCATCATAAGTGATCAATGCAAGCTTTAACAGGCCAACTTTATACTATAGTACTGAAGTTGTGGGTATCATCCCCACCCCAATTTTACTTTCTATTTGGAAGGTTTTTAGGTCACCAAATCTTTGTATCATAGTGTTATGAATGCTTTCATATTTTTAGTTTCTTATGCATGCAATTAGATTAGAGTTTACATCATGGATTTTATGCTAATTGAATGATTGGATTAATGGTTGAAATTGTTAAAGTTTTTGAAGTTACTAATTCACCCCTTCCTCTCATTGACTTACCTTAGTCTATAATATTTCCAACAATTGGTATCAAAGAATTGTGGTTCTCAGGAGAAAGCTTAACAGCTTGAGCAAAGATCAAGGCTATGGAGATATTTAGACTTGACAAAGCTATTGATAATGAAAAGCTAGATTCAGAAATGACCATTGCCCAACTCAAGAAAGCAAAGGAGCAACTCTCTAAATCCTTGAAAAGAAGAAAAGAACTTGCAATTCAAATGGATGATCATCTTTACACTGAAGAAAGAATTGAAGACCTTCACTCAAGCAATTTAGATGAAGCTAATGAAGAAATCAAAGAACTCCTAGAAAATGATGGATCCCTGCAAGAAGAGAGGTAAGAAAACTTAAAAGAGAATAAAAAATTCAGGTAGTAAGGTTATGTGAAGTCATAGAATAGAAAAACAAGATAAAAGAAGAGATAGATGGAAGGAACAATGAAATCTAGAACCAATCCCTTTTAGCAATTAGACCTTTTGATCAACTCTCCAATGCAAATGAGGAAATCATGAGCATAAGATTTGAAAGTGAAAGAATGAGAAATGATCTAAACCCTGAAAGGAAAATCAATGAAAAATTATAGAATGATCTAAACTCTGAGAAGAAAGTCAATGAAAGAATGATGAAATTACAAGTAGACATGAATCAATTGAATAAGTAAAACCTCTATAGGAAAAAGGAAAAGTAGGAATTGGATATACAAAAGATGGAGAATCATCCAAGCAAGGAGCTCAAAAGAACCAATGATCTACTTGCAATCACTATGGTAAGATAGGTCATACATCAAAAAATTGTTGGAATAATGGAAAAGAAAAATTTAATGAAAAGTGCTACAATTGCAATCAGCATAGGTCATAAGGCTAATGAATGCAAAGAGAAACCAAGATTTGAAGGCAAATGTCACAAATGTAAGAAACATGGACACAAGTCATCAAAATGCAAAACCAAGGTAATGAATCTAACAGAGCAAATTGTGAAAGCAATATTTGGTTGGGACTACAACACCTGGTGTAGATGTCATTATTGTGGAGAATTTGGACACATTGGAATAAATTGTATAAAACATCATTTGAGGAAAAGAAACACTACCAAAAGATGTTTCATTTGTACAAAACTTGGTCATCTTGCCAAGAGCTACATGAATACTAGCAAAATTAAAGATAAGAAAAAGGAAAAAGTTGATAACATCCAAAAGTATATGAGATAAAAATGGGTTCCTAAGTCTATTGAGGATACAAATCCAAGTAATGGTGATCAAGCTACTTAAGAATTGGGTGACTCTATTATTTTTTCTTAAGTTCTCATAGGAGAAACTGGAACTATGCTATCAAAGAAGACATCCAAAATAGTTCCAAATTGAAAGAGAAAAATGATCTAAATTAGTATTCAGGATACAAAGGGATCATCAAGTACAAGTGTCTACTGAGTAAGGTTAGGTCATAAACTCTATCAGGAAAGGTTAGGAGTGATAAAGATGTTTATGGTTACTGAGTCATGAAGACTTTTCCAAGTGTTCAATACAAGCATAGTGGATGATAGTCTATCAATGTGATGTTAGTTGATCTACCTTCATACCGAGCATTTATGACAAATTTTTAACAAAAAGCATGAAGTCAAATTCATTTCCTACTATGAAATTTCAAGTGCTATTGCGAACGTGTGATCTTCAAAGCCTCCAAGCGATTTGAGCAAATTTCTAGCAAAAGTTTTTGAATTCCCTCAAACCCTAATGAGTGAGGATGGCATCCAGAAGCAGCAAGGTTAAGTGAGGATTTTACATGTTGGTTTGTGGAGAGGAGTGGACAACACCCAATTTCAAGCTCACTCCTATGATTGTTGAAATTCTAGATCTAAGTGGAGCATAATCTAAAATCTCTCCTGAGGTACTTCTAATTAATGACATTCACACTCATTTTAAGTGTGTTATTTAGGAAATTGGCACATTGGAAATGGATGATGCCCTAGTTCAACTGTATGTTAATGGAGTTTTGAAACCTAAGCACCAACACCTTGAAACCAAAGGATTAACACATATCCCTCACATGCCCCACAAATTTCAAGTCAAATGGATTAGGTTTATCCTTAGCCAGGTGCATAATGGTCAACTGTGGTTGGAGTAATCAGCGTTGATCACAAAGAAGATGATTCATCAAATCACTAGCCTCCCAATTCTAGCTAAGGCCAAAATGACAAAAACCCTAGGTCAGGCAGAGTTGGAGAAGAAAACCCTAGTAGAATGGAATGATGAAGGAATGAAAAGTAGCAATGTTTCTGATATGGAATTGAAGTTTGGTATTCATGTTATTACACATAAGATTTATAGCTCTAGTAGGTTAAATAGTGTGTCATGTGAAGCCATAGACTTGGCATACAAGGTGGTAAAGTTCAACCTATCATTCGACCTTGTCAAGCTATTGTTGAAAAAGTTAAACAAAAATATGGAAAGCATAAGAAATTCCAAGAATAGCCCATGTAAGTTTCGTTCCTTATTAACTTGTATATTCTTTTATGTTCAAAAATTTTTCCCTTCAAAAGGCACTGTAGTATGGAGAAAAGATGTTCCTATGTTTTATCAAATAAATGAGTATATTACAGAGATGGGTGAAAATTATAATAGTATTATGGATAATTATTTTGATGTATTCAAAGATAAAATGAACAATAGGTTCCAAATCCCCAAGATACTAGTAGAAGATTATAAGGATGATGCATGTTTCATGATGGATTGTGACAAAGTTTACATTCAGGCAGTCAAGCCTAGAATTGTGTGGGTAAAACCTCTTGGTTATGAGGTTAATATTGATGAGACTAAAGAAATTATTAAAGCTCTTATCAATGAGCCAGTTGATCCTAAGGTTTCATATTTTTGAACATATGATGAAGCAAAGACTAGGATTGAACTTGAGGTAAAACATCCTTGAGCAGTAAACAAAGGGAAGAAAAGAATTGCAAAACTGAAATTCAGTTCAACCCTTTTGTTAATCGAGAGTAAAGGTGAAGATGTGGAAGTAGAGGATGTGGATGCAAAGGATGAAGAATCTAAAGAAGAAGAGCCATTATACAAGAAAGGCAAAGTGATTATCACCAAGCTAGCCAAGCCATCCACTACAGTTTTCACAAGGAGATCTTCAAGGAATAAGTCTAATAAGGAAGGAGACATTGTATTTAGAAAACCTCCACCCACCTTCGAAGAAAAACTAAAAGATTTGGAAGTAGGGGTAGGAATAAAAAATTTCAAATCATTGAAATATGAAATTAGGACAATAGAGGAATAGGAGAAAATTGAAGACTTGGTAATGAATAAGATGGGTAAATGGAAATACTCACCGGACCAGCTCACTTCTTAAATTCATAATGATTTATTCGAAAAGATAAAGCCAAGATGGGATTTTTCCATGCAAACTATCAAAGACATATATGGGAAAAAAATTTAGGCAGTTATTATCGAGCATATCAGTTTTGATTAAGGACATTGAGGATGTTGTAAGGAACACAAAAAACACTTGGAAGAATATTTATTTGTTACATAAACCAAGTTATTTTCCAATCAATATCAAGGATGATGATGACAAAGAAGATAAGGAAAAAGACGAAGAAGAGAATATTGAAGAAGCAACTCATTCTGACAATGAAGAAGATGAAGAGGTTCAAGGATAAGAGGCTACCAAGGAAGAAACTCCAGTTGATGAGGAGACCAATCTAGTTAAGATAGTTGCAATAGGCATTGCCTCAATTCCTCACTCTCTAAGAAAACTAGTGACAAATTCAAGTGTGAAGACAACCCCAACAAGTTTGATTGTGACCACCAGTGCCAATCCAATCATCCAATCATTCCTTGCTCCTACTTAGCTTAGCACATCACTAATAGAAGTGACTTCCACTTCATCTACTAAGTTGTAGATGCTTCCTTCATCTATCGAGTTGAGCACTTTAGTTATGCCTTCTCTAGTTTTGAGTACTTCAATTTTGAGTACACCAATTTTGGGTTCTTCAAGTATTTTTGTAAAAATTCCTTTAATAAGCATAGTATCAGTTTTCATAGCTAGTCCTAGCATATCTACAATTGTTTCTATTCTAGGTACAAAGGTAATAAGTGTAAGGAAAGTTGAGCCAAAGGTTTATCCAAGCACAAATTTTTTGAGTAAAGGTAAAGAGCTAGAGGAAGAGATTGACCTAGATGAGGAAATTGTTATCCCAAATTGGGACATTTCCAAGCTTACCTCAGACCAAATGTAGTTATTCGGTGAAATCCTCTAGAGAAAGGCTAAATAGAAGAAACTAAGAGAAGAGGGAGATAAGGAATTTAAAATAATTGAAGGTGCAAAGAACATTTTGGCAGAGGCCATAGGTATTGAGGTTGACTCTTCTTAACCAACTTTGTATTAGTTAGCAGAGGCAATACAAAAATTCAATGAAGACACCAAGGGACAAGAAAAGTTAGAACAAAAAGTAGGGAAAAAGTTTGATAATAAAGTGCTAGAGCACATTGCTCAGTAGATAGCCATTCATCAAGTAGAACTTTCTACAATTTTGGGCAGTTTAGAAGCATCTTGTACAAATGTATCATCACTTTTTGGAAAGCTTTGTGATGTCTTTGAGTTTACAAAAGAAATACAGGACAAATTTTCCAAAATAGATGAAGACTTGAAAGCTAGTGCTCAACAGCTACAACTTGACCCTAGTTCAGGCTCTGCACATTTTCAAAGGATAAGATTTTTGTCAAATATGCAAGCAGAACTACTTATTGAAGAAGAAAGAATTATACCCACATTGATTGATATTCAAAATATGATTCTTCCCATCATGAATGCATTGTAGAAACATATTGTACATTCAAAAGCTCTCATCCATGACAATAATTTCTCCATTGCAGATGACATGATAGAATTATCAGTACAAGTTCAAATTGCACTTCACACATGCAAGATCCTACAAGACAATTGGGATAACACTTTGGAAGTTATTCTCAAGGTACATTCAAATTTTCTATCTCATTTTGGGATCACTATGTAAATAAATAGAATAAATCTTTGGCATTAATGTCAAAAAGGGGGAGAAAAGTCATATGTTATGGGGGAGATTATGCAATACGTTGAAAAATCAATGGCAGAGTATATTATGTATAGAGAGATATATAGTATACTATATAAAAGGAGCCTTACCATGTACAAATATATCCCTTACAAAATCAATTTTGAAAAATCTCAAAAAAAATATACTCTACTGAGTTAGTATCACAAGATGATAAATAAAAGGTATTTAGGAATCTTTTTGAATTTAGTTTTGGCTAATAAGTGTTTTTGTCACTAATGCCAAAGGTGGAGATTGTTGACATATCAGTCAAGTTTGGTATTAGTGATACACACTTATTCAAATTGTATATATCTACCAAGCTCATTGTACAACTATCAGTGTTTGTCAAGTATTTCAGTTGTCACTAAGTTCTACAGTTGCTACCAAGTTCTTTGGACAAATCTCAATGGTTATTGAGTAGTCACAGTTAAAGTGAAGATCAATAGTCTAAACCGTACATCTTAGTGTATGCCAAGTTTACTAGTGCAAGCCAAGATGTATAGTGTTCACTAAGTTCGTAGTGTATGCCATGCAAATCTAGTGTTAACCAAGTTACTCTTCATTAACCAAGAGACTCATTTTATACTGAGCTCAAAGTGATAGTGTTTACTGAGTCATACAATGTAAATCAAGAGACTCAGTTTATATGATGAGTTTCATAGTATCTATTGAGTCATCGGTGCAATCCAAGTTCAAGACTACTTGGAAGTGATTAATATGGACCGAGATTCTATGTCTACCAAGTGCATGATGATGTCAAACATTGACAGTGGATGTCGAGTATTAGAACCTCACCGAGTCAGTTTTCAAAACTTGAGTGTCTTCATGTGGTCCGACTTTGTAATATTTTTGGTAACTTGTATTGTGGTCGACTTTGTAATTCGTATACTTGGATTGATATATATGTAATGTATTGTATCATATTCAAGTGTATAAGGAATGTGAATATCAATGCAATGAAAGAAAATATAATTAGAGAAAAGCAAGAGAAAATTACAAAGGCTACAACAGTATAAGGAGTAGAAAAGACATATCTATTACAGAAAGGTAATTGGTACTTAAAGGAATCACATTTAGCAAACCAAGTTACAGATCAGAGATCATCTACTATTTCATCCTAATAGGTGGATTAGTCAAATCCTTTCACAAGGTAGACCTAACAATCTTTTGTAAATCACTTTACAAAGTGCATACTTAATTGTATGTTTGTAAATCCTTTGACAAGGTGGACCTATTAGTCCTTGTTGCTCCTAATAGGGAAGATCATCAAAAGTGATCAATGTAAGCTTTAACAGGCTAACTTTATACTGTAGTACTAAAGTTGTGGGTATCAACCCCCCTAGTTTTACTTTCTATTTGGAAGGTTTTTGGGTCACCAAATCTTTGTGTCATAGTGTTATGAATGCTTTCATATTTTTAATTTCTTATGCATGCAATTAGATAAGAGTTTACATGATGGATTATATGCTAATTGAATGATTGGATTAAGGGTTGAAATTGTTGAAGTTTTAGAAGTTATTGATTCACCCCTACCCTCTTAGTGACTTAGCTTAGTCTTGAATATTTCCAACAAGAGGTAGGATTGAACATCCCATTTTGGTGCATCACCTCCTTAGAATAGATTAGGTAGTTTCTTTCATATATTCCTTCTCCCTTTTTCTCTTCAAGTGTAGTTTATGTGTATCCTAATAACAAAGGAAGCCAACCTTCTATGGAGACTCAACCTCATTGTTCAAGTCCCACAAATTGGAGGTTATTTCCATGTTGCACAAGGTTGTCCTTAAGTAAAAACTATGGACAAGGGTGCAAGCTTTTGTGACAACAATTTTTGGCACAATTGGTAGGACTATATTAAGAAGATTTCAAGTTCACTAGTGTCAAAGAAGAAAAACTCCAATATGTGTTGAGAAGATAGTGTTGTTCTCAATATTTTTAAGCCTTCAAGAGGCTCACATCGAATCACTCAGAACTCTACTCCATTCCCTATCTGGCTTCTAGACCAAGTTGTTGTGATTCTTTCCCAAAGTTGAAACAAGGCCATCTTCTAGAGGTAAGTTTCAATACCAGGAGCTTTCATTTTCTAATCTAAGAAGAAAGGCTAGGATATCTCTATCTCTAATTAGGCATGCAATAGTAACACATTCTCTTTTAAGATTCATTTCCACTCCTCATGTTGTTAGATCTCAGTCTAGAATACCATTTGTTCATATCAATAGATCACTTGCTTACATGGCTAGAGCTTATGTTTTGACCACCTTTAATGGTGGAAGTCCTCTTCTATTAGCCCAAAGGCATGACATACCAGTATCAACTCTTAAAAGTATACTTGAGTTTACTAGAAAAGCCTCCATCTTCCCCTTAGAACACATATAAGAAATTGCAAATGTTTGTAATATACACGAAATATCTGAGGATGATGTTGTTGTTAGGCTTTTGGCTTCATCTTTGAAGGGGAAAGTGCTACAGTGATATAGAGGCTTGCTTCATAACTGCATTATTGATTGGGATGGATTAGGAGCACCCCTATTCAATCATTTTGAGGACAAAAGTGATTACCTATAACTTTTAGAGTAGTTGACAACTATATAGAGGGAACCCCATGAATGTATGATTGATTTTAATTATAGATTTTAGAAGGTATGGGACAAAATATCTATTCTAATAAAACCTTCCCCTAGTAATGTATTTTGTATTACCTTAGAGCCTTCAATAGTGATATTGCTACCACTCTTAATGCAAGGAGGAGTGAAGAACTAGGGCCAATGACACACCCAGCTCTCTAAACCACCATGCAAGAGTTAACATAGTGGAAACACACAACATAAAGAACAACAAATCATGGAGGAGAAGAGTAAACAATTATTGATTCATCAAATGATCACCATACATGCCCAATTATAAGGCCTTCTAGGTTATGACTAGATACAAAAATAAAATTCTTAGATCCATGATCATAAATAAGTCTACATTTCTAGGCACATATCCTACTTCAATAACCCTCTAAGTTTTCTCTCTCTATGTCTCTCCTTCTCTTGCTAAAACTCAATCCTTGCCCTCCTTAAGTACTTATGCAGCCATAGGTCGACCTATCATAAAACTAAATCTTACATTAAATGTATGCACAACCATAAGTCAGCTCACAACAAATATTAACTACCTATACCAAAATTAAATGCACGCACAGTCGACCCAAACTAGAACTAGACATAGACCACTCGGCAAATGAAGACTTCACAAAAACATTGGCACTCAGCAACCACATGAGCTTAGCATCCAAAGAGTCACTTGGCAACAACTACAAATTTGACATCTTCTAATGCTCAACAACCATAGAGAATTTGGTAACCAAAGGATCACTCGACAACGAAAGCAATCACTTGACAACCAGAGGAATCACTGTTAGATTGTGGTGACTGATCAGGAAAGTACTGTACATACTTCATAAATAGTGGGGTTTGGGCAGTAGCCGACATGGTAGCCGACATATTATGGCCAACATATGGCTGACATGTTATAACCCTAAAGCGGTTTAATACTTGTATAAAAGGGCTTAGGTTTGGGTATTTTTCATAAGGTTGTGATGCGAAATTGGTTCTTGCGGTGGTATTGAGCTGTAAGGTATTACAGATTGTAATAAGGTTGTAATCACTGGATTGTAATAAGATCAGACTTGCTGTTTGGTGGACGTAGCCCAATGATTGGGTGAACCACATTAAATCTTGGTGCCTTGTGTTCATTTTTGTGTGTTCTATTATTTTCTGTTATTGGTTATATTTGCATGTAGTTTTTATTTCTGTCCATGGTTTATCCTAACAAGTGGTATTAGAGCAAGGTTATCTTTCAGTTATCCTCTGCAGGAAAGTCTCACGGTTAAGTGGGAGTCTCACAGTTGAGTGGGAGCGATGGCAGATGAGGGTAAGTTGAGGGTTGACAGGTTTAATGGGCAGAACTTCCAGTTATGGAAGATGCAAATGGAAGACTATTTATATCAGAAGGATTTATGGAAGCCGTTGGAAGGAAAAGCCAAGAATCAGGGAACTATGTCAGAGGCTAAATGGGATCTTTTGGACAGAAAGGCACTCGAAAGCATTCAGTTATGCTTGGCACCATCGGTGGCATTTAATATTACAAAAGCAAAGACAACAGAAGATTTGATGAAAACCCTAGCGACATTGTATGAAAAGCCCTCCGCTTCAAATAAGGTATTTCTCATGAAGCGTTTATTTAATATGAAAATGGCAGAAGGTGGATCTCTTGTAGATCATTTAAATGAGTTTAATACTATTACTAGTCAATTATCTTCTGTGGGTATCAATTTTGATGAAGAAATTAGGGCTCTCTTGATTTTGTGTTCTTTGCCTGAAAGCTGGAATGGCTTGGTAATGGCGGTGAGTAATTCTGTTCCTGGATCTAGTACCCTAAAATATGATGATGTGATCGGTGTTATTTTAAGAGAGGAAACTCATAGAAAATCCTCAGGTGGATCTACATCAGGAAGTGCTTTAAATGCACAAAGCAGGGGCAGAACGACTAAAAGAGGAAGTAACTCTGGAAATCGTGGGAAATCAAGAGGAAAGTCAAAGGGGAGGAGGTATCAATTGAGAGGACCAAATGATTGCTGGTACTGTAGGAAACCAGGGCACAAAAAGAAAGGTTGCTGGAATGGAAAGAAAAATGAAGGAGATAAATTAGATGGAGACAAGGAGGAAAATGTGGTAAGTAACAAATCCGAAGAGGATGCTTTGCTTCTATCTTTAGAGAGTGTTGATGATTCATGGGTTTTAGATTCTGGTGCTTCATTTCATGCTACACCTCATAGAGGTTATTTCATTGATTATGTCCAAGGGGATTATGGGCTTGTATATTTGGGGGATAATGAACCCTGTCAGATTGTTGGAAAGGGAAAAATTAAGATTAAGTTGCAGAATGGGAATCATTGGCTACTACATGAGGTAAGACATGTTCCAAAACTAAGTAGAAATTTAATTTCAGCAGGGCAACTCGATGATGAGGGTTGTGTAGTTACTTTTAATGATAAAAATTGGAAGGTTTCAAAAGGTTCCCTTGTAGTAGCAAAAGGTGTGAAAGTAGGCACCTTATATCTTTGTACAGGTCATATTGTTCCTTCTACTTTGATTGTTTCAAAGAAAAATGAATATTCAAGAACAATTACTGCAGTTGAGCAGGGAGAACAAATAGTTGCTGTAGATTCTGATACAGCACTGTGGCACAATAGACTTGGGCACATGAGTGAGAAAGGTATGAAAGTACTTCATTCAAGGAAAGTTTTACCAGGTCTAAAATGTGTGAATATGGATTTCTGTGAAAGTTGTGTGTATGGAAAACAAAAGAGAGTGAGTTTTGTAAAGATAGGGAAGGAAAACAAAAAGGAGAAATTAGAGCTTGTGCATACAGATGTATGGGGACCAGCTCAGGTATCTTCCCTTGGTGGCTCTCATTATTATGTTACATTTATTGATGATGCAACTAGAAAAGTATGGGTTTATTTCCTTAGACAGAAATCTGATGTATTTCAAACTTTTAAGAAATGGAAATGCTTGGTTGAAAATGAGACTGGTAAGAAATTAAAATGTCTCAGATCTGATAATGGTGGTGAGTATTGCAGTCATGAATTTGAAGATTATTTCTCCACTAATGGTATTTGTAGATAAAAAACTATTCCAAGGACTCCACAAGAAAATGGAGTGGCTGAACGCATGAACAGGACTATAATGGAGCGTGCAAGGAGCATGAGGTTGCATGTTGGGTTGCCCTTACACATGTTGACAGAGGCTGTCAATACTATAGTATATTTGATTAATAGAGGTCCCTCTACTCCTTTGGGCTATGGTATTCCAGAGGAAGCATGGACTGGTAAGAAGGTGAGTTATTCTTTTCTCAAGACCTTCGGTTGTGAAGCTTTTGCTCATATAGACTCTGAAAATAGAACCAAGCTAGAAGCTAAATCAAAGAAATGTGTCTTTGTTGGATATGGCATTAATGAATTTGGTTATAGGCTTTGAGATTTTGAAAATCTTAAAATTATTAGAAGTCGGGATGTCATATTCAATGAGAAAGTGTTGTACAAAGATCTGTTGCAGCAACATGAGAAGAAAGAAGATGATTATGTAGTGCTGGATGATACTCCAAAAGTTGATGTTCCAGCCATTCCTCATGATGTGCAACAACTGCACCAAAAAATACCACGCACACCAATAAATGTTAGATGGTTAACAAGGCAAATTAGACCTCCACAAAGGTTTTCTCCCTCTTTGTATTCTATTTTACTTACTGATGCTGGTGAACCTGAAAGTTATGATGAAGCTATGCAGTTGACAGATTTAGCTGTAGGAATTTTGATGTACCAAGGTACCCTATGCTTCAGCTGTAGGAATTTTGATGTATGATATGGTATGCACTAGGCCAGATATTGCACATGCAGTGGGAGTTGTTAGCAGGTATATGAGTCAGCTAGGATTTGAGCATTGGAATGCTGTCAAGTGGATTCTCAGATATTTGAGAGGAACATCCAACAAGTGTTTACATTTTGGGGGCTCTACTACTGATTTATAGGGCTATGTTGACTCAGATTTAGCTGGGGATATTGATACCAGGTGGAGTACTACAGGTTATGTCTTTACTGTTGGTGGGACAGCCGTGAGCTAGGTTTCTAGGTTGCAGAAGATTAATGCTCTCTCCACTACAGAGGCAAAGTATGTTGCTGCTAAAAGATAGCCAAGGAGATGATATGGCTTCATTTCTTCTTGGAAGAATTGGGACATCCTCAAAAGGATAATTATTTGTTCACAGATAGTCAGAGTGTCATTCATCTTGCTAAGAATTCAGCTCTGCATTCTAAGACCAAACACATACAGTTGCGGTACCATTTCATTCGGTTAGTTTTGGAGGATGGACAGTTAAAGCTGGAGAAGATACATACCAATGACAATCCAACAGATATGTTGACAAAGGTTGTAACAAGGGAGAAGCTGAACTCCTCTTTAGCTTTGATTGGTCTTTTAGACTAAGCATGAATAAAAGAACAGTAGAGTCCAGGATGGTTTGATCTAGTGGGAGCCTCATGTGGTAGTGGTATTGCTATAGGATCAGTCTCCAAGTGGGAGATTGTTGTTTAGTGTGGAGCCTGATCAGTCCCCAAGTGGGAGATTGTTAGATTGTGGTGACTGATCAAGAAAGTACTGATTATGGCCAACATATGGCCGACATGTTATAACCCTAAAGCGGTTTAATACTTGTATAAAAGGGCTTAGGTTTGGGTATTTTTCATAAGGTTGTGATGCAAAATTGGTTCTTGTGGTGGTATTGAGTTGTAAGGGATTACGGATTGTAATCAGGTTGTAATCACTGGATTGTAATAAGATCAGACTTGCTGTTTGGTGGACGTAGCCCAGGGATTGGGTGAACCACGTTAAATCTTGGTGCCTTGTGTTCATTTTTGTGTGTTCTATTATTGGTTATATTTGCATGTAGTTTTTATTTCTATCCATGTTTATCCTAACAATCACTTGTCAGCAACCAAGAACTCAACATCAACTAAACACTTGACAATTAGGGAAGCTTAGCAATGCAAGACATTGTAGCTTGATAGAAAGGAAAACTAAGAACATGTAGGATATCAGTGCAACCCAGGATTCTCCTACATCATACAACTAGGGTTGGAAGAAATGATTCTCTTAAATCATTGAGACATTACAACCTAAGATAAATCCAACTCAGATTGAGAAATCCATGAAGCATCTTCAATGGGTATGTTCTTCAACTTCACCAAATAGTCATAGTAATCTTTTCCTCTTGTGCTCTTACCAACTCTTTGATCCAATATCTGTTCAACTTTTTTAATCTACTTCTCAAGATAATCTTCTGACACAACAACTTCATCATCTGACTCATGATACTTATATTAAAAAACAACATTGAATATAAGAGATATATCCATGTCATCAGGTAACTCAACTTCATAAGCATTTCCACTATATATTAAACTTCTTCAAGATCTTACAAAGTCCAAACTTCTTCATCTTCAGCTTACTATGTGTTCCAGTAGAAAATATTTCTTTCTTCAAATGAACCATCACCTCATCACCAACTTCAAAAATATGATGTCTTCTAAACTTATCAACATTCTCCTTTTTTTTCCGATTACTTTGTTCTATCCTCAACTTCACTTCCTTATGCAAAGATTCCATAAAATCAAAAAATTCTTCTCCTACAACACTTCTCTTTTCTTCACCAACAATATCTCTTAAATATAATACTTCTCTAGGTTATATTCTAGTAACAATCTCAAAAGGTGTTTTTTCTTGTACTCCTATTCACAAAATTATTATATGCAAACTTAGCTTGTGTTAACAACACTTCCCACTCAGCTTATCTCCCACTAAACATCTCAGCAAATTACCCAAGCTTCTATTCACAACCTCTATCTGTCCATCTATCTATGAATGGAATGTAGAACTAAATTTCAACTCAATACCCATCATCTTCCATAAAGTCTTCCAAAAATAACCAACAAACTTACTATCTCTGTCAGAATTAATAGTTCTTGGTAATGCATGCTAAATCTCTTTGAATAAAAGTTAGCAACATGCTCAACATTTGATGTCTTCTTACAAGGTATAAAATGAGCCATTTTAGAAAATCTATCCACAACAACAAATATAGAATCATACCCCTTTTTTGTTTTAGGCAATCCAAGAACAAAATCCATACTGATGTCACTCCAAGGTTTCTCAAGAATAAAAATAGGCATATAAAAACTAGTATTTTGACTTACTCCTTTTGCAACTTGAAAAACTCCATAACTCTTCACAAATTTCAGAACATCCTTATACATTTGTGGCTAATAATACTTCTCTTTCAGCAAACTCAATGTCTTATCCATTCCAAAATTTCCAACCAATCCACCATTATCCTTTTCCTTGATCAAATTCAACCTCATAGAACTTCTAGGAATAAAAAATTGAATTCCTTTAAACAACATACCTTCTTGAATGAAATACTCATGATGCTTACTTATGTGATTTGTTAAATTTGGTGCTTTTCACTCTCTCCACACCTTAGAAAAATCAGGGTTAGTATCATAAAACTCTTTCATTTCATCAAAACCAAGAACTTCAACCTTTATCTTAGTCAATAAAGAACATATTTTTCTCAATGCATCAAAAATTCTATTAGTAACTCCACTCTTATGCTTGATCACAAATGTAAAACTCTACAAGTACTCAACCCACTTCATATGTCTTTGATTCAGTTTATGTTGACTTCCCAAGTATTGTAAAGCTTTATGATTAGTATATAATACAAACTCCTTAGGAATGAAATAATGTATCCACTTCTTCAAGGCTTGAACAATAGCATAAAACTCTTGATAATACAAAAAGTACTTCCTTTTAGCATCATTCAACATTTCAATAAAGAAAGCAATAGGTTTACCTTCTTGATTTAATATAGCTCCTATTGCACTACTACTAGCATTACTTTCAACTTTAAACACTTTATTGAAATAAGGCAAAGCCAATACAAGTAGCTTAGCAACCTTTTGTTTCAAAGTCTCAAAACTCTTATCTTCTCCATGCATCCACTTGAATTCATTTTTATCTCCTCTCATTGTCTTAGTCATCGCATGACAAACAGAACTGAAATTTCTTACAAACTTTCTATAGAAACTAGCCAAACCATGAAATGATCTTACCTCACCCACATTCTTAGGTGTAGGCCATTCCAAAATTTCTTTTATCTTCTTAGGAGCCATCTTCAAACCATAAATTGAAATCACAAATCTCAAATACACAATCTCCTTTTGCATAAAAGAACACTTCTTCAAATTAATCATCAACTTGTCCTATTTCAATCTCTACAATACTTGTCTAACATGCTCAATATGGTCTCCCTTAGTCATACTAAATATTAGAATCTCATCCAAATAAACATTCACAAACTTACCTAAGAATATTTTCAAAACCCCATTCATCAACCTCATGAAAGTACTAAGTGCATTAGTCAAACCAAAAGGCATAACTAACCATTCATACAAACCATCTTTTATCTTGAAAGTAGTATTCCATTCATCACCTTCTCTAATTTTGATATGAGGATAGCCACTTTTTAAATCAATCTTGGTAAAATACTTTGCCCCACTCAAAAAATCCATTATGTCATCCATCCTTTGCATAGGAAACCCATATTTCACTATGATCTTGTTAATAGCTCTAGAATTAATACACATTCTCCATTCTCTATTATTTTAAGGTGCCAATGCAGTAGGTACATCACATGGACTTAAAATTTCTCTGATCAAACCTTCCTCCAAAAACCCATACACTTGTCTATTAAGTTCTTCATTCTCTATAGGTGTCAATCTATATGGTTCTTTTTTCAGCAAACTAGCTCTAGGAATTAGATTCATACAATGACTTATACTTCTCATTGGAGATAAACCACCAGGAATATCCTCTGCAACAATTTCTTCTAGTACTTAGTCAATACTATCATCTGTCACTCAGTCCTTACTATCAAAACTCAGTCCTCTAGGAATTATAGCAAAACAAACTTGGTTCCTTTTCATTTCTTTTTCAAATTGTTTCCCATTAACCATACAAAATTTTATTGCAATACCATTAACCTCATCTAGAATTTCATTCAAATGTATCAAAATTTGTTTCTCCAATTCACCCAAAGAGTGTATTGATTCAATCTTCCATCATGTATAGCATATATATCGTATTTCCAAGGTCTACCCAACAAAATATGGCAACAATCCATAGGCATAATATCACACAAAACTTCATCAAAGTAATATCCAATCTTGAACTTCACAAGGCATTTCTCACTTACCAATATCTTATGCTCATTTTTTATCCATGAAACATGATAAGGTTTAGGATGCTTTAGCCTTTACAATTGCAACTTTGTAACCAACTCTTCTGATGCCAAATTTGTAGAACTTCCATCGTCAATGATTACCTTGCAATATTTTCTAGCCGTCTTACATCTAGTTTTGAAAAGACTTCTCCTAATGATAGGTTCCTTATCACTTCCCTTATTATGTAACATTCTTCTCACTATCAGATTTTCTCTAGCCCTAGGTCCACGTGGTGAACCCTCAGTGTCCCCTTGAAGCATAGCATTTTTGTTATCTTTCCCACTTGTAGAAGATCTACATTCAAAAGATCTATGCCCTTCTTTACCACATCTAAAACAATTACCATGAAAACCACCTCTAAGATAAGAATTATCTCTTCCTCGGTAAGAATTAGTACCTCCTCAATCATAATTACCACCTTTCCATTTAGTCTTGTTTGTTTCATCACTCTTCCATTCAAATTTTTATTTGTCTTGCACAAAATTGTCAAATCTACCATCTTCTCCATAGGATTTACCTCTACCTCTCTAGAATCTACCACCTCTACCTCTTTGTATTTGTTCATGCTTCATGGTCAAGATCTCCTCAACTTTCAAGGCATATTCATATGCTTCCTCCACACTTTCCAACTTCACAAAACTTATTTCATCTTTAATTCCAAATCTCAATCCAATTATGTACCTTGAAATTTTCTCAACATCATCATCCACATGTCCATATCTAATGTCCAACCTATAGAATTCCTCAATATACTCTTTCATGCTCATGTCTCTTTGCCTCAAATTTTTCATCTTTCTCAATAAACTAACTTCATAATCAATAAGGAGGAATTTTTTCTTCACTTTTTTGACCATCTTCACCCAAGTTTTGATCTTTTCCTTTCCTCTTCTTTGTCTATCAGTTTGAAAATGCTCCCACCATAGTGAGACATGTCCTTTCAACCTAGTAACTAGAATCTTCACCTTCCTATTATCAGTAGTGTTTTCATACTCAATGAACTTCTCCATTTCAAAGATCAAATCTAACATAGCATTGGTATCCAATTTTCCATCATAAGGAACTACTTCTATAAAAAGCTTTGAATTTTCCCTAGACAATACTCTCAACAACCTGGCTTCATCTTTAACTTCTTCAGGTTCTAGATTAGGGTTTGGTGCTACTTCTTCTTCATCACTTACATTATCAAGATGTGCTCCTCTCCTTTGGACTATCTCCACAACATCTAATCTAGCTACAATTTGTCTTAATGTATCTAATATTGCATTATCAACATTTCCTCTACCTTGAACCATCTTTACAGATCAGGTTCTGACAAGATTGTAACCCTCTGCAAGTCATAGGTCAAATCCTCAAATTTGCTACCCCACCAGCTGACACAAGGATGGGTGAAGAACTAGGGACAATGACACACTTATCTCTCTAAACCACCATGCAAGAGTTAATACAGTGGAAACACACAGCACAAAGAACAACAAGTCATGGAGGAGAAGAGTAAACACTTATTGATTCATCAAATGATCAACATACATGCCTAGCTGTAAGGCCTTTCGGGTTACGACCGATACAAAAATAAAATTCTTAGATCCACAATCATACATAAGTTCACATTTCTAGGCACATATCCTCCTTCAATAAACCTCTAAGTTCTCTCTCTAACTTTCTCCTTCTCTTGCTAAAACTCAATCCTAGGCCTCCTTAAGTACTTATGTGGTCATAGGTCAGCCTATCAAAAAACTAAACTTTACATTAAATTTATGTACAACCATAAGTTGGATCAGAATAACTATTAACTACCTATACCAAAATTAAATGTAAGCAAGATCAACTCAAACTAGAACCAAAGACAGACTACTTTGAAAATGAAGACTTCACAAAAATACTAGCACTCAACAACCACATGAGCTTGACATCCAAAGATTCACTTGGTAGAAACTATGAACTCAACATCCTCCAATACTTGGCAAGCATAGAGAACTTGAAAACCAAAGGATCACTCAGTAACCAAAGGAATCACTCGATAGTAGCTAAGAAATCAACATCAACTACATGCTTGACAATCACAGAAGCTTGGCAATGCAAGATATTGCAACTTGACAAACAGGAAAACTAAGAACATACAAGATATCAATGCAACCCAAGATGCTCCTGCATCAACTCTTCAATCTATGCGAGGGGAAACTCTACCAAATTATTATGAGGTTTCCATAAGAGTAGAAAATATCTTGATACAAGGAGGGAAGTTAGCTCCAAGGCCCCTAATGCCATTCTTCCTTGACATGCCCAATCATCAGCCTATTATAGCCCCTATTCATACTTCCTCTACAAGTCAACCTTTTGATGTTGTCCCAATAGCCTCCATATCCTCTAATGGAGTTGATAGGATTGAGTCCATGATGTAGATACTAGTGTAGAATGTGGATAAGAGGATCTAGGATCAAGAAAAGAAGATGGAGGACAATAGTGTAGTAGTGCAAAAATGGGCAATGAGTTGGTGACAATGAAGAAGCAACAAGCTCAAAATAATAAGCCTTCCCAACTCCAATATCAAGGTCCCATACATAATAGATCTCTAAAATAGAGTCATGTCAACTAAAATTAGAAAAGACTTATCAATCACTCTCACAATTAGAATAGACCTATTGACAACACCTAGACTACAAACACCAACCTAAACTAAGTTTTAGTCCCTTAGAGAAATCTTTCCCAAGATCAAGATTTATGACCTTCTTGTAACTACATATGTGGATATTTCATGTGTCAGAAGGTAGAATCTTACTTAGAATTAATTGTACCTGAGTGAGCAATTTCCTAGCAACACAATGTTAATCAACCTGCTGATGCTTTTCAGCTGGGTGGTTATTCTTTCATGAACCATTTGGTGGAAGAGCATTGTAATGTAAACCAAGATTCATGTGTATACAATACTAGGAGAAAGAGAAGAGCTATTGAAGATGTTACCCTTCCTCCTCCCAGTCAGGCTTCAACATCAAGTGCAATGCCTCATGTATAAATAGTTTCCCAACAACATAGTGCTAATCAACTTGCTAATGCTCCTCAACAACAAAGACAAAATGATAGCAAAGGAGATGTGAATGACCCTTAGGTTGTTTCATCTCAACTTCCTACACATGAAGCTCCCAAGTTTTCTACCAAAGCACCTAATGCATCATTCAATGTGGTAGAGTAGATGAAGAGGAAAAATGTGAATATTTACATGTGGGATGATGTTGCTACTATACCATCACAAAAGAAGCTACTACAATAGGAATTGTAAAGCATTGAACTCAAAGATCAGCCACCTAGCATGGAGAATGTCATGAGTTGGGTACAACCATCAAAAGAAATAGAAAAGGGTAAAAAGAATAGACCTCCTCCATTTTATGTTTCTCTCATTATAGGGGACAAGCATGTATTACAGTTAGATGGTAGTACTATCAAAATTGTAGGAATCCTTAAGAATATTGAAATGGCCCTACATGCATGCCTTGGTTGTACTGTAGTTCAAGAGATATCAATTGTTGAGGTTAAACCACACTTTTCTATTTCTCTTTCAAGAGATTTCACAAACCAAATAGGTGGTTACATATCCTCTAATTGGTCATACATGTTTTTTAGAACAAGGTATGGAACCAAAGCTTTAATCAAAATAGAACCATTAGCTCTCAATCATATTGAGCCCTAAACTCCTAATCTCATCAATATGAACTAAACCATCCTAGAGATAGATTAAAATGACATATAAAATGATTTTTCCACTTCTGTAGTAGAGATACCTGATTTCTTCTTAGATGAATAGGCTAATGCATATTAGTTTGATCCTATATTATAAACCTTGGAGATAGGTCTTATTACTTATTGTATATCAAAAAAGGATGCTCTCATCCCTAACTTGATGAAGAACATAGAAGACACAAGAGGGACATGGAGTATGTACTTTGATGGATCAAGGAATAAAGATGGATCAAGGACTAGTGTGATGTTAGTTTCTTTTGCACTAGAAAGGTATTACTTCTCATTTAATCTTCAATTTAGTTGTACCATTAATGTGGCTGAGTATGAGGCATTAATTTAGGGTCTCTTAAATTCTCAAAAAAGAGTAATTCAAATCTTAAATGTATATGGAGATAGCAAGCTAGTGGTTAATCGGGTGAGGAATCAAAATATCACCAAGAATGGTTTTCTCAAGTCTTATAGAGTATGGGATTTGCTTGAAAATTTCAATGCATTTAATAGTCAAAGCATCCATAGGAAAGATAATAAACATGTTGAAAAACTTGTAGTAGTGGGTGCATCTTATGATGTCCCAAAGATCCTTGAAGATAAGAAGAGATAGAAGATTAAAGTGTTGATTAGACCCACTATCCCTGATAATAATATCAATTGGTAGGTCTTTGAATCTGATGCACAAATTGTAAGTTTCTTGCAGAGTGAAGTAGAGTTCTTAGATAGAAATCAATCGATATTGCATGACTAGTATGGTGATCAAATCATCAACCTTAGCTCCAATAATTTTGCTAAGGGTATTATTACCTTAGAGAGCATCTTCTATCTTAATGACCAAGCAAGGGATAAGGGCATAAACCTTTATGTAAACAAAGATAATCATATGCTAGTTATAGTTGCTAATGGAAGGATGCTAAACATGGGGAAGGTATATTTTGAATCTAAGAAAGAAAATTTTGTTCATCTATGTCAAGAATTTTATGATGTATTTTCTTGGACATATGATGATTTAAAGGTTTTTGACTAAAGTATGTTTCTACATGCCATAGATTTAGTTAATAATGCCAAAAATTTTAGGCAAAAGCAAAGGCCAGTGAATCCCAAGATTGAGCCATTAATGAGAAGAGAATTATCCAAATTGATTGAGGCCAATATCATTTTCCCTATTAAGCATTCCTCTTGGGTAGAAAAACTTGTCCTAGTTAGGAAGAAGAGTGGAGAAACCATACTATGTGTAGACTTTAGGGATCTTAACCAAGCCTCCCTTAAAGATCATCACCCTCTCCCTTCCATGGAGTGTATATTATCCAAGTTTAGTGGTTCAACAAGATTCTCTTTCTTTGATGGATTCTTAGGTTATAACCAAGTGTTAGTCAAGGAGAGTGATAGATATAAGACTTCTTTCCCCACCAAATGGGGCACCTATGCCTATAGTAAAATTCCTTTTAGACTAACAAATGTAGGTACCACATTTCAAAATACAATGGAGATGGCCTTCAAAAACATGATTGAAAGGTTTGTGTTGGTCTACCTTGATGATATCATAGTGTATTCAAAGAATGTAGTAGATCATTTTTGCCATCATAGAAATGTATTTATAAGATGCAAAGAGTATAGAGTATCTTTGAGTCCAAGCAAGTGTGTCTTTTCCACTAATCAAGGGAAATTATTAGGACACATTGTATCTAGGGATGGTCTAACTATTGATCCAAAAAGAAAAATGGTGATACTTTCTCTCTCCCTTCCTAGTCATAAGAAAGGTCTACAAAGTTTTCTTGGTAGAATAAATTGTGTGAAGAGATTTATTCCTTATTTAGCTGCCATGGTGAAACCTCTTATTGCTATGCTTAAAAAGAATATGGTCTTTTCATGGACCTACTTAAAAAGAATATGGTCTTTTCATGGACCAAGGAAGGGAAAGTAAGTTTTGAAGAGATCAAAGAAGCCATAGCCTCAACCCCTACTCTCATCAATCTAAATTTTGATAAGGATTTCATTCTTCACACCTTAGGAGGCGAGTCAAGTATTTCTATTGTTTTAACTCAATTGAATGATAAGAATGAAGAGTAGCCTATTGCTTTCTTTAGTGAAGGACTAAAGGACTATGAAGAGAAAAATAGTTATGTGGAGAAGAAAGACCTTGTAGTCATAAGATCTTTGAAGAAATTTAGATATCTTCTATCCCATAATAAGATCCACTTATTGGTCCCTCATGCAAGTATTAAAGATTTCCTATTGAGTAGAGATATTAGTGAGAAAAGATTAGTTTGGTTCACTAAGGTGATGGAGTATGATGTGGACATTCAAATCACTATGTTGGTGAGAGGGAAAGGATTGTGCAAGTAGATGATCTCATCTCAAGAAAAAATAGATGAAGAAGTTACCTTTTTATTAATAGAAGAGTAGGAGCCAAGAGATAACAGTCTAAGGAGTTGAATAAATGACATGATAACCTTCTTATCAGGAAATGGATATCCTCAGGGATTGGATAGGGAAAAAATAAAATAGTTTAGATTGCAATCAATTCCTTATTCTATAGCTAATGGTATTCTATTTAGGTACATTAGTGGATCTTTGTTAAGGTGTGTTGGTACAAATCAAGTAGAGAGAACAATTAGGGAGCTTCATGATGGTCCTAATGGTGGCCACTTTTCAGCAAGAACAACTACTATGAAGATAATAAGGGGAGGACATTACTAGCCATCCTTATTCCATGATTTCCATAGGTATGTCAAAAAATGTGAAAAATGTGCTTTCTTTTTAGGTAAAAAAAAGCTTGCATCTTTTCCACTTCATCCTATTCAAGTGGATCAACGTTTTTCCCAATGGGGATTAGATTTTATTGGTCCCATTAATCCTTCTTCTAGCTTTGGTCATAAATGGATTCTAGTTGCTATAGATTACCTTACTAAGTTGATAGAGGCAATTACATTAAGATATGATATTGAGAATTTGGTTGTTGAATTCTTAGATGGACTTGTTATGAGGTTTGGTGCCCTTCAACCATAATTTTAGACAACACAAAATCATTTGTAGGACCTCAAATTTATGCATGGGTGATTGATCATGGAATATATCTAAGCACTTCTTCCAATTACTACCCCCAAGTTAATGGCTTTGCTAAGTAATCCAACAAGAATCTAATTAGGAAAATGAAAAAAACTATTGAAGATAATCAAAGATGTTGGCATCATAAGTTGAGAACTACCCTTTGGGCTGACAAAATAACACCTAGAAGGGCTATTGGAAACTCTCCTTTCATGTTGATTTATGGTAGGGGACCAAGGCTTCCTATTTCATTAGAGTTTTTATCCCTAGAATTAGCCCATGAATTGGAACTAATTGAAAGTAATGCTATGATAGTAATAATAGCAGAATTGATGGCATTGGAGGAGAAGAGACATCAAGTAATATAGACCTTGGAAGAACATCAACAATAGGTGAAGAAAAGCTTTGATAAGAAGGCTAAGTTCAGAATCTTCAGAAAGGGTGATCTTGTGCTAAAGTGGGATGTAGATAGAGCGAAGGTAGGAAGACATTCAAAATTTCATTCCCTATGGAGTGGTTCGTATGTGATCATCAATTGCATGTAGGCCAATGCTTTCTAGTTAAGCAGGCCTAATGGTGAAATCTTTCCTATTCCAATCAATGGGATACATCTCAAGGCTTGTTTATGATAAATATGAACCTTTCATGTACATAGTTATAATAGTTTTCTTTCTCTTTGTTCCTATTTCCCAAGAAATTTTGAGCACATGTTTTGTTATATAGAGTTTTAGTTCTAGTTTTGTAGGCTTGTAGAGGTAAAAAGGCATGTTTTATGGCTCAGAATCTAGTGGAGGCAATGAAGTGGATACATTATTAGATTCAGGGACTCTATAGCCTAATAGATTTGTAGTGGTCATTGGTCTTATAACAAGTAGGCTTGCATCCCCTCTGATTCACCAAAAATGTTAACAAAAAATGTCCTCCTGCCAAAAAACCAAATTCAAATCATATGTTGCTCAAAAGTCACCTAGGGTTTTCATGAAATAACTTAACATTGGCTATATTCCATGTCTTCATGTTATGCATTAGAATTTTTTAAGTTGTGACTCTAAAAATCAACCTCTAGTTTGCACAGTTGCGATGGGGTAAGAGCTAACCAGAGTTTATATGGTAAAGGCATGATTGCATTGTGTTTAAATTTTTGTAGGGTTAGTTGGCTCAACCAAGGTTCAAGCCCCGATGGCATGATTTCACTATGTTTGCTTGGTTGTAAAGTTAAATTGACATACTATGGTTCAAGTTGTAACAATGTGAAAAGAACAAAATATTCAAAGTTTCAAGGCTGTATTTTGCACTATTAGATCTTTTTAGATCTATGGCCAATGCACTATCACAAGAGGTTAAGAGGAAGCTATGGTTAGAGTTATGAACAATCAATTTTTTTTGTTTTTCTTGGTTGCAAGGATGGGAAGTAAACATTGGGTCACAATAGTGATAGTGTGAATGCAGTTAGGATCTCAGTCTTCACAAGGTCATGATGATTAATGAAAGATGTCAAGGGTAGGCTGCAAAGTAGTGACAATCAGTTGGTCACAATTTCATAAGTGATAATTGTTAATAAATAAAGGTAGTGGAAAAGTTTCAATCATGGGTGGTCAAGGTAGGAGGAATTCACAAGGTGGTAGAAGGGTAAAGGATGATTGATCCACGTAGCAAGGCCTGATGGTTTGACTCTAGTTAACTAATAACATGGCTAATTTACCATGTTGATGGAAGAGGAAGAAAATCTTGGATGATAGATTCAATCTTTTTGATCTCTTGCAACAATGTTCATCATTCCCCAGGTCTGATAAATGCAGAGGAACACTGCATCGCCACTGATTGATCCATCTACTTAGTCAGAAGTTAATAGTCATCATTTTTGACCTCTTAGAGCTTTGTTTGGTGTATAAGTGAATTTAAAACATCTAGTTTTGTACCATGATTAGATATTTTCTAGATTTGCAATAATGGTTGGATTTAGTGGTTATGAAATGGTTCTTAGTCATAAATATCTAGTTATTCTTAAGCTATAAAAGGATATTTTGGTAGCTCTTCTAAGCTAGTTAGATTCTTCTCTATTTTCCTTGGCATGTTTTGCATGCACATTGTAAATTCCCTTTGCCTCTAATCCATTTTAATTATTTGTTGTATCTCTTTTAGCCATTAACACATTGTACAAGACCTCTTTGCCTCTAGTTAATGTTCTTGTCTATATTCTATAATTCAAATAATTGTATCTATTTTTGGCATTTGAATGATATTGAGAGAAGTTTCTTCATATAACATTATTTTTTTGTCTGATCTACATGTGGTTGTTAGATTAAATAAGGCCCAAATCTATATTCTTTGAGGTTATAACTGGTTAACAATGCATGTATGGGTAGAGGAAAGATTGAACACCCTATTTTGGTGCTTCACGTCCTTAGAATAGATTAGTTAGTTCCTTTCATGTATTAATTCTCCCTTTTCCTCTTCAAGTATAGTTTAGGTGCATCCTCATAGCAAAGGAAGCCGGCCTTCTCTAGAGACTCAACCTCATTGTTCAAGTCCCACAACTTGGAGGTTGTTTCCATGTTTCAAAAGGTTGTACTTAGGTAAAACCTTTGGACAAGGGTGCAGGATTACCAATATTAATTAGATTTAAAAAAAAAAACATCATTTTGTAGTTCCCTCCATATTTGTTTAGTTTGACTTCTTAGACCACTTTGACCATTAGAGATCCCTGTGAGAAAATATATTAAATCAACAAGTTCATATTTACAATATCTCAAGTGTTTCATTAGTATTACATCAATACACAAATACCAAAAATTATAGTTTCAAAAATATAATATTATTTTTTCACCCCCTACTTATTGAGTTTCTATCTTCATGCACTACCACTCTTCGTGATGTACCTATATTCCAATATCATACAAAATATTAGTATTATGTAGGCTTAATAATAAGTAGATTGGTAACCAGGATTATGTCATTAGTTAATTGTTAATTTAATTTAAACAAGATACTAATTGGTTCACCAAATCATTATGAATAAAAGAACATAAGAAGTAAATATACCTAGTCGAGTGTTCTTATAGGGTCCTTTCTCTACTTTAGGGTCTCCAATAGGGATTTTTGATTAGCATTACTAATAGTAAAAACTTCTTTTACTTCTGGTCTTCCTTGATTCTTCAACAAATTTATATTTTCTTCTCTAATAAGGTGTGAATATATGATAATTGTTTTGTACATTTGATACACTTTGAATGTGGGAATTCCATTCCCTCTAAGCATGTATGTCTGTAGTCATGTTTTAGAAACAAAAATTGAACTAGTAGGATATGTGAACCAATCATCATATGTGTTACCCACATTTTAATCTTATCCTTGTAAACATATTTGAGTCTTTCATGAAAACCAAATTTGAGTATGAACCTTGAACTTGAGCTCTTGAACCCATTGGTTAAAGGTTCAAGGTTCAAGAGTTTGGTTTGCATCGGTATAAGTAAATTCTAATGTTGCTAATGGCACCAAGTAGATTTTGATACTCTTTGTGAACTTGAACATTGAACAGTTAAGGTTCAAGTAAAAATTTTAGTTTTAAGATGGAAATCTTTCACTCGTGTCAATTTGGTACATATGCATCATATCCCAACATTTTAGGACTATTCAAAATGAACTTCAAACAATTTCTATAGTTAAATAGTTTGATATTCATGAGTCTAGAATCTTCTTGAATAGACAACACATAGAAGTACGAAGATTACTAAATCTTTCCTAAAAAGGTAGAAAGGATAAAAATTGAATGTTAATTAGTACAAAAGGTGGCAAAGTTAAATTTTGTATGTGCTAAGCTTGACAATGCTTAGTAATGATTAAATTTTGTGTTAAATTATTACCTGTCTGTGATTATTCTTCTCTTTTAAACTATCAAAGTTTCCTTTCTAATTATTTGGTACATGTGAACTCATATAAAAATAAAATGTTAGGACTCTTTTGATGTCTTTTTAATCATAAGGTTTTGATTAGGAATGATTGGCTATTCATGTTGACCCACTTGTAGGACCTAGTTCCAAGATTAGCACATTTTAAGTCCTTGGTCAACTATGGTAAAAGGTGTCACATAGCCTAGAATCTTAGGATAGATTGATTTTTCATGTTTTTACATGTTTTGTTCCATGTTGTATCAATTTAAACCAATTTTTGTTACCTTAGGCAAAGTTACACTAAAAGTTGCAAAATTGCTAAAAAGTTGTCAAGCAACTTTTTGCAAAGCTTGTAGTTTGAATTCCCAATTACCATATTTGGTTTAAATGGTTGTTATAACCATTGGGAAATCCTAAATATCCATTTTAGGTGGGTGGTAGGCATGGAATGTGTAAATTTTCTTTCAAATAAATAAAATATCAAGTTTTTCTGCAAAATCTGATTTTGCAACTCGTTGTATGGACTCATTATGAGATATAGGTATGGATTGGTGATATTTTTGGATATCTTGGTGAATCACCTTTGTAGTGCACTTGGAATGAGATTCTAACTTTCCTTCTAACTCCAGATATCTTAGTTTTACTAATTTCTACCATAGTTTCTTGTACCAGAGTTTCTCATGTTTTTGATCATATCTTGAGATTCCACCATGGGAAATTAATAGTCCTAGGTGGAATCTAGGTGTGAACAATATAATTTATGATTGTTTTTTTCTTATGTAAAAATATGTAGACAGAAAGAAGAAACTTGATTCCCTATACATGCAAGATCCATGTGCATGCTAGGAATGCATAGCATTAACTTCCACAACTTGCTAGAAAAAAGGATTCAAGGTTTGGAATCTTGTTTTGGATTGGATTTTTTTATAGATATTAGGGTACTTCCTTTGTAAATGGAGGCCTAATTGGCTAATCCTTCTAAGTGAGATCATAAGTTTTACCAACTTCATTCACATCTTGAGATCCCAGTGCTTTAGTATGTTATATAAACTCTAAAAGGGTATTTGAATTAGTAATTCATTCCTTGCTTTGTGTGGTTTTTTCTAGAATTAAGTCAAGATTTTAGAATCAAGGGCTATAAGCCTCATCTTGGGTTTATGAAGCAACCATTGGATAGATGTTGCATAGTTTTATTCGAATGATTGTTTCATGTTGTTTAGGACCTAAATATACTATGAGTATGTCTTAGAGTCATCCCTAGTCCTTATGTGAGTTTAGGGAGTGAATGTGTCAAACGTACATTTTAATGCCCTAAACGAGAAACTAGTGATTAGTTGTCTTTGTGATATGTTTTCTTGTGATTGGGATTTCTTAGGAGTGGCTTAGATTGAGATAACCATAATAGTCCTACTTAACACTTGTGATATGTGTTTTGCGAAAATTAGCTTTGTAAGGACACTTATTGTATTCATACCTTCAATGAAGAGGATTTGGGGAACCTTGTTTTTAACCCACCATTGGTTCCATTTCATCACTATCTTTCTATAATTGTATGTGATAATACTTTTGGATTCTTATAAATTCAAAGATCTACAACTTGTCTTGTCTAGTAGGATATTTCGAACACATTCCTTCTATTGAGTTTTATCTTTTTCTACCAGCTCCTATTTTATTCCTACATTACAGTTAAATTTCTCTATTAGTTTTATTTTATTTTTGTCTTCTCGTTGGATAAAATTGTAACCTATAGAATTTCCATGGCCACTTACCATCCCAAATTTTCAAAAGAGAAAGAGGCCTTGACCCTAAATTATTTCTTGCCTGAGCTAAAAGACACATTCCTTGCCAATGAAGACATTAAGAAACTAGTCTCAAGATTATCTAAAGCCAAATTTGGATCCATTGCAAAGAAGGTGTGTCTAAGAGGATTGGTACAAGTTACAGGCTTCTTGGAAGATTTTTTTTTTTTTTTTTCGTGTATAATTGGTTATATAATGTAGCAATAGGTATAACATTTTTGAAAGATGCATGAGAATCCATACACTAGAATTTCTTGTGTATGTAAATAAAGTAATAGTGATGGGTGCCTTAAGAGTTCCACTATGAGAGGAGTATGAAGACTAGACATTTGGTCTAGCTGATTCTCACTTTGCTAAAGATACCAGTAAGTTCAATAATGTCATTGCTAAGAATTGGTTTCTCAACCTTGAGAAGGGTGGTTCATGTCTCCCTCAACCTCTGATGCATGATCATATGATTTGTAAAGTCAAAGAAATGATAACCTTCTTTAATAGAGAATGCATTCTTTGGATAAACTAGATGTATTTCTTTGTCTAGACCATCATGAGTGGGAATAAGTACATTGATTGGGAAAATATTATAGCAGGCAGATTACATGAAGAGTTGTCACAAGCATCCAAGATTTTTGGCTTCTACATGTTTTCTTACCTATTTTACTTGTCAAGAATTAAAAGGATTGTCAGATCAAACTGACATAAATAGTATGCCTTTATATGAATATTTTCCTTTGTTGCATAAATAGGAAAATCCAAAGGGTTTTAAAAGAGTACAAGACACTTTCCTTACCAAGCTAGTTTTCAAACTTCAAGGTAGAGATCATTGGAGATTGACAGATGAGGCAACTCAACTTGTTACCACTTATGGAAGATTTTTCACTTAGTTTACTAAGTTTACATATGTGAGAGTTGGGGGTTATGAAGGGAAATTTTTGAAATTAACCCAATATTACCTAGACCATTATATTTTGATTGAAATTTATAGGTAGATAAAAAAAAATGTAAAGCCATAAAGGAATTTGGTTATGTCTCCCCAATTGAGTTTGGTCATTATAGGTACATAATCATTCAAGATTCTTTAGGGCTACAAGTAGAAATGAAGATAATTAACTTGCCTAACTACTCTGCTCACTCAAGATTTGATAGTAAAGGCTTCACATAATCTTAGTTTGATCCTAGACTCTACTTTAATTAATGAACCATAAATAGAGGATTTTGAGGCTAATTATGAAGAGGTTATGAAGTAAGGAAGATATGGTAATCTACTTTCACTCTAAAATAGGTAAAAGGGTTCAACCTACATATTGATATCTTTGATGTTGAAGAACACAAGAATGAAGAGGTGGTAGACCCTTTTTATGCTCAACAAGTGGAAGCTTTTCCTATACATATGCTAGATTGAGATTCATTTGAAGAAGATGATCTTTAGGCTAGAATATTTCCTATTATTGAAAGAACAAAAAAGTGGTTGGCAAACAAAAGAAAGTTGCAGCTGGATCAAGTTGGTTCAAGCTCCTTGAGAAGTCCCACTAGTTCTAAGCCCACACTTTTCATTTGTCACACTGAAAAAATTATCACATGTTCTCCTATAGGTGCACCCATCTCAGAACATTAAGCTAAACCTTTGGTTCAAAGTATAGTTGAAGAGATTCCTATAGCAAGGTGGACCCATTCACACACTCAAAGGAGAAAGGTTCAACAAGTCGCTACAATAGGTGTTAGTGAAGAACCTATAGATATTGAAGTTGTGAATGATTTCATTGTCAATAAATTGATTGAAGTTATGGATTAAAAGACCTAACAAGCCTTGGATGGACATAACACTCTAGTTTCAATTCCTGATGCAACCTCCCCTATTTTTGAGACACCTTTATCCAAAAGTAATCCTTCCACAACAAACTAGTTTGATATTTCTATCAGTAAGAAAAGGAGCATAGTTTCAATGAATGTTTCAGTCAAAGATATGGTAGGGAAATGTCTATGAAAAAACCCTAAGAGATAAAAGCCCAAAATAGATACTTTTCTTGAGATTGATGAGAAAACATGAAATTGGGTGGCCAATGTATATGTTTACCACAAGTAAGATCCTAGATGACATCATGCCCAAATATTGTATCTTAGAAAAGACTATCCTTGGACCTACGAGCAGAGCCAAAAACATGAAAATATTTGATGTTAGGCTCACAAGATTCACCAATATAATCTAGAAAGATTGGAAGGAGAAAAAGGAAATGAAGCAATCCATTCGATTGATGGAAAAATATATTTAGGAAATTCAAAACATTGAGACACTGACTCTTGGTCTAACGCAAAATCCATAGTCAATGATAATTTTCTAACAAACTATCTCTTTCTTAATTAGGTAAAAATAGATAGGTTAGGTGCCAAAACATTCAATGAGTGGATAGAGTCTGTTGTTTCTCGCAAGTCCAATTACATCACTCATCTCTCTAAAAAAAAGGTTGATGCAATAACATCTTGGGTGTAAGAGAAATCTTACATCATGCAAAATATTTCCTTTTTTTTCTTGAATAACAGTTATCTTAGTACAAAGTTGTTATTTCTTGAGGCTAGCTACTTAGTAAGTTAGGCATTCGAGCTCAAAATGTCCTAATTTTAGAGCTGGATGTTCATCTTGGATATATCAACCTACTAGTTGAGGCTCAATGCAATATCATGAGTATTCATGTATTTATTACAAATTTATGTTGTGTAATGTTGGTATTAAAACTTTAGGCTCATCATTGAAGACCTTAGAGGCCCTAAATGAAAAAAATGGGTTCAACTAGACCATGAGTGAGTCAGACCCTATAGATTAAAGTTGAGGATTCTGAAAAGCTATTATAATAGCCAATTAGAGAAATAATTCAAAAGTTATAGCCTTCCAAAGTTGGGTCAACCAAAATTTATAAAATAAGTTTCAAAGGTATATTGAGCTGACTCACTGTGTAATTTGAAAGTTAGTCAATCTCAATGGTTATTGTTTGATGTCTAGAAACTTCTCGAGTGGTGTACAAATGCCTATTTAAGGAATGCCCATACATTGTCTAGGACAACTCTGTTGAGATAATGGGTGTTGCACACATTGAAAAATATTTTTATATTGTATTATTTTATTTTATTATGCAATGTTGTATCTAGGAGCACCTAGATGGACGTGCAACATGGAAACATTCCCATGGAATATACTTGATGAGTTGTATTGTAACATTGTGATAATATTTCATGTAATTATTTAATATTGGAGAAAAGAATTTAAATTTCCAATATTGAATGTGAGGTCAATGGGACTTGCTACTATATAAGCAGCCACAAGGGTAGTTGTAGAAACAAGGAGAAGACAAAAGGGAAAAAGGAAAGAGTCGAACAGGACAAAGCTTGACAGGTTAGCCAAGGGAGCATTTGTGAAGGTTGGAAGCATAATATGGGATGTTTTGATTCATACTTGTTCACATGTATTTCTTTGGTTGTGGCTATGGATTTGAAGGTTTCCACGGTTGTATTGCAATGGTGTTTTTGTTGAATAATACATGGTGATGGATGCTTTTGGAGGCTCGATTTTCCAGGGTATATCTTGTGTCACAATTTTGTGGGTACGTTGTCTATTCTCTTGCATGTGGATTTTAATTACATATTTATTTCAGATCTATTATGGGTTATGTGGAAACAATTATATTCTTTTTTGCAAGTTTCCTTATAAGTGGTATCAGAACTATGGTTTTATTATTGTAACCCTAGATTAAATTGATGAGAATGCATTAGAGGATTAAAAAAAGGGAAAATTTTTACAGATCTAAGGGTTTTGAGTTTAGTATTATGATGGGATTTTGGCATATTTTGGGCATGAGAAGTTTTTGGACAAAACGGTTTTTTGGATGTTTCATTTAAATGAGGTTTTTTAGGGGGTATCTCTTAGAAATGACCTCTTGGGCAAAAAAAAACCTCACCATTGGATCTAGGTCACTGTTTCCATAAATTTTTATATTTAGTATGCCCTAGTTTGGTCATGTTCAGAGGAAATGAAAGATTTTTTAGTTTCAGCCCATGATGGCCATCAAATTTAATCCTATTTGATTTTTTGTCACAAAAAAAAATTTGTAGTTAAAATGGTAAAAAGACTCTCTTAGTAAAATGACCACAACTTTCTATTAGAATATTAGATTTTAGACTTCTTATAGGCATTGGAAAGCTAATTTAGAGAACTACAACTTGGTGTAGGTTTGGTTCTATGATTTTGAGATTTTATCAAGTTTTAAGAGCCTAAAATTTAGATGTCATTTATTATGAGTACAAATTAGGGCATAACTTTGGCATACAGAGTCAAATTTTGGGCTTCGAGTAGTCAATAAAAAGCTCTTGGAGAGCTCTACACATTGGTTTAGAATTGGTGCAAGTTTGGCATGGTTTATTTGGTGATATATTGATCTGAAGAATTTATGATATATATTGACTATGGTAGCACTGTGAGTTTATGACATTGTATGTTTGGAGATTTAAGATTTGATGTCATTGTATACTCAATTCATATTGATGATATGGTTATCAATGTTTGGTTTAGATATGTATGATGACTTGTAGGGTCTACAAGTTATGCAGTGTTCTAAGTAGTATATACTTACAGGTTGCATTTATAGCTTGGTTATGGGTTGTCTTTGCCCATTTATCTTTTATTATTGATGCATATTTAGATTGGTGGCTTGAATTTGGGTTATCTATGCCCTAAGTCACACGATTTGCTAATTCTTCTTTATGTAGAAGGGACAAGATGTTGTTACTAGGTATAGTTATGGTGGAGAATTCTGGTTGACTATTTTATGCTGATAGGTTGGACATATTGAGAGTTAGATTCTTGATTCATGGATGTGATCATGGTGCCATGGTTTTTTGCCATGATATGATTGGATATACATGTACATATTTGATTTTCATTAGTTTGGATTCCTAATTTGGTTATGGTGGCATATCTTCTTTGTTGAGGATCATGGTTATTTATTTTCTTTTGAGGACCTCATGATGCACAGTTTGAGTTCTTTGATGATTTGACATCTTGATTGATTATCATGATTAGAGGATTTTTTTTCATCATGATCTCATGGATAGCTTGTACACATGGTTTAGTGGGAGCTTGTGATAGTGATGGGGTGATAGTATAGGATTGGTTCCTAGTTAGGTTGTATCTTCTTGGTTTGGAGATCTTGGCTTCACCTTGTAATGACACTTTGGTTATGTGAGTGTAGACCTGGGGGATCTTCATGTAGGAGATGGATTTTATGATGCCATAAGTGACTTGATAACATGGTTGAGTGGGATTTTTTTGGCATTGATATATATATTGAGTGTTTGTAGATGTTAGAGGTTTGTCTTAGATCTTGTTGCTACAAAAGTGTCTTTGACATTTGCATGGTACACTTGGTTATCTTCATGGTGTGTGGAGATGGTTGCATCTTGAGGACTCATAGGGTTCTTGGTAAAGATGTGATTTATTCTTTCATTTGGCATTTTATCCTTGGTGTGAGAATGGTTTCATTATTATGTCATGGTATACTCTTGATACGTGTTTAGAGTTGTGACATGTTATAGTATGTTCATATGGAGCATGTTGTCTCCTCTGAGATGGTTAGATCATGTTGTCATGTTTATGTTCCTAATGCCATGGTTGGAACTTTGACAATGATATTGATTTAGTTTCTTGGTATTGAGTACGTTGATCATAAGTTGGATACTTCAAGATATTTCTATGTTGCATTTGGAGTTCGCATGAATCGGTTGGTTACATGTGCTCATGGATACTTAGAGACAGTGGTGATGTTGATTTCTCTTGGATTAGAGAAGTATTTGTTGGGATGATTGATGATTTCAGCAAGAAGCCTGAGGGGAATTCACTTAATATGGACTTGAGAGGAGATTATTCTTAGATGAGTCTTCATTGGAGACTTGGATATCTTGATGAGCATTCTAATTCCCCACTCTTGGTCTACTTAATGGTTTTCTACTTGAGAGGTATAGCCCATTGTTTCTCTCAGGTACATTATGTTTACGCTTTTATTTCATGGATATGGATCTTGAGCTGTGGTACATGAGTTAGTTCTAGAGGGTTCATTTGAGAGATGGTTTAGCATTGGTTATCTCCATGTGCATATCTTGTTATTATGTTGGTTTAGTTTAGGAGATGGTTTTATATTGGGCATATTCCTTGGATTAGGAATGATTTATGAGTTTAATCTTCTTGTGAGAGGCTTACATCCATGATTAGTTATATTGTATGATTTGGGTGTTGTTGAGGCTTCTTGTTGAGGTTTTATGGAGAAGATCATACTTGCATAGTTTACGTCTAGAGGTGTTTGTAGAAGGACATGATGTAGGTTATGATTTGCATGGTTTCTCTTTGCTTTTGGTTATCTTCCTAGATGTTCAATTTTTCTTACATTGGATTTGAGATTGTTTAGAGATTGTGATCATTGGTTTGTGCTCATGTATGTTATATGAGAGATGACATGATTATTCCTTTATATCTTTCCTCTATTGGTTGTCGAGAGCTTGGGAGATTGTTGGAGACTTGTTATGAGGGTTGTTCTGGCAGGTTATTGGTATAAGTGTTGTGGATGTCCTTGATACTACATAGGTTCACTTCTTTAAGATATTGTGAGTGGATTGGCTATAGAATTGACATTATCTTTTGTAGTGGGAGCTTCTTGATATGTATGTGGTAGGTATTTCTCTAGAGGCTTTTGATTGTAGTTTACATATTGGATATGTTGATGATGTGAGATTCACTTGGTATACCTTTGGAGGTATGGATAGTTGGATGGGTTTGGCACTTGTTATGGGTGTTATTTTAGGTATGGATATTTTGAAAACTATAGACACATGTGATTACCTTTGTATTAGGTGTTTATGCTTGGAAATTTAGTTGGTACAAGTTTTTATGATCTCCTAATGTGATAGGCTTGGTGGCTTTCTCTTTAGATGGCTCCTATGTATGTTAAGTGGTAGTGGCATAATAGGAGGTGGATTCATTCATGTTTGAGATGCTAGATACTTTGATTTTGATGTAGGTACCAGGATGGAACACTTCATGTACTTTGATCCATGATGGTGGATGTGCTAAGAGGGATTATTCCCTTGTTCATTTATGTTGCTATATATTGACCCTATGCAATGTATACAACAAGTTGGAGATTGTTGAGATAATGGGTGTTGCACACATTGCATAATATTGTTATATTATATTATTTTATTTTATTATGTAATGTTTTATTTAGGAGCACCTAGATGGGCATGCTACATGGAAAGATTCTCATGGGATATACTTGATGAGTTGTATTGTAACATTAGGCTTGTTTCTTTGGTGAAATGGTGGGGCTTCTTTCTTGTAGAGCATACAACCAAGGTTCAAGTCCCCACAAGGCCATTCTCTACTGTGGATCTTAATTGAGAATGTTTTTCTATTGACCCTTGGTGAAATAGTGGGGCTTCTTGCCTGTAGTTCTTATAACCAAGGGTTAATAAATTTTAAGGCTTTTCCCTTTGGTGAAATGGTGGGGCTTCTTGCCTGTAGAGCCTACAACCAAGGTTCAAGTCCCCACAAGACCATTCTCTACTGTGGATCTTAATTGAGGAAGTTTTTCCATTGACTGGTGAAATAGTGGGGCTTCTTTCTTATAGTGCTTACAACCAAGGGTTAATAAATTTTATAAAATATAGAATCAATGGAGAAAAAGGGGAGTAGGCAAGGGAGTGAATGAGAAGTGCATGTTCAAAATTCAAACCTTGCACTGGGTGGGAGATCTCAGGGAGGTGGATCTCGAAATCTAGGTATGTAGGATGGAATCCAAGCTAATTGTGGAGAGGCAGAGTTTGGGGATGGGGACCCACATGTAGCTGGTAGTAAGGGGAGCAGACTGGGGAGTGGGAAGGGGAGAGATCAAGAAGCACTTGTTCAATTTTCAAACTTGGTGCTAGGAAAGAAATCTCAAGGAGGTGGATCTCAAAATTTAGGCATGCAAGAAGGTACCCAGGCTGACTGTGGAGAGGACTCTAGGGATGGGGTCCCACGTGATGCTAGTGGTACCTAGCATGTACTAGAATTGCTATCCAAGGTGGACAGACTAGGGAATCTCCTAGTGAAATGGGCCTCACTCTTTGGTGTTAAGCCTTCAGGTAAGTCCTCTTTCCCTCTAGTTAAGGTTGTGTCAAGTTTGGAAAAGGGATCATGCATGATTTCCATTCTAGATGAAATTGTTGACCACATCATAGCTATGATGGCTGCCACACTTGTGGGAAATTTTATGGGTCAGAGACCAAACATCGATGTTTTTTGGTCCTTTACATCGAAGAAATGGAGTTTGAAAGGGTAGGTCAGTGTAACTGCTATGGCTAAGGGGTTTCTTTCTTTTGAATTCACTTGTAACAAGGATATGGCTAGCATCCTGTGTAAAGGACCCTAGACCATTGGAAGAGCTACCCTGGTGCTACAAAAATGGTCCTCCAAACTAGATTTAAATGAATCATTCTTTCAGCACGCTCTAGTATGGGTTAGACTCCCTAAGCTACTCTTGGAATTCTAGAGTGACGATATGTTTATGGGTGTGGCTAGTTCTTTTGGAGAGCTTCTCTCCATAGACCCAACTACTACTTATAAGAGCAGGCCGACCTATGCAAAGATCTATATGGGTGTTAGGGAAGGGGATGATTTGCCTAAAGTGTTGTGCTTTCAGTCCAAACAAGTCTGATTTTGGCCATATTTTCTTTGAGAAGGAAGTCCTAATCGAAAATCTTTCTACTATCTAAACCTCAATTTAGGAGGAAGGGTATGACGAGTTAAATAGGGAGGTTGAGTTGTCTATCCTATCAAATTTACACAATATTATCAGTAATGAGGAGAAGTTCTAGAGACAAAGATCTAGGGTAAACTGGCTCAAAGAGGGAGATCAAAATACAAATTTTTTTCATCTCACCACTCTAAAAAACCATGCTAACAACACAATTACAGGTTTAAAGAAAGGACATGGATTACTGACCAAGGATGAGGAAATATCATCTGAGGCTGTTTCTTTTTTCTCTTCCCTATTGTCTTGGAATCCTTTGCTTTCCAAAGTGGATCAGGAAGACATTGTCTCTTGTATCCCTAAGGTCATCCTTCCTCACCATAATAAACTACTTCATGCCATTCCCTCTGAGACAGAAGTTAAATAAGCTCTCTTCTCTCTGCTAGCTGATAAATCCCCTAGCCCTGATGGCTTCCCATCTTTCTTTTTCCAATTGTTTTGGCCTATTTTGAGGAAGGATGTGGTTTAGGCTATTCAGGAATTCTTTGGGGCTAGAAGCATTTTTAAGGAGATTAACTCTACTTTTTTAGTTCTCATTCCTAACATTCCTAGAGCCAATTCCTTGGACAAGTTTAGACCTATTAGTCTTTGCAATTCTTTCTATAAGATTATTTCTAAGGTTCTTACTTCCAGGCTGCTTAATCTCCTCCCTCTAATTATTTCTCATCAACAAACTAGTTTTGTCCCGAGCAGACAAATTTTAGACTCCATAATGATGGTGCATGAAGTGATTCACTCCATGGAAGCAGGAAAAAGAGAAGGGATGCTACTTAAACTGGACCTTTTTGAAGCCTATGACAGAGTCGACTGGTCTTTCCTAGATAGAGTGCTCAAGGCTTTCGGGTTTGATGACAAGACTTGTAAGCTAATATCTCAGCTGGTATCTACTTCTTCTCTTGTAGTTTTAGTGAATGGATCCCCCTTCAATTTTTTCAAACCCTCTCATGGCCTTCATCAGGGGGATCCTCTTTCACCTATTCTCTTCATTATCTTGGTAGAATGCCTTTTAACCTCCTGGATCTCTTCTATCAATGGAAGTGTATGTTCAATGGGTCTCAACTTTAGGAATTAAGTTCCTGGATCCTGCCTCATTTTTGTTGGAGCATCTGGAAGGAGAGAAATAATAGAATCTTCAGAGATAAAGAGGAGCTGACTAAAGTGATAGGAAAGAAAAAATTTTCAAACATAAAGGAAAACTATTCAGTAAGAAAAGCGGGAGATATTGATTTAGGTGGCAAAAAAAAAGAGAAGGTAAAAGATAGAAAGATGAAAAGACAAGAAGCCAAATGGCTTCTCCCCCCAGAAGGATGGCATAAATCCAACTTTGACGGAGCGTCCAAGGGAAATCCTAGCTCTTCAAGAAGTGGAGGCATAATAAGGAATGAAAATGGAGATGGGATTGTGACTTTTTCCCTCCCACTGGGTTATCAATCCAACCACTTTGCGGAAGTGAATGCTATGTGTAATGTTGTCAAACTGGCTTTTGAAATTGGAGTCACTAATCTTTGGCTTGAAGGGGATTCGAACAACATAATAAAATGTATTAATGGAAACTCTCAGCTATCATGGTCAATTGTGAATCTTATTGATGAGACTCGTGAGACTCTTGCCAAATTCAGAAGAGTCCATGTCACTCATTTTTTTTGAGAAGCTAACCCGATCGCTAACAAGTTTGCAAATATTGGGGTCGACACAAGCCAAATTATGACATGGCATCCCAAAAATACTTTGCTGGCAGATGTTAAGAGCTTGATTAATTTGGACAAGATCCAAGGAAGTACGGAGAAGATCAACTTACAATTATGAGTATGAATGGATTAAAGGGAAAGGGTACTTTCCAAAAAGTTAGCATGGAAAATTGTAATTGTTGCAATTTATTACAGACTAGTCGACATGCTTTGTGGTTCATTTATTACATTTACAATATGAGCAACAGAAGGGTTAATTCTTTCTGCATTTTGCTTAGTCACAGAGGATCCAATATGTTGTAGTGCGAGGTGCATATGAGAATTAAGGGTGCACAGATTGCAGATATGGTTGGTGAAAGGTGTAAAAAGGATCCAGTGGGCAAAATTGATAAATGGAAGAGCAGGGATAAAGTTTGGGAGCAGCTAGATCTGGGCAGGATTACCAGATACATAAGAAAATTGCATGGCTTTGATCAGGAGGTGACCAATAGTATGATTGGTTCATGGAAGGATGGTAGAGTGAAGATGAATGGGGTTTCTTTCATGATCACTGAGGAGGTGATTTCAACCATTGCTGAAATCCCAATTGAGGTTTTTAAGTTTTTCAGGGACAAGAAGCTCTCGGCTAATGCTATGTGGGATTTTGTTAAGGATGAGAAGGAATTGAAAGCCCTGAAGATGATTGACACATACTATGTTCCTGACACCATGAAGAAATTATGGAGGTATGTTCTGAGAGCTGTTATAGAGTATATTACTTTGGACCCTAGGTTTGATAGGTCTCGTACCCACCACTTTGTTTTTTTGAATCATTTTTGCCGCAGCCGTAAAATTTCTTTTCTTTTTTACTTGTTAACTTCTTTGAGCAAAGCGGTGGTTAGCTTCAAAAAGAAGCCCTCTAAGAACCTCGTGCTACATGAGGGGCTCTTGTTGCTTATTTATGAGCATTTTAAGGCTCAGACTATAAGCAAGGATCCCCCTCAGATTGAGAATGTGACCTCTGGTAGCTCTAGCTACTCTTCAGACTCGAATGACATTCAGAGCTTTAGCTCTAAGGATGACATGATTTCATCCATTGATAAAAAAGCCACCCATCAAGTCAAGAACTCACCTTCCTCCATCACCCCTAGTAGACAAAGTCCTAGGGATCATGGGAAAAAGCATCTTGTGAAAGATGTGAAGGATGACAGCGATGAGGAGGAGGATGTGGAGATGAAAGAGGAGGAAATGGAGATGCAGGAGGAATTTAAGGAGGACCGGGGAGGGAAGAAATGCAAGAGGGAGGGTCTGGAGGATGAGATTATGCAGCAAGATTGGGACATGTCTTCGCTGCCTCTTTCACCTATCCATATTCATGCACAACCTAAGGAACAAAATTTGGATTTTGAGACTGAGGGTGGGGAGGTGCAGGTAAATAATAGGAGGAAAGCTTGGAAAAACTTTAAAGTCAAGACCACAAAAATGGGCATGTTTAGAGAGGCCATGATCCTGCAGGTCCTTATGGATAACCAAGAAGAGACGAGGCTTAAAGAGCTCATTGACCCAGCTATTGTGGCTATTTTAGAAAAAGCTAGGGAAACTAGGCTGGATCTCTTGAACAATGTCCACAATAGCATGATTGATAACTTCAAATCAATCAAGTGGCTTTTCCATGAGCTAGAGGAGGTCAAAGAGCAAGTGGGTCATATGGAGGATAATAGGAATGGAGTAGACTCTAATAAAAGAGATGACAATGGTAAGAGGCTTAGTCTGGTGGAGAGAAGGATCAACACCCTCAAAATCTACAATCATAATCACTTGAATCAGATGATTTCGATGCTAAGCTCCATTAACAGCAACATCATATCCTTAATGGGCTGGATCAAAGATAGAGTTATGAAGGATGATGAGGATGGAAAAGACAAGGAAGAAGCCAGAATGGGGGTCGACACCGTAAAGGACAACATCAACAATGGTCAGGACCAGGAGGATCAAAGGGTGCTCCAACAAGAGGTGGAGGAGAAAAAGATGGCCTATGAGGCAACTCAGGTCATGCAAGACCTAGAGAGAAAAAATGAGGACTAATCCTCTACCTATTCTTTTGTTTCTTTTTGTGCCTTTTTTTGGCTTTTTGTAAGAGCTTTTGCCCTGGTCATTTCATGTTGTTTCTATTCCTGGCCTTTTCTTTGGTTTTTGTCTGTCGGTTGGGCCTTGTGCTTAATTTTAGCCTTTGAACTAGAACTTTTTTGGCTGGGCTTTTCATGCTTATTATCAACCTTGTTAATGTTTTAACTCTTGGGTTTCAGGGTCCCTGTAAAACCTGTTTATCTAATAAAAAACATTGTGATAATATTTCATGTAATTATTTAATATTGGCAAAAATAATTTAAATTTGCAATATTAAATGTGGGGTCAATGAGTTAGGTAGCATATGGTTTAACACATGGTTTATGTAATACCACTTGGTGGTTTTGTGGGACATGCTACTATATAAGCAACCACAAGGGTAGTTGTAGTAAAAAGGAGAAGACAAAGGAAAAAAAGGTAAGAGTCGAGTAGGACAAGGCTTGATAGGTTAGCCAAGGGAGCATTTGTGAAGATTGGAAGCATGGCATGGATGTGTGGATTCATGCTTGTTCACATGGATTGTTTGGTTGTCGCTATGGCTTTGAAGGCTTCCATGGTTGTATTGCAATAGTGTTTTTGCTAAATAATACATGGTGATGGATGCTTTTGGAGGCTAGGTTCTTCTCTCAGTGAGGGTTTCCCATGGTATATCTTGTGTCACAATTTTGCGGATATGTTGTCTATTCTCTTGCATGTGGAATTTAATTGCATATTTATTTTAGATCTATTATGGGTTATGTGGAAATGGTTACATTCTTCATTGCAACTTTCCTTACAAAATATGGGTGATATTTCACAAGTTTGTGTTGTAAATTATTGTAAGGATGATGCTCATGTGGGTTTCCATATTGTACTTCAAATTTTATTAATTTTACATTTGTGGTGATAATAAGAAGCCCATATTTTGTTCTTAAGATTTATTATTATTATTATTTTTTTATGTGTTTGTGGTATTAATGGGAGCACCCATCATCAAGTGGTATATGAGTAGGAGTTATTGAGGGGTGTAAATAGATCATCAACTATGAGGTAGTTAAACCAAGACCATGGTTTGGGCTGAGCATGTAGATAGATCACCAATTATGAGGTAGTTTGCACTAGGGTTTTAGTGGAATCATAAAAAATGCCTCCATGAAGAAAACATGGTGAAAGAGTCATAAGTGTTACACATGATGATTTAAGATCCCTCGAAAGAAAAATGTAAGCATTAGAAAAAAAAAAGTGTAGAGGAATAAATATTCTTGTAAGAGATGAAAGTGAGGATGAAGGAAAAGAAGAAGAAAATGCTAAAGTAGAGGCAATTTTGAACCAAGAATAAGAAAGACTTTCCAAGGCCACCTCCAAGATTGGAAAAATACCTAAGTTTGAGGTTCCCATATTTTTAAGAAATCTTAACCCAAAGGAGTTGATCAATTGGATCAATGAATTGGAGGAATACTTTGAGTATGAATATATTGAAAACCCTGATAGGGTCAAGTTTACGAAGGTGAAACTAAAGGACATGTGAAGATCTAGTGGTAGGAGATTCAGTTAGAGAAAAATAGAAGAGGAAATGAAAAAATCACAAGATAGGACCAGATGATAGGTAAATTGAAGAAAAAATTCTTTTCATAGACTATGAGCTTGATCTGCTAAAGAAAATGCAAGGGTTAAAGAAAGTGGGAAGATCTATTCAAGAATATATTGAAGATTTGTACGAAGGTCTCATAGAACCAGCCATGTGGATGAAGATAAGGAAAAAGGTGCATGTTGTCTTAATGGGGTAAGGAAAAACATTCAAGAGGAGCTAAGTCTAGTTTGAATGACCAGTGTTGTGGAGGCATACCAATTTCCCCTAAGAGTTGAGGAGAAGTTGAGAAAAAGGTTTGATAACAAGACTAGTGGAAGAGGTCACAACTTAAGATTCGGTAGATGGTCTTAGGGAGGCTGAAATGATGATCAAAAGAATAAGAATGAGGTAAGAAATAGCAGTTAGGACTAGATGGGAAATAATTTTATTCATTTCCATGATTATAACAATAGAGATGAGAGATGAAGAGGAAGAGGGCAAGGAGCTGGAAGAGAAAGTTTTCTTGGAAAAAAAATTTCACTATAGAGAAGAATGGTATAGAGTATATGAATGTTCCTAGTGCCAAGATAGGAAAAATTAGAGAACAAAAAGTTAGGCCAAAGTTGTACATGTTGATGGAGATGCCAAATCATCCCATTCTAAAGATACTAAAAGAGGAGAAGACCAAATTAATATGAGAATCTTGCTAAGTGGTGAGAATGAACTTGATCAAAGGAGGAGTTTTTTCCATACAAGGTGTAAATATAAGGATAAGTGTTGTGATGTGATCATTGATGTAGGAAGCACTAACAATCTCATGTTAGAAAAGATGGTCACAAAGTTAAATCTCAAGAGGTAGAAATAATCACATCCACATCATATTTCTTTGGTGTAGGATGACCATAAGGACATGGAAAATAGTTTAATAATCATAAGATTTATTTGTTAACTAGCTGAATAGTATTGCATGATCAGTGGAAAGTAGTTCAAGATTGGAAGCTACAAGGATGAGGTGCTTTGTGATATCATACTTATGGACATATGTCATATGTTGGTGGGTAGGCTACGAAAGTTTGATAGGCATGCTATACATGATGGGTGAGAAAATACCTACACTTTAATAAAGGATGGACTGAAATATTAGTTAAAGTCATTGAAGGAGAAAGAAGAAAAGGCATGTAGTGCTGCCAGAATATGTTTTGTTGATGGAAAGCCATTTCTTTAGTGTTTTGTTATAATCCCAAAAGATGATAAAGAAGAAGTAGAGGATGTACCTATAGAAATTTCAAATTTTTTGGGATTTTCCTAATATTATGTTAGATAATGTACCTAATGGATTACCCCTAGTGAGGAAGATTAGTCATCAGATGGATTTGATTCCAAGAGCTAGTTTTCCAAACAAGAAAATGCATAGAATGATACCACTAGAAAGTGAAGAGTTGAATAGAGAAGTTCATGAGTTGTTGTTGAAGGGTTTGATTCAAAAGAGTCTTCTAAGTCCATGTGTTGTACCAAAAATATTAGCACCACATAAGAATGGAGAATGGAGGATGTGCATAGACTCATAGGCTATCAACAAGATCACAATCAAGTACATATTACAATTTCCAAGGATGGATGATATTATAGATTATTTGAGTGGAGTTGTGTGTTTCACAAAGATAAATTTAAAGAGTGGATACCATCAAATTCACACCAAAGAAGGAGACAAGTAGAATACTTCCTTCAAGACAATGGGAAGGGATAGGAAACAATTTAAGTAGGTTGTAGGAGTAGATAAGACTTTTAATCTATTGAAATAGAAAGTTATAGAGAAACCTATTTTAGCACTTCCACAATTTAAAAAAATGCTTCAAGCAGATTATGATGCTAGTGGTACTACAATAGGAGCTATTCTTAGCCAAGAAGGTAGAACAATTTCTTATTTTGGTGAGAAGTTGAATGATACGAAAAGAAAATATTATGTTTATGATCAAGAATTCTATGTTATAGTTTAGGCATTGAAGAAGTGGAGACATTGTCTTCTTCCTAAGGAGCTTTTTTATATTGATCATCAAGATTTTCAATATTTGAACTGTCAAGGAAAATTGAACCAAAGGCATTTGAGGTGCTTGGGTTCAAGGAACTTGAGAATTTGTATCATGAGGATCCTCATTTTGGTAAAGCTTGAATAGAAATTTTTACATGTAATAGGATAATATGGTTAAATTTTATAATCCAAGATGGTATGTTGTTCAAAATATGTCAATTGTGCATTCCAAAAAGTTCTATGTGTGAGAATCTCATCAAGGAGAAGCATAGTGGAGTGTTGGTTTAAATCTTTGGTAGAGACAATACCATTTATTTAGTTAGTGAGAATTATTATTGACCATAGTTGCAACACGATGTGAAGAAGTTTGTACAAAGTATGTCAGATGGAAAAAGGTATGAAGCATAACACTAGGATGTGTCATCCATTACCTGATCAAGTGAAGTTGTGGTAGGATGTTATCATGGATTTTGTTCTTGGTTTACCAAGGACACTGTGAGGGTATGATTCAATATTTTTGGTGGTTTACATATTTTGAAAGATGACACATTTTATTCCCTGCAACAATACTAGTGATGTTGTTCATGTGGCAGAATTGTTTTTTAGAGAAATAGTTAGACTACATGGTTTTCCAAAGAGTATAATTTCAAATTGAGATACCAAGTTTTTTGGGTAGTTATGACATACCATGTGGAAGAAATTGAAGAAAAATTTGAAGTTAAGTTCATCACATCATCCACAGACTAATGGACAAACATAAGTTGTGAACCGGAGTTAGGGTAATTTTTTGAGATTCTTTATTGGAGATAGAGAAAAGGGATGGGATCTAATTCTACCACAAGAATAATTTTTATACAATAATTTGGTTCATAGGAGTACTAGTAAATCACCATTCCAAAATATATATGGGAACAATATTGAAAATGCTTCTGAATTGAGGCAATTCGATAAAGGATAAATAAGTAGTGTTGAAGAAGAAAAATATTCTAAACATTTGAAGAATATCCATGAGGAGGTGAGGAAGCACATTATTAAGATGAATAAATAGTATAAATCTAAGGAAGATGTGAGAATGAGGTATAAGAAAATTCATATTGGAGATGAAGTCATGGTTAATTTGAGATAGGAGCATTTTTTAGTGGGTACATATAATAAGCTAAAAATGAAGAAGTTTGGACCATGCAAGATAGTGAAGAGGCATGATTTTGGGAATGCCTATGAAGTGGAGTTTTTTCTTCAATTTAATATTTCACTAGTATTTAACATTTCACATATGATAGAGTAATATGAAGGAGATGAAGTTGTAGAAGCACAGTTGAGTATTCCAACAACTAGTTCAACTACAAAGGAGATTGAGGAGATACTAGACAACCATGTTGGCAAAAGTATAAGGAACAGAATTATGAAGAGTACTTGGTCAAATGGAAAAGGATGTTAATAGAAGATTAATTGTGGCTAGCAAGGGATGAGGTTAATTGCCTTGTTTTTCCTCCGAACACTTCAGACATGATGGTATCACTTCTCAAATTACCTTGGGTATTTGATGTAGGAGCATCTAAGGTGTAAGTGAAATCTTGCATCAACCAAAAATATTTCCTTTTTTTTCTTGAATACAGGTTGTCTCAGTGTAGAGTTTTTAATTTTTGGAGGCTTTTTACCTAGTAAGTCAATCATACAAGCTCAAAATGTCCTAATTTCAGAGGTTGATGCTCATCTTGGATACATTAGCCTATGAGTTGAGGATCAATTCCATATCAAGAGTATTCATGGATTTATTATGCAATTTTGGTGTGTAATTTTGGTATAAAAACTTTAGGAACACCGTTAAAGACGTTTGAGGCCCTAGATGGGCCCCAAAATGGGGTCAACTAGAGCTTGTGTGATTCAAACGCTGTAGATCAGAAACTAAGGATTCCAAAAAGTGATTATAATAGCTAATTAGATAAATGGTTCAAAAACTAATGGACTTTTGAAGTTGTTCCAACCAAAATTTATCAAATAAGTGTCAAAGGTTTATCAAGATGACTGTAAAAGTGATTTTAAAGTTAGTTGGTCTCAAGGGTTAGGGCTTGAAGTCTAGAAACTTTCTAGGTGGAGTAAAAATGCCTGTAAATTGTTTAGGACAACTCTACATAGTAGTTCATAGCTTTGTGTTGAAACTTATTGTAAGGAAGGTGCTTATGTGTGTTTTCATATTATATTTTAAAATTTTGTAATTCTACATTTGCGGTGATAATAAGAAGCCCATATTTTGTTCTCACAAATTGTTATTATTTCTTTGTTTTTGTTATGTGCTTGTGGTATTAAGGGGAGCACCCTCCATCAAAGGTTAGGACTAACCACATGATGGATGATCTAGAGTCTAAGTTGAGCACCTAGAAATAAGAAAAAGAAAAATGGGTTGAAATCATTATCCATATCACCAAGATTTAAGACTACAATGTCGACAAGGTTTTGTTAGAGAGGTCAAACACCAACATAAGTGTTATTCTTTTATATGAATCTAGGACCAATCTAGAATGGAGAAACATGGTGGATGACCAATGCCTAGATGAGTGTTTAGAACTAGTAAAGGAATTAGAATTCCTAAAACATATCATTGATAATGATATCACGTGCATTGATGTCAAGATTATGGGCAATGATGAGCTAACTAACAAATATTTAAAAGATATATGGGATGCTTGCCAAAAAAAATTAAAGGTTATGAATGAGATAAAAGAGGTCTTTAATGCAAAATTTTCTATCACAACCCAAGAAAATGCCATGATGGTCATTTGTGATGACCACTTGATGGTTCTAAAAAAAAATATAGAACATTCTTACATTGTAATCACTATCTAGCAATTAAAGACTGAACAAATGGTACTCCTCAATAGATGGAAATCATCAAGTTCTAGGTGGCACACAAAGAATGCAAGGAAGTTGGTGGAAATAGCTCCATGAATAAAGAGGATCAATCTGATCCAACTAGTACAACTATAAATTATATTAGCTATAGGGGGCCTTAGTCAATAGTCTTATTTTTATAATTCTAATTTTGGCTTATTTTAGATTTGAACTCTATTAGTTGGTTTTTTCAATTACTCTGTGAGGAGATAGTTTGGTGCAAGAGAACCTAGGTAGGATACTATGAAACCTAGGGATTTTTTTTTTTGGAGGCTTGTAGTGATTCTAGTCACATCACTAGTCTAATAAGAGGTCCTATTTGATCCTTAGGTGTGTCGAGTAGAGTTAGCAAGACTCAAAATGGCCAAGTTGCTAGAGGTTGCAAAATGTTGTCAACTAGGTGACTTAGGTCCCAGAAAGGGAAAAATGGTCTAATAAGGTTCCTATGGCCTTAGATATGTTAATTGAGGTCATTTAATGCAAATTACATTCCCACTTGGTTTTTGGAACAAGTTTGGAGGTCTAACTCTAATTTGGGCAAAAGTTGTTCAAATATTGTCATGTTGTCATGATAATGTTTTCTTGCTAAGAGCAACTTTTTACAAGTTCATGTTTGCAATGTGCCAACTATTTGGAATAGTTATGAAACTGATGTAGGAACCTTTAAAATCATAAGTACAACCTTTTCAAGGGGTTGGTCAATTTGGAAAAGGTACCATACAGATTGTGCACAATGTTTTGGTTTCCATTTTTTATGTTTTTGAAGGCATTTGAATAAAGTTGGATTGGATGGTTTGAATTTTGTGTTGGAAAAGCTTTGTAATCTTGTTTTGCATCTATGTGTAGTGTTTTTTTTCTTATTTTAATTAGGCTTTCATAGTTTAGAAACTCCTTTTGGTTTTTTCGGAGTGTTGGTTTGAACAAGGCTGCACTTAAAACATGGGATCTTAGGGCCACTTCCCACCATTGGATTCCTTTGGTCTTTTGGGATTTGGAACTAAGGTCCATATACACTATGCACCAAGAAGGAGAGCCCTTGGAAGTATAGAAATAGTTTATAAAGTGATTCCCTAAGCAAGTGAATGCAACTTGGCTAGGGATCATAGTTTGAAAAATAAGCAATGGAGGGGATTGAGAGTACAAATACCTCAGTCTAGGCACATAGAAACTAAGGAGGTCTAACCTAGCTCCATTCCAAATGAAGTGTCTTGGAAATCTCTCTGAGATGGTTTTGAAGAGAACAATCACTAAACCTTTAAAACCTTCATTTTAAGTTTGAAATAGTGCTTTGGCTGTATGGACAAGTTTGGGATTGGAAATCATAAAATCTCTATGTACTCTAAAAATGGCATCTAAATGCTAATTTTTTTGAGGGGTTATTAAGGATATTTACATGATATCTTAGTTTTGAGTCATTTGGAGGGAAAATCCTTGTAACCCACTTTGCAGCATTTTGTGTTTGAACACTTGTGGGAGGGATGTGCCCATGGCCATAACATTGGTTGGGGTCTTAGGTATTATGAGGGATCTAATGAAAACCTAGATGATTGGCTAGCACCCTTGGAGATCATAGATGGACTTGAGGGTTAGGTGTGGATTAGAGCAAGCTAGTAAGCAATATGATGTTTCTTTGTTGGTGTGCCCCCAACAAAAAAACTAGGATCTCTTAAGCAAGGTCCTAGGAAGCATAGGGTGAGTAGAAACCCTATTTGGTCAGGTGAATGACCTAAGGAAGTCCTAAGAGCACTAGGGGGGTTCAAGAGCAAGTTTGGGTGTCACATCAGAGTGGTATCAAAGAAAGTTAAAGACTTGGGCAAATTTGGTGGATGTCTACAGCTATTGGAGAGTTAGTAGATGAAACTAGCATGGTGACAAATGTAGAACTAGCCAAGGAAGTTGCTGAACAAAGGGAGAAGAATAGAGTTCTTGAAGAATCCCTAGTAGAGGTGAGGATAAAATTGGATGCATTTGTTGAAGCAACCAGTAGAAAGGAAGAAGAAGAACTTTAAAAGGGTAAAGAGGTAGCAGAGGAAGATGTAGTCCCTAAATCTAACCTTCTCTTGAATGAAGAGCCCTTCTTGAAGGATATCAAAGCCCTAGGAGGAAAGATTTAGAAGGTTTAACACTTTTCAGTGGAAAGATGGACATAGATGTAGTGATGCAAGAGCATCTAGAGGTATAAGGGCAATCCTATGTCACCCAAAAAAATATACCTACATATAGTTTCTATTTCATGTGTTTTCATTTCTAGATACCCATTTGGGTCAAATAAAGGTTCCAACTCTCACAGTTCCACTATTAGTGTCCTGGGTTAGAGTTTTAAGCACCTTGGGATACGTGTAAATGCCAAAAAATAGGACTATGTAATTGAGCCATAATTATGGTGAGTTAGAAGGTGTAAATTGGAGGGATGATTTTAATTATAATTTAGAACATTCTAGAAAAAAGAATAAAGTCAAAAGGCCCCGCGGTTAGAAAGTTATTATAGATTTTTAGTTTCTAGAGACCTCCTAAGAATGCTTCAAAGTCAAGTTTGAGGTGCTAAATGACCTCATATGGGGCCAAAAATGGGGGATGAGAAAAGCTGGTCGATAGGGCTATAGAGCACTCCTAGATCTTTTTGAAAATGTAAATAGTTTGTCAATTAGAGCTATGATTCAAAAATTATGCCTCCCGAAAGTTCAATTACCATTTCTAGATTCTTCTAATTTTGCACCGACTTCTAATGCGACTTTTGGAGCCTTTTATTTTGGCAATGGATGCCAACTAGCACTTTCTAGAACATTCTAGAAAAAGAATCAGGTCAAAAGGCCCCACAGTTAGAAAGTTATTGCAATTTCTCAATTTTTGTAGACCTCCTAAGAATGCTTCAAAGTCAGGTTTGAGGTGCTAAATGACCTTGTACAGGAATGAAAAATGGGGGATGAGCAAAGCTACTCCATAGGGCTATAGAGAAATACTAGGGCTTTCAAGGAATGTAAACAGTTCATCAATTGGAGCTACGGTTAAAAAGTTATGCATCCTAGAAGTTAGCTACCATTTCTGGATTCTTCTAATTTTGCGCCGACTTCTAATGTGACTTTTGGAGCCTTCTATTTTGGTGGTGGATGCCAACTAGCACTTTCTAGAATGTATTCCTAATCATTAACACTTTGGGGTCTATTTAAGAACATTTATGGCATTGTAAAAAGGCAGTTCTGAGTGGAGTTTGAGAGAAGGTACTGGGAGAAGAAATTATCTCCAGATTTATACTATTTTAAGCCCATAGGGCATGTTTTGGAGTTTGTTTACTCTGCACTAAGTGTATTGGCATATTTTCATAGTTAATAAAGTTTTCTCTTTCTTTTTGTGTCCATTCTATACTTAGGTTGTGTCTCCATCATGTAGTCATGGACTAGATAGATGGCATGGAGAATAATTTTGGGTGTGAGGGGGAATTAGAGGAAATATGTACAAGATGAAAGACTCAGCATGGGTAAGACTCCTATAGCTAAATGGAAGGCTATGGTGACTAAAGTGAAGGAGAACTTCCTACCTAAAGCCTTTGAAATTTAGTTCCATAAGAGAAAGTAGGGATTGAAGAAAAAAATGTATATGTGACCTCTTATACTAAAGAATATCCAAGCAATAAGAAGATGAGCCAATCAAAGTGGCAAGATATCTAGGTGGCTTGAAGTGGAATATCCAAAGAGGAACTTAGTTTGTGGGCACCTACCATAGTTCAGAGATGTCATTAGCTAGCTCTAAACATAGAGGAAAAGAAAAAAAGGAAAGGAGATTCTAACTTCAAGGATAGAGGCAAGGGCAAAAATCAAAGAGGGAAAACATAAGGCTACTAGGGTACAGGTAGTGAGCAAAAGAATCAAGGTGAAAGAAAGTTCACAGAGAAAGCTAGTGATAACTCCTCAAGAGGTGGATATAATAGAGGGAGTGGAAACTAAGGAGGATCAAGTAGAGGGAGAGGATTAGGTAGATCCAATTTTTACTTTGCAAGTATGAAACGTTACAATAATGGTCACTTGGGTCATCTAGCCTACAGATGCCTAGAGAAGCCTTTTTCCTCAAATCAAGAAAAAAGATTGGCATATGTACAAGAGGATTGTAGAAAATAATCTGATGTAGATCACATGGAGTCTAAAAAGGTGAGAACCTCATGTTTAGGAGAGTGCTAATCAAACAACCAACTCTTGATGAACCTAAAGATATAAGGGAATTTTTAAAGATAAAATGTAAAACCCTAGGAAAAGTATGCAAAATGGTGGTAGATTTTAGTTCTATTGATAATGTAATATTAGAGCAGGTTGTTACCAAGTTGGAATTGTAGAAGATGCCTCATGACAACCCTTATAGGGTTACTTGGCTTAACAAGGGACAAAGAATCTTGGTAAATGAGCAAGCTTGGGTGGAATTCTCCATAGCAGGATACAAGGACAAACTCTTGTGTGATGTTTTTCCTATGGATGTTTGTCATCTTTTGGTAGTTAGGCCTTGGTAATTTGATTGGGAAGTTGTATATGATGGTAGGTCAAATTCCATACATTTTAAGAAGGGAGGAAAGACCTTAAAAATTTAGTCCTTATTGGAAGGGGAGGAAACAAAAGAAAAAGTGCCTAGTGTGCTATTTTGTAGTGGAAAAGAATTTGTTAAAGACCTCAAGGATGAGAAATGTCAAAGTTGTGCAGTAGTGCTCAAGTTTGAAGCAAAAGACAATGCAACCAAGAAACCCTTACCAATTGAAGTCCAAACTTTTCTTGAAAAGTACAAGGATATAATGAATAATGGTACTTCACTTACTCTACCTCTTAGGAGAGTTATTAGTCATAAAATTGACTTTGTTCTAGGTGCTTCCTTCCCTAAAAAAGTAGCATACAAATTGACTCTAGATCATAACTTAGAAGTGGCAAGACAAGTCCAAGAAATGATGGATCAAGGCTTGATACAAAAAAGCATAAGCCCATGTGCAGTTCCTATTGTCTTGGCATCTAAAAAGGAATGAAATGGAGATTATGTATGGATTCAAGAGCCATAAATAGGATTAAAATTAGGTATAGGTTTCCCCCTATGATTGAAGACCTTATGTATTGTCTTGGAGGGGCTAAATACTTCACTAAGATAGACTTGAAGAGTGGGTATCACCAAATCAGAATAAAGGAGGGAGATGAATGGATGATAGCATTTAAGACTACTGATGGTCTTTATGAATGGCTTGTAATGCCATTTGGTAAGTCCAATGCTCCTAGCACATTCATGATGCCCATGAATGAAGTGCTCAAGAATTTCACAAGCAGATTTTTAGTTGTATATCTAGATGATATACTTATTCTCAGCAAGACTAGAGAAGAACATATCAATCATGTTGAGGAAATTTTGGAGAAGCTTTATGAGGAGAAGCTAGCCATAAATCTTGAGAAGTGTGACTTCTTCAAGGAAGAACTTTTGTACCTAGGCTTTGTGGTGTCTCAAGGCACATTAAAGGTGGACAAAGAGAAGGTTGTTGCTATACTAGATTGGCCAACACTTAGCACATCTACTAAGGTAAGAAGTTTCTATGGTTTTCCTAAATTCTATAGGAAATCCATAAGGAATTTTAGTGGTATTTGTGCATCTTTGTTGGATACTATAAAGGGTGGAGTCAATTCTAAGAATAAGTAGACCTTAGAAGTTGAAAATTCATTTGAAATGTTGAAGAAACAAGTAGCTACTTAACCTATCCTACAATTTCCTAATTTTGAGAAATTGTTCACCTTAGAATGTGATTCAAGTGGCTTAGTAGTAAGTGGTTTTTTGAGTCAAGAAGGAAGACCAATGGATTTTAATAGTGAGAAGCTTAATGAGGCCAAAATGAAGCATTCATCCTATGACCTAGAGCTCTATGCCTTAGATCAGTATCTTAGGAAGTGGAGAAATTATTTGTTGCCCAAAGAATTTATTGTTTTTATAGATAATCAAGCTCTTAGCTACATCAACACTCAAGAGAAGTTGAGAAAAAAACACTTGAAGTGGATGGAGCATTTGCGGTCCTTTACCTTCATAATGAAGTACAAGAAGGGGCAAATGAATAAAGTGATAGATGCACTAAGTAGGAGGATCATGAGAGTCCAAGAGATTCTTCTCTAAAGCATTGGAATAGAGAGTTTTTAAAATCTTTACAAATAAGATGAGGACTTTGCTAAAGCCTACAAGGTATGCATGAATTTTGAGAATCATTTTCATAGAAATTTTTTAGAATATACCTTGCAAAATGGCTTGTTATTCAAGGGTAACTAGTTGTGTGAACCAAGGTGGTCCATGATAGAGAATCTAATAGAGGAGAAGCATAATAGAATCCTAACTATTCATTTTGGTATCAAAAAAACCATAGAACTAGTGCAAAGGTTCTATTATTGGCCAAAACTATCAAGGAATGTAACCAAGTATGTGAAGCAGTGCATGGTGTGCATGAAAGCTAAAGGAGGAATCAACAATGCAAGTTTATATCAGCCTTTACCAATTCCAAATAGGACATGGGATTGTGTAAGTATGGACTTTGTTTTAGGTTTACCAAAAACCAAACAAGGGTATGATAGCATTTATGTTGTTGTTGATAGATTTAGAAAAATGGGGCATTTCATTCCATGTAGGACAAATAATGATGCAAGTCACATTGCCCATTTTTTTTCAAGGAGGTTGTATGGATTCATGGACTCCCATTAAGCATTGTATCATATAGGGATGTTAAATTCATGAGCCATTTTTGGAAAACCTCGTGGAAAATTTTTGGTAAAACCTGTCATTTGGTTTAGCTTACCATCCCCAAATTGATGGTCAAACTGAAGTGGTTAATAGGACCTTAGATAACCTTCTTAGGTGCCTAACTAAGGAGTATTGGAAAACTTGGGATGGTATCGTCTCATAGAAGAATATGCATACACTGATAACTGTAGACACCTAAAAATTCTTTAGAAAATAAAGTATTTTTATTTTTTGAAAAAAATCCCTGATGACATCATAATTAATTAATTAATTAATTAATTAATTTTTATGCCATTAAATCCCTTTATCTTAATTTAAAATATTTAATTAAGAAATCCCTCCCAAAAATGTTTAAACCTTATTTAAACATTATTTCCTTATTTATTAATTATTTAATTAATAAATTGACCAAAAATCCCAAAATAAATAATTTATTTATTTTTTGCCCAAAACTTGGCCAATTTCCTTAAGACCACTAACCTCTTCCAAAATCTTCTAATCCTTCTTTAATTTCAATTAAAGGCTAATCCCATCATTTCCTACCCCTAATCCCAATTCAAAATATTTAATTAAGATTAAATATTAATCCTCATATTTATTAAAAATATTTTAATAAATATCTCCTCAACTCAAACCCTTGAAATAAATAAAACTTTATTTATTTTCTAAAAAACATTATTTATCCTCATCCTAGAAGCCTAGACTCTTCTAGAAGATGTCAATTCTAATCCTAAACCCCCCTTTAACCTTGTCACATTCCCTAAACAAGGTTAGCCAACTCCTAAGCTAATCCTAATCCCTCTTCTAATCATGTGCACAACTTAAGCAAGGGTTAAGACTTGCTAACCCAAGCCAAAGTCAATAATCTCATCCTCCTCCCAACCACCTCTATTTATAACCCAAGCCAAAGTCAACAATCTCATCCTCCTCTCAACCATCTCTATTTGACCCAACCATCCCCATTTATGGCTCAACCTCCCTCATTACTCCTTTGACCAAACCATATCCTACCCTCTCACATCCAATCACCTTGTGACATGTGTCACCTCCTAATTGGCTTTAAACAAGCACAATCCATGTGCTCCCCTTTGAGTGCATCCTGGCCCTCCCTCACCATCTTGCCATCCTTGCATCCTAGCCATCCATCCGTCCACCCCTTGGCCTATAAATAGAAGCCTCTTCCTTCACTAAAATCATCCACTTTTGAAGTAAACTTATAATGCTATTTTGAGAGCCTAAAAACTACCAAAATACTATTATAATGCTGAAAATCCTCCATACCTTCATTGTTGAATCATTCATGCACACTCATGTTTGATTATCACTCATCCATTTGGAGCTTGAGCACATCGTGAGCATACATCCACTATCCATCAGGGACATATCTTCATCATCATGAGAAGCACTTGAGGAGTTTACCATCTTTGGTCTACTTTCCTCAATTTTGTCTTCTTTGGTCCTATCTTAAGTGTTTACTTATTTTTAGTATTGAGAATGCTTTTTATAGATTAGTGTTCATTTTACTCTACTAAAATAGGTGATACATTTTGGCACGCTCGGTGGGACCCCACTATGGGTCATTCATTTATCCATTTCAATCCATATTCGATCCATTTTTTTTTGTTTGTTTGCAAACTAACGATCTAATGTTTGTTGTTGTTTGAGGGTGTTGCAAGGTGTTTTGCTTGTTTGTGTAGGTTGAAAGATGCATTTAGGAAGAAAACATATCCTAAATTTTTTTTTTTAAAAAAAATCTCATATTCTCTCTTCTTCAAATTTTCTTAAAAACATAAAAAAAAACAAAAAAACTAATTTTTTTTTTTTTTGGGTACACCTTTTTTTTTGTGAAAGTTTGGTAAAAATATATGCATATTCATATATGTGTTGTAAAAAAAAAAAAAAAAAATTCAAAAAAGTGTAAAATACGTGCTTGTCTTTTTGGAGTGGCACAGCCACCACAATGCCATTTCTAGTCACAACCTGCGGCCTTTGAAGACCAGCAACACCGTTGCTCTCATTCATTGGGTTCTAGCCATTGTAGTAAAGCATCATCATATCAAGTCACTATCTAATCATGCATTGTCCATGCCCATTGGATCTGCCATGTTAGCAAGTCAAATTTTTTTTTTTATGCCTATGACAGCCATATGGCCATGAAATTTAAACTTGCACTTTGATGATGTCAACATGACATCATTTCTACATGCCCTTTTAAGCCTTGAGAAGCAACATTTGGTGTTTTGCTCATAACTTGAGCATCCGGACTCCGTTTTTAGAAAACAAAATATCGTCGAAAAGCTAGTTCTGAGCTCATCATGATGGTATTGGTTTTTATCATATTTTTTAGCCTTTTAGATACTTATTTTCACTATCAATGACTGAACTTTGATGATTTTTGCAAGGATATTTGCTAACTCATGCATTATCGGTTGAAGACTTCTATGAAACCACTAATCATGTTTCTTGCAGGTTCTCCTTACATGGTTTAATGCAATTGGAAAATGAACTTGAATGTTTAAACACTTGTCTTTGAATTCATGTTGCTCAAATCAAATCTTGAATGCCATGGATTAAAATATAACATTTTCATTCGAATGCATGATCAACACAATCTTGGATGCTAAAGGTTAAAAAGAATGAATGTGATGAACACTTTATTTTAAGGTGCAAATGAACATTATGTGCAAACACTTCAATTTTGGGGCTTAAAATAAATTCATCAAATCTCAAATGCTCTAAAGTGAAAATGTTCTTATTCCCTCCTTTTTAAAAAAGCTTTCAAGCGCGCGATTTACTTTTGTTGACTCGATTTTACTTTTGTTGGCGATGTTGTCAAGTTGGAATGAACATCTGAATGCTAATCACATGTGTCTTCAAAGTTGTATGATAGAGAATCTAAAAGTGTCCAAATAGCAATGAACCCCATGTCTTATGTGTTTTGAGATTGTACATTTTAGCACATGTTAGACTTCTCTCTTTTCATGCAAAGTAAGACCATTAAAATACATGACACATGTACCGAAAGTTGTTAGCAAGATCATTCACAACAACCTAGGAGTGCTTCTAGCGAGTTCATCCACCTTTGGGAAGTGTGTCCCCTTTGGTGAGAAGCTCAAACCGATAAATAATTTGGCCGGTATATAAATGAGGCAAAGGGTAAACCTTCTTGCTCCATCTCTTCAGTTCGGGCAACATGTTTTTGGGGGTAGCCTAAGGTGGGAAAACTTTCCCACGATTTCAGCATGTCCAAAATAGACCCTTAAGTGGATCACAACCAGTAACAACCATTGCGGAGACTCCACAAACCCATTTACAACCCTCTTAGATCTAAAGTATCTCACTTTCTTTCATGGTATGTTATTCATAGTGCAAGGGAAACAACATCCCTCAAGATTACTCACCATTGTGCTCCCCTGGTAGAGGCATAAGGCCACTTGGGTTTCATCTCCAAGGGTCATTATTCCTGCAAAAGGGGAACTTCTATTTGACATGCCTTGAAGGTTCTCTGATGTGTATCCTTTTTTGATCAACTCTTGTATCAACTCACCTCTTCGATTAGAGGGAAATATTGCACTAGAACCAAGAGACATCAAGCTGTGGGCCGTTGAATAGCATATGACATTCAAATTTTGACTTGTAGGGATAAAGTGTGTGTTTGAACTGTCTTAAATTGTGCTCAAGACCTATGAAAACATTTGTTGAACATACACAATTCAGTGGTTACTATCAAAAAAAAAAATCCTTTTGCTAAAGAGATCAACTGTTTGTATTTCTCAAAGTTGCTTTGTCCTTTGAGAAATTTTTTGCTCATTTATCCCTATATTAGAAGAAAGAAAGTTTCACCTTTGTCATCTCAAAAAAAGGGTTGTTAGCAAGTCCATTCGCAACAACTGCTTGTCTCGCTGGTCCAATTTGTCCATTTGTTTCAAAACGATCTACTTATTCCCTCAAAAAATCACTAAGCAGAATCTAAGTTACGAATCCTTTGTTGGCCCGAAGTCTTGTTCTTTTTCAAAAATACTTTACCATTTACCCTACTTGATTGAAAATATCACAAATTTTATCTTTGAGAGACCTCACCTTCAATATATAAGAAATGGTTGTTAGTAAGCCCACTCACAACATCATACTTGATTGAAAATGCCACATTGTTTTCCCTGACTAGAAGATAGTTAGCCAAATTAATCCTGAAAGAATCCAAAACTTGCTATTTCTTAATTGATTTATGTTCCAACCCAAGGTCCAGAAGGTATACTTAGTGTAGTCACTACCTCCAAAACCCCATAATTATGATCAAAATCCCTTGGAAATATCTCATGTCAGGCCAACCTAAGGCTAAATTCAAGAAGGCTAAACTTCCACAAATACTGATTTACATGGAGATAGAAGTCGAACATCAAAAACATACCCCCAACCCAAGGATTGCCAAGCTAGACCAAATTAAGAAAGATAGAGCAAATGTTGCATTACAAACCGAATGGGATTACAAGATTCAGAAACTAACTCTCCGACGAGGTGTCAACCATAGCCTTATCAATAATTCTCATGTGAACTACTTTGATTAGGGCCATCTTTTTCCACACACACTTATGCACTTGTCTCCCTATAGGTTTAGTCTCTCTGTTAAATCTTCATCCCATCTAAACATTTGGTATAATCATCTCCTCCACTTTTTGTCATCAAACCTTAGGTTTTTAGAAATCCTCCAAATCAAGCATTACTAAACCCTAGAATCCTCCATTCGTTGCTCCACACTTAGAAACATTATTCGCATCACCTCATTAAGATTTGTCTCCCTAAAGAAATCTCTATCCATCTCACCATCATAGTTGTCCTTAAACTCAACATTTTTTAGGATAAACTGTCACTTGTGTCCCACATCACCTTAAGCAAAAGGTTGGGCTACACACTTGATCCCATTTGTTTTCCCAATGGTCACAAGGCTACCTTAGGGTTTGATATCGCTACCACATATTCAAGTTTACACTTAAGGGAAACACAATCTCCTCCACGTAGCACCATATAATCTAGATTCCTAAAAGTATCATATACACTTAACATCATCCCTCTTTGCATTTTCATCATTAGGAAAGTCATCCTTTCATGCCACCCACCACTCATTTTGGTAGGAACACAAGGAAAAAGGACATGCATCCTAGCCATAGTAATAACACATCTCAAGCTCAGCCATACCCCATCATTTCCATGGTGGCACCAAATCCACCACCAAAAATCCCTGAAGAGATAGGTTCCTCCATAGACATTGATGCTTTCATGAATCAACCTGGTCATACCACCATTGCTAATGCCATCATAGACCGAAACAAGGAGACCATCATGGAAAATTTTTTAAGGGATAGTGTTGGTTCCTTTGAATTTTGGCGACCACCACCTATTGACATTTCAGATCCTACACACCCTCTATTTGGTTGGCAACCACCAGTTGCAGAGTCATCTATCCTCATCGATCCTTTCTCTGGATATCAACCACATTAGACAGAACCTGCAGACCCAAATATACCCTCAACCCAGGTGCCTGCTCTCATTCCACAAAACACCCATCCCATCCTCACTCAACCCTTAGTACATACTACATCCTAGCCAACCTCATGTGTATCATTTGCCTTTGCTTCAACCACTCATTTCCCTACTCCACCAAATCCTCCATTTACATCCATCAACACTACCTTTTCACTTCCACCTCACAACACACCTAGTCTATTTACTACTCAAATGGCACCACTAGGGTCAAATACCTCATCTTCCATCCCACCCAACATCACTATCAACCCCTTTATAGCTAGCCAAAGCTTTTCAGCTTCATTTCCTTTGGGACCTTGGAATGTTGCTATAGCACAAGGACCTACCATTGGTCTTCCCCCTAGCATTGCAACCATGTCCACCCCTCAAACACTTTCATCTACCACTTCACATTGTTATTCACTAACACCCCTTGCCAACTATCTCTCCATGCCACCTTTGGGAAATAGCCAAACCACCCCACCACTGCAATTCCCTATGATGAATAGTCTACCATAGATTAATTACCTTACGCCTATTCATAATCCATCATACTCTCAAGTAGGAGCGCAACCCACATATATTGGACATGGTATGTATTCCCAAAGCATGGCACAGGCATCAACCACCTTACCACCCTTTCAGCCATAGTCTTCACACCAACAATATGCTCAAGCACCTACACAACAATATCTCATAGGGTAGTAGCCTCATACATATCCTCCCCACCAACAAATTCTTAGCAGATGCAGTAGTATACCCAAAACACATTCCAACAACCCATAACATCCATTCCACCAGTTGTGCAACCTATTTTTCCATAGACACCATATGGCAACTAGGGTTTTCCATATCAACCGCAACCATCAAATCTTGGCATGTATCCTATGCTGGGGGTACTTGCTCCCCCACCTATAAACTCTAAATGGGAAGAGATGAAAAATGCTCTCAAAGCCCTCAAAGATGGGATAAACTCCAAAACTTTCAAGTTTGAGAATGATTGCCCATACCCATTTGACAAAACCATCACGATGACACTGTTTCCTAAACATTTTGAGATCCCCAAGTTTGACAAATTTAGAGTGAAAAGTGATCCAGTCACACATGTTAAGGAATTCTATATGCATTATCAGGAGGTAGCTTATAATGATGTGTTCCTCATGCAACTCTTTCCCAAGAGCCTAGTAGGACCAGCTTTGGAATGGTTCTATTGTATCCCTCAAGGTACTATTAAAACATTTGCATAACTTTCTAAGGCCTTTGTTTCTCAGTATACCCATCTCATTGAAACTAAACTATCTATAGTAGACCTAGTCCACACTAAACAAAAAGGTGAAGAAAGCCTCGCAAAATACTTGCACCATTGGCAGATCCTCACAACAAGGATCTCTTGTACCATCCCTGAGTGTCATCTTGTCAAGATGTTCATAAACAATGCACACCCAAGGCTTGCTCATCATATGGTTATGAATTGTTTGCAAACATACAAGGACATCAAAGAAAAAGGAATGGGCCTTGAGCAAGGCCTCATTAAGAATGGTATCATCAGATTGTATAAAGAGAACACCCAAGACCGATGTCCAAGCAATGAAAAAACTCGATATTGGAACAAAAACAAGAATATAGTAACAGATGGTGCCACCGACACTCGACAGGTCCATATTGTTGGGGTGGCTACTAATGTTCCCACCACATTTTGCCAACAAAAAAATTATCAACAAAAACTCCCTGTGTATCACCCCTCACCCATACAAACCAATCAACAAATACCTGATCATCATAATCAAACCAATGCTATCAAACTTTTGGCAAGTACTAAACCTCTTGTTCAAAGACAATCTTGTGTATACACCCCATTGGGGGAACCTCTTGATTCAATCTTTGAAAACCTAGCTAAGGATAATCTTATTCGACATCCACCAACACAACCCTTGGAACCAAAACAATCTAGGGCATCTTGATATAAAGATAATGAGTTTTGCAAATTCCATCGTGTCAAAGGACATACCACTCTCAAATGCATGCAACTCAAGGACTATATTCAAGACCTAATTGATCAAAAGGAAATCACAGTGGGGGCACAAACTTCACCCAATGCAGGATTAATGATGTATCAAAATGCTTTCCCTCCTCATAACACAAACCTAGGAAAAGCACCCGCAAACCCGCCTGTCAATAAACTGAACAATACTCAAGGAAAACAAGGAGATAATTGAGACAAGTCTCAAAACTATACCTCAACGTATTTAGACTATGGAAGCCTTATCGGTTGCATATCACAGATTGAACCATCCATCAACGTCATTAACATTAAAGGCCTAGATACCCAATGTGCAGTTGCTACTCGCCGAACTCAACTCAATATAGCTGGCCCACCTATTTCTGCACCATCAAGACCACCTCCATCTAGAGCATCTCCATCAGAATCATCCTCATTAGGGCCACAATATAACATCTTGGAACATCTTGGAAACACACTGGCCCAGATCTCCATTCTGGATCTCTTACGAACAAGCCCACTTTATCAAGAGATCCTCAACAGTACTCTACATGAGTCACGCATCCCCTCTGACATAAATGCCACCGAGTTTTGCAACTTGGTTGGTCATCTTTCAGCCTCATATGCCTTATCCTTCAAAACCACTGATATCCCAAAAGTTGAACCAAACCATATCCTTCCACTCTGCATAGCCATCATGGTTTTTGACTTTGCTGTTAAAAGGGTCATGATAGATAATGGATTGGCTTTAAATCTATGTACTTTAAAGTTCATCAAATAGGCAGATACACTGAGGCAGATATCATTAATGAAGTAATCACCATCAAGGCCTATGACAATTTAGAGTGCACCACTGAAGGAACCATCTTTCTCCCTATAAGAGTTGGCCCAGTCACTCAAGAAACACTTTGCCATGTAGTTGATCTTAACCTTCCATACAAAATCCTCCTTGGTCACCCATGGATTCATGCCATGAAGGCCATTCCATCAACACATCATCAGTGTATCAAATTTCTGCATAATGTCACTAAGATAACCATCCACACAGATCCTGAACCCTTTGCTTATTGCAATGCGATTGAAGCTTCATACACCAATCATTGTCCTAGGATCAAAATTGGCACCACCACGGCCAGTTCCTCTAGAACCTACCATGATCCAGACACCATTTTAGCCTCCACCCTCTCCATGGTTAAGATCAACTACCAAGGTTGTGGTGAGTATAGTCTTACACATGTTTTTGCTATTGGCACTCTACCACTTGATCCCCATACTCAAGGATGCCCAACACATCAAGGTCCTATATCAGAAACCACCTCTTGACTTCAACAAATGGGTCCTACCACATTTATTACCAAAGGTATTCTTGATGGAGAAGAGAATGCACCAGACATTAACACATGGCTATACAAGGAGCCCCCTCCTAAAAGTGAAGCAATTCTTGATCACTTTAAACAAAAATATCCCTAGTCACATCGTTTGGCCACAAAGCAATGGGATTATCAAGGAGGTGGTTTAGGCTACCAGGAGTTAGGTATGAGACAACCTATAGAAGCACACCAAGGGAAAAAACTCAAGGCTTGGGCTATGGACTCCCCGCAACTGGGGGCACTACAACGGAAGGCCATGCCTTTACGAACATCCAAAACACTCTCGTTGAGGTTGAAGACATCCCTGAGGATGTTGAAAAGAAAGATTACAATGATATTTTCCTTGAAGAAATAATCCTTGGAGCCTCTATGCTTTGCCAATTATCCTTGAATCTCATAGACCTCCCGCTTGCTCACCCTGAACTCATAGATTGGGACCAACCAAGTGTCGTTCATGTTGACAAGTTCTCTACTGAGCATGCACTCCTTAAATTCATGGGTGCTGAAACACCACATAAACGGTTGCCACCACCATCGGCATATGTCTACAAGCTAGATCTTGCAGGTTACTTCAGGGAGGAGGAAATCTCTAATCACAAAACAGAAATACAAAAAGAAACAAAAAAGCAAAAAATCAAAGGAAAAATGTCCTCTGGTGAAAACTGCTCTGGAGCATCATTGAATAACTCAAAAAATGAAATAAAAATAAAGGATGTATCTAATGGTGAAAACCTCTCTGAGGTACCTAAAGAAGGAGATTTCATCCTTCCCCTGCAAGAGCATAGGCATCCTATCTCTTCAGTTTTGATAGAGGAAACTTGGGCAATAAATATTAGATTGACAAAGATCCCACATATCACATACATTGCAGCCTCTCTACCACCTAAACAAGAAGATCTTCTTATTGAGGTTCTCTATGAAAATATAGGCCACTTTGCATGGTCATATCAGGACATGCCGGGGTCAGATCCCAAACTAGTCATACACCATCTATCAGTAGATCCAGGGGCCAAGCCCGTCAAGCAAAAGCTCTGTAAGATGCACCCCAAAGTTGCTTTATTTGTTAAAGTAGAGTTAGAAAAATTGTTGGAGGCCAAAATCATTCATCCAATAGATTATTTTGAATGGATTTCTAACATGGTACCTGTTACCAAGCCTTCTGGTGATATCAAAATTTGCACTGATTTTAGGGATCTTAATAAGGCTTGTCCGAAGGATGACTTTCCATTCCCAAATATCGACATGATTGTGGATGTCACCGCAGGTCATGAACTCTTGTCACTAATGGATGGTTTCTTTGGATATAATTAGATTAATATAGCGGAAGAAGATCAGTATAAGACAACATTTACTACACCTTGGGGCACATTCTACTATAATATGATGCCATTTGGGCTAAAGAATGTTGGGGCAACCTATCAATGCGCCATGACGGTCATCTTCCATGACCTAATCCATAAGATTGTTGAGGATTATGTGGATGATATTTTAGTAAAGTCTCTCAATGTTCTTGATCACTTTTTTCACCTTGAAGAAGTGTTTAATTGATTGGCAAAGTATCGTCTCATGCTGAATCCAAAGAAATGTGTCTTCGGTGTCACCTCAAGCAAGCTGCTAGGCTTCATTGTGTCACAGCGTGGTATTGAGATTGACCCTAAGAAGGTCAAAGCCATCATGGATATGGCTCCTCCTAAGACACTCAAGCACCTTCGTTCTTTGCAAGGAAAACTCCAATCAGTCTGACAGTTCATTTCTCAACTTGCTAATAAGTGTCAACCTTTCACTCACTTGCTTAAGAAAGATCAGAATTTCAAATGGGACTCAGCTTGCCAGCACAATTTTGAGCTCATCAAGCAATACTTAGCTAATCCACATATTTTGGTTCCTCCAATTGTAGGGTGCCTACTCATATTGTACATCACAGCTACTCCCATAGCATTAGGTGCTCTTCTAGCACAACTTGACGATGCAGGAAAGGAATGAGCTATTTATTACATTAGCCAAACATTAGTGGGCTATGAGCTCAACTACATGCCAATGGAGAAGGCATGCTTAGCAGTAGTGTTTTCCACCCAGAAGCTACATCATTACATGTTGATTCATACTATGCAACTGATACCAAAGATTGATCCATTAAAATATATGCTCTCTCACATAGTACTCACAAGATGCCAAGCAAAATGGGTTACACTTCTTAGTGAGTTTGACATTCAATATGTTGATAGAAAGGCCATCAAAGGCCAGGCTATTACAGATCACTTAGCTGATGCACCCTTAGTTGTAGATCACCCACTCATCATGGAATTTCCAGATGAATACCTCTGTTTGGTAGAAGAACAATCACTTTGGAAGCTATATTTTGATGGCTCCCGTACATCTCATGGCTCTAGCTTTGGCATACTCTTGGTTACACCTCAAGGTGATTATATTCCTAAATCTTTCAAGCTACAATTTTGATGTACCAATAACATTGCAGAGTATGAGGCCCTTGTTGCAGGCCTCAAAATCACCATTGATTGGAATATCACAGAGCTTTGAGTTTATGGTGATTCTCAGCTTGTCATTAAACAAGCATTGAATGAATATCAGACCAAGGATGACAAGCTACTACCTTACAAAAATCTAGTTGATCAATTAAAGGAGCATTTTACTCAAATCTAGTTCATACAAGTACCTAGACTCTAGAATAAGATAGTTGATGCTATGGCTACTATTGGTTCTCTCTTGGAAATGTCGTCTGAAGCTACACAATATGAATTCTTGGTTGACCATCTACATGAACCCGCATATGAGAATGATGAATCAACACGAGTCTACATCTTGGTTGGTCCCCAATCCCCATGGTACCACAAAATTCATGCTTACCTACTAAATGGTATCATATCTCCTCACCTCACATGAACCCAACACTAAAACCTTATACGTAGAGCTTCTCGATACACTATCATCACCAAAACCCTATATCATCATGGTTATCATGATACTATCTCTCGATGTTTAGATCAAAATGAAGCTGTGATGGATCTCAAAGAGGTACACATTGGACTTTGTGGTGCTCACATGAGCTGGATGGTGCTAGCAAAGCAGATCCTTCAGGTTGGATATTATTGGCCTACTCTAGAACATGATACATGTGAATTTGTGAAACGATGTTTACCTTGTCAACAACATGCTAATTTAATCTGAGCTCCAACACAAGACTTGCAACCCATTGCACCACCATGGCCTTTTGCCTACTGGGGTTTTGATCTCATTGGTCTTATTGCACCAATTTCTTCAGAAGGGCATAAGTGGATAATCACTGCCACTGATTACTTCACTAAGTGGGTCGAAGCAGTTCCCCTTGTCACTGCTATGGGAGTTCAAGTGTCCAAGTTTATCCTATATCATATCATATGTTGCTTCGGCATCGCAGCTACCATTTTCACTGAACATAGAGGTAATTTTGAAAACCTAAATATGGAGGAATTGTGCACTTCCCTTCATATCCATCATCATTTCTCTAGCCCATACTTCCCACAAGGTAACGACTAGGTAGAGGCAACTAATAAAACCCTACTCATAATCCTCAAAAAAGTTTTTAATGACTCCGACCATGATTGGCATTTGCAAATTAATCTCGCCCTATGGGCATACCACACTTCATTCTGCATAGCCACTAGCACAACTCCATACTCCTTGGTCTATGGTGCTGAAGCAATCCTACCTATTGAGGTTGAACTCCCATCACTCTGCATTTCTCTACGTGGACAGATATCTGATGAAGAATATAGAGAGGCTCGACTTACTCAACTTGATCTACTTGATGAAAAAAGGCAACAGGCCTATGACCACCTCATGGTCTACTAGAATTACCTTAAGCACAATTTCAGTAAGAAAGTCTATCCATGCAATTTTCAAGAAGGTGATATGGTCCTCAAAGAGAATATGAAGGTTCAAGCTGACAGAGAAAAGAAAGGCAAGTTTGAGCCCACATGGCTTGGTCCTTATGTGGTCACAGCATCTTTTGGCTCAGGAGCCTATCAGCTATCTACCCTTGAAGGTGAAGTCCTAAATGATCCTACCAACATTATTCACCTCAAAAAATTCTACACCTAAGGGCAAAATTTGCAAATCAAAATCAAGCAAAGAAAAATAAAGCATCTAATGGTGAAAACTTTGCAATTCAAACACCTTGGATATGTCCCTAGTAAAAACCTAGCAAATAGGCACTAGGTGTACTATAGCCTTTCCATTATCTATCAATGATCTCCATCTCTTGTATCACCCCTTTACATCTCATCACCCATCTCCCTATTTTCCAAGATTTTCCAAAAGTTCCTACATCTACTACTATGTTCTATCTTACATTCCAGAGTCATCCACCGATTTCCTTTTCATGCTTGTATATTTTTGAGCCTTACAGCAAAATCAACCATCACTATCTCATTCACATCCTAGTTCTACTTCAAAAATTGCCAAAAAATTTTCAAAAACATTCATAAATCATCCAAAAATCCATAAAAAAAAATAAAATAAAATAATAATAATAATAATAATAAAAAGGCTTCCTTCTCTTGCAAACCTTTTCACACACACCTTACTTTCCACAATAAAGGCCTTGACATGAGACAAAAACCTTTCATAGATCCTACACAATGAGAAACCAGTAGAATTACAACCCTTTCACATAGACCTCTCGAGGAGAATCTTTTGGAGTTGTAACCATTTGCAAGGCCCAAGCCAATTGCCTCACACCACAAAAGGAGAACCAACCCCATCACTCCTCTACTGACCATTGATACATCTAGAAAATGAAGCCAAACTCGCTCTTCAATGTCCTCCATCGAATCACTAGAGGATTATGCACAAACCACCCAAACACTCAAACCCACAAAGATGGGGTGTAATGCCCCGCCAAGGGATCCAAAGAATTAACCTAGAATTTCACTAAGTTTGGTAGCATTTTTTTTTTTGAAATTACATGAAAGTAAATACCACATATAACTTATTCACAATCATGGAAGCAATAGCAATGTCCATCTAGAAGTAAACATAACATGCACAACAGATTACATTCTTTAAGATCCCTTAATGTTGAATTACATACATGAATCTATCTAGTACAACAACCACATGAAATAATAATGATAAGTCCAATGTTCATACATTACATTTCCAAATGCACAATCATCCACTGTACATGTCACAGGGTATGAAGTCTTAAAAGAATATACATATGTGAAACAAGGTAAATCATCCTATTCTTATCCATGATACATCAAAGTAAAGATAATCACATGATTCACATGATACATCATCATAAAAGTCATATACATACATCATAAAGATCAAACAAAATAAACTAAGTGCACGGTTCCTCCCAACCATTAATAGCATCATTAGATCATCGTGGGCCCTAGCCATCCCTCTGTGCGTAACATTCCAAATCACCAAAGAGATCATCGGTATTAACATAGTAGGAATGTCACTCCTAATAAATAAAACATCATATGTAGAAGTAATCTAACATGCAAATATAAGCATAAGATAACATCATCCAACATAAGCTAATCAACAATGAAAGGATACATATCCACCATCACGAAGGATGCTTCAGCCACGATGTCTCAATGAATCTCAAATGATAAGAGTGGAAAATACACTACCACCCGACCACGTGGTACCTAAGTCATCCACTCCCACTGTGCTGAGGAGATAATCTCAAGTCCCAAACAGGCTATCAAAATCACATAGCACAAGTCTCTAAAGTGTAGGAATCCTAAAAGTATACTAACTCAAAGGTTCCAATCGCAAAATAGAGATCTACTTCTCAGAGGCACACAATGACATGTAGGAACCTACTATGCAAGCGGGAAAGTGTCATCGCATTTATCTCGTACAAGTTACCCTGGCAGTTAGCTAAACTCCACGGGTCCATACAAATCTCATGCAGCCACTAGTATCCTCTCATACTGACAAGGCATACTATGGAATGCAAGGTTGCAACCATGCGTTCTCACTACTCCCATCCTAGCCTATACAAGCACTCAAGGCATGGGCGAGAACAAAAACTCTTATCTTTTTAGGTTCATTCAGTTAGTATTAAGTGTGAATGTTATCACTTATTAATCCAACTTACAATGAGTTACCCTGGCAGCCTCTTAGGGCCCCGACCCCCATTGCAAGCCACTTCCCAACACTACATGCAAGTATCCTACCCTAATGCTCATGGTATCATAATCATAAAGAAAATTCATAAAATCATCAAATATCCACAATAAGAATCATCAAATAACCATGATAAAATCATCAAATATGCATAAAAGCATCAAATCTCCATGAGCAACATCCATAGAAAATCATGACTAGAACAACTCTCTATTGGCAACTAAAGTATCACTGATAATCAAAGTATCCATTGGTTCTTAATAACCAAAATATATCTCAAAATAAATCACCATATCCATTGGTTCTCAACAAGCAACCAAGAATATCTCAAAAACATACTGATTGAAGACTCCAAAATGGTTGAGTCATACATGTCACAACATGACATCATTAAGAATAAATCCACATATTAGTCCCATCATAGCGACTAGAATATAACCAAGGATAACTGATCGATGACAAAAAATAATGGTTAAGTCAAGGGTCTCAAACATAAGAATCTCAACTTTAACAATCAGTAATCACAACCAATACATAGAGTATTCCATCACATAATCATGGTTGGGTTTATAAAGATTGAGAATAAAACATCATCATGACATCACAATCACATAACCCCCAAGCCTCTGGTAGACATCCTATACTGGTCAACACTAGTCAACCCAAAACCCAAAACATTAGCATAAGGAATACACAATGTAACACATGTTTTGGTTTTGCTAAGTTTTCAAATTTGAATATAAAAGTCTCAATTTATGTTTCCCAATTAATATCAAGTGGAGAAATATCACATTTTACCTAACCCATGTATTTGCTTGATAGATAAAAGTTCCTCCATTAGATTCAATTTACTAATTGATCCAATAATATTTTATTTATAAAAACTTCGTTTGAGAAATAACATTTCTAATAATCAAAACTTCGATTATATATATGCTAATAATTAATCTTAATTAAAACTAATGTTTAAATAAATGAATTATTAATATCTCTACTAACTCACATCCTTTATTAATATAATAATTATTTGTTATAGATTACATATATACATATATACTTATATATATATATATATATATATATATATATATATATATATATATATATATATACTTTTATATATATATATATATATATATATATATATATATATATATATATATATATATAAATACATATATACATATATGATAATAACAAGAAAATGAAATATATAAAAATTGAAATATTGATAAACGATTTCATATAACATAAAATATTTTATAAAAATCGAAATGTCAAAACAAATCATATATAATTCCACCTTCGATGCCGCGCGGTACATGGTACTTGCTATCACAGGTCTGTCTGACAGCGGGTACAGAGTACCCCTGTCATCACAATCCCTGCGATGGCAGGCCCTCTCCGTACCCGCAGGGTGATACAGCTCCGACGAATTCAAAAATAATTTTATATATATATAATTTAAATGTTTTCAAAATCACTTCTGCCCGCGCGATGCGATTTGGTTTTTTTAAATTAAGTTTAACGTTTTTTCAAAAACGTTTTTGATTAATGATATTCGATTTTTAAACAAATACATATATATTATACAAAATTAAAAATGAACATATATACATATATATATATGTGTGTGTGTGTGTGTGTGTGTGTGTGTGTATGTTTAAGCAGATTTACAAATACAATTTCCAATTTTCAGAATTTCTTTATGAAACTTGATTTTGAAAATTTCTAATAATTAACCTAATGGGTTTAACTATGAATTTTCAACCCTAGTCCCGTGTCATTTTCAGATCTAAGCATATAGAATCCTCAAATAAATTTTAATTGCCCAAGTTGAAAATGCATAATGAAATATGAGATTCCTCAGAAGACATATGGAAGACACAAAGAAAACAGGGAAAGCAAGATGCGGAAATCGCATAAGTGAAATCACAAGAATCTACCCGGATTCTGATGCTATATCGCTCTTCCTCAGAAAACCCGCAGAACAAGCTCCCTTCTTCAGAATTCTTGAGTCCTCCAATGCTCCAATTGTTCTTTTTTTTTTTTTTTTAAGCTTCTATGAATGCCTGAATATAAAGAGCTCTCAAGAAACCTTTGGAATGCTTCTTGAAACCACTGAAAGGTGTCACCAACTAAGCATGGGTCTTTTCCAATTCTTTTTGATGAGTCATAGTGTTGTAGACACCATGTGCTTAATTGATGCACTAACCCCCGTGTTGTTGACACTTGAGAAATAGATAACTGCGTTAATTCTCATGCACGCTTATAACTCCAATTACTTTTTAAATAATTACCATTTAAATATTTATAACTCCCATTTTAATTTTATAACTTTTATTTTAATTTTTATAACTTTTATTATTATTATTTGTTTATTAATTTATTAATATTTAATAATTATTATTTATTTTAATTTCTAATTTTCTTTTTATTTAATTCTTTTCTCTCAATTAATTCTCCTTTAAATTAATTATAAACAAAATATCAAAGATCATGATATTTAATTTTCTCAATTAATTAATTTATTAATTAAATCTATTTGTTAAGACTTAATTAATAGAAAATTCACCATAGACCTTCAAGACAAAATATGAAAACCCATCATAGGACAATTCATACAAAATTAGTCTAAAGGATTAAAAATCACGAAATATGTCATCTGACACATTCAGTGGGTACTCAACTCTGATACTTGTCCTAACTCACTAGGACAAATGGTTTTAGGGTTTGGGATTTGGACTTGAGAATTTATCCCCCTTCTCTTATTATTGAGATAGTATAATAGGGTATGCTCATCTTGGCAATTCAGGGAAGTCGATACTCGGTACCTGCAACCTGCAGAAAAACCATGCATGTACATACAATATATATATATATATATATATATATATATATATATATATATATATATATATATATATATGTATATATATATATATATATATAAATATAATGCTAAACTAAACAGGAAATGGCAGGAAGTGGTGCATCGTGTAGATCCCGACTAAGCGGGTGACTACGACTCCCTTCCTTAACCACATCAAAAATGCCATACAATAAGAAAACATGCACACCATACACATGCAATTATGGGGTAAGTATCCATAATAAAATACATGAGATAATAAACCATCTAACTAATCATCAGCAGTAACTGAAAACAATATAATGATCATCATACATACATGAAATGTAAAGTCTAAATGATCTCATCATATAAAAACTGAATCCATAACATAATATCTGATAGTGTCAAAACAATACCACTAATCCATTAACATAAAACTAGTCTATCATAATCTGATAATAATAGCAATAATATGTCCAGCAAGGACATGAACGAGGGTAGGCACTACATCCACCCCCCCTTGGATTAGGCTTACTCTTGGAAGCCTATAAACAAGTAGGGATATAACTCCCTCAATCTAGCTGCATCCTCCCAAGTAGCCGAAGAATCATCAGTAGGGTCCCATTGGACCCTTACCTGCTCAATGGTTCGACCCCTGAGGGTCAACTCCCGCTGCTCCAGAATACGAATCGGCTCCAAAGCCAGCTGCCCGTCCTCTACCTACAACACATTCCAATCAAGAACATGCACAATATCAAGAATATACTGCTTAAGCACTGAAACATGGAAAACATCATGAATGCAAGCTAGGCTAGGCGGTAGAGCAAGACGGTAAGCAACCGGGCCAATCCTATCTAGAATCTCAAATGGTCCCACAAAATGAGGTGCTAGCTTAGAACCCTTTCCGTAACGGATCTGACTCTTTCACGATCGCACTCTCAAGAAAACCTTATCTCCCACTCAAACTGCTTATCAGTCCTCTGAGCATCAGCATACTTCTTCTGCCTATCCTATACCGTAGTCAAATGCTCGCAGATACACACTACCTGTTGCTCTAAATCATGAAGCATCTTAGGACCCAACAGAATGTGATCCTCAAGGTTGTCCCAACTCAAGGGTGTACGACAAGGATGACCATATAATGCCTGAAAAGGTGCCATGCCAATAGAACTATGATACCTATTGTTATAAGAAAACTCCACTAGATAGAGATAGTCCTCCCAATATGTCTGCCTATCCATCACATACATCCGTAACATATCCTCCAAAACCTGATTCACCCTCTCTTTCTGACCATCAGTCTCTGCATGATATGCCGAACTAAAGTTTAACTACGCTCCAAGCTCATGCTACAACGATGTCCAGAATGCAGATGTGAATAGAGGATCAATGTCAGAAATGATCTTTCTAGGAATACCATGTAATCTCACAATGTCACGCATGAAGACATTAGCTACAGAAGCTTCTATGTAAGAAGACCTGATAGGTGAAAAATGTGCCACCTTAGTCAATCGATCAACAGTGACCATGATAGCATCATGACGTCGAACTATCATAGGTAATCCTACAATGAAATCCATAGAGATAATATCCCACTTCCAAGAAGGAATAAGATTTGGCTGCAAAAGTCCAGTCGGGTGCTGATGTTCTGCCTTGACTCTCTGACACTCAAGACACCTAGCCACAAAATCAACAATATCTCACTTCATTCCGGACCAAAAGAACAAATGTCTCAAATCAGCATGCATCTTCTTAACACCTGGATGTGCTGAGTATGGTGTACGATGGGCTTCTGCTAGAATCAAGGTGCAAAGCTCATCCAGTAATGGCACATAAATCCTCCCCAAATGTCTCAAAAGACCATCTGATTCTTGAACATAACTTGCAAACTTACCTTCCAAGGGTCTTCCTGAATCTATCTCTCTACACACATCCTGATACCATGAATCCGTAGGAAGTGCCTAAAGAATCTGACCCCTCAAATTGACACTAAGAGTCATAGATGATACCACATGTCTCTTGCGACTCAAAGCATTCGCCACCACATTCTCCTTACCTTGAATGTACTTAACCTCAAAATTAGACTCGCATAGAAACTCCATCCATCGTCTCTGGTGAGCATTCAAATTAGGCTGATCAAAAATATACTGAAGACTGCAATGATCGCTGTGTAGCTCAAATATGTGCCCCAACAAGAAATGTCTCCATCTTGTGAAAGCATGAACTACTGTTGCTAACTCAAGATCATGCGTAGGATAATTTAACTCATGATCCTTGAGCTTGCGTGATTCATACGCTATCACCCGTCCATTCTGCATCAACACTGCCCCAATCCCTTCAAGAGAAGCATTTGTACACACCATGAAATCTCCCTCTAGATCAAGTACTGCTAAAATTGGTGCACTAGTCAAAAGCTCCTTGAGCTTCTGAAACGCTTCCTCACATTTCTCTGTCCACACAAACTTCTTTCCTTTCCTCTGAAGAGAAGTGATAGGATGTGCTATCTTAGAGAAGTTTTGGACAAATCTGCAATAATATCCTGCTAGGCCCATGAAACTATGAATCTTTGACACATTAGTTGGTGTTAGCCAATCTATTATTGCCTGAATCTTTGAAGGATCCACTGAAATACCATCACCTGAGATGACATGCCCTAAATAATGAATCTCCGATTTGAAGAATTCACACTTAGCTGCATTAGCATAAAGCTGATTGTCTCTCAAACACTGCAATACCAACCGTAGGTGTTCCTCATGCTCCTTCTGATTCTTAGAGTATATCAATATATCATCAAGAAACACTAGTACAAACCTATCAAGATAAGATTGAAATACACCATTCATCAAACTCATGAACACTGATGGAGCATTAGTCAACCCAAAAGGTATCACTATGAACTCATAATGCCCATAGCGAGTTCGAAAAGTGGTCTTGTGAATATCAACTTCCTTAATGCGAAGCTGGTGGTATCCTGACTTAAGGTCAATCTTGGAGAAAATTGTAGCCCCCGTGATCTGATCAAATAAGTCATCAATCCTAGGCAAAGGATACCTGTTCTTAATAGTCACCTTATTCAACTGTCTGTAGTCGATACAAAGGTGCAAGGAACCGTCTTTCTTCTTCACAAAGAGCACTGGAGCTCCCCATGGTGATACACTAGGTCGAATGCTCCCTTTGGCCAGAAGTTCCTCTAGCTGAAGACGTAGCTCTCCCAGTTCTTGTGTAGTCATGCGATAAGGAGCTTTAGAGATAGGCTCCGCTCTAGGAATTAGATCAATGCTAAAATTGATATCCCTCTTTGGAGGCATGCCTGGAATCTCACTTGGAAAAACATTTGCATACTCCTGCAAAATCGTGTGATCTAAAGTCTTCCTCACAAGATCTTCCTCATCAAGATCATTTACCATAACAACAAATATTTGACATCCCTTATAGAAACTTTGCTTCATTTGCATAGCAGAAATCATCCGCAGAGATATAGGCCTTGGTATCCCAACTATCTTCACATCATTCCCTTGGTCATCTTGGCACATAATTATCTTCTTCCTGCAATCTATACTGGCTTTATGAGTTCCAAGCCAATCCATGCCTAAAATCACATCATAGGAACCAAGGGTTATGACTCAAAGATCCACTAAAGAAACAAAGCTTCCTAAGCTAAGCCCATACTTATGAACTATAGAGTTCGTGGAGACCTTGATACCTGAGGCTAGTTCCACTTGCCAACCATGATCTTGCTTCATCGCATCCAGCTGACACTTAGAAACTATAGATGGTGAAATAAATGAATCTATAGCTCCTGAATCAAATAATACTGAAAGAAATATACCTCGAATAGCACCTGTGGTCTCAACCACTATTCCCTGATGATCTGTCTGACGGTGATCAACTGCTGCAAATACTCTATGAGCTCTACCTACATCACCAACTGTAGGCTCTGAAGTTGTAGGCCTAGGTCCTAAAAACTGAGGTTCTCACTATGGACACTAAGCTGCATAATGACCAATCTATTCACATGAAAAAAATTCTGTATTCCTGCCAGATCCTCTACCCATAGGTGGTACATTTGATTGCTGATGACTGTTCCTACTGAAAAACGACTGACTACTCTGAGCTGGCTGATTGGGCTGATTTTGTTTATTGCGTTGAGCATTGCGGTTGTTCTTAAAGTTAGAACCTTTGCCACTACCTTGAGCCTGAGAATTTGATCCCTTCTGCTGTTGCATCTGCTGAGACTGTTGCTGAAACTGTTTTCCCTTAGTAAAGAAAGGCTTCTTGTTACCACCTGAATTGAAGTTGCCTTTAGATCCTGACGCTGCTGGCGCTCCTACAAAACCACCTTGACCAAGGTTGACACTTTTATCCACAAGGATTGCTTGATGTACCGCATCCTTGAGGGTTTTTGGCTCAAATACTTTGACACCCCCAATAATACGGTTGTTCAAACTCCTAATAAAGTGTTGTGTCAACTGAGCTGAATTTTCACTGAACCCTAAAAAAGACATGAGCTCATAAAACTTACGCTCATATTCAGTCACTGACATAGTGTACTGCTTGAGATTATGAAATTCATTTGCCCTTTTCTATTTCCATTCTTCTGGTAGGAATCGTTCACGAAAACTCTCTAAGAATAGTTCCCAAGTGACACTGCTCATATCGATCCCCAACTTCTTCTCCTCAATTGTCCACCAAGTGGCCCCAAAATTCTCTAAATTGGTGATCACAAATCTTTCCTTAACATTGCTGTCAAAGTCCTGCATAGCAAAAATCCTGTCGAGAGAAATAAGCCACTGCTCGACCACATAACTAGAACCTTGTCCATTGAAAGGCTTAACCTTGGATCTTGAAAGATCCTTCATCTGAGTGGACACAATGGACCTCTGACGATCCTTTCGAGGACTTCTAGATCTGGTTCTATGCTCTTGTTCTGTCTGATGTACTTTAGGCTATTCTTGAACAGGAGGTAGATGTTCTAGAATAGTCTACATCAACTATCTTAGACCAACCTCTTCAGACTCAGCTTGGTCCTCTCTACGGCTCTCTTCTTGCTGCCTATTAGAGTGCTCTTCCTTGCTCTCTATACGAGTCGATCCCTCATGGGCAGACTCATGGGCACTGACGGTTCTGCCATGACCATGGCCTCTTCCATGGCCCCTACCACAGCCTCTAACAAAAGACCTAGTCCCAGATACCATCCTGCAACAATACAGAGTACTATTACAATCAAAAGACACATGTTACAATAGACTAAGTTCAGTTCTATGTTTAGGTCTAAGTAAAATTTTAGTTTTGACAACTAAGTGTTGAAGTATGAAAAATATACAAGTAACAGTTCAAGTTCTATTTTTCTTTTTCAGTTCACCTAGTTTCAAGTTGAAGAGATATACTTATTAGTTCAAGTTCTAGTTGTTCCGAAATACCCAGAGCTCCCAATGTAGAAACTCGAGCTCTGATACCAAATGTAATGCCCCGCCAAGGGATCCAAAGAATTAACCTAGAATTTCACTAAGTTTGGTAGCATTTTTTTTTTTGAAATTACATGAAAGTAAATACCACATATAACTTATTCACAATCACGGAAGCAATAGCAATGTCCATCTAGAGAGTAAACATAACATGCACAACAAATTACATTCTTTAAGATCCCTTAACATTGAATTACATACATGAATCTATCTAGTACAACAACCACATGAAATAATAATGATAAGTCCAATGTTCATACATTACATTTCCAAATGCTCAATCATCCATTGTACATGTCACATGGTATGAAGGCTTAAAAGAATATACATATGTGAAACAAGGTACATCATCCTATTCTTATCCATCATACATCAAAGTAAAGATAATCACATGATTCACATGATACATCATCATAAAAGTCATATACATCCATCATAAAGATCAAACAAAATAAACTAAGTGCACGGTTCCTCCCAACTGTTAATAGCATCATTAGACCATCATGGACCCTAGCCATCCCTCCGTGCGTAACATTCCAAATCACCGAAGAGATCATCGGTATTAACATAGTAGGAATATCACTCCTAATAAATACAACATCATATGTAGAAGTAATCTAATATGCAAATATAAGCATAAGATAACATCATCTAACATAAGCTAATCAACAATGAAAGGATACATATCCACCATCACAAAGGACGCTTCAGCCACGATGTCTCAATGAATCTCAAATGATAAGAGTGGAAAATACACTACCACCCGACCACGTGGTACCTAAGTGGTCCATTCCCACCGTGCTGAGGAGATAATCTCAAGTCCCAAACAGGCTATCAAAATCACATAGCACAAGTCTCTAAAGTCTAGGAATCCTAAAAGTATACTAACTCAAAGGTTCCAATCACAAAACAGACATCTACTTCCTAGAGGCACACAATGACATGTAGGAACCTACTATGCAAGCGGGAAAGTGTCATCGCATTTATCTCGTACAAGTTACCCTGGCAGTTAGCTAAACTCCATGGGTCCATACAGATCTCATGCGGCCACTAGTATCCTCTCATACTAACAAGGCATACTATGGAATGCAAGGTCGCAACCATGCATTCTCACTACTCCCATCCTAGCCTATACAAGCACTCAAGGCATGGGCGAGAACAAAAACTCTTATCTTTTTAGGTTCATTTAGTTAGTATTAAGTGTGAATGTTATCACTTATTAATCCAACTTACAATGAGTTACCCTAGCAGCCTCTTAGGGCCCCAGCCCCCATTGCAAGCCACTTCCTGACACTACATGCAGATATCCTACCCTAATGCTTATGGTATCATAATCATAAAGAAAATCCATAAAATCATCAAATATCCACAATAAGAATCATCAAATAACCATGATAAAATCATCAAATATGCATAAAAGCATCAAATCTCCATGAGAAACATCCATATAAAATCATGACTACAAAAACTCTCTATTGGCAACTAAAGTATCACTGATAATCAAAGTATCCATTGGTTCTTAATAACCAAAATATATCTCAAAATAGATCACCATATCCATTGGTTCTCAACAAGCAACCAAGAATATCTCAAAAACATACTGATCGAAGACTCCAAAATGGTTGAGTGATACATGTCACAACATGACATCATTAAGAATAAATCCACATATTAGTCCCATCATGGCGACTAGAATATAACAAAGGATAACTGATCAATGACAAAAAATAATGGTTAAGTCAAGGGTCTCAAACATAAGAATCTCAACTTTAACAATCAGTAATCACAACCAATACATAGAGCATTCCATCAGATAATCATAGTTGGGTTTATAAAGATCGAGAATAAAACATCATCATGACATCACAATCACATAACCCCCAAGCCTCTGGTAGACATCCTATATTGGTCAACACTAGTCAACCCAAAACCCAAAACATTAGCATAAGGAATACACAATGTAACACATGTTTTGGTTTCGCTAAGTTTTCAAATTTGAATATAAAAGTCTCAATTTACGTTTCCCAATTAATATCAAGTGGAGAAATATCACATTTTACCTAACCCATGTATTTGCTTGATAGATAAAAGTTCCTCCATTAGATTCAATTTACTAATTGATCCACTAATATTTTATTTATAAAAACTTCGTTTGAGAAATAACATTTCCAATAATCAAAACTTCGATTATATATATGCTAATAATTAATCTTAATTAAAACTAATGTTTAATTAAATTAATTATTAATATCTCTACTAACTCACATCCTTTATTAATATAATAATTATTTGTTATAAATTACATATATACATATATACTTATATATATATAAATACATATATACATATATAATAATAACAAGAAAATGAAATATATAAAAATCGGACTATTGATAAACGATTTCATATAACATAAAATGTTTTATAAAAATCAAAATGTCAAAAAAAATCATATATAATTCAACCTTCGATGTCGCGCAGTACATGGTACCTGCTATCGCAGGTCTGCCCGACAGCGGGTACAGAGTACCCTTGTCATCACAGTCCCTGCGATGGCAGGCCCTCTGCATACCCGCGGGGTGATACGGCTCCGACGAATTCAAAGAGAATTTTTTTTTTATATATAATTTAAACATTTTCAAAATCACTTCCGCCCGCGCGATGCGATTTGGTTTTTTTAAATTAAGTTTAACGTTTTTTCAAAAACATTTTTGATTAATGATATTTGATTTTTAAACAAATACATATATATTATACAGAAAAAAAATGAACATATATACATACATACATACATACATATATATATATATATATATGTATGTGTTTTTAAGCAGATTTACGAATACAATTTCCAATTTTCAGAATTTCTCTATGAAACTTGATTTTCAAAATTTCTAATAATTAACCTAATGGGTTTAACTATGAATTTTCAACCCTAGTCCCGTGTCATTTTCAGATCTAAGCATATAGAATCCTCAAATAAATTTTAATTGCCCAAGTTGAAAATGCATAATGAAATATGAGATTCCTCAGAAGACATATGGAAGACACAAAGAAGATAGGGAAAGCAAGATGTGGAAATTGCGTAAGTGAAATCACAAGAATCTACTCGGATTCTGATGCTATATCGCTCTTCCTCAGAAAACCCGTAGAACAAGCTCCCTTCTTCAGAATTCTTGAGTCCTCCAATGCTCCAATTGTTTTTTTTAAATTTTTTTTAAGCTTCTATGAATGCCTGAATATAAAGAGCTCTCAAGAAACCTTTGGAATGCTTCTTGAAACTGCTGAAAGGTGTCACCAAATAAGCATAGGTCTTTTCCAATTCTTTTTGATGAGTCATAGGGTTGTAGACACCATGTGCTTAATTGATGCACTAACCCCCGTGTTGTTGACACTTGAGAAATAGAGAACTGCGTTAATTCTCATGCACGCTTATAACTCCAATTACTTTTTAAAATAATTACCATTTAAATATTTATAACTCCCATTTTAATTTTATAACTTTTATTTTAATTTTTATAACTTTTATTATTATTATTTGTTTATTAATTTATTAATATTTTATAATTATTATTTATTTTAATTTCTAATTTTCTTTTTATTTAATTCTTTTCTCTCAATCAATTCTCCTTTAAATTAATTATAAACAAAATATCAAAGATCATGATATTTAATTTTCTCAATTAATTAATTTATTAATTAGATCTATTTGTTAAGACTTAATTAATAGAAAATTCACCATAGACCTTCAAGACAAAATATAAAAACCCATCATAGGACAATTCATACAAAATTAGTCTAAAGGATTAAAAATCATGAAATATGTCATCTGACACATTCAGTGGGTACTCAACTCTGATACTTGTCCTAACTCACTAGGACAAATGGTTTTAGGGTTTGAGATTTGAACTTGAGAATTTATCCCCCATCTCTTATCATTGAGATAGTATAATAGGGTACGCTCATCCTGGCAATTTAGGGAAGTCGATACCCAGTACTTGCAACCTGCAGAAAAACCATGCATGTACATACAATATATATATATATATATATATATAATGCTAAACTAAACAGGCAATGGTAGGAAGTGGTGCATCGTGTAGATCCCGACTAAGCAGGTGACTACGACTCCCTTCCTTAACCACATCAGAAATGCCATACAATAAGAAAACACGCACACCATACACATGCAAGTATGGGGTAAGTATCCATAATAAAACACATGAGATAATAAACCATCTAACTAATCATCAGCAGTAACTGAAAACAATATAATGATCATCATACATACATGAAATGTAAAGTCTAAATGATCTCATCATATAACAACTGAATCCATAACATAATATCTGATAGTGTCAAAACAATACCACTAATCCATTAACACAAAACTAGTCTATCATAATCTGATAATAATAGCAATAATATGTCCAACAAAGACGTGAACGAGGGTAGGCACTACATGGGGGGAAAGACAACGTTGATAGCCAATGCAGTGATGAAAACTATCCAAAAATACCATAAAAATTTAAAAATCACCCAAAAATACCAAAAAAAAAATTCAAAAATCACCCAGCAATACCAAAAAAATTCAAAAATCACCCAAAAATACCAAAAAAAATATAGAAACTATCCAAAAATACCAAAAAAATTCAAAAATCACCCAACAATACCAAAAAAATTCATACACTATCGAGAAATACCAAAAAAATTTAAAAATCACCTAGCAATACCAAAAAAATTCAAAAATCACCCAGCAATACTAAAAAAAATTCATACACTATCCAAAAATACCAAAAAAATTCAAAAATCACCCAAAAATCACCTAGCAATACCAAAAAAAATTCATAAACTACCCAAAAAAGACCAAAAAAATTCACAAATCATCCAACAATACCAAAAAAATTCATAAACTACCCAAAAATACCAAAAAAATTCAAAAATTGACCAAACAATATCAAAAAAATAAAATAAAATTTCAAAGCATTCGAAAGGGGGTCATAAATACCAAATATGGCCATAAAAGCTTGAAACATTAAAATACCACCCCAAAATTCCTCTCAATTTCTAATATTAAGAAATTGATATTAAGAAGAAGCATGGTAATGTCCTAAAACATAATTCCAGGCTTAGGAAAATCTAACACAACTCAGATAGCGAAAGAGATGCCGCAAGGCCGATTGTCGCCTTCCTTCCAAGCAACCGTTATTAATTTGAATCAAGAAGTATTTTGAGTCTTATTTAAGTTGCAATGGCCACGTTTAAGTCTACCCAATTTCAACATATATATCACTACTGTCTCAAAAGGCCCATGTGTCCTTTTTGGACCCCTTTAGCGCCTTTCTAGGCCTAAAAAGCTTTTTCCAAGACCCATGTGTCCTTTTTGGACCCCTTTAGTGCCTTTCTAGGCCTAAAAGCCTTTTTCAAGGCCCATGTGTCCTTTTTGGACCCCTTTAGCGCCTTTTTAGGCCTAAAAGCTTGTTTTCAGGGCCCATGTGTCCTTTTTGGACCCCTTTAGCACCTTTCTAGGCCTAAAAGCCCTTTTCAAGGCCCATGTGTCCTTTTTGAACCCCTTTAGCGCCTTTCTAGGCCTAAAAGCCTTTTTCAAGGCCCATGTCCTTTTTGGACCCCTTTAGCACCTTTCTAGGCCTAAAAGCTTTTTTTCAGGGCCCTTGTGTCTTTTTTGGACCCCTTTAGTGCCTTTTTAGGCCTAAAAGCTTTTTTTTTAGGGCCCATGTGTCCTTTTTGGACCCCTTTAGCGCCTTTCTAGGCCTAAAAGCCTTTTTCAAGGCCCATGTGTCCTTTTTGGACCCCTTTAGCACATTTTTAGGCCTAAAAGCTTTTTTTCAGGGCCCATGTGTCCTTTTTGGACCCCTTTAGTGCCTTTTTCAAGGCCCATGTGTCCTTTTTGGACCCCTTTAGCACCTTTTTAGGCCTAAAAGCTTTTTTTTCAGAGCCCATGTGTCCTTTTTGGACCCCTTTAGCGCCTTTTTAGGCCTATAAGCTTTTTTTCAAGGCCCATGTGTCCTTTTTGAACCCCTCTAGTGCCTTTTTAGGCCTTAAATAGCTTTTTCAAGGTACAAATGTCCTTTTGGCCCCCAAAATGCCTTTTTAGGCTCAAAGCGCCTTTTTCAAGGCCCTATTTTGATCTTTTTCACGCCCCAAAAATGCCTTTTTCGGCCCAAACGCCTTTTTCAAGGCCCTATTTTGATCCTTTTCAGCCCTCGAGACACCTTTATAGGTCCAAGCGCCTTTTTCAGGCCCCTGAACTACCTTTTTAGGCCCAAACACCTTTTTCAGGCCCTTGAGACATTTTTTTTGGCTCACACATATTTTTCAAGGACCTCTTTTGGCCATCACATGCCTTGCGTAGGTCCCACTACCTTTTCCATGCCTCATAAACATATATTTCATCACACACCTAGAGAAACGTCCCCACATTTTATCTTATTATTATCTGTCATACTTGCTAAATCTACACAGACATTCTTGCCTACGAGTCATGGTTACCCTTACTCTACCAATTGTATTGTTCCCACTTTTACAAGTGTCAAGCTATTTCATTATTTATCCCAAAAACAAAAAAACATTCAAATATATATCAAAAATCCCAAAAACGTTTAAATATTCAACAAAAACACAAAAACATCCATATATCTTCCATCAAAATCCCACAAACAAAACATGACATTATATTATGATCAACATCTATTGTCCCTTTGATTGCCACAACAATAAGCACAAACTTTCTATTCTCCTACGACAACAACAACAGCAGTCCATTTAATTACTAAAGTTTGGCATCTTTTTTATTCTGGTCTCCCTGGGGGAGGTGGCAAGATAGGGTGTCCAAACAATGGCATTCCTTCAGACCCAGTCCCAGATGATGATGCCCCTGGAGTCATCCTCACACTTGCCCAAAGTGTATCCATGGGGATCAGGATGTTACCATGCCTCAAGTGTGTGTTTATCTACTCCATAAAATGTTTTTCAAAGTATACAACTCCTCTCCTTTGCTCCAAAGGGACCGCTTGGTGATATAATCCCATGTAGTAGGCCGTCTCTCGCGCAACCCTCACTAATTGCTCCATGACATCTTTCATTTCTACCCATAGTCTTTCCTCTCTTGGAACAGTTGTTGTCCTCTGCGCAATATTGAGTTCTCTTTCATATCTATTCGCTAGCATTTTCATTGACTCCCTCTCATGTTTCACTGTATTCAACTAATTTTGGTACCATGTAATGCATGCATTACTTGCATTCAGCTGCTCTTGTGCCCTCTGTGCTAAACTATTGGTTTGCACTACTGACTCCCTGAATGCTTCTACTTGCGATTGTAGGAGCACTAATTCATTTTCACATCTCTCCGTTGCCGCTCTCTCCACTGCCAAAGTTGCCTCCACAGTCTCCACTCTTGTTTGCTCCATCATTAACATCATCCCTAGGTGCTCAGCTTCCGTCCGTGCACCATCCTCTCGCGCTCTTTCAATTAGGCCTTGAAATAAATTTGCATCTTTCTCTGCCTGATCAGCCTGTTCTTTTTCCATTGCCAATGTTTTTTCCATCGCCACTGCTGCATCATGAGCTTCTTGTACTACAACATTGGATTGCAATGCTCAAAATGGGCAAAATGCAGACAACACTAGGTCACCCTTTTGTTCCCCAGAGCTCTGCATCATATCCCCTAAATTACTTTTTCCCTTCTTCCATTTGACCATTGTTGGTCGCATCACGGATCTTTGTTCCCCTTCTGGAAGAGTCTCTTCTACAAATGGCTGATCTTCTGCACTTTCTCCCTCTAACCACACTTCCACACTTGGTAAGTTTGTCTCCTTCTCTTTTTCCATTGCCTCTATTTGTTGCATCGCACCTTCTGCTAATAGTTGCAGCAAGGTCGGATCTTCTTCTTCCTCTTCTGGCTGATTTTGAGCTGGATTACTTTTGCTAGCCTCCACCACTCCCCAATCACAACGTTGCACACTTTGACGTGGCAAGGTTTCTCTTCCTTCTTGTTGGCTCTGCTTTATGCCCCACTTCTACCCTCGCACCCATTTCCTTTCTCCTTGGCTTTCATTTTCCTCTTCACTCCATCCCCCTGTTCCTCCTTCTATTGCCTCTAGCATTTTTTGCCTCTGCTCTTGCGAATCAGCCATTGATATTTCACTCATAGCTTAATTCTTCACTCGCACTTTTCTTATGCTTCAGCTAACACTTCTTGTTGTTCATCTTTCATCAAATTCACTCACCTTTTATAGAACCAACCACATTCTCCATCGCTTTCATTACACGCTATCCATATCTTCGGCAACAAGCTTCAATACCTGCCATCATAATAGTCAAGTCGGCAACTACTTCTATCCTTTCCATAGCTCCCCTCCCCTATGATAACAATATGCTATATCCTACCTCTTTCCACTAGCTTGTCACGCTTTTCATCGCACTATCTACTAATCTTCTCATCTTCATCTTTCTCGCCACTATCCTATCATGTTGAACTTTTGTACAGTCATCCCTTGTAAATACTTTGGTTTTTCCACTATCCCATCCTTGCATGTCAGTCCTTCGCTTGGTATCATTGTATATTTCTCATCTCTTCACGTCCATTCATGCTTGATCAACAAAATCAAATACAAATAAACATTTTTTGTTCTCTTGGTTAGATGCCTTCGTGAATCCTTGAACGAGATCCCTTGTCATCAAAATGTTGTCCTACATAGTTCTGATTGCCCAGCTCATCCTAGTCCTTGATATTACCAATAGATCCTTGCAGGTTGCATCCTTCCTCTCGTCTGATCTTGGTTCGTCAGTAGCCAGTCCTACCAATCTCTTTGGAAAAAGGTTACTTTTTCGTGGATTACATTTTCTTTCGATTTATTTTCTTTTCAAGATTTCACATTTGGTTCTTAAAGTATCTCTTCCAAGTGATTTGGGTTGTTCTCTCCTCATGGTCACCATGATCTTTTATATCATGGTGTGCTATGAATGGGGCAATTCAAGAACAAGGTTTTGATCAGGTCTTTTTCTTTTTCTTTTCTACTTGTGAGTCAGTCAAATATGATGCTTACATATTCCAAACATGTGATCACTTGTGGTTACATGGTGCACTTGGGAAATATTGTTTGCTTGTGGATTACCCAGTATCATTTCCACTCTGATTCTTTTGGGATTCTAGTGTGATGCTGGAGAAATCCTTGCGTGTTTATTTCGTGTCAGTCCTATGTAATATTGGTAAAAAGGCCTTGATTTTCTTAGTAACCTTGGCATATTCCCAATATTCCTATATAAAAATAAGTGCTCAACTACATGGTGGTGCTCAAGCTTCAATGGATTTATTAATCCTCCCATCTTATCAAAACATCCCATCCTATCCAAGCATCCCATCCAATTAGTCTTACAATCCTGATCTAAAAGTTTTATCCATAGCCCAAGCATATCTCCTATCAATCCCATGGTATCTAATCCTGTAACAATCATAATCATAGCTCCTTCATCAATCATAATCATAGTTCCTTCATCAATCATGATCATAGCTCCTTTATCAATCATACTCATAGTTCCTTCATCAATCATAATATTAGCTCCTTCATCAATCATAATCATAACTCCTTCATTCATCATAATTCATAGCTCATTCATCAATCATAATCATAACTCCTTCATCAATCCTAATCATAGCTCTTGCATCAATTGTAATCTTAGTCATCCCCAATCATAAATCCTTGAATCATAATCTTCCCAAATCTCCTATCTTCCAACTCACTTCCCTGGGTTCAATTAAGAAAACCAATCACCCTCTCCCCTCTCCCTAGAGCCAATGTTCTTACCCATTGGTTATCTTTGTGCACAAGGTTTTCCTTTGTATTGTTCTCCCATAACTTCCTTGAATCACCTCTTTTAGCTACCCTTAGTCCTCCTCTTGTCCTAGATTCTTGTACCTTTCAAGAAGCTACTAGGCCTCACCTTCTCTCCCCACCATCTTCTTGAGGGGGCATCACACAGTCCACTCTCTCTTCTTCTATTCAAGACTGGGGCAATCATGTTGCTGTCAAACTTTCCTTCGTGTCGTCTATCTTCAAACTTCTTTGAAATAGTATTGATCCAACACTATCTCAAAGAGGGGCAAAATGTAGACACCTAAAAATTCTTTAGAAAATAAAGTATTTTTATTTTCTAAAAAAAATCCCTGATGACATCATCATTAATTAATTAATTTTTATGCCATTAAATACCTTTATCTTAATTTAAAATATTTAATTAATAAATCCCTCCCAAAAATGTTTAAACCTTATTTAAACATTATTTCCTTATTTATTAATTATTTAATTAATAAATTGATAAAAAATCCCAAAATAAATAATTTATTTATTTTTTGCCCAAAACTTGGCCAATTTCCTTAAGACCACTAACCTCTTCCAAAATCTTCTAATCCTTCTTTAATTTCAATTAAAGGCTAATCCCATCATTTCCTACCCCTAATCCCAACTCAAAATATTTAATTAAGATTAAATAATAATCCTCATATTTATTAAAAATATTTTAATAAATATCTCCTCAACCCAAACCCTTGAAATAAATAAAACTTTATTTATTTTCTAAAAAACCTTATTTATCCCCATCCTAGAAGCCTAGACTCTTCTAGAAGATGTCAATTCTAATCCTAAACCCCCCTCTAACCTTGTCACATTCCCTAAACAAAGTTAGCCAACTCCTAAGCTAATCCTAATCCCTCTTCTAATCATGTGCACAACTTAAGCAAGGGTTAAGACTTGCTAACCCAAGCCAAAGTCAATAATCTCATCCTCCTCCCAACCACCTCTATTTATAACCCAAGCCAAAGTCAACAATCTCATCCTCCTCTCAACCATCTCTATTTGACCCAACCATCCCCATTTATGGCTCAACCTCCCTCATTACTCCTTTGACCAAACCATATCCTACCCTCTCACATCCAATCACCTTGTGACATACGTCACCTCCTAATTGGCTTTAAACAAGCACAATCCATGTGCTCCCCTTTGAGTGCATCCTAGCCCTCCCTCACCATCTTGTCATCCTTGCATCCTGACTGTCCATCCTTCCACCCCTTGGCCTATAAATAGAAGCCTCTTCCTTCACTAAAGTCATCCACTTTTGAAGCAAAGTTATAATGCTATTTTGAGAGCCTAAAAACTACCAAAATACTATTATAATGCTGAAAACCCTCCATACCTTCATTGTTGAATCATTCATCCACACTCATATTTGATTATCACTCATCCATTTGGAGCTTGAGCACATCGCGAGCATACATTAACTATCCATCAGGGACATATCTTCATCATCATGAGAAGCACTTGAGGAGTTTACCATCTTTGGTCTACTTTTCTCAATTTTTTCTTCTTTGGTCCTATCTTAAGTGTTTACTTGTTTTTAGTTTTGAGAATGCTTTTTATAGATTAGTTTTCATTTTACTCTACTAAAATAGGTGATACAATAACAATATTAGGACTATTGGAAAGAGTCTATTTGAAATCATTTATGGCATGCATCCAAGGGGTGTGTGTGAATTGAGGTGTCTTGGAGACATAGATTAGAAAAGTGGTTAGACTGAAGACTTTGTACAAACCATGTGGATTTAGGAATAAGTCAAGAAGACTATTCAGGACAACACTCAAAAACTCAAAGCCAAGGTGGATGGAAAGAAGAAGGTTGTTTAGTTTTTTGTTGGGGACTATGTGATGGTCCATTTGAATAATGTAAGGCTTAAAAAAGGCATTCCTACTAAGCTATAGATGAAGAGAGTAGGGCCTTGCAAGATATTGGAAAAGTCTGGAGAAAATGCCTACAAGGTAGATTTACCTTAAGATTTGGGCATATCCCCTATCTTTAATGTGAAAGACTTGGTGGCATACAAAGGGGACTTACCTCTAATCAGTCTAGATGTTCATGATGATCTTGAACCTACTGCACCACCTATAAACATAAAATTAGAAGTAGAGAAGGTGTTAGACTCAAGGGTGAAGAAGTCTACAAGGAATAATGTGTATATGGAGCACCTCATCAAGTGGAAGAGAAAGCCAACTTCAGAGGCTACTTGGGTTGCTAAGACAGATTTCAAGAGGGTTGAAATACCCATGGACATGATGTCATCAAGTTCATCTTAGCTCATTGGAGGGTGGGGGGGAGTAAGGTTTAGGAACACCTAGGTACACTAGTATGAAACCTAGGGCTTCTTTCTTTTCTATCTTATAGATATGCTAGCCACATCACTAGTCTAATAAGAGGTCCTATTTTTTCCTTAGGTGTGTTTAAGAGAGTTAGCAAGATCCAAAATGGCCAAGTTGCTAGAAGTTGCAAAATATTGTCACCTAGGTGAATTTGGTCCTAGAAAGGATAAAATGGTCAGTTTGTAGGTCTAACTCCAATTTGGGCAAAAGTTGTTGAAATGTTGTCATGTTATCATGACAACATTTTATTGTTAAGAGCAACTTTTTGCAAGTTTGTGTTGTGATTCTCTAACCTTTTGGAATAATTATGAAACCAATAGGGGAACCTTTAAAAGCATGAGGACAACCTTTTCAATGGGTTGGTCAAATTGGAAAAGGTACTATGCACAACATTTTGGTTGCCAGATTTTATATTTTTGAAGGCATTTCAATAGAATTGGATTGAATGGTTTGAATTTGGTGTTGGAAAAGCTCAATAAATTTTTTTTCATTTTTGTGTAGTATTATAATTCTTTTTTTAATCAAGTTGTAATAGTTTAGAAATTCCATTTAGTTTTTCCAGACTATTGTTTGAACAGGGTTGCACTTAAAACATGGGATCTTAGGGCCACTTCCCACCATTGGATTCCTCTAGTCTTTTGGGATTTGGAACTAAGGTCTATTGGAATACTTTAGAATAATTGAGAAGGGGGGGGGGGGGGGGGAGTGGAGTCAATTAGTTATCCAAGGTCCAGATGTATAAAGAAAACTTTTCACAACTTAATGAATCCATAAAATATTTATACTTATGCATGCATCCATAAGATTATGCAATCACTAAAACTTGTAGGTTACTATCAAATCAACTTGAAAATATATAAAGAATGAAACATAATAAATTCATCAACACACTTGACACAATGATTTACATGGAAACCTAGTTTGGGAAAAACCACTAGTAACATGCAACTCTTTTCACTCTTCTAAAGTGATGTCCTGTGAAAGGCCAAACCTATTAAAGGTTATAATACACACTATTAAATGTGACCCTGTTAAAGGATTTCAATCACCCTATTAGGAGTGAGCCTTGTTAGAGGGCTTTAGACCATTCACTTGGAATGTTACCTGGTTAAAGGATTTACAAATGACTGTTAGGTCACCCTTAATGCAAAAGATTTACCCTAGACTGATAGAATTGTTAGAGAGTAATAGTAAGGCTTTGATCTTATACAAATTATAACTTTGAGTGTAGATTATAGATCTCTATTCAGTCCTCAATTCTTCTTGGCCTTCATACTTTGTAGCTCTAATATCTGATTCACACTTAAAGCATTCATCTCTTTAAGCCGTCTTTCTTAACATGCCATTGCAGACTCTTCTCTTAGGTCACTTAATGAAGCAAAACCCTTGACTCCTTGTCTCCCTTAGGTTCTTGCACATGAAAATCTTGCTTCATAACTAGCCATTCCTATAAGTAGGAAATTAAGATATTTTTCCACTCATTCTCCATTGTCCAATTTAGAGTTTGGATGGATTAGGTAGGATACAAATTATCTACTGCATATCTTATATCTCTTCTAGAAACTTCTCCTAGAATCCACTTTGAATTTTCTTAAAAATGATTCACCTTGAATTCTATGCCACTAGCTCATCAACCTTATCTTCCACCTAGTTCACATAATCCAATAAAACAAACTTGTCAACTTAGATTCATCAAATCTATGATCTTTTAAATAATGAAGTAGCTCAGCATTATCAAGCTTCTAATTCTCAACACATACTACATTTCTCAACATCCATTGTGAAATTAGTTAGCATGAACTAAAGTTTATTGGTGCTCGACATCAACTAAACTTTACTCAGCATCAACTATTCTACTTGGCATACACTAGATTGAACTTTTACTTGGCTCTAATTAATTTTTCTACTCGACTTGTACTAACTTTTCTTGGTACCTACTATCTACTTGGTTAAGCTTGGCAAACAAACTTTATGTAACTTGTTCTTCTAAACTTTCTAAGTATAACCAACCTTTGCAACCTTAAATAGATTATTAGTACATCATGTCATCACTATCTTAACTAATTCTTGTACTTCATTACATAATCATTACTCAACCTTTCCTCTAGGTGTTATTGTTACATCTTTTGGTCAAATCCTCTTCATCAATCAACTAAATGATAGCACTTGAATATTATAAGTAGTTATCTTACTAGAAAATAGTAGGTTTGATATTAGTGACAAAATAATGATTGAAACACATACTCTTCTTCAAATCTATCCCTCTTTCAATCTAGTTCAACAATCCCTCTCAACAATGATCTTTTCAATTAGATCTCAACAATCTCCCTCTTTGGCATTGATGGAAAACCAAATTGATCAACCAAATCAACCAAATGGTAAGCACTTTTGTTCAACCAAAATGACTAGGTTAAAACAGTAAGACAATACCAAAAAGAAAACTTGTATTGATATCTCTCCCTCTAGTAGCAACTTCCATCTTCTGATTAGGCTAAAAAATGATTTCTTATAACTCCTTCTTGTTGTATCTCCCTTTAACTATGTAGATTAGGATTTATCCCTCTTTCTTATATTCCTTTCTATCTCCCTCATCATACTTGTGTTCTCCTCTGACCAATAATATCATCAATTAGCTTCTTCTAAGATCAGTAACAATCTCCATCTTTTTGACAAAAATCTCTTGATATCTCCCTCTTGATTAGTAATCATACTATTTATTAGCAATATCATCTCCCTCTATGATTATACATATTAGCTTGATCATAAGAATATCTCCCTCTTTGACAACAATACCAAAGACATGCCAAAAAATTGTCATCTTAAACATGCAACTATATGCTTTTTCAGTTTCTTTAGTTTCTCCCTCTGTCACCTTGCTTTTGACTAATTTGAAGTTTTAGCTTTGTGATTACTTTATGTAGCTCCTAAAGTAATATTCTCTACATCAATGTGTAATATATGAATATTAGCTTGTTTGGTGTAGGACACTCCTCTTTTTACTTAGATAGCCTTTGATAGGGGTATCACCCCTAGTTTACCTCTTAGATACTCATGAGCATCCTTAGGTAATGCTGTTGTGAATATATCAACAATTTTTTCCTTTCTGTTAACATACTCCATCTTCACCTCTTTATCTTGAACTAACTCTCTCAAGTAATTATACTTGATTGCAATGTGCTTGGTCTTTATGTGCATCACTAGATTCTTTGATATATTGATAGCTCTTGTATTATCACAATAAAGTATCATTGGTTCTGTGATTTCTTCTTTCATACCTTTGAGTAGCTGTTTAATCTATACAATGTTTGTGCAATTTAAAATAGAAACAACATATTCAACTTCAATAGTAGATTGTGAAGTACAATTTTGTTTCTTACTAGTCCATGCAACTAGTCTCTTGCCTAAGAAAAATGCTCCTCCACTAGTGCTCTTTCTATCATCAATGTTTCTAGCACAATCTGCATAGGTGTAGGCTCTCAATTCAATTTTTTCATTCTTCTTGTATTATAGACCAAATTCTTCTGTTACTTTTAGATATTTCATTATTCTCTTTACAAACATTAAATAATTCTCCTCAGGATTAGCAGAAAATCTTGCAACTATCCCTATAGATAATGCAATATCAAGTTTTCTATGTACTACATATTGCAATTTGCCAATCAAAGACCTGTACAATGTTTGATTCACCTCAATAGAATCATCATTCTTTTGACAACTTGTGTCCTATCACTATAGATGTACTTACTAGTTTAGAATCCTCTAATCCAAAAAAATTCAATATTTCCTTGACATACTTTGACTAAGTGATGTATATACCATATTTCATTTGATATACTTACAAACCCACAAAAAATTTGATCTCTCCAAACATAGACATTTCAAATTCTTGCTTCATCTAATTTGTAATATTCTTACATAAAGCATCTTGACCTCCAAATATGATATCATCAACAAATATTTTAGATAAAAAAAATTGTTTCCTTTTTTTGTCTTCATGTATAGATTGTTGTTATCATTAGTCCTTTCAAATCCAATCTTCACAAGATAATTATGAAGTGTCTCATACCATGCTCTTGGTGCTTGTTTCCAACCATATAGAGCTTTGTGTAGTTTACATACCATGTTCTTATTGTTAACATCAACAAAATATTCTAGTTGTTCAATGTAAACTTCCTCCTCTAGTATGACACTCAGAAATGTAGATTTAACATCCATCTGATAAACTTTGAAACCTTTGTTGCAGAATAGGCAAGTAAAGTTCTTACTCCTTTCAATCTAACAACAAGGAAAAATGTCTCTGCATAGTCAATTCTTTCTTCTTGTGCATATCCCTTGCAAAGTAATCTTTCTTTGTTCCTTGTGACTTCACCATTTTCATCTAGGTTGTTTCTAAATACCCACTTGGTAACAATTACATTTTTGTCTTCTTGTCTAGGAACTAGACTCCATTTTTTGTTCTTCTCTATTTGTTCAATCTCTTCTTCCATAGCTTTGTACCAGTCAACATTCTCTAATGTATCTCTTACTAATTTGGGTTCCTTCATGCTTATCAAATATGTTTCACTTCTCAATCTATTTCTTGTCATTGGTCTAGTAGCTTTATCTCCAATGATTTGAGTAGCAAGATGATGTCTTTTGACATACTTGGAAAATCTTGGTTTAGCTCTTGTTTCTTCATTTTCTCTTTTAGCTTTAGAATCACTGTGTTCACCTCTATTAGGTATCTCAGCTTCTCTTTCATGTATACTAATCTTAGAATCAGAAAGAACTCCCACTTCATCCTATAACTCGATATCTGAATGTGGCTTGATTCCTTAATGCAACTCGACATTCATAGGGTGTGACTTGATAGTCATTGTAACTAGTTGTTGAATTGTGACTTGATTTGCAACATCTTCATCAGTAGGCATACCTTCATAAAAGTATACAAATGATTTGTATTCTTTTAGTTCTTTCATAGGTTCAACCTCATACACTTTTGTATATTCATCAAAGTTCACATATGCACTTTCCACAATTTTGGTAGTGTTAGTATTCAAACACTTATAAGCTTTACTTCTTGTGGAGTATCCTAGGAATATACCTTCTTCACTTTTTGTATCAAGCTTTCCATTCCTAACATCTTTAAGAATGTAACACTTACTTCCAAATACCTTAAAATATTTTACATTGGGTGAGTATCCATACCATAGTTCAAAAGGTGTTGAATGAGCACCTTTCTTGATTTTCACATGGTTTAAGGTATAGATAGTTTTACTTAAAGCTTCTCTCCCATGTTTCAAAGAAACATTCTTCTCCACCATGAGTGTTCTAGCATAGTCTGTTATGGATCTATTTCTCCTTTTATATATTCCATTTTGTGGAGGGGTTCTAGGAGTAGATGTCTATCTTTTGATTCCTCTATCATTAAAAAACATCTCAAATTTATTTGATGTGAATTCTCCTCCTCTATTAGATCTCAAACACTTCAAATTTTTACCTATTTTCTTTTCAAGTTTTGCTAAGTATCACTTAAACATTTGGCAAGCATTAGACTATCATCATCCTAGAATAGTCATCAACAAATAGCATTATGTACTTATCTCCCTTGTAGCTTTGCACATTAATTGGCCCACACAAGCTAGTATGAACAATTTCTAGTATTCCTTTAGAGATATAATTTTTACTTTAAAACTTGACTTTGTCATTTTACCTAACTGACATTGTTTGCAGATTACATTATCAAGCTTCTTCAACTTAGGAAAACCTCTAACTTTCTTCATGTTACTGATACTAACCAAGTTTTCAAAATTAACATGATGTAAACTCTTGTGCAATAGCCATACATCATCAAATTTTACAACAAGACAAGTAGCATCCTCTATATCAAGATAGAATAGATCACTTCTAGTTTGATCACCCTTTCCAATCTATTTTCCACCTATGTCATATATCTTAGTAATCTTATTTTCAAACTCAAGCTTACATCTTATATTATTTAGTTGTGACACACTAAACAAATTATAGTTAAGTCCTTCAACATGGTAAGCATAGTCACATAAAATCTTATCTATGAGTTTGATAGAACCTTTTCCTTTTATCAAACATGATGCATCATTACCAAATCTTACAATTTTTCCATTATAACAATTCAAGGTAATGAACTTACTTTTGTCTCTAGTCATTTGATGTGATCATTCACTGTCAATAATCCATCTATCATTCTTGTTCACACAAGTCACAAGTGCATTTGCATCATCTTCATTAGATTCATCCTTCATTACAACATACACCACTTCATCATCATGTTCATCATAATCATCCTTTGTTTCCTCTTGAACAATGTAGCAATACTTCTTGCCTTTATCTTTGTAGTCTTATCTATCTTCATTTCTTCTACTCTTGTACTTGTCACCACCACTATAGTTCTTCTTTTCTGGACATCTAGCAGCAATATGACCAACCTCATTACTATTGAAACAAATGATGGGTAACTTACCTTTGAAATTTCCTTTACCTTTGTGTAATCTTCTTTCTAGTAGTGCTTCAAGTTGTTCAATATCCTCCTCATGTGTATCACTATCACTGGACACATACTTCTTCCTTTTTTTCTTCTTCTTCTTCTCATTAGGTTCCTTTAATGACACCTTATCTTTGAAAGTAGATTCAATCTTTTTAGGTTTGTAATTATCAAAGTTAGATAGCTCAAAAGTAGTGAGTCTACCTACTAGACCTTCAAGTGATAGTGTATTCCCTAGAATACATCTCATTTCTTGAATTGCAGAGACTCTAATAGCATATACAAGTAGTAATTTTCTCAAAACTTTGCTTAGTATAGTATCATCATCTATCTTACCACTAGCTCCTCTTATTGCATTGACAACTTCTTTTATCCTTTCAACATATCTATTCTCACCTTCTTCCATTTTTGTATCATCAAACTTATCTCTGAGACTTTTATCTTTGGCTCTAAGAACATTTGCATCTCCTCTATAGATAGTGTTTAGGGCATCCCACATTTTCTTGGCACTATCTAGATCTTTGATATCATCAAATTTTTCACAACTTAGGGTAGAGGGAATCTCTAGCATTGCCTAGTTTTGTTCTTTCTTCTTCTTCATATCTTTAGCAGTTGGGGCACCAACAGGATCAACATGCTCCTATTACTAAAATTCTACACATGCTGAATTTTACTTCAAGTAACATTGCAAAAGGAAATATTTATTTTCTTCATTTTCTATTCATTTACATTTCATCATTTTTGCAATCATATAAAACCATGAGCAAAAGGAGATATAATTTTCATTGTATAAATCATCATCAATATGTACAATTTTCATTTTTACAAAGTATGAAATGAATGGAAGAATGTTGGAAATGAAATATCTCACACAAGTCATGAGTCTAACTATTGTCTTTCATACATATTGAGAACAAGAAAAATACAACACAAGAACATAGAGTTAGAGGTAACCAATCATTTCCTTTTCAGCATTTGACTGGTTATGTGGTCTTCGATTCTACCCTTGGTCTAGCCCTCGATCTAATAGCTTTGGCTCTTTGTTCTCTTGCATAGGAAAAACTGGGGTTAGATCTTTTAAGATCTAAGCAATGACTGATTATCTACAACTATGTACCCACACATGTGATATTTTCCCTATTCCAAATACATATGGAAAAAGTAAAATATATTCTAAGTGCTCAAATGACAAAAATTAGAAAATATAATGTTAAAGGGACATATTATTTCTGATATGAAACCTTTCATTATCATTAGAGACAAGTATATTAAATGTAGATCACAGAAGGTTAATTTATGAGAGTCATAAACCTGTGCTCAAACCTCATAAAGTATTCTTTCAAATAGCACACAATGTGATAGTTGAGACTTCATTAGTTTCTCTAGAATGTGATGAAGAGTTTACATAACTTGTTGTAGGAAGAACTATTAAAGCATTTATAAGACAACTGACACTTCATTTGTAGCTTTGAATGATAAAAAACAAATTACAATAGCTTTAAACATCAAGTTAGAGGCATCTGAAAATAATTTATTAGAAAAGAGAGGTTCATGTAAGAAGCCAAGAGAGTGTCAAACAAGGAAGTGATTAAAAAAAAATGTAACTACATTGGAGGTTCTTATTCTTGGAGCCATTGCAAAACTTAAAGCAATTATTATGACTTACCCTCTTTCGGTTGTGAAGTTAAGACTTCAAGAAAAGCAAGAGATTAGTAAGAACAAAGCAATGCAATATCCAGATTGTATAATCAGAAGACATGTTGAATAATAAATTAGACCTTATGTATGAGTTAGCTACCATTGAAAATATTTAGCTCAGCAAGTAGGAGTCTGATTCATACATTATCTCAAAAAGGACCAATAGAAGATCAAGATGAGGCCATGCACCATTGCTCTTTTTCAAACATTTCTACTTGTTTCCCTATATTTTATTTATCCAATGAATGGAGTACATCAAATCCTTTTGGACTAAGAGATTGATACAGATGTCTTCTTTTCAATTCTATATCTTCTAGAGCAAAGCCAGTCAGAGTTTGATTTGAAGGCAATTATATCAACACAAATACATGGACTGATTCTAGACATTCTGTGAACCAAGTATATGATATTCTTTATATGATGGAGGCCAAAAGTTTATGCATGAATCACTTTATTTGGAAAAGCCTTTTCACAATAAAATGACAACTAGAAGTATGCATTTGGTAGAATTTGGAGGATCAGAGAAGTGCGTTTGCAATGCTTGTAGTAGTATTATGGCTATGAAATGTTCAATTTTTTGTAATTGATAATGAAAGTCATGTTGAAGTCGAGTATTGTGAAGGAGTTAGAAATGCTACAACATTGCTAGGTTGTAATTTTTTAGAGCTCATAAAAGCATTATCTACTCGAAAGATTCATGCTGGAAATGAGAATATTGAACAAAAGCTAACTTTGTCTTAGGTAGTAGATACTCAACATGCATTGGCAAGGGCAAGCTATGCAAGTTTATTCGACTAGCTAGTAGAAAATATTATCAATTCATTGGTTTAGGGCAAAAATAAAAGGTCATAAAATAAAGCATATTGCACTTGCAAAATTTAGAACAGAAGTTTCACATGTTTGCTAGAATCCACACATTCCTAGAGAGAGTGCAATTATTTTGTTATTCAATATTTCAAACAAACCCTTACAAGTGGAAATAAAACTAGAACAACAAGTTTGAAAATGGCAAGCTAAACATGTATACAAAAAACCCAGAAAGGAAAGAAGAACAATATATCTTCATGGTAGTAAAAAGAAACAAACTGTTACAAATTCCACCATCAAATAATGGAAACAACAGCCATGATGACACTATTAAAATTTGTTATTCTATTAACAAGTGAATCCATGAAACAAATACCCACAACTTATAATGGAGAAGCCATAAAAATTTGAAGCTTAATTTCATATTCATGGTGACCAACAAAATATAAAAACTTAGAACAACATACCTTCCAGCATCCTTCACAATGGCAACTTCAAAACTATCATTTAAAAAAAAAAAAATTCAAAGGCCAGCAAGCTCAACAATGGTGGTAGGCTGTAAATAGTAAAATCCTCATTTTCTCCTTCATAACTATTCTAGACCCTTCGAATGCAAATGAAAAATGAAACTCTTCTTTTAGGTTGTGAAATTAGAATGTCTACTTTTCATTTTTTCATATTCTTTTGAAATCCACGGGGTAATATATGAGATTTTTATCCCTTTTTATGGTTTTTGTTTGTATTGAATAGTGAAATGCGGAGTTTTATACGATGCCTTAGGATATGGGTATTTAATTTGTTTTATTTTCTTTCTTGCATATATATATCATTGTAAAGAAAATATATTTAAATGACAATTTTATAAGTCATTAAATATTTTTCCTATTTTAAATGCAAAAAGAGGGTAATTGAATTAATTCCATATTTCATGGTCTTAATTGAAAGAGTTGGCTTGAAAACATTAAGAGTCCTTATAGAAGGGAATATAGAGTGTGGGGTCCAATTTGTTTTTACCCTAGCAGTTTAAAGGTATTTATGATCAGTTGGAGTGTTTTGGGCTAATTTTTGATGAGTCATAGGTTTCATTATGGGTTAGTAAAGTCTTACGAGTAATGAGACTTCATTTTTGAAAGCTTCTAAGTCCTCATTTTTAGGCTTTCTTTCTGCATTCGACCCAAGTGTTGGGTGGGGTATTTAGTGAAGTTTGAAATTCATTTTGAGGAGTTTTAATTATGTAGAGAAGGTTTTTGTGACTATTTTTTGAGTCCTCAACTTTATTTGCAGAATTTTGTAATTCATTTTGGAAATATAATACAGGTGACAATAGTTGTGATTATGCTATTTTGTGTCAATTTTGAGCCTTCTTTCTTCCTACAGTTCTATGTGTAGTATCAAAATGATTTGATAGAATAACTTGTGAACTATCATTTTTCCTTGCTATTGTGTCTCATTCCAGCACCTAGTTGTAGGAGAGTAAGTCTATTTGCAGGTTATCATTTGTGTTATAAAAAAAAAAAAGTGAAATTGGTTAAAGAGAGGTGTCTGTATTCCTCCTTTTACTAATTTATTCTTAAAACCTTATTATAAGTTATTTATACAGATCTTTATAGAAAGATGTGTTTTGTTGTACATCAAGTAGCTATATAATCCTTCTCTGTCAAGTGTGTCTAAATTTTCATTATCACTTTTGGTGTATCACCCATCTCTTAGTTTAGGCTTTAGGTTTTAAGTTTATTTTTAGTAATTTCTCTCCTTTTTCCTGCAAGTTTAGATTAATTCCATGAAGATTTCACTGAATATTTAATAGGAGCTAGCCTAGAACCCGGAGGTATCACTTTATTTGCATGTCCTATGTAGTGAAGTGATTCCCATATTAGCTCAGAATTACTAAACTTTTTTAGTTTAGTACTGGGTGCAAATTCTAATACTTAACAACTCCATAGAAATGGTAGATTGTGCATGATCTCCAAGTCCTCCAAGGTGTAGCTTTATCAAAATTTTCCATGCATGAAAGTTATGTCTATTGAGCTTGGGTACTCCTCTTTTTGACATCTCAATATTTGTGCTTCTAGTACTTTCAAACTGGTTCTTTTAAGTAGATGGCTTTGATACCAATTTTTGGAATACTTTAGAATAACTGAGAGGGGGGGAGTGAATCAGTTATCAAAAGTCTAGATGTATAAATAAAACTTTTAACAGCTTAATGAATCCATAAAACATTTATACTCATGCATGCATCCATAAGATTATGCAATCACTAAAACTTGTAAGTTACTATCAAATCAACTTGTAGAAATGCAAAGCATGAAATATAACAGATTCATCGACACACTTGACATAATGATTTATGTGGAAACCCAATTTGGGAAAAACCACTAGTAACATGCTACTCTTTTCACTCTTTTGAAGTAATGCCCTATAAAATGCCAACCCTATTAAAGGTTACAATGCACACTTTTAAATGTGACCTTGTTAAAGGATTTCAATCACCATGTTAGAAGTGAGCCTTATAAGAGGACTTTAGACCATTTACTTGGAATGTCACCTCATTAAAGGTTTCACAAATGACTATTAGGTCAACCTTAATTGAAAGGATTTACCCTAGACTAATACAATTCACTTGTAGATTATAGATCTAATACAGAACACAAATTCACTTGTAGATTATAGATCGCTATTCATTTCTCAATTCTACTTGGCCTTCATACTTTGTAGCTCTGATAGCTTGTTCACCCTTCAAGCATTCATCTCCTTAAGCCTTCTTTCTTAACATTCCATTGTAGACTCTTCTCTTAGGTCACTTGATGAAGCAAAACCATTGACTCCTTGTCTCCCTTAGGTTCTCACACATGACAAACTTGCTTCATGACCAACCATTCCTATAAATAGGAAATTAAGATAATTTGCCATTCATTCTCACCATCAATTAGGATACAATGTATCTACCCCATATCTCATATCTCTTCTAGAAAATTCTACTATAATCTACTTTGAATTCACCTAAAAATGGTTTACCTTGAATTCTATGCCAGTAGCTCATCAACCTTATCTTCAACCTAGTTCACACAATCCAAGAAAATAAACTTGTCAGCTTAGATTCATCGAATCTATGATTGAAACACATAGTATTCTTCAAAAATCTCTCTCTTTCAATCTAGTTCAATAATCTCTCTCAACAATGATCTTTTCAATTAGATCTCGAAAAGGTCCATGTACACTATGTACCAAGAAGGAGGTCCCTTGGAAGTATTAGCAAGCATTTATAAAGTGATGCCCTAGGCAAGTGAATGCAACTTGGCTAGGGATCATAGTTTGAAAAACAAGCAATTGAGGGGATTGAGAGTACAAATACCTCAATCTAGGCATGTAGCAAGTAAGAAGGAGGTCTAACCTAGCTCCATTCTAAAGGAAGTGTCTTGGAAAGCTCTCTAACGTGGTTTTTGAAGACAACAACCATTAAGCCCTTAAAACCCTCATTTTAAGTCTAAAATAGTGCTTTGGCTATACAGATAGGTTGGGGGTTGGAACATCATAAAATATTTATGTACTTTAAAAATGGTATCTGTGATGATAATTTGTTTGAGGGGTTATTAAGGAGATTTACATGATATCTCATTTTTGAGTCATTTGGAGGGCTAATCCTAGTAGCCCACTTTGTAGCATTTTGTGTTTGAACACTTGTGGGAGGGATGTGCCAATGAATATAGTAGTGGTTGGGGTTTTAGGTGTTATTAGGGATCTAATGAAACCCTAGGTGATTGGCTATCACCCTTGGAGGTCATAGATGGACTTGAGGGTTAGGTGTGGATTGGAGCAGGCTAGTAAGCAATATGATGTTACTTTGTTGGTGTGCCCCAACTAAAGAACTAAGATCTCTTGAGAAAGGTCCTAGGAAGTATAGGATGAGTAGAAACCCTAGCTGGTTAGGTAAATGACCTAAGGAAGCCTTGAGAGAACTTGGGGTTTGAGAGCAAGTTTGGATGTTACATCATAGTTTTAAAAACTACTTTCAGCCCTGTGTGGCTATATATGCTACTTTAATCAACTTTTGGAGGGTCGACTCTTTGAACATATTCACAAGATAGTTATTCCATTAATTCCTTTTAATGTGACATATTTTTCATATGGTTAATAGAAATGATGATGATGGATCAATTTGTTCTTCATACTATGCTATTATATGCTTAAAATCTTATGGTTTCTTTGGTAATTTGGGTTAATTTCATGTGGAATTAAATATAATTGTAATAGTTTATTCTTTTTTAGCCTGGACAATAGCATCTAAATCATTATGTTCAATTGATTTGATTAGTATATATGGTTTCTATAATGTAAGTCTTAAGGCTTGTCTATCAATTAATCTTACAGGAAGATGCTTTAACATGTTTGTGGGAAAGTATTATGGATGGCTTTAGTTCTTTCTAGTTAAAGATCACATTTTATATTATTCTTTAAAAACAAAGGAATTACTATCTATTATTTTAGAAGATAGCAATGCCTCAGAACACAAAGAGTTATTCATGGAGAACTCATTTTTTACATGATGGTTTGTCTCATTGAAAAAATATATCATATGTAAAAAGGAAAATCTCTTACATAACAACCTATAATTAGTTGTGCAAGCTTTTGTTTACCTCTTACACAACATGCTAACCAATAATTCAATTTCTCATCATTTCTTTGTGGTGCAACCAATGTTAAGACTTGTCTTGGTTGAAGAAGATTTGAGAGATAACTATGCTCAACTAAACTTTTCATGTCATCATATATGATAGAGAGGAAGAGAGACAACAAAGTAAGAGAATGCAGAGCCCATGTATCCACCCACTCACTTAACTAGAATTGGAGCTCTAAAATGAATGTATTTATGAAGAATCTCTAACTCTAGCATAATTTGATCTATCACCTATGGACCCCTCCTCAACCAACCAAAAGAACTTACATAATGTTGAATCAAGATCCCCCTTGTGATAATGTTTAACTACACCAATCAACAATGCTACTAGCACCAAGAAGTTGTGCTCATGAAATCTTCAATTTCTCCTTAGCTAGAGCCTTTTTTACACATAACCTTGGTCCATCATGTTCCCCTTTCCCATGGTCAAACTAAAAAGAGCCCCAAATATGAGTCCCCCCTCTCTATGTGCATCTTATGCAACCAATAAAATATGGGAGCATTCTTGAATTGTTATATACAATCATCCAGTCAAATGATATGTCTATCCATATCAATATCATTTTCCTATGAGAAATTAAATAAATCTTGATATAATATTGCACAAACTTATGAGAATAAGATCTATCATCACTCATGTAAAAATGGTACTCACTAATTATTTTTTGACTATCTTTCCCACTATTAGGGGCATGTCTATATGTTATGTGGACAAAAAAAGTCTAAATGGAATTGTAATACTGAGATTGTGTCTGATTTTGGGGTTGTAATGTGTGGTTCTCTATAAAGTCATGAAAGATCTTGGTCACACCCCCCATGATTATACTTTGTAGAAGGAAAAATTTTCTTGATATTTGTAGTTCTCTATAGATATTGGTCACACCCCTCATGAAAACATGTTATAAACTTGGATAGGCCACTACAATATAAACATTTCTCATTTAATAAATCATTTCTATAAAAGAAAAAAACATCAATTCTACAACATAAACATTGATCTAGCAAGTCTCTTGATGATTTTGGAAGCCCACTAACACTACAATTCTCCAAAATTTTATTACTATTCAAAGTAGAACAAATGAAGCATAATAGTTAATGGTGCACAAAAAAATCTACATGATATTTATAACAACATGTATTTCAAATCATATGTAGCACACAATAAAATGGCTTCAAGAATTCAAGATCTCTTTGTGATATATTGAATCTTTAGTAACTCTCTCTAAATATTCTAGAGACATATTATAATTGATCATTTGGGTCAAGTTCTATGATCCTTTTAACCCATTTCATGACAATATATGTCCCTAGGGCTCTTGGGATCCCTAGAAAAATATTATAATTGATCATATGGGTCGAAAGGGGTCATAAGATAACCTATGACCCCTTTCAACATATTTAATGAAAATGTGTATTTATAATTGTTCATATGGGTCAAAAGGGGTCATAAGCTAATCTTTGATCGCTTTTGACATATTTCATGACAACATGTGTCCCTAGAGATTTTGGGACCCCTAGGGACATATGATAATTGATCATACCTGGGTTGAAAGGGGTCATAGGATCACCTATGATAGCTTTCAAACATTTTGTGACAACATATGTCCCTACAAATCCTCAAACCTTTAGGAACATATAATAATTGATTATATGGTTTGAAAGGGGTCATAGGATAATCTATGATCCCTTTCGACATATTTCATGATGATATATGTCCCTGGTCATGGGGCCCATAGGGACATATTATAAATGGGTTGAAAGGGGTCATAAGGAAACTTATATTCCATTTTGACACATTTCATGACAACATATGTTGCTAGGGGTCCTTGAACCATTAGGGACATATTGTAATTGATCATATGAGTCGAAAGGGATCATAAGATAACCTATGACCCCTTTTGACACATTTCTTGACAGCATATGTCCCTAGGGGTCCTAGGACCCCTAGGGACATATTATAATTGATCATATGGGTCGAAAGGGGTCATATGATCACCTTCGACCCCTTTGGACACATTTCATGACAATGTATGTCCTTAGGGGTCCCAAGACCCCTAGTCACATATTATAATTGATCATATGGGTCAAAAGAGGTCATGGGATCACCTGACCCCTTTTGACAAATAAGAAATTATATTTAATTATATAATATTAAATAAAATTATATTTATTTAATAAAACATATAATACTATAAAATAGTTGCTAATACTATGTTAACATACATATTATAGTAGATATATTTAATGATATACTTATAATTTTATATTTCTATATATTTAATACTATATATAATTTTTATAATGCTATAGATAGTATAGAGTACTATTTAATATATATAGTACTATGATCTTAATATACTATGTAATTATATTTAATAGTTTATATTTTTGTTATATAATATATAATAATAAAATAAGAAATAATTATATTCTTGTATTATTATATCTTAAATGTAAAACATATTTAAATAAGTTTGTAAATGTAAACAATATTTATTTGTAAAACAATGTGGTTCCTAATATCTCGAATTTTAAATTGTACATTTTTCAGTCAATTTTTGGGTACCCGCTTAGGCTTTGTATTTGCCAAGTCTCTTTGGTCAACTCAAAAAACATGTTTGAGCCATATTTATCTGACATCCAAACTTTGATTGACCATTTGACAACTCCTTTTTCATCGAGATTCAATGAAACAAAAAGGGTTTCTTGAGAACACTCTCAAGATTCCATCAACATAATTGCTATCAAACTATGAGTTTGATAAGTATTTATTAGTTAATTCCTGATGAAGATGCCCATAAAGTGTTGATTGACATACTGATTGAAAAATAGCTATAACTTTCAAATGATATAAAAATTATGAAATCCAAAAGTTGCATCACAATATTTGATTCACCTACTATAAGAAAAATAAGAAAAAAAATTGTAAAGTTTTCAATTAGTTAAGCTGGTCAAACATAGGATATTTTTTATTCTGAAAATGTTATAGTAGAAAATTCATAATTTTTTCTTTTTGGAATAAAAAACCAAAAATATGCCTTACATCAAGGCATGGATCTACTTCTTATATCTATAGAATTATTTTTAAAAATATTATCATTTGATTTCAATTCAGGTGGTCAGACATACACCTGATTCTTTTCTTACAACTTCTTGATATAAATTCCATAACTACTTTAAAATAGTGCATCTAGTTGGCATAACCCTGATTTGTTGATTTTCATTTCCACTTAAGGCCATAGTTTGGTTGACCATGATCCTTCACATACCCTTAATATCTCTACAAATTCTTCCCAAGATATATATTTTAAAGCTCAAGCCAATGCAACAGGCAGGGGGAGAGGAAGAAAATGGCTCTAGATGAGGCTCTAGAGGTAGAGGTCATCATAACTTTGGGGAAAAAAATGTTGGAGGAGAAAGCTTAGGATGAGAAGGTAGCCAAGAGGGAGCAATTAACTCTCAAAATAGATCTAGAGGTGGAAAGAAAATTTATATCTCTAATAAGAGAAATATAGAGTGTTATTATTGCCATGAATTTTGGAATTATGCAAGTGAATGTTGGAAAAAGTAGAGTGATCAGTCAAGGCAAAGTCCAAATGTGGCTGATGTGAATGTGGGTGAAGAAAATAATGCCACAACCTTCACCATGTGTAACATTGATGAAGAAGGCATCCATGAGGTATGGTATTTGGACAACGGTTGTAGAAACCACATGAGTAGTAATGAGAGTTTTTTTTTTCATGTATTGATAAAAAATTTAAATCTAAAATTAGAATAGGGAAAAATGGAACCATCCCTATTGTGGAAAAATTATGTATCATAATTTACACCAAGAAAGGTGAGAAGATGGAGATAAAAAAAATGTTTATTTTCCCTAGGTATGAAGCACAAGTTGATGTGTGTTGGAAAACTCATACAAAATGGTTAGAAAGTGTTGATGGAAAATGACAAATGTGTTATTTATGAGAAAGATGGGAGTACAAAAATAGTTGTAGCAGTTCAAATGACAAAGAACCAGATGTTCATTTTGAGGATAAAGACATGTTTCTCTTCTTAAAATATCGTTGTGCCTCTCAAGAATGTATGTGCACTAGTACATCAACAATCAACTCTAAATAGTATGATTGAATACCCCTCCAAGCTATGGTATCTCAGGTATGGACATCTTGGTTATACTAATTTGAATTTATTGTCCAAGAGAAGAATAGAAGATGGTTTTCCAAAGATTGTTGAGTCATGTACCATGTGTCAATGTTGTATTTTGGGTATTTAACCTAGGCTTCCCTTTAATTTTGGTAATTCTAGAAGGGAAAGGGTAGGATTAGAGCAGTTGCATATTGATTTAGTTGGTCATATACAAACCACTTCTATTGGGTAGAGTACTTATTTTATGACATTTATATATGATTTCAACTATAGGACATGAGTGTATTTTTTGAAAAGTGAATCTGATGCATTTGATAATTTGTTAGAGTTTAAATTACACAGTAAAAAGGATACTGGACATTATGTTAAAGTCCTAAGGTGAGATAGAGGAGGAGAGTACACCTCAATTCTTTTGGTAATTTTTTATAGGAAAAATGGCATCAAGAAGGGGCTTACAACTAGCTATAATTTGCAACAAAATGGAGTGATTGATAGAAAAATAGAGTAATTGTTGAGATGGCAAGGAGCATCATCAAACAAAAGGGAATCCTACCTAAATATTGGGGAATGGCTATAGAAAAAATAGTAAATTTGATAAATATGTATCCAATGTTGGAGTTGATGAAATCCAACTCTGAAGATGCCTAGGATCACCTACATGCAAATAACCTATCAAAGGGAAGCCAAGGAGAGAAGAGCATGGAGCTAGGGAAAAATCCTAAATGGACACGAGAGAGAAAATATGCAAAACAATGAAACTTTATTTACAATGAGAATGCAATATATGAGTTTACAATGAGAGAGAGACCACTCATAAAGGCCTCGCACAAGCTAGAAGGTGGTAGAAGATAACGTTGACAACTAAGCACTCTTCCACAAAAAGGTGGAATATGCTAGAAGGGAACAAATTCTCGTGTTGTCAACAACTCATCACTACAACTAATAGCTACTAAATATTAAATAAATGCATTAACCTAAGTAAGCTTAAGTAAATAGAATAAATAATAAATAATTAATTAATTAATTACTCTAACACCCCCCCTTAAGTGCAACTTAGGGGAATGCCTTAAGCTCCCAAAACTAAGATGAAAATACAGAATGGGTCCCAGCAACGAGGCCATGTTATGTACCCATGTACAGTGTAAAAAAATGCAACCTCTGTAAATGGAGAAAGAGAGAAAACCACGTAGGAAAAACCCTCCCCCAAAAAGAGGTAAAAACAACATGCAAAAAAAAAAACATGAAGTGAAGGAAGGCCTCAACCAATCCTCCTAAGGAAAAATTCCATCAGAAAAGAGTCAAGAGACTCACTCAAAACCATAAGTACAACCAGCCCTCCCCCCATGAGAGATACTAAAGCCTCCCTAGAATAAAGGAGCCCCTGAAGGAGGGATCAAACCAATGCAACTCTAATGTGGAAGAAACAAGGGTACATAACAAGGGAATCCCTGAATGAGAGGCACAACTAGAAAGCCTAGCTGATGCCCAGAGGAGAATGTATGAGGAACAAGAAAGGGAATCCCTAAGGAAGGTGTATCCACACCAAGTGCATCTAGAGGCTTGGTGAATAATGCTAGAGGATTAGGCAGAGTGGAAGCAGAATCCTACAGAAGAGAAAAGCCCTCAACTGGATGTGGTGTGGAAATCAAAACAAGGATCTTAGGAACAATACAAAGGTTCAAGTATCCTCTTTCTCCTTTTTCTCCAAATACTAAAAAAAATGCTCTTCCTCCCGATTGAAGAAAAATTCACAAACAAACTAGGGTTTGTGTCCCCGAATCGCGGCTTCAAAAAGATCCTTCAAACAAGAAGTAGCAAGGAGGCTCTGATACCATGTTGAAGTTGATGAAATCCAACTCTAAAGACACCCAGGATCACCTACATGAAAATAACCTATCAAAGGGAAGCCAAGGAGAGAAGAGCGTGGAGCTAGGGAAAAACCCTAAATGGACATGAGAGAGAAAATATGCAAAACAATGAAATTGTATTTACAATAAGAATATAATATATGAGTTTACAATGAGAGAGAGACTGCTTATAAAGGCCTCAAGGAAGCTTGTAGAATAAGCTAGAAGGTGGTAGAAGATAAGGTTTACAACTAAGCACTCTTGCACAAAAAGGTGGAATATGCTATAAGGGAACAAACTTCCATGTTGTCAACAACTCATCACTACAACTAATAACTACTAAATATTAAATAAATGCATTAACCTAAGTAAGCTTAAGTAAATAGAATAAATAATTAATAATTAATTAATTATTTACTCTAACATCCAACAAAGGTAGTGTTGAAATATAGATGAAGTAACTGAGAGGGGAGGGGTGAATCAGTTACCACAAAATTCAATTCCAAAATAAATCCCTTAGATGTCTTTACTTACTGTTGATACTTGGTAAATAGTACAGGAATACTATAACTCGGTAGATTAACCAATTACTAATTATCTAGAATTCATAGTCATTAATATGCTTGCAAATATTAAGATAAATGAACACAGGAGACACTAGATTTAACATGGAAACCCAATATGGGAAAAACCACAAAGTAACTAGTCACCAATTTTCACTCTTCTGAAGTGAGCCTTGTTAGGAAGCAACCCTATTAAAGGTTAGAAAACACACTATTAGGTGTGACCTTGTTAGAGGATTTAATCACCCTGTTAGGAGTGGCCTGGTTAGAGGTCTTGAGAACAATTCAAGTGAACTGTCACCTTGTTAGAGGATTTACAAAATGGTTGTTAAACCAACTTTGTTAAGAGATTCTAGATTCACTATTACAATAATTAGAAAGTAATAATGAGGTGACTTGAATGATATGCAACTTATCTTTTGTTGATTACAGATCTCTTTTCTACTTTACTGAATCCTTACTGATCGAATACAACTTTGTAGCTCCTTCAGGATATCCAATCCTTCATCAGAATTCGCTTAATATTTGCTTATTTCATCCTCATCCATATATTCACTCTCACTCCAATTCACAACTTGAACATCTATATATATACCTTTCAAATTATCAAGTCAGCTTAAATATAGGTTACAATAACAACAACAAAATCATTACATCAGTCGGCCGCATGAAACAATTAAACTTAATATCAAAATAGTAAAATCTGTTGCTGGCCAACCCAACTCGATAACCACTAATCTAGAATGGTTTTCTAGTGTTAACCAAGTGAAGCTTGGTAAACACTGCAAACCCTAAAAAAATCCTTTGGAGACCGAGTGAGCTCGATTAGCACTAACCTTCCTTTGCTGACCATGTGAGCTCGGTAGACATTAACTTTCCTTTGTGAACCTTGGGATCTCGGTAGACATTAACTTTCCTTTGTTAACCTTGGGAGCTTGGTAGACATTAACTTTCCTTTGTTAACGTTGGGAGCTCGGTAGACATTAACTTTCCTTTGTTAACCTTGGAAGCTCGATAGACATTAATTTTCCTTTGTTAACCTTGGGAGCTCGGTAGACATTAACTTTCCTTTGTTAACCTTGGAAGCTCGATAGACATTAATTTTCCTTTGTTAACCTTGGAAGCTCAGTAGACATTAAATTTCCTTTGTTAACCTTGGAAGCTTGATAGACATTAATTTTCCTTTGTTAACCTTGGAAGCTCAGTAGACATTAATTTTCCTTTGTTAACCTTGGAAGCTCGCTAGACATTAACTTTCCTTTGTTAACCTTGGAAGCTTGGTAGACATTAACTTTCCTTTGTTAACCTTGGGAGCTCAGTAGATCCTGTCTGATGACTGCTATGACATTTGTGCAACATCAAGGACAATACACAATTAACAATTGTATCCAATAGGTAGTCCATGATAAGATCCCTCTTGAGGTATGGTCAAAATATAGATGGATGGTTGAGCACTTCATGTGTTTGGGTGTGTAGCATCTACACATGTTCCAAAGGAAAAAAGGAAAAAGTTGGATGACAAGGGTGTGAAATGAATCTTCATTGATTATAGATCATAATCAAAGATGTATAGATTGTGTACCCTGTCACCAAGGAGATCATCATTTCAAGAGATGTTGAGTTCATTGAAAATGATTCATGGGATGGCTCAATGGATAAACCATCAAGAACCTCAAGTAAAGTGCTTATTATTGATGAAGAAGATGAGTTTGGTGATCAACAAGATGAAGGAGCAACAAATACAAATATCTCTAGACAACTCGAGGTAGCTCCTAACAAAAATAGTGAGAAAGGCATGCAACCACAAATAGAAAGAGAATTAGCTCCTAATAGCTCTAGATGACTCCTGGTATAGTTTGGATAGAATAGAAGTAGTGGTAGTGAAAGTTAAAATCCAACTCACCTCCCTATTTCCAAGAAATACCAAAATTTTAAGGGAGATACTCCAAGATGAAAGGTATGATAAAGATTTTGAAGAGAGTGTAAACTTTGTATTGTTTTCTCATAGTGATCCAATTTATTTTGAAGTTGTGAAAGAAGAAAATTGGTGTGAGCCTATGGATGAGGAAATATATGCAATAGAGAGAAATGAAACATGAGAACTAGCTGATTTATCTCCCAAGAAGAAAGTTATTGTCTAGTTAAATGGGTTTATAAGACTAGGTGTAATGCTAAAGGAAAAATAGATATATAGGCATAAGGCATGGTTAGTGGTCAAGGGCTGCAAACATCAATATGGTAGAGACTATGATGAGAAGTCATAGAAATTGTCGCCCATCACAATAGAATGTATTTCAAATTGATGTGAAGTTCACCTTCTTGAATGAAGTGTTGAAAGAAGAGGTGTATGTGGATTAGTCACCTAGTTATGAAGTTTTAGGTGAAGAACACAAAGTGTATAGGCTGAAAAGAGTTCTTTCTAGGTAAAAGCAAGCTCTATGGGCATGGTACAATATAATTGACTCATAACAAAGCATTGAGTGGAAGATTAATGACAAAAGATATAGAAGATTATTTACATAGATGGTAGTTTTCATTTCATTTCAAATCTGTAAACTAGTTAAAACGATTGGGATGAAAAGAAAAGAAAAAAAAAATGCATATACAATTGGACTCACATAGGCATAGATAGATCTCTATTCAAGAGTTATTTCATACTATAGTTGGCCTTGGTCTGGGCATTTACATAGATATTAGTATATTGTTTACCATTAGTGGAGGAGTGTTTTTTATGATTGAATGATGTTTGGAAAATCTTTTTGATTTTTGTTTACTCGGATATTGAAATTCTTTATGCTATTAGGTATAAATGTTGTCAAGGAGAAAGGAAAGGGGAAAAAACCTCACCACTTACAATTTATTGCTCACAATCATGGTTTGTAGGATTTTATCTTAATGGAAAGAATCAAATCTTTTAATGAATTATAGAGAAACATTAGTAAAAGAAATGTTACTAACTTCTATGGAAGAAACATATTTTCGTTTGTAAATGAAAATTTTAATATTTTGATTTCCTAAAACAAATTGTGTTGGTAAATTATCACTCAATGAGTGCCTAAAGGTTCAGATTAATTTTTTACTAATAATTTTGATACTGTGCTATAAACTTAATTGTTGTCTCTAATAACTCAAACCATTAAAAAATATATATAATTTCCATCCTAGTCAAGTTTTCTTTAATATTTTAGTCATTGTCTGAACATAATTTATTTATAGTTGTCTTCTCTTTTGCAACATGATCACAACTCACTTGTACCATTTAGTTTAGAGGTTTTAGACAAAACCCTAATACATAAATTAGGGAAATCAAATGCAGACTATGATTATTTCTAGGAGATTAACCCCATAGGGAGATAAAACATAGATGCACTAAATAGTTGCACCCATATAAAATTATTTAAATATTGCTACCATTTAATGTTCTATTTTTTTGTGCTTAAATTTATCTTATGTCGATTTGATTTCTATCTACTATCGAGTCATGAGTTTAAAGACCAAATCTATACCAAGATCATAAGTTTAAGGGTTGGGCTATATATACTTTTTAGGGGCTAGGAAGAAGGTTTATCTCCTACATATTTTTTGTCCAAAACCATACCAAACTTGTATTATGATATGTTTCATTATATATGTGTGTGTGTGTGTGTGTGTGTGTGTGTGTGTGATGTTGAGCTTGGGACCACAATTTCAATATAGAATGAATTTTCAAATCAATACATCCTAGTTGGGTTATTTTCATTCCTTTACCAAGGCTTTAATGCATTTATATAAGACATCTTCTCTTAACTAATTAAGGTAATTTTATATAAACAATATTCTCATAAATGGATTAGGTTACATGCTTATCCTAGTGCATGTATTCAAATTTACTTAACTCAATATTTATTTGACATGATTAAATTAGTTATTCTTATATATTAAATTGGACAATGAAAACCACATAAATAATCCAAATTCTTACTTCTATTATTGGGAGGAAAATACCCTTTTTTTCTACTACCATATTCATAAACATCGACCATCTCCTACTTGAATAATATTATTTTTTATCACCTAGCATCAAAGATGAGTTATTCATGGCAATATACAATAGAAATAATTAAAATGAATAAATAATATTTAATTGAAGAGAAGCATGTTATTAAATATGCTTATTACAATTCACTAATTTATACATTTGAGCTTGACTTCAACATTTCTTACCTTCACATCTAGGACTTTTATCTTCACAACACACAATACAAAATTATATGTACTTCATGCATCAATATCTTAAATATGCATGTAATTATTTATCATCCAAAATATATAATTATATCAATTATTTCTACATAATTAGATTTAATGTTGCATCCTTTTCAAGAACCTAAGAGAAATTAACTTAATATGTTACAAAGTTTACTGAACATTTTTTTTCTCAAAATATTTTACAACTTCAAGGTAACAATGCAAAACTAATATAAAATATTCATGTCAAGTATACATACACAATACAAAATACAGTTCCATTCTCTATGTGTTCCTTCACATTTATGAAAGTTTTATTAATTGTTTTTAAGCTCAAGTGTAGTTTTCATAACCATCAATGAATAACATATACATAATCTTGTAAGAAAATACATAAGTGAAACTAATATAATGAAGTCATCCAATACATAACATCCATTGTACATAGCATATGGTATGTAATAATAAATACATGTACAATAGATTACAATACATCATCCCGTCTGATCTCAAAATGCAAGATACATAGATACATAGATTCAATATTTTGATAGAAATTATCCAAGATAATAATAAGGGTACAAATACATCAAAAATCCTCAAAAAACTATCAATATATGGGGGAACCCAAATGGAAATAAGTCACTACCTATTGACCTCATGGTAACCCATTCAAGCACCACTGCCACTATGCAAGAGAGATAATGTATGATTGACACACAAATATCAACTCAAAAATTCAATCTTAGGAAATGAATCATGATAGTTAATTATAATATAAAAGGTACCACAAAATATTGATAAATAAAAGATAACCAAAGCAAAAAATTAAATCAACTAATACCATCATCACATACCAAAGTCAAGAACCAGATACCAAGTAGAAATCAAGTATCAAAACCAAGAGATACAAGTACTAAAAAAATATCCATTTCCAAATCAAGACTAAGTGCCAAATAATAATAACCAATGACCAAGTAATAATCATCAATGAAATTTAAAACAAGTAATAATCATCAATAAAATTTAACCACCATAAATAAGTAACATCCAACAATAAGTAATAACTCACAATAAATACACCACCAGCGATAAATATTAAATTTAAGGAGGAGACTTAGGCCTCATGTTAGGAAGTCAAAGCATGGTCAAACTACTTAGTTACCATGGACTAGTCTCTCACTAGACCCTAGACCGTCAAGTGTTGTATTACCCTAGACTGGTCACTCTAAACCCCAAACCCTCAACCTAACACATGTGGAACCAGAATATCATCTCATGAAGATGAGTAATATTAGTCATACCTCTCACTAGGTATCATCACATTCCTATCCTCAACATATACAAGCACTCTAGGCATGGGTGATGCAACATCTCTATTTATCTTTTTTATATTTTTCCAAAATTTTAATTACTAGATAATCACTTGTTACACAACTTAGGATAGGTTACCCTAGCACTAGACCACATTGGGCCATAGACCCTTACTGTAAGCCACCCCCATAAAAATTCACCTAGAAAGCCTTCTCTAAGTTCACAAACTTGTAATCTATAATTGTGTCCCATACCACAAAAATAATAATGGTCAAATTATATTCCATAACAAACAACCCAAAAATGCATTGGTTCTCAGAACCTAAATCATTATAAATTCTCATCAAAATAACTCTCATAAGCACATATCTCAATTTGAATTATAAAATACACCATGACATCCATCCAAGTAATCCATAGAAGAAATATCAAAATCCTTTGGTGCACACCCTAATTTGGCCAACTAAATAGCTGACATAAAACCATTGCGAAATAAACATCGCAAGATGTTAAATAAAATACAAAGAAACACATTGTTTCCAATAAGATGGTTTAACTAAATTATTTTCTAATATTTAGTTTGGACCATCAGATATAATCATAAAATAATGGCATACTCATTTTTATCTTAATAAGAAATAATGCCTCATAATTGATTTGCTCAATGAAAAATGTTAATGATGGTTATTTAAACTATTATTAATATGTATTATCCAAATCCTCCATATAATTACTATAAACTAATAAAAAATCAAATAATAAATTAAATAAACTTTATTATCAATTTTAAATATACTAAACTAATTTTATAATCATTAAGTATAAAATAATTTTATTTCATTTAGTAATACATATTTTAATTTAAATATTTTAATAATAACTAGTATTTGCACCTAAAAGAGGTGCAATTGGTTAGGTCGATAGTAAGATATATCTTGTTCAATAATATTATGGAATTGAAGAGAGGGAGAACCAAGTGTATTCCCTCTCTTTCTCCATCGACTCCTCCTTATTATCCTTCTCTTTCTCCATGCTCTTTTTTGCTTCTTGTTTTGTGTTTTTTCTTCTATGGAGTTGAATAGAGGAAAAACTAAGCGTACTCCCTTTGTCCTTCCGCTCATCCTATTTCTTCTTCTTCTAATTTGTCTCTTTCTCCTTAAAATCCTCCTTAGTCTCCTCCTTTTTGTCCTTAATGGTAAATAACAAATATATTCACTATAATCTATTTCATAAGTTGATTATTTCTATAGTATTTAATTTTCTAATCTTAGGAAAACAATTTATTTGTTTGAATGATACTGAATAATTTCTAAAAAACTTAAGGTGAATTTTTATTTAGATTGATATGGAGCATTCTTTAATCTAATTATAACCCATTATTAACAATTGTATTTTTAAAAGATTAATATATTGTTATTGTCATTTATCATAGTAATTCTATAAAATTACTTTTATGTAATGTAAATCATTAAAAAAAAAAATTAAAGAATTGTATAGTATGTGGTGTGTTATGGTGTATAAAATTCTAAAGATTTTCAAAAAAAATTACTTTTTACCTTTTTATTTCATTATTTATTATATTCAAAGATGGTAAAAAATTTAAAACACTCTTCAGAAGATTGAAGTTGAACCCTTAGAGCTAAAGACATGCTCCATTTTATAGTTAGATGTAGACATATCTTGTATCTAGATCTATTCAGTATCTAAGAGACCTACTGGACATCTTCGTGAAGGAAAGGAAATGGAAGAAGAAGTGGCTATATGGGTTCAACTTACACTTTCTTTTGATAAAATTTCTTGGAAATCCCAGGATGAGGTTATCGCTTTAATAGCCAAACAAGTGAAATAGGGAAGGAGAGAAAATTTCTCCCCAAGGAAAGAATGAAGATCATATCTGTTGTGGTGTCCACAACACACATCCCATTCCTCACTAGGAATGGGGACCCCCTCCTTTTTTCGACTCCCAGACTCACAGTTCGAGAGTCGAGAGAATTTTTTTTATATTAGAATTAGAGTTTTTGAGTGAATTTTTTTTTTAAAAAAACAAAAACATTAGAAAATTTGAAAAACACAAAAACATTGGAAAATTTGAATTTTTTTTGCAAAAAACAAAAAAATCAATCTCAATGTGCATGCATGTGCGCATAGGCAGAGTGTGCATTATGCATTAGCGCATGCACCGAGGCACACCACATACTTGGCCCAGCGTGGCAGGGGTTATAAAAACCCCCCGCCCATCCTTCTAAATCATTGCTGATTTTGTTTTGCATTTGGTGGATATCAAACAAGGTAAGGGTTTAACCCTAGCATTGCCCATCCAGCAAGTGCCACGCACACTTTGCAAACCTAGCGCTACCCCTGTAGTGAGAGCTGTATGCTTGAACCCCTAGCATTGCCATGTGGTGGGTGTTGCACTTTGAACACTTAGTGCTGCTCATTCAGCGAGTGCCGCATGCTTAATAAAAACATTACACTGCCCATGCAGCAAGCGTCGCACACTTAAGAAAAATATTATGACACCCATTTGGTGAGTGCCACGAGATTAAATAGAACCACTTTGTGTTGCCCATGTCGCAAGCATCGCACACTTAATAAAAACATTGCACCACCCATGTGGCAAGTGCCACATGCTTAATGAAAACATTACACCACCCATGTAGTGAGCATTGCGTGCGTTTAATCCATCAACACCATATGCATTTAAAAAGCACTGCACGTTGACACTCGCATGCATGCCCTCTACAGATTGGCGCCATGAGCAATCACAAACCTATATCGTGCATGCCATAAAAAAATTTTTATAAAAAAAATAAAATAAAAAAATGATAATTTAAAAAAAATAAAATTATAAAATAATAATAATAAAATAATAAAAAAAGGAAATAAAAAGGGATAAAAAGAAAATAATGAAAATAAATGAGATGTCTAAATGGGGGCTTTTTTTTCTTTTCTTTATTTTTATTTTAATTCATAGTTTTTATGTTTTTGGACTAATAATGCTTTTTCTCATAATGTGCAGATATTTAAATAGTGTCCACATCTAGAGTAGCACCCAAACCTATCATGTTCAAGTTCCAAGGTGTACCTTCGAAGTTAAGATTCCACGATGATTATGTTGAGATCTGAGATACTAACCTGGGACAAGACTTAGGGGAATTCTTAAGAATTTGCAACAAGCCAACAAAGAGGTCAACTTTGGTGTATGCATTGATTCGTTCTAGGTTAGTGAACACAACATCACATCCTATATCAGTAAAATCAGTGAAACTAGTCATGGCCCTGTCACAACACATTGTGCCTGATGAGAGGGTGGTCAAGAGCATAATAGGGGAAGTGGTATTGGATCTACCACCTGAAAACATTGAGAGGGTTTTCCACCTACCAAGAGTAGACCAATTCATTCAACTTTCCTATGAAGCAACTGAGAGATGGTATAGGGAGCATTAGCAAGAGGCCATTGACATAATACAATCCTCGTACCTCATTGAGAAGCCTCCTCAAGGAAAGATAACTGGCAAAGTGGTTATGACTCGGGGGTACATGAAGGAAGACATTGGATACTCTATAATTCTATTGAGTAGAGCCATGGGCTTACCCACAATGGGTCATCTTAGTACCTTCATGGTCAATTTTATTGAGACCATTAGATAGGAAAAGATACCACTTGATTGGGCCACCACACTAAGTGAAAATTTGTGTGAGCAACTGAGGACAGTAAAGGACAAGAAGAAGTTTTACATGAATTCTTACATGGTGTACTTTCTTGCAATGAGGGCAACCAACTATCCTAGTTTGTGAATGATGAATTCATCTTTGCAATCATTCGATTCCCCAAGGGTGATTATGGGAAGAGGTTATATGATGAAACCAAAGCACAAATCATAGCTCTCAAAGCCTACTTCATCTAGTTCAATTCATTCACATATCTACATGTAGCTGGTGCATCCATCAATCCTAAGAAGCTCTCAAGATACCCAAGTGACAAGTTGGCACTATTGGAGATCTCTCGACAAATTGAGTTAGCTTATGAGAGGCAACAGAGACCCTGTTGTGCATGGCCATTGATCATAGGACCATATTAGGTGAAGAGGAAACATGATATTCCATCCTTCAAATGGGAGTGGGAAAACTATCTTCTTAAAGAGTACAACTCTCCTTGGACATATTTTGATAATGTTGGGAAAGTGGAGATTCTGGCAGGAAAAGACTTCCATCATGACGATGCTATTGAAGATCACTGGATGAATACCACAAATGACTATGATGTCTGCATTAGGGACTATTGTAGGATGACTTTGTATCTAGCAGAAAAGGCTCTCTAGTTGAACATCCCTAATGAGATAAGGCAATAGGATTCTAAGGAATTAATGGACCCCCTATTCAATGCAGATAAAATTGGTGAAAGACCTATTCTAAATGTTGAGGTTGATAGGGAGGAAGGAGATGACATTAATCATCGAGTGAGACATGTCATCTGAATGACAAAGAATTACATCAAGAAACCTTTTCCACTTGATCCAATTCTTGACACAATGATCTTTCATGCAAATGCTTGCCCATAAAGGGGTAAAGGAAGGAAAGTCACAATTCCTACCTTCACACTCCAGTCTCCTATCTGGCCAAAAAAAATGTACAAGCTTGATCACCCAATTGGATATTATGACCCTCCTAAAAGGAAGGGAAAGAACAAAAGAAAGATGACCTCTCCTCAAAGGATTCAGATAGAATAGGTGCCTCCCTAGCAATAGGAATAGAGTCCACAAGGGTCTCAAGATATTGAAACTACCCACATCCAAGATGAACTGTAGTTGCCTCCCATTTTATCTAGCCAACTAGAAGAGGGAGAGATTCCATAAGTCTTCGTTCCTCCCATGCAAGATGAGCTAGCTTCTCCTTCTACATCCAAGAAATAGAAGAAAAGGATTAAGATTTGGATGAAGAAAAGGCAAAGGATCAGTAGAAGATTAGTGCCTAATCCATCTATTCCTGAAAGTATTCTAGAGGGAGATGAAGAAGAAGAAGAAATAGAATTAGAGGAGGAAGAGGAAGAACAAGTGCCCCTATAGGGAATAACTTAGCTAGAGAGAGACACAAAGTTGCAAAGGAGAAAGAGTGCCATGGGTACCCCACCATCCACTCAAGCAGAACCATTAGAGATCTCTTCTTTAGAAGATGAAGTACAATAGTGGGTGGATGAGTAGAGTGAAGAGACCAATGAAATTTTCTCAATGTCAAATTTTGATTTCATGCTCGTAGGTATAGAGTTCATCATGGATAAAATCAAGGACACCCTTATAGGTGAACCTCAATAGGAAGACTGGATGCAGATGCTGCCAAATACATAGGGTCCTAATCTTACTCCTCCATCTCCACCATGAGTTATAGTGGTAGAACAATGATCAGTGAATCCTCCACCTCAGAGTACAGAGGAAGAAAAAGTTCAGAAGGAACCATTATCAGAGGAGAGACCAAAACAAATGGGGATTGGTGAAGTGTTAGAAGGACAAATGGTGGAATATTCTCAACCACTTTCCTAAGACACTGAGGTTTGGGCCATAGGGTCTACTAAGATTGAGGCTACACAAGGAGAACCCTCACAATAGGATACAACTCCTAGTAGGAGCAACAAAGGGAAGGAAGTTGCAGAACATACTCCTTCGTCATCAAGAGCCAGGTCCTCAATAGGATGCATCCCTAGATGGATCCAAAAGGAGATAATGAGGAGTACTAAGCCTCAATTTTGTGCTTCAGAGGAGGACATTTGTGACATTGCAAAGGTCTTGAATAAACGTAAGTCTCCATCACATGAGGTAATACCATTGGCATTTGTTACTACCATACGGAACCAAGATTTATTTGCACAAGTGGCTCTCCCTCTTGAAGGCATAGATGTGAGAATGCTTTAGTCTTGAAGATTATGAATTGAAGGATGTTATGTTGGGAAGGCCTGCATGGGATTTAGCCTGACAAATGATGACTATGGGAGTCAAAGACATCTTCAATTACATGGAACAAGAGGATATTTGACTTCATGCACTTCAAAGACAAGTTGAGATCCTAAAGGGATATCTAGCTGAGGTCATTGGTCCTCTTGATCTTGAACACCCGGAGCATACTTTGAACATTGTACTTAGAGAAGGGGGAGATGTGCAACTTGATCCTTTTTTGAGAGCTTGTCAAGAATTTCTAGAAAGTTTTGAGGAGAAATTTATTACAATCATCATAGGGAATTTGAAGTTACTGCATGCTACACAGGAGAATGTAAATAAGATCATAGCAATTTTGAAGCAGGACTTTAGTATCATGGATGAGGTATGTGCCTCAAGTAAGGATTTGTAGACTCTACAAGCCATAAAGGGACAAAGATATTGGGTTTTGATTGATGTATATATTAGAGAAGAATTGGACATGATTGACGATTAGATAGAGAAAATAAAAGATAGAAATAAAATAATGGAGACATTACACGAGGAGATCCATCAGCTCAAGGACCAAGCCTAAGAGTGAATTTTGGAAGTAGAAAGACATTACAGTGATGCATGCTTGGATGTTTTTGAAGAGTAGGAATGAGAGAAATTGTTACTTGTAGAGATAGTAGTGGAAAACTTTAGGAAGATTTTTTTGGAAGTTGCTGATGATGAGGACATCTGACAAGCCTTTAGGATAGAAGAAGCCTTGTTAGAGTTAGATACCAAACTCAGAGATCTTGTAGAGACTCAAATTAAGGTGGAAAATTATAGATAGAAGGTCAAGGATAAATATGAGGCTTTAGATCTTCTAGATGCTGCTAAGATAATTGAGATAATAGAGAAATTCAAGGGAAAACATCCAAACATAGCTTTGCGATGAAGAAGAACAAAACCCAGATGCCAAAATTTTAATTTTGACACTTGGTAAAATTTTGAGATTTTGACCCTGTCGAGGTCCATAGCTTTGCAAGTATGTAGGTCTGCAAGTACACAAGTTTGTAGCTTTGTAATTCAAAGGTGCATTGATAGTTAATTTCTTGTTCCAAAAATAACACTTTCCATGCAACATAAACACATTTTGATGGTAGTTTAACTTCGACACCCGCCTAGTGAAGGACTAGCTTCTATTTTTGGCACCTCCAAATGCTCCTACTTTGACTAAAGGATTCCTCCTACTTTCTCTCTCATGTTTTCTCTATTTTTGACATTTAAAGGTTTCATGCATCCAATTAATGAATAAAATATGGATGAAGTCCCTCTAAGCACCAGATTAATTATTAGTTTGTATATATTTAGTTTGTTTTAATGTTTTAAAAGGATTTTTATTGCATGAAGATATCTCTCACTCTCAACAAAAATTGAGGAGACAATTTCTTATAAATACCCTATTGTAAAATATAATAAAGGCTACCATTATTATGGAATAAAATTATTCTTTTGGTGCTCGCATTTGGAGTGTAGTGATTCTTGCCTGAATGTGTCATTTAAAAAAAAAATTTGTTGATTAGATTTTAATTGAGCCAAAGGTTTATTGTGTTGTTTTAAGTTGTGTGATTTTTTCATTCTAGTGTTTGCTACAGATTTATGAATTCCACTGATGTAATGAGCTTGAAAAGAGATCATCAAATTGTGTCTGCATAGCCTTTTGTATCACATGAGTGCACTTTCCATGGCCTTGCAATTTGATGAAAGGTGAAATATCATATGATTGTTAAAGTTTCTCACCAACGATTGCATCAGTGGGTTCTATGAAGTGTTGTTCCTATTTTCATTAGTTTCCTACTAATTTCTTCGAAAGTTTAACTTGCAACATGTTGTTTTCTATAGCTTATGTCCATTTAGAATTTCAATTTCATGTTATTTTCTTTAAGTTTCATTATTTGCTTTGCTAACCCCTTGTTAGAATATGAATTCATTTTAGTTGCACTGTTAGAATTGCATTCATTGAAAAACTAGAAAATACAAAAAATATTGTTCTTTTGTGTGTGATTTTGAGACAACAAATTAATTTACTTCATTCTTAGATCATAATAGAACTAGCAAAGGCCTCCTCATGAACAATCACATTTATCTTCAACTGAGTAGTTTTTGGTAGGTCGCAAGACAAATACTAAACCTTGGAGTTGATCCCCAAAAGATTAGCTTTTCAAGAGAGGAATTGTGCAATGGATTCTTGTGATTGACCTCATGTAAAATGACCGCCCAACAATATCCTAGAATGTTAAAGGCATTAATGCCTCTAACAAAGCCCATCTTATAAAGGACCAAATCTTGGTAAACGATGCAGACATAGCCCTTTTACAAGAAACTAAACTATCTAAGGAGAATGAGGATACATTGTTCAATTCATGAAAGGTTTGGACCTCCCTTCATGTTTCATCCATTAACACCTTGGGAGGATTGGCTATCTTATGGAGACCCCATAAGTGTAGGGTAGAGTTAGTGAATACAAATGCAAATTGGTTTTTGGTTGAGGTATTAGTGTTTTCTCTCTCCTTTTTTCTTTTAAATGTGTATGGTCTAGTTTTGATATTCAAAAAATAGAGATTATGGTGATTGTTGTCAACATTTTTATCAAATTTAAAAGGCTTAAGATCTAAAGTAATCTTGGGTTAGGATTTTAATGCAACATTCAAAGAAGTGGATAAGGTGGGAGGATCTTCTCCCTCATTCAAAGCTAAAGAAGACTTTAGAAATTTCATGGAAGGAAATGCATTATTACATAGTTTTCCTAATAATGGTAAAATTATTTAGAAAAAAAAAAGAAAATGGGATCAATTCATAGGTGTAAGACTGGATAGACTTATACTTAATTCACACTAGATCTTGGAGCAGGGTTGTTGTATATCCAACATCCTTACCCATCCTGGCTTAGATCATTTTGTTGAATTGTAACCTAATTTTTTTAGACCAAGGCTATACTTCAAGAGGGAATGAATGTTGTCTAGGGATAAATAATTTATGGCATTTCTTAAGGAATGGTGTCTAGAATTCTCCTATGTGAAGGGATCCCAAATGTTCTAGTTGTCTAAAAAGATAGCTTTTACAAAAGCAAAAACTAAGGAATAGAACCTTGACAACTTTGGAGATATTTTCTTAGTCAAAAGAAACACATAGGTTCAGGTAGAATAATGGAATGATTATGTGTTACAATATGGTCTTACTCGGGAAGTGTATGAGATCTAGAGTAACTTGAAAGAAAAGTTGGCAAAAAAATTATTGTGGTAAGAGACATTCTAGAGACAACATTCAAGAGAGTTGTAGTGTAACAAGGGTGATAGAAATACTAGTTTCTTTCATGCTTTAGATTATATCAAAAGACATAAAAATGACACTTTCAAAATTAACGATTCTATAGGGAATATTCTTACTATTGAAAAGGATATCCAAATGGAAATTGTCCAAATTTTCTAGGATTCCTTGAGTAAGAAAGAAGATATTGAGCCTTGTCCATCCCAATTGGATAGTCTAAAATGCATCTTGTTTTTAGTTTCATAGGAAGATAAATCTCTCATCATGCATCCCTTTACACTAGAAAATGTTAGGAGCCAAGTCCTTGACATGGAGAGTGACAAAGCCCCAAGCCCTAATGGTCTAACTCCTTTATTTTTTCAAAAATATTGGGATTTTGTGAGGGGAGATTTCTAAAGGCTATAGAGGAATTGAAGAAGCATGCATGCATGTTTAGGAAGTTCAATAATACATTTATTACCCTTGTTCCCAAGTTCTCTTAGCCATTTACATTTGCATACTTTGGGAAAATCTCCCCATGTAATATTATTTATAAAATCATCACAAAATCAATTGTTGTTTGGTTGGGAAAAAATATTGTAAAATTATCTCTGATCAACAAAGGGTTTTTTCCTAGGTAAAGACATAGTGGAAGGTGCCCTTATTTCTCATGAGGTGTTACATTTGATTAAAGTGAAGGATTGGAGGTTATGGTTTTCAAGATATACAAGATGTAGGCCTATAATAGAGTTAGTTGGTCCTTCCTATCCTATGTGTTATGGAATTTTGGATCTTAAAAAATGGATTCAGTGGATTATTCCCTATGTAAAAGGTGCCAAATTCTTAGTTCTTGTAAATGGTTCTCCATGTAGTTTCAGTTCCTCCTCCCAAGGATTCGAACGAGGGCACTCTCTTCCCCCCTTCTTATTCATCATAATAGTTGAAGGCCACAGTAAATTAATTTTTTATAATTTTTTTTTGGGAAAATGTCTAGAATAAAATTTATCAAACAAATTTAAAGATTACTCATACTTTTTTTTAATGATTTGTCACTGTTTGGTATTGATAATAAGTTGTAGTTATCAAGGAAACTTTGGATAAGTATTGTTCAAATTGAAGTTAGAAGTTAAATATTGAAAAATCAAAGATATTTTTGTTTAACACACCCATGTATGTTCAAACAATGATGAAAAGGTACCTTGGGTTCTTACTTAAAGAAATATCGAGTAAATATTTGGTGATTCCTTTCTTCCAAGGTGCTTGGAAAGAATTTTTTTCGGATAACATTTTTTAGTCCATTAGGGATAGAATTGCTTTGTGGAAATTAATAAGATGGGTTTCTCTTGCAAGATTCTACTGGTAAAATCTGTCTAACCCTCACTTCCAATTAATATAATGTTAGTTGATTTGGCCCCAAGATCTATCTTGGGAAAAATTAGAAAATGTCTAAAATATTTTAAATAGAAAGAAAATGTAGATCATAAACCTAAAATTCCTCTCATTTCATGGGATAAAATATGTTTACCAAAGGACTATTGGGGAGTTGGTCTACATAGTCTATTTTAAAGAAACATCAACTTTGGTGCTAAACTATCATGAAAATTTTATGAGAATCTAAATGTCTTATGGGCAAGGTTAATCAAAATTAAGTATCTAGATTGTGATGATCTCGCTAGGATCTTCACAATGAGAAACCCACCTTTGGGATTTTCAATGTGGAGCTTCTTCATTTCATGCAGACAGATTATTCTCCTACACCTATCATGGATACTCAACTTAGGAAATAAAGTAAGTCTTTGGGATGACTCATGGAATGGGTTCCCTTATATTTCTTCATGTTTGGGAATCCTACCAAACACTCAATTAGTTCTCAATAAAATGTACGGGGGTTGGGGTAAGGTTAAAGTTACCCTCTCTCAATTCACCCCAAGATCAAAAGGATACTCTTCTAGAAATTCTTGATCAAAGATTGATAATAATAAATAATGAAGAGGATAAAATAATCTAGAGTAAAACATGAAGTGGAAAGTATTCAATTAAAGAGGGATATATATATATATAATAGAGAATAATAAGGGCTCCTAGAATCACATTTATCACTTTTGTTGGCATTCAACAATTTTAACAAATGCAGGATCTTTCCTATGGTTGGCTTTATAAAATAGGATTCTTACAAGTGATCAACTATTCGAATTAGGAATTATAGAAAATTCCACTATGTTATGTTTGGACTATTAGAGTAATACATTATTTTCTTATTAATTAAATTATATTGATTTAATTATTAAGTCATTTTTTGTCACTTAAAACTAAACTTTGGGCATATATTAATTAATTATTTTATTAATTATTATCATGTAACCTAAGTTTTACCAATTAGAGTTTTGATCTTCTTTTATAAGGATTGATCTCTTTGTAATTTATTCATTCACTTTTGATAATAATAATTTCACTTTTTTCTCATCAAGAATGTCTCATCTATGGATTTGGGAATTCCAAACTCCACAGCTTTTGCTTCTGTCTTTCTATGATAGGTGTTTGCACATAGGTGATTCTTGGGAGCTATGGGGTTCATCTTGCATCAACTTCAACATGGTATCAGTGCTCCAGATCTTCATGCCCCTATTTTGTTTATGAGAAATGTGGCTTGACTTTTAGATCCGTGTCTTTTTTAAAGGGTTCTAGCTCTTTAGAGCTTTCTGTATTGAATCTAGGGGATTATTATTTTTCTATGCACTTTGACCCCAAATGGACCTCACCATTAACCTCAGAGCAACCAAAAACCCCTATTTTCATATAAAATTTCTCTAATTTGGACATAGTAGGAATTTAAGGAAAAAATATTGCTACTAGATTATGCACATTTCCCAAGGCCATTTTTTTGTGATTTTCAACATGAAAATCAAGATTTTTTGCATGAAAATTGAGATTTTATGGTATGCAAATAAAAAATCTTTGGCACACAAATTGATATTTTTGTACATAAATTGAGTTTTTGCATGTGGATCAACATATTTGGTATGTAAATTGAGATAGTTTTGGTATGAAATTGTCACATTTCCCACTATAAATCCTAGTACAGGTCATTACACTTTTCGAGGAATTTTGACACTGATCCCAAGGTAGTAATTTTTTTTATTCTGCCCTTACAACACTTCTTTGAAATACATGTTTTTTTTTTGTCATAACTTGCACATCTGAACTCCATTTTTTGCAAACAAGATATCATCAAAAAGCTAGTTCTGATCCCATAATGATGGTGCAATTAAATTTAACTTTTTGTTTTTGTTTGATTTCCAATTTATGTAGTCAAAGTTAGAGGTTCTATTTTTGCACTTTAGGAGACATATCTTGAGACATTCTATTTTTCTAGATTCTACTCCAGGTACATCCCATTCAATTTTTTTCTTTTTTGAATTATGGTACTAGATATCTTGGTTGTTTCAAGTTTGGGGATTGTTTTTTTTTTTTCGATGATTTTTCATGGGTTGTACTATCTATTATATCAGCCTTATGTCTCTTTTGATCTTTTTTGACATCCTTTTGTAGTTTTTTTGAAAACACACTAATATAAAGTGCCACTCTATTGCATTTTGGGATCTCACACATCCTTTTGTTTTGTTGTACTTGCACTACATTATAAAGTTCCTTGGAGAGTTTTATGTTGGCAATATTTGTCATCTTCCTTTGTCAATTGAGTGTTCCTTCCACAACATTAGCCTCATGATGTGTCGATGACATGTGCCATTATAGGTGTTTGTACTTCTTTTGCAATTTCAATGTTCATAGTTCTTCTTTCTACAAGAGTTATTAAGTTCAATTTTAGTGTTCATGTCTTACCTTTCAATGTTATAGGGGGGTTATGTTGGTTCTATTACTTTCTTGGTTTGATGGAGTGAGCTATTATTCATTATTTGATCCTATGTACTAAGCGATTACAGTGACTGGATAGCTATGCATTTTAGTGAGATGGATCATTTACCATATAGACATTCTTTCATTCCTATTTTTGAAGGCCATAAAGATACCTTCCACCTTTGATTGATCAACTCTTCATACTTAATCTTCTCTACCTGGTTGTGTTCAATGTAGTGGAGGTTCTTCAGATCAACAATTTGATAGTGTTTGCAAGTTCATGCTTCAAGGTGTTCTCCATGATCATTCTTTTATTCCTATCTTATGGAACATTCTTTCCATCTCTATTTGGAGTAGGTTTTTTCCCAGTGCTTTTCTCTATTTTCCCTCTTTTTAGAGATTTTGTTGTGATTGGGTACCTAATCAAGCAATGTTGTCGGGACCCAAATTTACTTTCAGTAGTAATTTCTAGGTTTTTAGCTACTCCCTAAGTTTATCTTAAGGGTGGGTGTTAGAGTAATAAAACATTTTCTTATTAATTAAATTATATTGATTTAATTATTAAGTTTTTTTCTTATCTTTAGTTTACTTAAGCTAAACTTTGGACATATAATAATTAAATATTTTATTAATTATTATCATGCAACCTAGGTTTTACCAATTAGGATTTTGATCTCCTTTTATAAGGAATAATCTCTTTGTAATTTATTCATGTTCACTTATGATAATATCAATTTTTCTTTTTTCCTCATCAAGAATGTCTCATCTATGGATCTGGGAATTCCAACCTCCATAGCTTTTGCTTCTCTCTTTCTATGATAGGTGTTTGCATGCAAGTGATTCTTGGGAGTTGTGGGGTTGATCTTTCATCAAGTGTAGGAAGATGAAATTCACTTAATGATATCTTGTGATTTTGCACAAAAGATTTGGTATTGGTTTTGTAGAAAGTTGAGCTGGCATGACCCTTTACCTCCCTTTCTCTCCTAAGTGCTAGAAAAGTGGGCCCTTTTGCATACAAATTCTTTTTTTTTTCTAGAAAATCTAGAGGGTTATTCCACCAGAAATTGTATGGTGCATCTGGTAGGAGAAGAATAAGAGAGATTTTTTAAAAGAAAAAAATTAACACATCGATTATGTTTCATTTTAAAGAATCAAATTTTAGAGTTGGTAAACACATACACATGTAGATCTAGATCTCTCTCTTCCATGTTCTTTTTTCAAGATAACATAATTTTGAATGAGTGGTGCCAAATTACTATCCCTTTCAAGGGATTTATTGTGGGAAACACGTCTACCTTAGAGTTCAAGAAAGATGTCAAGTAGGAACCCCCATATGATTAGTTCATAAAGTTAAACTTTGATGGACCATTCAAGGAAAATCTAGGCATCTCACATGCATGGTATGTGTTATGAGGTCTTTCTTTCTTTTATGAAAGGTATAGAAAGATCCTAGATGGCTCTAATAATATTGCATAAATTAGGGCTTTCCAATTAGGGGTGAAATTGGCTACCAAAGGGGGGATTTTGAAGATTAATATTGAGGGTGATTGTTAGATTATTGCTTACTCTCTGACATTAAAAATCAACAATTTGGGTGATCCAATACATTCTAGCTAATGTAATTAATCTCCTATCCAAATTTGAAGAATATTAAAATTTAATATATTATAGAAAAGCCAATACAATGGATGATTGGATAGCTAATAAAGGATCTCACTAAATCACTAGTCATTGGATTGGGGACACAAATAATTTTATCATACTCTTGTCAAGAATAGTGCTTCTCTAAAGGATTCAAAGGAGTCAAAATCCATATCACCAAGTGATTGGTGGCAAAACAATTATTAATTGTTTTTCCTAATGAGAATGTGCAAAAACTCCATTGATGGATTGTATTTCATTTTCTTGGGTAATTATGGTATAGGAGAGATTGGCAATTTATCTCTTACCATCACAAACACATGTGAGATGCATGGTGTATGGGACAAGTCTCAATTTGTGTCTTTGGGTTTTGTGGGTGGGTTTTTGGATCTATTTGATCTCAGGATTCTTCTTTGTTCTTTTGATGTTGGGTAACTCATGTTTATGTAAACTTATATTGTACTTGCAAGGATAGGGGTTTTTATTCCCGCTTCTTTCCCCCTTGAGCCTTTCCAGAGTGGTTTTAATAAAAAGTATAATAGCTTTGCCAGCTTTTGCCAAAAAAAATTTAATTAAAAAAAATTAATAAATATGTTCTAGTTCTAATAAAAAATATGTTTAAAATTCATGTAATACTTTTATAGATAATATGTAATTATTTTAAATTTTAATATTTCAATTAATTTTTACCCCTCTTTTCAATACAATTATATTGTGTTTGTTTACAATATTGTACTATCTTGTTATTTCAGTTTGAAGAAATATTATTTAGACTACTTTTCATTTTGGTCAAAACTTACTTTAAAAAATAATATTCATAACAATTATAATTCAATTTAAACATATATTTATATTAAATAATATTTAAAGATTTAATTTAATATTATTTCCAATCCAATCCACTAACTTAGTAATTCTTGTTTCAATATGTAGCTCTGGGGTAACTTCTAAAGTTTGGGAACACGACTAAATATACAAAGGAGCCAAGGAACTCTAACTCATTTTATTAGGATCTTATTTTATAATTTTATCTAGAGTAGTCAAAGGGTCCTTCATCTACTAGTGAATTTGAATGGCTCATAGTGAGCCCACCAAGGATTGAGTCTTGTTGAGTGCAAGGCCCTAGACATCTAAAAATGGATGAGGTTAGGTTTGTGCCATCGACAAATTTTGCAGAATGGATATCCCTCTACCCTTGGTCCTTAATCAAAGAAGCTAGGAAAAAATTGATTGAACCTCTATCGGAATTTGTTTTTATCTAGAGTAATTTGTGTGTTTCTCTTACAATATAAATTTTTAATCTTGTCTACTTTTTAATATTCATTCTAATCCCTTGCTACATACCTCATTTCAATTAGAAATTGATTTCATAATGTAAACTATAGAAAATGACAATTGAGTGAACTAAATAAATAGAATTTGAAGGAGGTGTTCTAGCTTGCAAAATAAATGAATTTTAAGATTTTAAAAAAAAAAGTAAATAAATTTTATTTTATTTTTTATGGTTTTCAACATTTTTTTATATTAATGTGAAACTCAAACCATGTTTTTGATAAATATGTATTTTTTAAAGAACATGCAAATGCATTCTTCTTGTATTTTTCAATGCAAATGTTTAAAGGGTTTTTGAGGTATCTAGGGTTGTTTAATATATTACAATGCATTCAGTTGATTCAATTCATTGATCAAAAAAACCTCATGTGATAATTTTCTAATGCTTTGACAGTGATGCCAACATGGACCTTATACCTTGAACTTGAATATTTTTTACAATTCTAGATTCAATTTTTTTTGACAAACTTCTCACCACAACATCATAATTTATGGGTAAGACATCTCACTTTTTGATCACATAGTGTGCAGTATAATAGCCTATTAGCAAATAAAATTTCAATATAATAAAATTTAATTAATTTTTTAAAAATTAAAACCCCCCATATGGGGGCCAACAAGTGCCCTTTGGTAGGTCATAATCTACTAAAGGCATATGTGTGTTACCTTAGTAGACCTAGGATACCTTCCTAGGGTAGTCACAGTTTGCTTTAGTGTACACACAAGCCAAGGATGGGAGATGGCCCCATGATAAAATATATATTTTTAATAAATTTTTATAAAATAATCATATATATTATTTTTTATTAGTTTAACAACAATACTCTGATAGGAAAAAACTTTCAAGCTAGTTAAAAATTAAATTGACATATTTTCTTAGTTTTCTAGTAAAAATTCCAATCCAAATTTTCTATTTAAATCATACGCATAAAAAGTAATTTTGTTTGATAAATTCACATGAGTTTTTTCTATAGAAGTTTTTCTTTTGTTTCTCTCTTCCAAACCCTAGAATTTTATTATTGATTTTGTTCTAGTTTCTCAATAGAAAAATTAGCAATATAATACACTTTTTAAATATCATAGAAGTTTCTAATTATGCATGTTTCAATTCTATTTTCTAAATTGCAAATTAGAATTATTCTAGAGTTTTGCCTTCCATAGATATCAACAATGAATTCAATAATCACAACACACACGAGGTAGACAAATATCAAAAATATTTTTTCCACAATGATTTCTCAAACCCTACCTCAATCTCCTTTGATACCCTACGCAATTTGGTGAATGCTTGTAATCTAATTCCTCCTAAGCTTTCAAAAAAAAAATCTTTAGCAGCCAAATTGCTCTCTCAAAACTTTGTGTGCAAAATGAAATAAAAAGACTCTATTAAAGAGCCCTCACCCAACCTAGGGTTTGTGTTATAAAATTTTGTGTAATAAATTACTTTAAATAAAAATATTAAATAACACAATTTATTGATTATTACATGCCACTTAATGTACTTTTAAATTTAAAATATTATTATTTTTCTCTAATTTATAAATATTTGTGCAAAACACTTTTTAAAGCATAATTTATTATTTTAATTAATAATAAGAATTAAAGTCCACTTATCAAGTTCAAATCTAATTTCATCATTAATTATTTAGACAATTATAATAAATTAATATTAAATCTTTTATATTTTTCTTTCAATTTTTCAAATTAGACTTTTAAATTAAATCTTTAAATTGAATACACATATTTAGTTAACTTCCAAATAATTAAATATCATCATATTTTAATATTTTATTTTTAATCAAATAATATTTAATCATTTTTGCAAGAGCCCACATTACAACAGTAACTTGTGAGCCTCTCATCAGGGAGGTTTGGGGTTCAAAACTACACAAGCTTAATGCATAATTATAATTTGTCTTTACAAATAATAATAAATAAATATAGCTAATCAAGGCTTCAACTGGTTACCTGTCAAAAAAAATATTAATACCATATGATTTATTCAAGCATCATAATTAAATCATTTACCAAGAAAAGTGCATAGCCAAATCCACATAAAAGAAACATAAACAAAACTGACCAAAAACCAACATGAAACAATAGACACAAAGATCATGAGTTAAAAAAGGGTAGTTAGTAGATACATGTCATACTTTTCAGGACAATAGTTAGGCTTAGTCTTGCATCACACCTGAATATTATCTACCAATTCTTACAATTGTGTTATTGTGATAGGTTATGCTCATCCTAGCAATTCAGGAAATTTGATGCCCAATATTTGCAAAACTGCATAAAAGGCGAGCATGTACATGTGTATATATATCTAGGCTAAACAAGCAATGGTAGGAAGTGGTGCATCATGTAGATCCTAACTTGCAAGTGACTACGACTCCCTCCCTCAACCACATTAGGCATGTCAAATAAAAATATAATACATACATGCACACCATACAAATGGAACTATGAGGTAAGTACCATAAATCATGAGTATAAATAACATAATATTCTAAAATGTACAAATCGTCATCATGTATATATAGTAATCATCATGGGAGTATATAACATATGACATCATCATGAAAGTGTTAGGATTAACCTCAGATAGAAATAATAGTTACACACAAATATAACTATTATTTCTATCTAAGGTTAATCCTAACATGTGGTATCAGAGTGAGGTTGTTTTTTTGTTTTAGTTATCCTCGACAAGAAAGTATCATGGTTGAGTGGGAGCCTCATGGTTGAGTGGGAGTGATGGTAGACGAGGGTAAGCTGAGGGTTTACAAGTTTAATGAATAGAACTTATGTAAATGGAAGACTCTTTATCAGAAGGATTTATGGAATCCATTGGAAGGAAAAACCAAGAATCAAGGATCTATGACAAATAACGATTGGGATCCTTTAGATAGAAAGGCACTTGGAAGCATTTGATTATGCATGGCACCATCAGTGACATTTAATATTACAAAAGCAAAGACGATAGAAGAGTTGATGGAAACCCTAGAAAAATTGTATGAAAAGCCCTTCACTTCAAATAAGGTATTTCTCATGAAGTGTTTATTTAATATGAAAATGGAAGAAAGAAGATCTATTACAAATCATTTAAATCAGTTTAATACTTTTACTAGTCAGTTATGTTCTATGGGTATTAATTTTGATGAAGAAATTAGGACTCTCTTGATTTTGTGTTCTTTGCCTAAAAGTTGAAATGACTTGGTAATGGCTGTGAGTAATTATGTTTCTTATCTAATACCCTAAAATATGATGATGTGATTAGTGTTATTTTGAGTGAGAAAAATTGTAGGAAAAACTTAGGAAAATCTACATTAAGAAGTGCTTTGAATGAAAAAAGTAGAGGCAAAATGACTAAGAGAGGAAATAATTTCAGAAATCATCAGAAATTAAGAGGAAAGTCAAAGGGGAACAGGTCTCAATGTAGAGGACCGAGAGATTGTTGGTACTGTGGTAAACCAAGGCATAAGAAGAAAGATTGTTGGACTCAAAAGAACAATGAAGGAGATAATTCAGAAGGGAACAAGGAGGAAAATGTGGTAAGTAACAAATTTGAAGAGAATACTTTGCTTCTATCTTTAGAAAGTGTTGATGATTCATGGGTTTTAGATTTTGGTGCTTCATTTCATGCTACACCTCATAAAGGTTATTTCATTAATTATGTCCAAGGGGATTTCGGGCTTGTTTATTTTGGGGATAATGAAAATTGTCAAATTGTTAGAAAGGGAAAAATTAAGATTAAGTTGCAGAATGGGAATCATTGGCTACTACATGAGGTAAGACATGTTCCAAGGCTAAGTATAAATTTAATTTCTACCGCAAAACTTAGTGATGAGGGTTGTGTAGTTACTTTTACTGATAAAAATTGGAAGGTTTAAAAGGGTTCCCTTGTAGTAGGAAAAGGTGTGAAAGTAGGCACATTATGTATCTTTGTATAGGTCATACTATTCCTTCTACTTTAATTGTTTCAAAGAAAAATGAATGTTTAGAAATAGCTATTGTAGTTCAGCAGGGAGAATAAATAGTTGTTGTAGATTTTGATACAACGTTGTGGCACAATAGACTTGGGCACATGAGTAAGAAAGGTATGAAAGTAATTCATTCAAAGCAAGTTTTACTAGGTCTAAAATGTGTTAATATGGATTTATGTGAGGGTTGTTTGTATGGAAAACAAAAGAAAGTGAGTTTTGTGATGATTGGGAAGGAAATTAAAAATGAGAAATTAGAGTTTGTGCATACAAATGTATGGGGACCAACTCAGGTATCTTCCCTTAGTGGCTCTAATTATTATGTTATATTTATTGATGACGCAACTAGAAAAGTATGGGTTTATTTTCTTAGACAGAAATTTGATGTATTTCAAACTTTTAAGAAATGAAAATGCTTGGATGAAAATGAGAAAGGTAAGAAATTAAAATGTCTTAGATCTGATAATGGTGGTGAGTATTGCAGTCATGAATTTGAATATTACTGCTCCAGTAATGGTATTTGTAGACAAAAAATTGTTACAAGGACTCCATAGGAAAATAGAGTGGTTGAATGCATGAACAAGACTATAATAGAGTGTGTAAGAAGCATGAGGTCGCCTGCTTGGTTGCCCTTACACATGTGGGTAGAGGCTATCAATACAGATGTATATTTGATTAATAGAGGTCCCTCTACTCCTTTGGGTTGTGGTATTCCAAAGGAAGCATGGACTAGTAAGAATGTGAGTTATTCTTCTTAGAACCTTTGGTTGTGAAGCATTTGCACATGTTGATTCTAAAAATAGAACCAAATTGGAAGCTAAATCAAAGAAATGTGTATTTTTTGGGTATGACATTAATGAATTTGGTTATAGGCTTTGTGAATTTTAAAATCATAAAATTGTAAGAAACAAGGATGTCATATTCAATGAGAAAGTGTTGTACAAAGATCTGTTGCAGCAACAAGAGAAGAAAGAAGATGATTATGTAGTATTGGATGATACTCCAAAAGCTAATGTTCTAGCAATTCCTCATGATCTACGACAACCTCAACAACAAATATCACACACCCTAGTGAATGTTAGACAGACAACAAGCCTAAATAGGCCTCTAGAAAGATTTTCTCCTTCTTTGTATTCTATTTTACTTAAATTGATGCTAGTGAACCTAAATGTTATGATTAAGCTATGTAGGTGGATACACAGATTTAGTGGGATTTTTCCATGAAAGAAGAAATGGACTCTTTGCTGAAAAATAAGACATGAGATTTATGCAAGTTGCTTGCAGGTAAAAAGGCTTTACAGAATAAATGGGTTTACAGGTTGAAAGAAGAGGATGGAGATAAGAATTTTTTTAAAGCCATGTTAGTTGTAAAAGGATTTGCACATAAAAAAGGCATTTATTTTAATGAGATATTATCTCTTGTCGTTTAGATGACTTCTATTCACATTGTTTTAAGTATTGTGGCTATTGAAAATTTGCATTTGGAGTAGCTTGATGTTATAACAACCTTCCTTCATGGTTAGAGTGTCATTCATCTTGTAAAGAATTTAGCTTTCATTCAAAGAAAAAACACATATAGTTGTGGTACCATTTCATTCGATTAGTTTTAGATGATGGATAGTTAAAGTTGGAAAAGATACATACAGATCACAATCCAGTGAATATGTTTACAAAGGTAGTAACAAGGGAGAAGTTGAATTCCTCTTCAGCTTTAGTTGGTCTCTTAGAATAAATAGAATAAAAGAATAGTAGAGTCCATGGTGGTTTGATATTCTAGTGGGAGCTATAGGTTTAGCAGTGCTATGATCAGTCTCCAAGTGGGAGATTGTTGTAATGTGGGGCCTAATTAGACTTGGAGGTTTATTTGACATGGTTTTCTCCCCATATTATTTCTACAGGGTTTTGGTGGTATCACCCCCAAGAAAAGGTCAAGGGGCAGCACCCCAAGTGCACTCTCTATCACAGTATAGGGTGGAGTCAAGGGGCAATGCCCCTGCAGGGGTTTTGGGGGTAGTGCCTCCGAAGCCAAAAATGCCCTTATATTGTAAAAGGCATTAGTTACTAATTTTCTATTATTCTAGCCCTAATTTTGTAAGTGGCAAAAAGCTTGTATAAAAAGGCTTAGTGTTAGGGATTTCATAATGTAATAGTGATATTGTAGTTTCTTATGATGGTATTGAGCTATAAGGGATTGTGGATTGTAATCACTAGATAATAATAATATTGGACTTGTTTTTGGTGGACATAGCCTAGAGATTGGGTGAACCCTGTTAAACCTTGGTGTCTTGTGTTCTATTTTATGTGATCTACTATTTTCTGGTATTGGTTATATTTACATGTAACTATTATTTTTGTCTAATGTTAATCCTAACAGAAAGTAGCTACATTTATTAACTAGGACTAGTCAAAGTAACATTATTAAAAAAGTAATCATAAATGTCAAATGAACACATAGAATATATTTACTATGTAATTAATCCTAAAATAAATCTAGTCATAAAGTAGCACCATATAACTATAACTCAAGTATCCCTTAAACTAACATATGCATGAAAATAGGCCTAATAAGAACTAAAAAGAAACTACAAGTGGGCACTACATGTAACTTGCAAAAGTTAAACTATAAACCCCAAAATTCATTCTTCAATGCATATGAAAGAAAAAAAAAGTGTGTGAGACATCATGCAACATGTCAACACACCTTCCATTTAATCTTGAATCATCACCTTCAACTCCTCACACTATTGTACAAATTATAATAACTTAAATTGGCCCCAAAATATAGAATTGTAGATGCATATTCACTAAACAAATCACAAATATAGTGCGGACCTAAACAATAATTATGGATGATAAACATAGAATCACACTATGCCAATAGACCAATATTAGAGAACAACACCTAAATAACTAAGGACATAGGAATGCAAAGCATTCTTATAAACTAGTAGATTATTTGTGTCATCTAAAAATAGAGAAGACCAAAAACATGATTGCAAACTAAATGGAAACATGAAAACTAATATTTAGCATCTTAATGGACCAACCAACATCATACTCCATACATAATATAATATTGGTCAATATGAGCTGAACCCACAATAGTGGGTTACACTTTTTTGCCTAAATGGACACTGAACTCTGAATTTTTGATAAAAAATGGTTAGTTTTGGATGTAGTTTCTGGTTTGATGGTTATGAATTTGAAGATGAAGTAAATTAGAGACTTATAGGATTTTTATATATTTTTTATGTATTTCATTGTTTTTTCTTTTGCAAAAATTGGTATGTTGTGAAAAACCTAATTTTTAAATAGTGACATTATTTTTGACCTGCATAACTTTTTTTCTACAATAGGTATTAACATGATTCTGTCAAGTTTAATCTGTCAATGTGTAAATATTGAACCCATGAATGTGATAAGGGCATCAATTAGGGTTAGCATCAAGGTTACAATATTAGAGATATAATTTGATTTCTAGTTGTTGGATCAATTCTGTATATGTCAAGTTTGAACAAATTGGGATTTTGAAGGTATAATTGAATTTCTAGATTTTGGATCAAAGTTGTTCTTTCTAGTTAATTTGTATTTAACATAAATTTTTAAGTTTTTGCATTTACTAAATTATGACAATGTATAATTTACAATTATGAGAATTTCAAGGTGTATATAGGGCATTTAGGATCAACAATTTAAAGGAATATAGGGTTAGGATATAACAATTCTACATCTATTAATAGGGTTTACCACATATTTGGGATTGAATATGTTAGGATGGTATTGAGAATATAGAGTAAATTGCATTTAGGATTTAAATCTTGTTGGAGAGATTTCTGGAGAATCAAGTTCAAGATTAATCATGTTGACTTGACTAAAGTACTTATACATGTACATGTGTGTAGAATATACTAAAAAAGGATAATTTTTGAGGTTAGAGAAGGGTCATCCCAAGTTGAAACAAGTACATACATCTATTGCAAGTAATATTTTTGGAAACTAAAATTGGAACAATTGTTATGTCATCATTCATGTCAAACCTTACTAATGAGACAATTGATAACTAATTAGAGAACCATATCATTTGATTGATGAAGAAGATTTGAAAAGAACAGATAACAAAAAAACCTAGTGGAAAGGTTGAGTTATGTGGAACTACAATGGACATGTGATTAGTTGGAATATTAGCAAGATAATGTGTTGTTTAATCATCACACTAAGTGGAGAAGGTAGTTGATAAAATTTTTGTTTGAGATGATCAATAGAAAACCAAATGCATATGCTAAATAAAGCAATAAAGAAAAATATTAAGGAACTTATAAATGAAGATGAGTTGCACTAGTGTCAACTAGGTGAACAATAGAAGTTGAGAAAATATAGTTTTGACTAAGCATCAATAAAGATTGAGTGTCAAAAAAGTTAGATTGTGAAAAGTTAAAGTATGCCAAGCAAGACAATATACTTTATGAAGAAATTGAGATTCCCAGTGAACATAGTTGAATTTTTAGATTGGTTAAAGAATGTGAAGGATAAGTATTGATGAGCTAGAGCATTTAATGCTTGATAAACCATATTTGAGCATTCCTAGGCATGATTCAAAGATAAGTTTTGAGAACTATGTAGAAGGAGAAGGAGGAAACAAAATGATGGAACGATTTGATAAATTTGACATGACGCTAAGATCAATGGTGATGTTTAAGTAGAAAAAGATCAAGCTACCTATTTAAGGGTGCATAAGGATAACCTTGAGAGGTTGGAGAAGTTGTTGATTTTGTTGATTGGCAAACTTGAGCAGAAAGATGTGAAGTATAGAGTAGAGAAGAGGTGAAGGGTAATTGATTGAAGGATTTCCAACAAAAATTAGTGATGCAGATATTAATGAAGGCCATTCAGTAGATTAGAAGATGAGCTACATTGTCATTTGTATTTGAAAAGTAAGATTAATTTATCAGATCAACCTATGATTACTTTCTAACAATTATATTAATTAAAATACTTTAATCTAGGTGATGCAAGAGCATCCTATGTGTAAGAGTAATCTTGCATCACCCAAAAATATTTCCTTTTTGTTTCTTGGATAAAGGTTGTCTCAATGTAGATTTTTTTTTCTGGTAGCTTTCTACTTAGTAAGCTAGTCATACGAGCTTGGAATGCTCTAATTTCAGAGGTGGATGTCCATATTGGATATATTAGCCTACCAGTTGAGGCCTAGTGCCATATCATGACTATTCGTGGATTTATTGTGGATTTTTGGTGTGCACTTTTGGTATAAAAGCTTTAGGCTCATGATTGAAGACTTTAGATTCCCTAGCTGGGCTCTTAAATGGGATTGCCAAGAGCTTGCACAAATCATGCCCTATAGATCAGAAGCTATGAATTCTGAAAAGTGGTTATAATAGCCAATCAGAGAAATGGTTCAAATATTATGGCCTTCTAAATTGGGATGACCAAAATTTCTAAAATAAATGTCAAAAGTGAATTGGGCTGACTCTATATTTAATTTTAGAGTTAGTTGGTCTCAAGGGCTAGGGTTTGATGTCTAGAAACTTCCTAAGTGGTGTAAAAATGTCTATTTAAGGAACACCCATACATTGTCTAGGATAGCTCTGGGTGATAGTTCATAGCTCTGTGTTGCAAATTATTGTAAGCAAGGCACCCATGTGGGTTTTCATATTGTATTTCAAAATTATGTAATACACAATTTGTGGGGATAATAAGAAGCCCATATTTTTTCATGCAAATTATTGTTATTTCTTTGTTTTTGTTGTGTGTTAGTGGAATTAAGGGGAGCACCCTTCATCAAATAGTATCAAAGAAAGAGTTCCTTAGTATTTAAACAAATTGTCAACTATGAGGTAGTTGCACTAGAATTGTGGTTGGGCTAAGTGTGTAGACAAATCTCTGATTATGAGGTAGTTTACACTAGGATTTAAATGGAAGTGCAAAAATGCCTCCATGATAGAACATGGTGGAAGAGCCGCATGTGTTAAACCTGAGGATTTTAGAGCTCTCTAGAGACAAATGCAATTATTATTAGAATAGATGCATAGCTAGACAAATATTTTCATAAGAGATGAAAGTGACTATGAAGGAAAAGAAGAAGAAAATGTTGAAGAAGATGTAGCTTTGGACCCTAAAGAAGAAAGACTTTTAAAGGCCATCTTCAAGATTGGAAAAACACCTAGTTTGAGGTTCCCATATTTTTAGGAAATCTTAACCTAGAGGAGTTGATCAATTGGATCAATGAATTGGAGGAATAATTTGAAGGTGAAGATATTGAGGAACCTTATATAATCAAGTTTGTGAAGGAAAAACTAAAGGGACATGTGAAGATCTAGTGGAAGGAGATTTAGTAGGAGAAAAGTAAAAGAGGAAGGAAAAATATCACCAAATGAGACCAAATCATAGCTAAACTAAAGTGACAATTCATTCCCATGGATTATGAGATTGATTTTCTAAAGAAAATGCAAGGGTTGAAGCAAGTAGGAAGATCTATTCAAGAGTATACTGAAGAGTTCTACCGAGTTTTCATTAGAATCGGCCATGTAAAAGATAATAAGGAGAATGTTTCCCATTATTTTAATGGGTTAAGGCCAAGAATTCAGGAGGAGATGAGTCTAGTTTTAATGACTATTATGGAGGAGGCATACCAATTTTCCATAAGAATTGAGGAAAAGCTGAACAAGAAGTTTGATAACAAAAATAGTGGAAGGGCTCGTGGTGGAAGATCTGGTGGATGCTCATATGGAGGCTAAAATAATGATTTAAAAAAAAATAAGGATGAGGCAAATTGTATAAATTATAACAAGAGGGAAAATGATTCCAATCATTTCCACGATCAGAACAATAGAGATCAGAGAGGAAGAGGAAGAGGGAAAGGAGCTAGAAGAGGAGGTTTTCATAGAAAATGTGTTTAGCATAGAGAAGGGCATAGAGCATTTGAATATTCCTAGTGCCAAGGAAGGATAGATCAGAGAATATAAGGCTAGGCCAAAGTTGCGCATATTGATGAAGATGAAAAATCATTGCATTCTAAAGATGTTGAAAGAGGAGATCAAGTCCTAGTTAATAAGAGAGTCTTGCTGAGTGGTGAGAACAAACTTGATCAAAGGAGGAGTTTTTCTCACGCAAGGTGAAAATATGAGGATAAGTGTTGTGATGTGATCATTGATGGAGGAAGCACTGATAATTTGGTTTTAGAAAATATGGTCACAAAGTTAAATTTCAAGAAGTAGAAACACCCATGTCCACATTGTATTTTTTGGGTGGAGGATGACCACAAAGTCCTAGTCAATGAGTAGTGCCTAGTGAAGTTCAAGATTTGAAGCTACTAGGATGAGGTTCTTTGTGATATCGTACCTATGGATGTATGTCATATATTTTTGGGTAGGTCATGGAAATTTCACAAGAATGTTATACATGATAGGTGAGAAAATAAATACACTCTAACAAAGGATGAAGTGAAACATAAGTTGAAGTCATTGAAGTAGAAAGAAGAAAAGGTATGTAGTGCTACTAGGATATGTTTTGTTGATGGAAAGGAGTTTCTCCAAGGTATGAAGCATGAGCATATGAGTTTTAAATGTAACCCCAAAGGATGGTAAATAATAATTAGGGGAGGTCCCTACATGAGTTGTAGAGTTTTTGGGAGAGTTTCCTCATATTGTGCTAGATAATATACCTGATAGATTAACCCTAGTGAGCAAGATTAGTCAGCAAATGGATTTGATCCCAAGAGCCAATTTAATGAGGGCACAACCATAGAAAAAATGAACACATTAGGAAAATGATAATTTTATTATTAGAAATGATATTCTATTGCATTCAGTACAACAAAAATAGACTCAACTACATGTCATATGGGCTTATAATATTATCAAATTTTGGAGAAAAATCCTTCTCATGGTACCTTCTCCCAAACTCCACAAAAAATTGCCTTTACAATGCAAAAAATGACCTTAGGTAACTCAAATTAGGTTTAGGGTTAGGAATACATTTTATAATATGTCATTTGGAATCTACCATCAAAGTAGAAGGTTTTAGAAGACACGTCAGAAGTTGGGGCAAAATTAGAAGAATCAAGAAATGATAGTCCAACTTCTAGGAGGCATAACATTTGATCTATGGCTTTGATTGAGAAGCCATTTACATTTTTGGAAAGATCTCAAATCTATCTATAGCCCTTTGGAAAAAATTATTCTATCTCCCATTTTTTGGGCCTGTACAAGGCTATTTAGTGCCTCAAATTTGACTTCAAAACATTCTTAGGGGGGTCTCCAAGCAAGTTAAAATTGTAATAAATTTCAAACCATAAATCCTTTTGACCTAATTCTTTCATTGGAATGATTTAAATTAGAAATACAATCATCCCTCCAATTTACACATTCTAACTCATCATAATTAGGACTCAATTACAAAATAACCTATTTTCTACACTGGCACATATCTTGAGGTGCTAAAAAAAATAACATAGAAAACCAATAGTGGAACTATGAGAGTTGGAATTTCCATTTGGCCCAAATGGGTATCTAGAAATACAAATATATTAAACAAAAACTAAAAATAAGTATAATTTTGAATGATATAGGATTTCCATTGCAACATTGGATGCTCCTACATTAGACACCAAGGGTTAATTGAAAAGTGACCTCATCACTTTATAGCTAGTAGAGGAAAACACAAATGGGAAACCTCTGTCTTGGATAACTAGGTTGAATCTTCCAAAGGTTGTCCCTTCCACTTCACTAGGTACTCCTCATACTACATCTTTATGGTGCTCCTTTCCCAACATGACTATCCAAAATTATTCAATCTCCTCCTCAGAAGTAGGAATGAGACATGGCTCCAGTATCAACTCCTCCTTTGTACCATCTTCATGATATTCTTTTAAGTCTAAAATATTGAAAATAGGGGAAATATGGATCCCATCTGGCAACTCTACTTCATATGCATTTCCTAAATTATGTTTCTTCAAAATCTTGCAAGACCAAATTGTTTCATCTTCAGTTATTATAGGTTCCTATTGGAAATTGTTTCTTCCTCAAGTACACTATAACCAAATCCCCAACTTGGATCTCCTTATGTCTCTTGTTTTTATCCACTCTAGCCTTGTACTATAGGTTCATCTTGATAATATGTGCACGTACTTCCTCATGTAGGTTTTTTACATGTTCATCAAAGTCTTTGGCCTCAACACTAGTCCTCTCTCCTTTCTCCATCTTCCTCAGCTCTAGTGAACTCCTTTAACTACTAGTCCCATACACAATTTGGAATGGTGACCTACTAGTACTCTTATTTATAGAATTATTATAATAAAATTCTTCTTATGGTAGAATCGAATCTGATCCCTTCGGCTTATCTTTGACAAAACACCTTAGCAAATTGCCCGAACTTCTATTCACCACTTTTGTTTGTCCATTACTATACAAATGATGTGCAGAACTAAACTTCAATTATATCTTCAACTTCCTCCACAAAGTCCTCCAGAAATACTCAACAAATTTAGTATCTTTATGAGAAAAAATACTCTTTGGGAGACCATGTAGCCTTACCACCACTTTGAAAAAAAATCTACAATATGCGCTAGTGCATCATGAGTATTCTGGCATGGAATCAAATGTGCCATCTTGGAGAACCTATCAACCCCCATAAATACAAAGTCATTACCCTTTTGTGTCCTTGGAAATCTAAGAACAAAATCCATACTTATGTCCTCCCAAGGCTTTGACGGAACATGCAATGGATGATAAAATCTAGTATTTTGACTGACTCCTTTGGTTATTTGACATACTCAACAACTCTGCACAAACTTCCTTACATCCTATGACAATTGAAGCCAAAAATAATGTTTACTAATAATGGAAATGGTCTTATCATGACCAAAGTGTCTTTCCATCCCTCCATTATGTTTCTCCTTGATCAAGTTCTCTCTTATGGAACCCCTTGGAATACACAATTGACTACCCTTGAGCAACATATTATCCTACATCATGTAATCCAGCCACCTGGTCCTATCTAGAGTAATAGGTTCTTTACAAGTCTTCCAAGCCTCTACAAAGTTAGGATCCTTAAGGTACAAATTCTTGAGTTTATCAAACTAAACCACTTCAACCTACATTTATGTTAGAAACAACTGTCTCCTACTTAATATATCTACAACCCTATTAGACCTTTCACTTCTAAGTTTTAATACAAGTATATAGCTTTTCATGAACTCTACCCATTTCAATTATCTTTGGTTCAATTTACCTTGGATATTTCAGTACTATAATTCCTAATGATCAATATACAAGACAACTTATTTTGGCAAAAAATAATGCCTCCATTTTTTTAAGACCTGAACTATTGTGTAGAACTTTTGATTATAAATAGAATAATTCTTTGCATCATTTAGTTTTTCACTAAAATAGGAAAAAGGCTTACATTCTTATCTCAACAAAAGCCCAATAGTATTGTCACTAGCATCACAATCCACGTGGAGCACTTTTTTAAAATCAAGAAGTGCCAACATAGGTTTATGTATCTCTTTCTTCTTCAGCAACTCAAAACTCCTTGTAGCTCATGTAGTCCACTTGAACTCTTTTCTATCACCTCTCATTGTTTCAATTAAGGGTGCACATATACAACTAAAATTCCTAATGACCATTGCAATGCCCACCCATAGTTTGTTTTTCCATTATATTTACCAAACTCTTTTATGTTTATTTCATGGATGTGTTAGTTTCAAGGATATTAACATGGACTAGATATATATCAATGATAATTACTTAGTTGACTATATTTCATGTGTTGTTTAATGATTATGGTTACTAGTACATTAATGATTTTTTAATGATTTGTAGTTAATAAATGTGATTTCTTTCATAGAAATTTTAGATGACGCTTTAATGATGATTACTTCATATTCATAGTGATACATTATTTTATCTAAGCATTTGATGTTTGACTTATAATTATTATGGTACTTACCCCATACTTACATGTGTATGGTGTGTGTGTCTATTTTATCTTTCTATTTGTCGTGTTTAATGTGGTTAAGGTAGGGAGTCATAGTCACCTGTTAGTCAGGATCTACACGATGTACCACTCCCTATCATTGCTTGTTTAGTTTAGATATATTTGTATACATGTACATGCTCGTCTTTTATGAAAAATGTAGTTATCGAGCATCGAATTCCTTGAATTGCCAAGATGAGTGTATCCTATCACAATAACTCAATGGTAAAAATGGGAAGATAATGTTCAAGTCCAATCCTAGCCATAGCCTAAATACTTGTCCTACAAGGACTCGTAACTAACTTTCCAACCTTTTTAAAACCCATGAGTTTATCTTTGTTTGTTTTGTTTGATTTTGAGTTTCGGTCTATTTTGGTAATGTTGTTTTTATGTGGATTATGGTATGTGATTTATTTGGTAAATGATTTAATTATAATATTTGGATTAATCATATAATTAAATATTATTTTATTAAAAAAATATTAAAGCATGAGAACATTTAATTAATTAAAAAATTAATTAAATATGTGCTTTAATTTAAAAGTCTTAATATAGAAGTCTAAATTTAGGAAATTGGTTAAAGATAAATTATAACATAATGACATTCAATTAATTATAAATTAATTAAATATGCACTTCAATTTAAAAGATTCAATTTAAAAGTTTAATTTAAGAAGTTGAACAAAAAGAAAATTACAAAATTAAAATATTCAAGATTTAATATTGCTTTATTATAATTATTTATTTAATAATAATAAAATTAAAGCCGCATTTAAATATTGAGCTTTGATTATTATTATCAATTTAAATAATAAACTATGCTTTAATTAGTCCTTGCACTAATTAATAAACTGGAGGAACTAAAATATAAAAGAATGAAATTTAAAGATAAAGTTATAGTTCTATTGTGACATAGTTATATTTATTTAATTTAATGATAATTATTCAAAAGTTTTATTTTAATAATAAACTCTAAATAATTTTATTAATTAAATTAATAAATATATTTTTAAAAACACTTCAAAAATTAATTAAAGAGAGAAATCTAATTATTTAAATTAAGATATTTTGTAATTAAATATCTAAAAGAGTTACGCATGAAAAGGTAAAAGGTAATAAAGTAATAAACAATAATTGATTAGTGAGTTCCATGTTATGATTGCACAATCAGAGCCCCAATTTAGGGGAGAACTCTTTATCAGAGATCTAGAGCTCATTTTGCAATTACATAGGTTTTGTGGAGCAAAAATTTAGAATTCGATCAAAAGAATTGTTGAAAATTTTAGAGGGTTTGAATTTGCATGCATTCAGAGATTGTCTTACGCTTTAGCTGTGGTTTTAAGTTAGGGTTTGAAAACCCATTGTAGAATTTTATTGAAAGATTTATCTACTTCATGTCTTCTTGGGTGTTTGCATATTGCTTGTTAATTTACTGTAGTGATTGTTAAATAAAGAATTATGTTGTAGATTTTAAAAAAAGGAAAACTTATTAATCAAGAAAAATTGATTGAGGAAAATTATAGAAACCTTGTAGAAAATTATGTTGTAGAAGCAGGAAATCTAGCAATGGTGGTGTGATGGTTTCTGTATCTGGCAAAGACATTGGCTACAAAAGTGGGAAAAATGGTACTAGGGTTTCTGGCAATGGTGGTTTAATTACTTCTGAATCTAGCAAGGATGCTAGTTGTGGAAGTAGGAAAATTGGTGCTAGGGTTTCTAGCAATGTTGGTGTGATGGCTTCTATATCTGGCAAGGATGCTGGCTACAAAAGTGGAAAAAATGGTGCTAGGGTTTCTGGCGATGGTGGTCTGATGGCTTCTGAATCTGGCAAGGATGCTAGCTATAGAAGCGAGAAATATGGAAATGGTGGTGTGATGGCTTCTAAATCTGGCAAGGATGTTAGCTATGGAAGAAAATCTTTTGTATCCCCTTTGATCCCTAGCTGTAAGTCAATTTCTCTTACTCTAGGGAATGAGTCACTTTTAGAAAAATAAGAACATTTGAGGGATCTGTCCAAGGATTCTATTATTTGTCACTTTAAAGGTTTTTGGCCCACTCTCTCAGAGCTCCATGTTTGGATTTTGAAGCATTGGGATCCATATATTACAGATTCTATCGAGATTTTCCCTTTGGTCAAGGGTTTTTTTCATTGTTACAGTTGTTAATCCAAAGGACAGGAAAGCTATTCTATGTGATCAAAATTTTTTTTGGGAGAACCACTTTCCTTTAATGGTTAAACCATGGCATCCAAATTTTAATCCTCAAACGAAGTCTTTCAAAATCTCTACTTGGTTAAGGCTTCCTAATTTTTTCTTCATTTTTGGGTGAATTCTATTTTTAGGGAAATTAGTGAGGCTTTAGGGGATTTCAGTATTGTTGATTCCCAATCTTTTGAGCATTTCCATTCTACTTATGCTAGGATTCTAGTGGATATTGATGTTTCTAAGGATCTCCCAATTGAGATTATTTTAAATCATTCAATGGGCTCTTGGACTCAGTTTCTTGATTATGAGGGCCTCTCTTTTAGGTGTAAAAAATGTTTCAATACTGGGCATATGGCTACTAAGTGTATGTATAAAAAAACTACAAATAAACAACCCTCCTCCTAGTCGAAGGGTGTATTGAACCAACATTATACAATAGACAAATCTTCTTTTCTAGTGGAAGAGGTTTCTAGATCTAAGATGGTGAATTCTTCCATTTCCAAGGTGGATGCTCAAGGTGTAAAATCTAGTACTCTTGGTGTAGATTCTGGCCAAGATAATGGTGTTGTGGGTCTTGGTGCAGAATTTGGTTGACATAATAGTGTTGAGGTTGCTGATTCTGGACATGGCAAGTTCCACTATGCTATGACTATTTCTGATCAAGGTGTTAAATTTGGTACTCTTTATATAGAATCTGGCTGAGATAATGGTGTTGAGGCTACTGATTCTGGACAAGGTAAGTTGCATGGTGCTACATCTATTGGAGCTGGTCATTGTTTGTCTGTTGTTGGAATTGGTAATAAGTCTACTGGTAGAAGTTCCATTCTGATGGAAGAAGAGATCTTAGCCAGTCCTTGTTATAAAGATGGGTTTCAAACTATTGGTAATTGTTCCAATTTGATGGAAGAAGTGAAGATAGATAGTCCTGGTCAAAAGGATGGGCTTCTTTTTGTTGCTACTGCTAGAACTGGTAAACAAACTAATGGTATCAGATCCAGTATGCTGGATGCAATGATGTCAATGATCCTTGTCAAAATTTGGATAAGTTTCCCTCTATTTTGGATTCTCAAAATTGGTTGTCAAAGGCTACGATGGTAGAGGAGGGGTGGATAACTATGACTACAAAAAGGTCTAAAAAGACCCTACCTCAATTTGATATGAATTTGCACTCTCACAAAAAGGGAGTGAAATTGAATTCTTAGTCCCCTTGGCTGGTTAAGTACTTCTTGTTGGTTTCTTTTCTAATATTTTTTATGCTGCTAGCCATAATGTTTTTCTGTTGCAGCATGCTTGTGGTTTAGATCCATATGGGATGTTTGGGCTTTATTTGAATATATTTTGGGTCTTTGTTATAAAGGGGTTTCGGGGTCCCCTCAAAACCTATTTTTACCTTAATCTAAAACCTTGTAGAAAATTATTGTGAATATATTCTTATAAATCCCTTTCTAATATAATGAAAATTTGATTATTGAAAATTGGAAGAAAACAATAAATTAAACCATTAGGGTTTCAATTTTAAATTTTTCATTAGAACCATAAGATTATCATGAATTTGCCAAGGTGACTAATTGTAAGTTGTGTAACAAGTGATAACATAGTAATTAAAATATTTTGCATAGCTCTTTTCCTTAAGATACATTAAAAAGTTAAGTTAGAGATTTTTCCTCATCCATGCCTTGAGTTCTTGTAAATATTAAGGATGAGATGGAGATGATACCTTGAGAGGTATGACTAGTTTCCTTGTCATCATGAGAGGGGATTTTGGTTTCGCATAGAGTCACTTGGGGCTAGGGTCCTAAGAGACTACCAAAGTAACCTTAGAGTTGTCTCGTGTGATGACACTCCATAGTATGTAGCTTGAGTCTCCTTCATGGTTTTTTTATATTTTCCTTTGGTGGTGTACTTGTTGGGTATTACTTTTTATGATTTATTTATTATGAGTTGTTACCTATTGATTTGATGTCATTTATTGTTGATAATTGACTTTTATTAATGAATGATAAATTATTCATTAATAGTGTTTTTTATTGTTAGAGTTAGTGATTGGCAATTTACTTTTATTAATGATAGTTGGTATCAGTTGGTCATTGTGCTTGTAACACTTGACATTGATTCTGAGGTGGTTGTATACTTTTGGTCTTAGTATTTGTATGTTGACTTGGTATATGTGTTGGTATTGGATGAGTGTCCTTTTGATTTTGATTATCTCTTCTTCTTAAGTAGTTTGTGTTACCCTTGAGGTAGTTTTGGATATCAGGATTCCATGCCTAGAATTATTTTATGATTTGATTATCTATGTGTGGATCATACATTATCTGTCCTGCATGGTGGGAGTGGGATCCTAATTATGTGACCATGTAGTTGAGATGCAGTGTATTTTTACCATTTAGGTCCCCTTCATATTGATAGATCTTGGATGCTCCTTCATACAATGGTACCATTTCCATTCTTCCTCTTATCTTGAAGACTTCTATTCATTTGATGTATCTATGTATCATCTATTTTGAGGTCCTATGAGATATTATATTGTATATTGATGTACTTGTATCTATTTTCACATACCTTATGACATGTGTAGTGGATGTTATTCATTAGATGTGCTTTCATATTATTAGTTGTACTTATACATTTGATTATATGATTATGGAAATTGTAATTGAGACTTAAACTTATTAATAAAACTTTCTTAAATGTGACTCAACATGAAAGAACCCTTGAGGAATTGAAATTGTACTTGTAATTTCTTATGTGTATTTGATGTGTATGAAAATATTGCTTTTGCATAATTGTTACTTTGATGTTGTTTAAACTTTTTTTTCAAATAGTTCAGTAAACTTTGTAACATATTAGGTTTATTTCTTTTGGATTCCCAACTGAGGCATTTAAACATCTTGTAGAAACTAGCCAAACCATGGAATGACCTCACCGTAGTGAAAGACCTTGGAGTAAGTCATTCTAGGATGACCTCCACCTTCTCTGGGTCCATTTTGAGACCTTAAACTAATACAACAAACTCCAAATAGACTAACTCCTTTTTGGAAAAACTACACTTCTTCAAATTAATCAACAATTTATCTTCCCTCAACCTTTCAAGGACACCATGAATGTGCAACAAATGAAAATATAATACAAATAGACAATAACAAATTTTCCCAAAAAAAAATTTTAGTACCTCATTCATAAGCTGCATGAAGGTGCTTGACACATTGTTCTGTCCAAAGGGTATGACTAACCACTCATATAGACCCTCTTTGGTCTTAAATGTAGTCTTTCACTCATCTACCTCTATTATATGTATTTGGTGGTAACCACTCTTGAGATCTATCTTTGTGAAATATTAGGCTCTACTCAAGCAGTCCAAAAGATCATCCATCCTTGGCAAAGGAAATCGGTAGATGATGTTTATCTTGTTTATAGCCTGAGAGTCTGTAGGCATCTTCCACTCTCCATCCTTCTTTGGTGCCAATACTACATATAGAATTAGGCTCTCTTGAGTCAAACCTTTCCTCAGTAGCTCCTAAGCTTGTATGTTCAACTCCTTGGTCTTAATAGGAGTCATCCTATGAGCAACCTTGTTAGGAAAACTAGCTCCAAGGACTAAATCTATTTGATGACTAATTTTCCTTACTAGCGAAAACCCTTCTTGAACATTATTAGATATAATATCTCCATACTCACTTAATAGACCCAAAATTTCAACTAGAACTTCACTACTACCTTCCTTATCATTTCTAGGAATTAAATCATAACACATATGTTGATGTTTCATATCATTCATGAATTAGCACTACTACGTACCTTTTCACCCTCTTTTATCAAGGGCTTCAACTTGTGACAAACTTCATCAAAGAATAGGTATTTTCATGACCATCATGTATAGAATGCCTATCATATTTCCATGGCCTTCCCAAGAACAAATGACATACATCCATGATGATGTCACAGAGAACCTTTTCATGGTAACTCCTTAATGTGAACTTTACCAAACATTGATCCATAACCAAGACCTTATGATCATCTTGCATCTAGGAAATCTAATATGAATGGGTGAATTTCTCCATCTTGAGCTTTAGATTTGAGACCATCTCCTCTGACACATCAATAATCACATCACATCATTTACACTCCCACTTGCACCTAGTATGAAACAAAATCCTTCTTTGTCCAAGTTCAGTCTCACCATTCAAAAAGACCCTTTCATTAACCAAAACTTCTCCTCTTTCTACATCATCTAAATGAGATGACTTAGCATCATCATCCACATGAGAAACCATTTCTTGACAATCAACTCTCCAATCTATCCTTCCTTGGCATTGAGGACACTCATAGGCATAATTCTTTATTGCAATGAAAATAGCTACCACAAAATCCTCCCTTTCCCAAACCTTGTCCATGCCCTCTACTTATTCCTCTTTGGTCTCCAAAGTTTTGATCACAAGAGTAGTTGAAACTCTCATTCCTCTAGTTTTGGTTGGCACCCACATCTTCATATTTCTTTTGGTCCTCATTTCGACCTCCAAATAACCTACCACTACCCCTTCCTCCTTGACCATGCCCTCTTTTCCTTCCATCAAACTTTTTGTTTAGCTTCTTCTCAACTCACGAGGTAAATTGATATGCCTCTTCAATTATGTTCATTCTAACCATACTTTGCTCCTCTTGAATGCTAGGCCTTAACCCATTAAGGTAACAAGAAACCTTCTCCTTATTTGCTTCCATATGTCCCATCCTAATAAGAACTCAGTAAAACTCCTCTATATATTCTTGGATATATTTTTCCACTTTTTGTAACCCTTGCACCTTCTTGAACAAATCAAGCTCATAGTCAATAGGGATGAACTACTTCTTTAGTTTGTCCACCACATGATCTAATCTTGTGATTTTATCCTTCCTCTTCTACTCATTTCTAATTAAAGCTCTTTCCACCATATTTTGGCATGGAATTTCATTCTAGCCATCACAAAATTAACCCTATCAGGGTCCTTGATATCCTCAAACTCAAAATATTCCTCTAGCTCATTGATCCAGTCAATCAACTCATCTAGGTTTAGATTTTCCAAAAATATTTTGATCTCAAGTTTAGGTCATTTTCCTAGCTTGAAAATGGCCTTAAAAGTCTTCTCCTCCACCTAGTTTAGGACTTCTCATTCTTCTTCTCCTTCCTACACAACATTTCCTTCATCTAAATTTTCCTCCTCACTTTCATCCCTTATGACAAGATTCATCCCTATATGGATCTCCTCTTGCAATGCATGAACTTGTCTCTAGAGGGCTCTAACCTTACATGGAACACCTTTGGCCCTTACACCACACTCTCTTCATGAAGGAATCTTCTAACTATCTCAAAACCCACAACTACATAGTCTTGGTGCAAATTGCCTCACATTCAACACTTTATCTACACACTCAGGAACTCTTGTTCTAATACCACTTAATGAGGGCACAACCCAATAGAAAATGAACACAATAGGAAAAGGATAATTTTATTATAAAAAATGATATGATATTATATTTAGTACAATGGAAATAGACTCAAATACATGTCCTATGGGCTTACAATATTATCAGATTCTGGAGAAAAACCCTTCTCATAGTACCTTCTCCAAAACTCCACTAAAATTTTGCCTTTATAATGCAAGAAATGACCTTAAGTAATATGAATTAGGTTTAAGGTTAGGTATACATTTTAGAATATTTCATTTGGCATCCACCACTAAAGTAGAAGTTCTAGAAGATATGTTAGAAGTTGGTGCAAAATTAGAAGAATCCAGAAATGGTAGTCCAGCTTTCGAAAGGCGTAACATTTGATTTGGGGCTCCAACTGACAAACTATTTACTTGTTATGGAAAGATCTCAAAGTTCTCTATAGCCCAATGGACTAGAGTAGATTTTCTTCCATTTTTTTTCCCATATGAGTCTTTTTAGTACCTCAAATCTAACTTGAAGTGTTCTTAGGAGGCCTCCAAGCAACTTAATCTTGTAATAACATTCAAACCGTAAAGCCTTTTAACCTAATTCTTTTTTAGTAATGATTTAAATAAAAAATATAATCATCTTTCCAAATTAAGCCTTATAAATAATCATAATTATAGTTGAATTACAAAATAACCTATTTTCTATACTAGCACATATCTTGAGGTGCTAAAAATGCTAACCCAACAAACCAATAGTGGAACTATGAGAGTTTGAATTTGTATTTGGCTCAAATGGGTATCTATAAATACAAAAAATAAAATTAAAAAATTAACACTAAGAATATTTTTGGGTGACACAAGATTTCCCTTACACCACTAGATGCTCATGCATCACAGTTTTCCAAACAAGATAAAGCACAAAATGACACCAGTAGAAAGTGAAGTGTTGAACAAACAAGTTCATGACTTCTTACATAAGGGGTTGATTCAAGAGAGTCTGAATCCATATTTTGTACAAGTAGTATTAGCACCAAAGAAGAATGGAGAATAGAGGACATGCACACATTTTTGGTGTATCAACTATTGAATACAATTTATTAATTGTGTATTATCTTTGAAGTCACACAAAATTTCATATCATTATTAGTTAGTATATCGAGCTCACTTGGGTAGTGAAGACAATTTTTTGTGTCTACCAAGCATTCTAGAGTTTGTTTATTAGAAGGCAATGTCTACCGAGTTTACTTAGTCATCTAAGGAATGTCTATGGAAGATGAGTGTTAACCGAGATCACTTAGTTAATGAAGAAAATGTTGGATGGAACTAGTGTTAATCGAGCTCCCTCAATTACCAAAGGATCTATGCAAGTATGTAGTGTTAACTGAGTTCACTTGGTTAATACAAGAAAATCATTTCTAAGTTAGTGTCTACCAAGAAGGGTTGGCTAACAAAGGATTTTCTTGTTTTGGCATATTGAGTTCAATTGATTTGATTGTTAGTTCTAGCCGACTAAGAAGATAAATATTAGTTATTGCAAGTTGTATTTGAGCCAACTTGACAATATGAAAGATATAAAGAAAAGGTCAAGTTGAGAATCTGAAGTGTGTGAATCAATGGAATATTTTTGAACATCTAATGATGCTAAGAGAAAGTGAATCAGAAAGATAAATAGAATATCCTTGAGAAGCTGAAAAGATATATTCGATCAGGAAGGATCAAGTATACAAGCCAAAATTGAGATCTGTAATCAACAATTTAGTTGCATCCAAATTAGGTCATGTCATTGTTACTCTCTAACCATTATAGCAGTGATCTAAATCTCTTAACAAAGTTGGCTTAACAACTATTTGTAAATCCTCTAACAAGGTGGTAGTTCTATTGAATTGTATAAAGACCTCTAACAAGGCCACTCCTATGAGGTTGATTAAATCCTCTAATAAGCTCACACCTAATAGTGTATTTTTTAACCTTTAATAGGGTTGTCTCCTAACAGGGCTCACTTTGGAAGAGTGAAAATAGTAACTAGTTGCAATTGGTGGTTTTTTTCAAATTGAGTTTCCATGTTAAATCTTGGTGTCTAATGTGTTCATGCTATTTCTTTTCTATGTTTGTAACTAAGTTAAAGTAATGGTAATCACAAATAATATCTTAATATTTGCATGCTAATTAATTATCGAGAAATTATAATGATTAACAAGTTATAGTATTTCTTTGTTTGTTGAGAATCAACACAATCAATTTTTGATAGAATTATTTTGTACTAACATCTAAAGGATATAGGATTTATTTTTGTAGTAATTAATTCACCCCTCCTCTCTTAGTTACCCCTCTTATATTTCCAACAATTGGTATCAAAGATTTTGGTGCTTACAGAGAAGGTTTCAAGGACCTAAGCTAAAGATCAAGATGTCTTACAAAAGAGAGATTCTCAAGTTGAATAGAGATAATTTTGCAGCATGGAAAGGACTTATGAGCTTACATTTGGCTACTATTAGCGATTCAATTCTAAATATCTTGATGCTGAATAGAAGACTCCCACTGGAACATTATTAGTAGAAGATATTGCTGAAAAGAAGAATCATAACATCATCATGATTGATATTGCATTTGCTCTTAGTTACGTAGAATTTGATGAAGTAAAAGACTGCAAAATAACATATGAAATGTGGAAAAAATTGAAAGACATCTATGGAGGAGATGACAATGTAAGAAGAACTAAAGAAGAAAGACTCAAAGGTCATTTTGGTCAGATGAAAATGAGAGAAGATGAAAACATTGTAAAATATGTGGAAAGAATCAAAGCAAGTGTGAGTGCAATCAAAGCATTTGGAGGAGACATTGATGAAAAAACAATTGGAAGCTAGGTACTTAGAACTCTTTTTCCTATTTATGCAATTAGAGTATTTATCTATTCAAGAGATGAGATGTGATTCAAATAACAAAATATCTTTGGATGTTGTAGTTGGAAGATTGATAGGTTTTGAGTTAGATAACTGTGATAACTATGTTCCTAGTTCCAAAGGTATTGAGTCTATATTTGAAGCTAAACTCTCACTTAAGAAAATGAGTAAGAAATCAAAGACCAGTCAATCAGGAAGTGAAGAAGAAGAAGAAATAGAAGAAAGTTTAGATAGTGATCTTGAAGTTTTTGAAGCCCTACTTACAAGAAAGTATTCCAAAGGAAAAGGAAAGTACAAAGGTAAAGTTCCTCTTATTTGTTTTTCTTGTGAAGAAGTTGGTCACATTTTTGTAAGGTGTCTAAATAAAGAAAACAAGGATGAAAAGAAAATCAATAAACACAAAAGCAAGAAGGATTTCAAGAACTATAAGGACTAAGGTAAGAAATCTTTTTCTATAGCTAAAGATTTTGATAACAGTGAAGATGAAATGGTATGTATTGTTGTAAAAGATGAGCCTGATGATGAAGAAGATAAAATGACACTTATCTCTCATGTTAGAAAAATGATACATGGATTATTGATAGCGGCTATTCACATCATATGACTAGAGATAATAAAAAATTGAGCACTTGGAATATTATGATGGTGGTAGTGTGAGATTCAAAAACAATGAACCTTATAACATAAAAGGAAAAGGATATATTTCTTTGACTAAAGAACTTATATGTGATAATGCTTATTGGGTTGAAGGATTAAAGCATAATCTATTGAGTGTGACTCAATTGAATAACATTGGATTTAAGGTAGAATTCGTGGATAGAAAGGCCAAACTATTGGATGGAAAAGGAAATTTGGTTGGATATAGCAAGAAAATAAAAGGTAATATATTTTATCTTGATCTCAGTGAAAGTTCATGTTTTATTACTCAAATAGAAGAAAGTTTTTTATGGCACAAAAGATTATGTCATGTAAACTTTGATAATTTTATTAAGATAAGAAAACATAAAAGAGTAAGAGGTATTCCTAGTTTGAAGAAACCTGATATGGGTCTATGCAAAAATTGTCAAATTGGTAAGATGGGAAAGACTAGTTTCAAAAGAAAGAATTATCATTAAAAAGAAGTCTTAGAGCTTGTGCACATAGACTTATGTGGACCTATTGGAATTCTTGATGAGGAAGTCTACATTGAAAAACTCAAAGGTTTTGTAGATCCTAGCAAAAGCGATATGTTCTAAAAATTACACAATGCATTATATGGACTCAAGAAAGCTCCTAGAGCTTGGTATGAAAGACTTCATAATTACTTGGTACAGATTGGCTTTCAAAGAACAAATGATAATAATAGTCTGTATATCAAAGAAGGACTAGATAAAAGGATTGTGTTGGCAAAAATATGTGTTGATGATACCTTATTCATAGGAAATGATGACATGTGAAAAATTCTTTTAGAAGAAATGAGTAAATAATTTGAGATGTCTATGTTTGGAGAAATAAAATTATTTGTTGGATTATAGATTTAGCAGAAGAAAGGTGGTATCTACATTACTCAATCTAAATATATAAAGGAAATGCTAAAGAAATTTGGAATGGAAGATTCAAGACTAGTTGGAACCCCTATGTCTACCATACATAAGCTCTCTAAGAATGATTATTCTAAAGAAGTAGATTAGACTACATATAGATCAATGATTGGAAAGTTGCAGTATGTAGTGCACACAAGGCCTGATATTGCATTAGTAGTCAGTATGGTTGAAAGATTCTCAACAAATCCCAAAGACAATCGCATAATGGCAATCAAAATAATCATGAGATATTTGAAAGGTACTAAAGACTATGGCTTATGGTACAAAATAGGAGGTAATTTGGACTTAAAGGGATTCACTAATGCTGATTGGGTAGGAATTATTGATGATAGAAAAAGTACTAATGGAGGATCATTCTTTCTTGGTAAAAGACTAGTGTCTTGGACAAGTAAGAAAAAAATTTATATCTCTTAGTTCACAATAGAGGCAGAGTATGTGGCAACAATAGTTAATTGTTCTAACATTTTTTGTTCAAACAACTAATGATAGGTATGAAGGTAGAGATCAAGGATCCAATAGTCATATAATGTCATAACAGCAGTGCAATTGATATATCAAAGAATCTAGTGATGCATACCAAAACAAAGCACATTGCTATAAAATATCACTTCTTAAGAGAATTGGTGAAAGATAAAGAAATCAGATTGGAATATGTAAATACAAAAGAACAAATTACTGACATATTCACCAAGCCATTACTTAAGGACACATTTTTGTATCTAAGAGGTAAGCTAGGGGTCATTCCCCTATATAAAGCTCACTAAATGAAGTTTAGTGATGCATCAACCAGAGCATATTGAAGATCAATCAGTTGGTGTAGTATTGACAAGGCCATATTGCAAATGAGGTACATTGATTTTCACTAAGTATTGTCTTTTGCATGTGTTGTCAAAGAGGGAGAAGTATACTATCATATCTCATAGAAATTTTGTTGAAAATATGGAGAAGTGTGCTATCATAGTAAAGAGATGTCATAGAGGGAGATTGGAAGAGAAGAATTATGAAAAGGGGAGAATGAACTTGGCAGAAGTTCTATGCAGACAATTTTTTTCTAAAAGAGGGAGAAACTAAAGGTAGAAAGAGTTCACACTGATAGAGGGAGTTCTCATGGATGAGAATTAGAATGAAAGTAAGGATATGTTCCTTACTTTATTCTTGTTCCAAAAAATACATTCATTGTAATATGACATGTTGTGTTTCCATCAATGCCAAAGAGGGAGATTGTTGAATACAATTGATTGATTGTGTATTATCTTTGACGTTACACAAAATGTCATATCATTATTAGTTAGTGTATGTTGAGCTCACTCGGGCAGTGAAGATAATTTTTTGTGTCTACCAAGCATTCCAAAGTTTGTCTAGTTTAGAAGGTAGTGTCTACCGAGTTCACTTGGGCATCTAAGGAAATTTTGCAAAAGATGAGTGTTAACCAAGCTCACTTGGTTAATGAAGAAAATGTTGGATGGAACTAGTGCTAACCGAGCTCACTCAGTTACCAAAGGATCTATGAAAGTATGCAATTTTAACCAAGTTCACTTGGTTAACATAGGAAAATCATTTCTAAGTTAGTGTCTACCAAGCAAGGTGAGCTAATGAAGGATTTTTTTATTTCGGCATATTGAGTTCAATTGATTTGATTGTTAGTTCCAGCTGACTAAGAAGATGAATATTAGTTATTACAAGTTGTATTTGAGGTGACTTGACAATATGAAAGATATAAATAAAAGTTCAAGTTGAGAATGTGAAGTGTGTGAATGCATGGAAGATTTTTGAAGACCTAATGATGCTGAGAGAAAGTGAATTAGAAGGATAAAGAGAATATCTTCGAAAGGCTAAAAAGATATATTTGATTAGGAAGGATCAAGTATACAAGCCAAAATTGAGATCTATAATCAGCAATTTAGTTTCATCCAAATTAGGACATGTCATTGTTACCCTCTAACTATTGTAGCAGTGATTTAAATCTCTTAATAGAGTTGGCTTAACAACTATTTGTAAATCCTTTAACAAGGTGGCAGTTCTATTGAATTGTCTAGAGACCTCTAATAACACCACTCCTAACAGGGTGATTAAATCCTCTAACAAGATCACACCTAATAGTGTGTTTGTTGTAACCTTTAATAGTGTTGGCTCCTAACAAGGCTCACTTCAAAAGAGTGAAAATAGTAACTAGTTGCAATTGATTGTTTTTCCCAAATTGGGTTTCCACATTAAATCTTAGTGTCTAATGTATTCATGCTATTTTTTTTATGTGCTTGCAACTAATTTAAATTAATGGTAATAAAAGATAACATCTTAATATTTGCATGCTAATTAATTACCTACCAATTATAGTGTTTACTGAGTTACAACATTTCTTTTTTTTTGAACATCAGCAGAATCAAGTTTTGAAAAAATTATTTTGTACTGACATCTAAGGGATCTGGGATTTGTTCTTGTAGTAACTAATTCACCCCTCCCATCTTAGTTAATCCTCTTATATTTAAAACATCAACAATATCACAATCAAGTACATATTCTCATTGCCAAATATAGATGATATTATGGACTATCTAAGTGGAGCTGTGTTTTTCACAAAGATATATATGAAGAGTGGGTACCTTCAAATTTGCATTAGAGAAGGAGATGAGTGGAATACTACCTTCAATACAAGGGAAGTATTATATGAGTGGTTATTCATGCATTTTGGGCTATCCAATACACTAAGCACTTTCATGAGGTTCATGAATGAGGTACTAAAAGAGTTTCTAGGTTAGTTTTTCATTGTTTACCTAGATGATTATTTGATCTTTAACATGATATTGGAGGAGCATTTAATGCATATGCATAACATGTTTGATAAGTTGAGGGAAGAAAAACAACTAATAAATCTAAAAAAGTGTAGTTTTGTGAAGGTGTTGGTGTATTTGGGATCTCTAGTATTAGTATAAGGTGTGAAAATGGACCTTGATAAAGTGAAGGCTATCCTTGAATGACCTACTCCAAGGAGTGTGAATGATGTAATTAAGATATTTCCTCAGGCTAGCTAGTTTTTAAAGAAAATGTATAAATGGTTTTAGCAGTATTTATGGACCTTTGATTGAAATAGTGAGAGGGAATAGGAAATAATTTAAGTGGACTATAAGAGTACATAAGGGTTTTAATATATTAGAATAGAAAGTTACAGAGCAGCATTTTTTATGACTTCTAGATTTTAACAAGGTGGTTCATGTAGAATGTGATGCTAGTGGCATTGCAATAGGAGCTATTTTAAGCCATGAAGATAGACCTGTAGCTTATTTTAGTAAGAAATTGAATGATGCCAAAAGAAAATATTTTATTCATGATCAATAATTTTATGCTCTAGTTCATGTGTTCAAGAATTGGAGACTTTATCTTCTTCCTAGGGAGTTTATTCTATATATTGATAATCAAGCATTGCAATATTTAAATAGTAAAGGAAAATTCAACCAAAGGCATTTCAAGTGGGTTGATTTTTTATAGAGTTATACATTTTTTTTGAAACATAAGAGTGGGAAGACTAACAAAGTTGTAGATGCTCTTAGTAGAATAAAAAATTTTGCTGACATAAATGTAGATTAAGGTGGTTGGGTTCAAGAAACTCCAAAATTTGTATTTAGAGGATCCTAATTTTCGCAAAGCTTGTACAAAACTTGTAACACTTGACATAAAAAAGTGGTTGGATTTCATAATCCAAGATGATATGTTGTTGAAAGGAAATCAATCTTGCATGCCTTGAAGTTCTATGAGGGAGAATCTCAACGAGGATAAGCCTAATGGAGGATTGGATGGACATTTTGGGAGAGATAAGGTCATTGCTTTGATTGCTAAGACTTATTGCTAGCCAAACTTGATGTAAGATGTGAAGAAGTTTGTGCAAAGTTGTAGAGTATGTTAGATGGAAAAAGGAATAAAGAATAATAGTGGGTTGTATCAGCCATTACTTGTAGTAGAGAATCAGTGGGAGGATGTTATCATGGATTTTCTTGGTTTACCAAAGGCGCAATGAGGGAATGATTTCATACATGTGATGGTTGACATATTTTCAAAGATGACACATTTTATTCCTTGCAAGAAGACTAGCAATGTTGTTCATGTGGCAAAGTTGTTTTTTAGAGAATTGGTGAGACTACATGGTGTGCCAAAGAATATAGTTTCAAATTGAGATACTAAGTTTGTTGGGTATTTCTAGCATACATTTCAAAGAAATTGAAGATAGATTTGAAGTTTACGTTTATCACATTATCCATAGATTGATGAACAAACCAAAGTTGAGAATTAGAGTGTAGGGAATTTTTTCTGATGCTTGATTGGTGATAAACCAAAGGGTTGGGATCTAATTTTAACATAGGTAGAATTTGCATATAATAATTATGTCAATAAGACTATTGGTAAATGACCATTCAAGATTGTATATGAGAGAAGTCCTAGAAATGCATCTGAATTGAGGCAATTGGATAAAGGACAAACAAGTGGTGCTGAAGAAAAATAATTTGTTGAACATTTGAAGAATATCCATGAGGAGGTGAGGAAGCACATTATTAAGATGAATACTTAGTACAAAGATAAGGAAGATGTGAAAAGGAGGTATAAGGAAATTAGATTAGAGATGATGTCATGGTTCATTTAAGAAAGGGACATTTTTTAGTGAATACATATAATAAGCTAAAAATGAAGAAGTTTGGATTTTACAAAATAGTGAAAAGGCATGATTCCATAAATTCCTATGAAGTAGAGTTTCCTACTGAACTAAATATTCACCAATATTTAACATTTCACATTTGATAGGTTATTATGAAGGAGGCGATGGAGATGAAGTTATTGAAGTGGAGTGGAGTATTCCACCAGCTAGTTCAACTACAAAGGAGATTGATGAAATATTGGAAAAAGTACAAGGAAAAAAACTTATGAAGAGTACCTAGTCAAATGGAAAGGGAGGCTAGTAGAAGATTCATCATGGCTAGAAAGGGAGGATGTTCACTATCTCCATTTTCCTCTAAATACCTAAGATGTGATGGGGTCACTTCTCAAATTACCCTGGGTGTCTGATGCATGATGATCATGGATGGAATAGCAATCTTGTATCACCCAAAAGGATTTCCTTTTTTTTCTTGAATAAGGGTTATCTTAGTGTAGAGTTGTTTTTTTTGGTGGCTTTCTACTAACTAAGTCAATCATACAAGCTTAGAATGTCCTAATTTCATAGGTGGATGTTCATCTTGGATATATCAACCTACTAGTTGAGGCTTAGTATCATATCATGAGTATTCATAGATTTATTATGGATTTTTGGTGTGTAATTCTGGTATAAAAAATTTAGACTCATTGATGAATTCCTTAAAGGGCCCAGATGGGCTCTAATATGGGGTTGGCTAGAGCTTGTGTGAGTCGGGCTCTATTAATTAGAAGCCACAGATTTTGAAAATTGGTTATAATAGCCAATCAAAGAAACAATTCAAAATTTATGGCCTTTTGAAGTTGGGCCAACAAAAATTTTCAAAATAAGTGTCAAAGGTGTATCAAGTCAACTCTATATATGATTTTAGAGTTATTTGGTCTTAAGGGAATGGATTTGATGTCTAGAAACTTCTAGGATGGTGTAAAAATGTCTATTTAATGAATGCTCATACATTATTCAGGACATTCACAACCTTGTGTTGTAAATTATTGTAAGGAAAATGCCCATGTGGGTTGGCATGTGGTATTTCAAAAACAAATTATTCCACATTTGCAACGATGATAAGAACCCCATATTTTTTCTCATAAATTGTTGTTATTTCTTTCTTTTTGTTATGTGTTTTTGGATTTTCAGGGAAGAACCCTTCATAAGAAAGTTGACCTAATATTCATTTGTAAATCATTTAATCAAGGTGACATTCTAATGGGATGTTCTTAATCCCTTTAACCATGCCACTCCTAATAGGGTGATTAAATCCTTTAACAAGGTCACACCTAAAAGTGTGTATTGTACCCTTTAATATGGTTGGATCTTAACCAAGCTCACTTTAGAAGAGTGAAAATTAGGTAGCATGTTACTAGTGGTTTTTCCCAGATTGGGTTTCCATGTTGAATGTTTCATACTTGTGTGAATATTATTTGAGATGTTTTATTGTTTAATGTTTTACATTCTAGAAGTTGGTTACTATTGGGATAATGAACTATATGTTATTGAATGTTAAGTTTCTACAAAGACCGATCTATTGAAAGAATATATCTATTTTTTTGGAAGTATTCAAAAGTTTAGTTGGTAAATTTAGACTTGAGGATAACTTATTCACACCCCCCCCCCCTTTCATGTAAGCATAATATTAAAAACCCAATAATAAATATAATCCATACTAATCTCTTCAACATCCATTAAATAAATTTATGATTTAGAGGCATCTCATGAAGTAACACAAAATATGCTTCAACAAGTTTATCAATATATCTCCATTCATACAGTATGATTTCTATATTGGATTATGATTATTATATCTTCCAAAACATATCCAAATATAATCCCAATCCAACTTTCCTTTACATGTTATGGTCTCTATACCAAGACCCATGTTTATTGTCATAAACTAGAAATGATACATATAACCCTTCATAAAAATCCAATATCTTTCATAAAACAAAACCAAATAATTCCAAACCATTTTCATATTAATCTTTATGAATCTATTTTTCAAATATGTGAGCCATTCATTCTTCCATTCAATAAATCATTACATGCATACAAATTCATGCCCACAACTCCATTGAAGATATTAAAATACCATTTTCTACTTAAAGATTTATAACTTCCAAAAATCTACATAAAAATAACCTAAACTAAAAGGAAAAGAAATATTATTCATATATCTTTCCAATGAATCTATTTAGAGGTCATAATTCATTAATATGTGTATGTACCAAGCGCTACAACATGATTTTTGTTAGAGAATCTTAAATTTGCAAACAAAATATGCTTAACTTCCTCAAAACTAAATTAAATTAATCCAAAACAAAAGGAAAGAAAATACAAGTCATCCTAATATCCAAATATATAACTTATATAGGGTTTCAAGGCCGTAACTATCTATGCAAGGCCTGGAAACAACATAAAAATAGTGAACACCAGTCAATATAGCTAGGAATGAATGCACAAACTAATACCAAAATATTCTATTTCTTCTCATTCTAATTTGAAATGGACAATACAAATTATGTATAAAATTTTAGGAACTAACTTCCCTTATGACCTTGCATCTTCCTTTTACATCATATTTTTCATATTGTCATATTTTATGACAATACTTACATATTTGACAAATTTTACAATTTTTTCTTTCAACCTTACATTATTATTAAAATTGACTCAAATTAATTTAATACATCATGAAAAACCAAAATTAAATTAAATTTATCATATTATTTAATTTTTCCTCCTAGCATTCATGTCTTCTTAGGTGCTCCTACACCACACTCCCGAGTTTGAAAAATTTCAATGTCCCATGGAAATGCTCTAGTGAGAATGTATAAACAAACCTATTGCCTCTTTGTGTTCATCACTGGATTGATTCCTCCACTACTTTCTCTTTATCCTTTCAACTATGACTTGTATCTATGGGTTTTATGTTGGCTTCCTCCAAGGCATATCTCTCATCTAAAGTTCACTCCTCCATGCCATTATAAACACCAACTTTTATCCCTCACCTGGGAGTCCTCTCTTGCCTCCCTCCCAAGTCTCTTGGAGACACAAAATGGACCATCTCCTATGGCCCTTTTGGTATATTTCCATTTCAACCTATTTGCAGTGAGTGAACCTACACCAGCAACCAAGTAACTTCACAACAAGAATCAAAATACCCAACACTGCCTAGTGTAGATTATCTTCTATCTACATGCTTAGAATATTTTTAGCTCTAATACCAATTTGATGCAAGTAGAATATTAAGAACCCAATAATAAATATAATCCATGATAATCCCTTTCATATCCATTCAATAAATTTATGATTTAGAGGCATCTCATGAAGTAACACAAAATATGCTTCAACAAGTTTATCAATATATCTTCATTCACATAGTCTAATTTCTATATTGGATTACTTTATTCATAGCTTTTGTTCTCTACCTCTTATTTAAAAATCCTTTGGATTTTTTTGTTCAAAATTATATCTTCCACAACATATAGAAGGCTAAGCTCAATCCAACTATTCCTTTACATGTTATGGTCTCTGTACCGAGACCCATTTTTACTGTCATAAACTAGAAAGTATACATGTAACTCTTTATAAAAAATCCAATATCTTTCATAAACCAAAAAAAAAAATTGAAAAAAAAAATCATATTAATCCTTAGAGAGTCTATTTTCCAAATATGTAAGTCATCCATTCTCCCATTCCATAAATCATTGCATGCATGCAAATTTATTCCCACAACTCCATTGAAAATATTCAAAAATCAGTTTCTACTAGAAGATTCATAACTTCTAGAAAAGTATGCATAAAACAACCCCAAAAAAAGGAAAATAAATATTATTCATATATATTTCAAATGAATCTATTTAGAATTTATAACTCATTAATATGTGTCTATACCAAGCACTGTAACATGACTATTTTCAGAGAATCTTAAATCTACAAATAGACGCTTTCACTAAAATATGCATAACTTCCTCAAAAGTGAATGAAATAATCAAAGAAAAAGGGAGGAAAAATATAAGTCATCCTAATATCCAAATATATAACTTGTATAGGGTTTACATGCCATAACTATATGTACAAGGCCTAAAAACAACATAAAAATAGTGAACTCCAATCAAAATAGCTAGGAATGAATGCATAAACTAATATTAAAATACTCTTTCTTCTAATTCTGATTTGAAATGACCAATACAATTTATTTATAACATTTTAGGAATTTAGAAACCATTCAAATTCCCTTCTAACCTTCCATCTTCCTTTTGCATCATATTTTTCATATTGTCAAATTTTATGACAATATTTACTTACATATTTGATAACGTTTACAATTTTGTCTTTCAACCTTACATTATTGCTCAAATTGAGTCAAATTAATTTAATACATCATGAATAACCAAAACCAAATTAAATTGAATATTTTATTTTTATTTTTTTAAAGAAAAAGTGGCAAGCCATTATAATATTTATTAATCTGATTCAACGAGGTCAACTGGGAAAGAATCAGTAAAGAAAACCTAGCATCACCCCTAAAGTTTACATGTATGTATATATTAATAGCAAAAAGATTACAAAGGGTTATCACCCATCTGAAGATAACTCACTCTAAACTTCTGCATTATACAAATACAATAAGTTTGACAACAAATAGATTTAGAGTAGCAACATAAGAGATACCCCCAATTGAAAGAAGAGTAATTCTAAGATGAACCCTTAAAACAATGCTTTGATAATCTGCCCAATCTGTAAGAATACAAACAGAGGTGCCAAAGACCAACAAAGGGGATTCCGTAGCCAAATCATGAAATTGAACTATGAACTAGCCAATCTAAATCAGAATTTGGCACTCTGATAGAATCCCAAAGATTCTGTTCCAATGGTTGTGAAGTTACTGCCAATGCATTTAGCTGAGTGGGGGATGAAGCATAATGATCCGATAGCAAGTAAATCATGGCCATTCTAATTGACATGATTCTTTCCACCATCCTCTCACCCAATAACTGTGGATTAGAAGGCAAATATTGTTTCAAATAATTGATATTGCCATTATCCATGGTTTTCTTCATTGCCTCAAAAACAATATAAAATTCATGCTTTTGCAAAATTTGAAAATGTGAAAATAGACCACCAACCAAAGCCATACCATTCCATAAATCATATTTCTACATGGCCATCTCCAACTTATAATCCAGTAAGAAATGTGGTAGAATTACCTTATGAGCCAATCCTTGAAGTAACTCCAGAGATTGTAGAAGGTCCATAGCATTGGAAAGGAAAATAGATATGACCTAGGAAGGATATAAAAACACAAGTGCTAAGGGACAGAGAAGCTCCTCACTAATGATGCACCAAATGGCTGAATTGACCGAGTGTGAGTTCAAAGTGAACATTTGACACAACACCTAATCCATTATATGCTTAGGAAGCACAACTTCATCTAATGCTCGTTGTAGCCAAATCCAATTTTTTTTGGCATAACTAAATGATGTTGCATATGACATGTTGTGCAAACTAAATCAGTATCCCACCAAGAATTAATTTTTCAACACAATCTCAGCTTACAGATTGTATTTGCCTAATTAAGCCTTTGCAAATATTTTTTGAAGATGATGCAGAGAGTCTTACTAAATAATCAAATTGCAACTTTTCATTTAATCTCTCCAGTGATGTTCTAATCCTGCCTATAAATAGTACTACAAATATTACTCCTTAAATATTTGGATTTTTTTGCATGAAGCAATCGACCAACATGATTTCAAAATTGAATATCATCAGATAATAAAAGATTTGGATCCTGCAAAAAGTACTTTAAAAGTCATATCAGTGTAAATGCTTTGAATAAAAGCATGCGACATTAAATTCATTTGCATACGACAAAAACTTATAAATAGGGTTACTCGGCATTAGAAACACTCAATGACTCAGCATTTGAATAAAGACTCAGTAACTCAGCACTAATTACTTTTATGCCAACTCGGTTCCTGAAAAGATCTTGAATACTTGGCACTATTGAAGAATTCGGCACCTTAAGCCTGAAGAACTTGGCACTAGTTATCAGTATGCCAACTCGACACCTGAAAGATCCTATATTCTCAACACTACAGAATAAATTGGCACCTATAGTGTGAAGAGCTCGACATCTAAAAAATTGACCAAGCTTGGCTCACAATGAAAAATACTAAGGAGCTCGGCACCTGAAGAATGATGTATAGCTTGGCACATGAAACAAAATTACTTAGCTTCTGAAGATAACTTGCTTATCTCAAATAGAACTCGACACCAATTATCAAAATGCCAACTCGGCACCTAAAAAAATCTAGTACACTCAATACTATAGAATAACTCGGCACCTATAGTATGAAGAGCTCGACAGCTGAAAAATTGACTAAGCTCGGCTCATAATGAAAATTACTAAGGAGCTCGACTCCTAAAGGAAAATGCATAGCTTGGCACATGAAACAAAATTACTCGGCATCTTAAGAAAATTTCTCATCTCAAACAATACTATTATTAGCTTCTGAAGAAAACTTTCTTATCTCAAACAAAACTCAGCACCAATTATCAAAATGCCAACTTGGCACCTAAAAAGATCCAGTACACTTGGTACTGCAGAATAACTCGGCACCTGTAATGAAGAGATCGATAGCTAAATAATTGACTAAGCTCAGCTCACAATAAAAATTACTAAGGATCACGGCTCCTGAAGGAAAATGCATAGCTCAGCACATGGAACAAAATTGCTCGCCATCTTAAGAAAACTTGCTCATCTCAAATAATACTATTATTAGCTACTACCATGTCATTATGAATAAGATTTTTTAAGACCTTATGTTGCTCAATAAAAGGTAGAGAATGAAAAGTGGAAACATTAACCCCATCACAACCCAAATTTGATAAAAAATTTGCAACTTTGTTCCCTTCACGATAAGTATGCGAGAGGAAAACTTCCAAACATTCATCAAGGAGTCTCCAAATTTGATTGAGAACATACTTTAGTTTCCAAGAAATAATGCGTCTATGAATACAAGCATCAATTATAACTGAAGAATCCCCTTCAATATGAAGCTTATTAAAATAACCTTGTTTAGCTAATACGAACCCAGCCAACAAAGCATGGGCCTCAACAATATTTTTTGTATCAATAGGTAGAGGAGATACATTGATTGCTACAACCTTACCAAAGTAATTTCGAATACAAACCCCAAATCTTGAAGGACCAGGATTACCTCTAGAAGCACCATAAAAATTTAGCTTCCAAAAACTAGAAGATGGAGGTCTCCAACTGTTCTTCCTGTGTAAGATCTGAGCTGGTGATGGACTAATCTTCCACCCATTAGGGATAAATAAAAGTTTCCATTCCTGAACAAGCTATGAATCCCAATGAGTCACAATCAGATTAAAATTAGTCCTTTTCAAATTGGAATTAGTCACTTTTGAGATAGACCTTTCAATACCATATAAGACAATATCTAATGGAAGGGATTCCTTTCTAAAGATACGTTTATTTCTTTCCCACCAAATAGCCTAAACTACCAAGGCTAGAACACATTTCCAAAGATTTGCAAACAATGATTTTTGATAAAGAATTGGCCAGACTTGAAATAGATCCCAGAGATTATTAGGCAAGGAAGTAGATTATTGGCTCAAAATAAAGCACCAACATTGATAAGAAAATGAACAAGAAACAAAAAAATGATCCACAGTTTCATCCTGTTCCTTACAAAGAACACATTTAAATGGCTTAGCAATTTGTAGTCTATTCAGTCTGTCACTAGTTAAAATCCTGTGTTTTAATGCTAGCCATGCAAAACCCTACTTTAGGTAGAACTACCAAATTCCAACAAAATGAAAAATCTCTTGATGAAGGTTTGTTCAAATCAATATGTTGTAGAATTTTGTATCCCTCTTTCATTGAAAATTTACCATCCTTAGCTGGAGCCCAAAAAATCCGATCTTGGGCATCAAAAAAGTAGACTAATCTTGAGTTCAAAATATTTTGAAATTGGTTAATTTCCTGAAATGAAAGAGGCAACTTAGTTGGGTCTTTCCAAACTATTTTATTTAAAAATTCAGAAACATATTCCACATATTGATTCAACTGGGTCCCCCAATGGATTTCTGCAACATGAATAATATTCAAAGAAATCCCACTTTGAGATAAGTGAATTTGACCATTCCAAGAATCATTCCAAAAGTTAATACTAAGTCCATTGTTAACTTCCCAGGAAATATAGTCAATTATGATTTTGTGTGAAGCTATCATAAAGTCCCAAATAACTAAACCTTTTGGTGGATTAGAAATCATTAAGACTCTAGAGGGATCATTGTTATCTAGATATTTTTGCTGCATAATTTTACACCATGTGGACTGAGACTTAGAATACATATGCCAAATCAATTTCCCACCAAATGCCTCATTTCTGAATGAAAGATCATGGACTCCAGCCCCTTCGACATTAGGAGTGTGTGACATATCTTGAAAAGAGACAATTGGAATCTTTCGAGAATCATCCAGGTTACCCAACCAGAGGAAACCTTTGATTTATATTGTTAATGTTGGCCTCCTAGTATTCTCATCTTCTTAGGTGCTCCTGCACCACCCCCCACCTTGTCATTTATTCTAAATTCATTCTAACAATTGGTATCAGAGATTATGATGCTTGTAAGGAAAGTTTGAAGGGACTTAAATTTAAAGATCAACATGTAAAGAAAGAAGTTACCCAAGTTGAACAAGGAGAAATTCGCTACATGGAAAAGTTTGATGAAGTTGCACTTTGCTAAAATTGGAGATTCACTATTATATTACCTAGATTATAACTACATAGTAGAACCAACACTTATGAAAACCCAATAGATAAAGGAGAAATAAGAACACAATCATAGAATGTTGGAGATTACATCTTCACTAAGTTACTTATAGTTTGATGATATAAAAGGATGCCCTACTGCAAAGAAACTATGGGACAAATTGGCAAAGATCCACGAAGGAGACAAGAATGTAATAAGAGCCAAATCAAAAATCTTGAGAGGAAAGTTTGATGAAATGAAGATGGTAAAAGGTGAGAAAAATTATCAATATGTTGGAAGAATCAAATAAGTTGTGAATTCTATCATAAGATCGGATAGAAAGATTAGTGATGAGACTGCGATCAACAAGGTACTGAGAAATTTACTTTTCATTTATTCTATTAGAGTTTCTACAAAATAAGAACTGATATGTATTCTTGGTAATGATCTAACCTTGGATAGCCTAGTTAGTAGACTTAATGTTTTTGAATTGTCAAATTTTGATAATTATACTGTTATTGTTATTAAATCTTCTTTCAAGTCACAATTGGTTTTACATGAGTCTAAAAATAACAAAGGAAAGAATAAGGATAGTGATAGTGAATCATCTAATGATGATCTTAAGGATCTTGAAGCATTAATGACTAGAAGACTACTAAGAGGCAAAGAAAAGTTCAAAAGTAAATTTCCAATAATTTGTTTTCAATGCAATAAAGTTGGCCATATTGTTGCAAGATGTCCTAATAGGGATGACAAGGATGAAAGGAAAGATATAAATTTTAATGGAAGAAGATATGGAAGAGACAAAAAAGAATACAAAGACTACAACAGTAAAGGTAATAAATCTTGTTATAGTGCTGAAGAAGAAACCGATAGTGATTTTGATAGTCACGATGAAGAAGTTTTTTATGTTTCTATAAAAGATGATTCTAATGAAGATGAGAAAATTGCACTTATTTCATATGTGAGTAAAGGTGATAGATGTGTAATTCCTAGTGGTTGCTCACATCACATGACTTATGATAAAAGTAAGTTTTTAACCTTAGAACACTATAAAGGAAGTTGTGCTAACTTTGGTAATGATGCACCATATCTTGTGAAAATTAAAGGATCAATAAGATTGACTGATAAGATCAAATTAGATAATTCTTATTGGGTTGAAGGACTGAATTACAATTTATTGAGTATTGCACAGTTGAATACTTTAGGTTATAGAGTTGAGTTTCAGCACAAGAAGGCTAAGATCTATGATGGTTCTAGTAAATAGATTGGAAGTGGAGAACAAACAAGAGGTAACTTGTTCTAGTCAGACCTATCTAATGATACATGTTTTTTTGAAAAATATAAAGACATTTGGTTATAGCATAAGAGGCTACCTCATGTCAACTTTGATAATTTGGTAAGCACTAGTAAGATGAAAAGAGTAAGAGGGCTACCAAAATTAAAGAAACCTAATAATGTAATATGTAAGCAATATCAATTGGGCAAAATGACAAGTTCTTTTTTCAAGAGAAAGACCTATATGTCTAATGATATTTTAGAGTTGGTTCATATTGACCTTTGTGACCTATTGAAGTGCAAAGCTTCTATGGTGACAAATATTTTATTCTATTTGTTGATGATTACTCTAGAATGATGAATTTGATGTTTCTTAAAGAAAAATCTGATGTGTTTTAAATGTATATGTGGTAGTTGGCTAGAATTGAAAATGAAACAAGTAAAGGTTTGAAGTGTTTAAGATCTAATAAAGGAGGTGAATTCATATCTAAGAAATTCAGCATATTCTGCAATGATAGAGGAATCAAGAGTTAGATGTCAGCACCAAGGACCCCTCCAAAACATGTTTAGTTGAAAGGAGGAATAGATCAATCATGGACTCTACTAGGAAATTGATGATGTAAAAGAATGTTGCACAAAAACTACTAGAGAGAAGTTGTAAGTATTGCATTTTATACCTTGAATAGGGCTCAAGTCAAGAAAAGTACAAATATCACACCTTTTGAGTTATAGTATGGATATGCATCTAATGTGAAATATTTCAAAGTTTTTGGAAGAAAATGTTATGGAGAATACACATGGAAAACTTGATGCAAAGAGTCATGAAGGTATAATCTTAGGATATTCCACTAAGAGAAAAGCATGCAAATGTTTGAATTCTAACACTAACAAAGTTTTGGAAAGTGCAAATGTTAGAGTTGATAAATTTGCAGAAAATAATGAAGTTGAATGAAAATAAGAAGCTAATGATTACAAAAATTTCATATACATTGATGAAGGAGAGATTAGCAATTTAGCTAAACTTGAGAAGAAAGCTATCAAGCAATAGAAACTAGTCAATATCAAGTTACAGTAGCAAACTTCCAAGCATTAGGTAGTGGTCATGGAGCATCAGGAAGAGTATGTTGAGCATCAACAAATGATTGCCAAGTGACCATAAGAAGAAGGAAAGATACTTGAAGTGAGAAGACCCAATCCTACACTAGAAAAGTATGTAACAAGACATCATACACTAGATCAAATAATTGGATACAAAGATTCAAGAGTCATGACAAGAAACAAATTGAGAAATAAAAAATGCCTACTATGTGAATTTGAGCCTAGATCTATCAAAGATGCACTTGAGAATGAAGATTGGATTGTAGTCATGAATAAAGAGATAGAGAAAATAGAGAAGAACAAGACCTAAAAACTGGTAGCTAGACCAAAGGACAAGAATGTTATTGGAACCAAGTGGCTATTCAAAAATAAGATGAATTAAAAAGGTGAAGTCAAAAGAAATCAAGCAAGACTATTTTGTAAGGGATATGTACAAGAAGAAGGAATCGAATATGGGGAGACATTTTCCACAGTTGAAAGGTTAGGAGTAAGAACTTTTATTGGGTTTCTTTCTTACAAAGGATTCAAAGTGTATCAAATGGATGTCAAAAATATATTTCTCAATGGAATTCTAGAGGAAGAAGTCTATATTGAATAACTGTTGAAATTAGATTGAAACAGATCATTGTTGAGCGATATTGTTGTGATTAGATTATAAGAAGGAGATTGTAATTTCAATCTTTTTTTGTCATAGGAGTAAGAACTTTTATTGGGTTTCTTTCTTACAAAGGATTCAAAGTGTATCAAATGGATGTCAAAAATATATTTCTCAATGGAATTCTAGAGGAAGAAGTCTATATTCAATAACTGTTGAAATTAGATTGAAACAGATCATTGTTGAGAGATATTGTTGTGATTAGATTATAAGAAGGAGATTGTTGTTTCAATCTTTTTTTGTCATTGATGTCAAACCTACTATTTGCTAGTAAGAAAACTACTTATATGATTTAAGTACTATCACTTAGTTGATTGATGAAGAGGATTTGATCAAAAGACATAACAATAGCACCTAGAGGAAAGGTTGAGTTATGATTATGTAAAGAAGTACAAGATGCTAGATACAATTTCCTAATTGTGTGTTGTATTTGATGTTTCAAAAATTTCATATCAATTTTCAGTCAGTTCTTACCAAACTCACTTGTTTAGCAAGATAGTTTTCCCTGTCTATCGAGCATTCATAAAGATTACTCTACGAAGACAATGTCTATCAAGCTCACTTGGGCATCGAAAGAATTTGGGCAGAAAATAGTGTTCATTGAGTTCTCATGCTTAGTGAAGGCAAGTTGAACATAGTCAGTGTTCATTAAGTTCACTTGGCTGCCAAAGGATTTTTATAAGCTCATAGTGTTAACCAAGCTTCTATTGGTTAACATAGGAAATCGTCTTAGAATCAGTGTTTACAGAGCAGGGTCAGCTAATGAAGAATTTTGTTGTTTTGGCATAATAAGCTTATTTATTTTAAATATTGCTTCTAGTTAACTATGATAATGATTATTGGTTATTGTAATTTTTAATTGAGCCAACTTGACAATTTGGACAATATAAATGAAAGGTCAAGTTGAGATTTTTAGTGTGTGTGCAAGTGTGTTGACTGAAAGAGTGAGAGTGAACTGGAAAGATAAGAAGGTATCCTTGTAGAGAAAAAAAGTGTTATTCAATCAAGAAGGATCAAGTATGAAGAAAAATAAAGATTTTCAAGAAACAATTCAGTTGCATCACAATCAGGTCATTTCATTGTTACTCTCTAACCATTGTAGTAGTGATCTAAATCTCTTAACAAAGTTAGTTTAACAACCAATTGTAAATCCTCTAACAAGGTGACAATTCCATTGAATTATTTTAAGACCTCTTGCAAGCCCACTCCTTACAGGGTGATTAAATCCTCTAACAAGGTCACACCTACTAGTGTGTTTTGTAACCTTTAAGTGGGTTGGCTCCTAATAGGGCTCACTTCACAAGAGTAAAAGTAGTAACTAGTTACATTGGTGGTTTTCCCAAAATTGGGTTTCCACATTGAATCCTGATGTCTCATGTGTTCATGTTGTTTCTCTTATGCTTGCAAATTAATTAGTGTGAATATTTAGGATTAGTTAAAAGTAAATCACACTTTTCATTTACTGAGTTACAATATTCTTGTGTATTTACTGAATAACAATAGAAATTGATTTTTATGGTTGACATCTAAGGGATCTAGGATTTATTTTAGTGGTAATTGATTCACCCTTCTAGTTACTCCTATATTTCCAACACAAGAATCAATTAAGATAGTGAAAAAATGATGTATTAAAAATCTAATTAAGGTTACAAAGGTTGGTTACACTAAGAAATTTTAGAAGAACAAGTTACACAAAAGTTGTCTACCAAGCTTGACCAAGTGGAGAGTAGGTGGGGATAAAAGTTAGTGCAAGCCAAGCAGAAAATTAGTTAAAGCTGGGTAAAATTTCATTCTAGTGTATGCCAAGTAGAATAATGGATGTTGAGTAAAGTTTAATTGATGCTAAGCACCAATAAACTTTAGTTCATGCTGAGTAAATTCACACACGATGCCAAGCAATGTACTGTGTGTCGAGCATCAAAAGCCAGATAATGTTGAGTGGCTACATTAATTAAAAGATCATGAATTTGATGGATCTAAGCTGACAGGTTTGTTTTCTTGAAATTTTTGAACTAGGTGGAAGATAAGGTTGATGAGATAGTGGCATAGAATTCAAGATAAATCATTTTTAGGCAAATTCAAAGAGGATACAAGTTAAAGTTTTAAGAAGAGATATGGAATGTTGGATAGATTCATTTTATCCTACCTAATTTGTCCTAACCCTAATTTGGATGATGGAGAACAAGCAAGAAAATATCATAATTTCCTATTTATAGGAATGGTTGGTTAGAAGAAAGGATGGTTAAGTGTGAGAACTTAAGGAAGATGAAGAGTCAAGGGTTTTTGCTTCATCAAGTGACCTAAGAGAAGGGATTGCATTGGAATATTGAGAAAGAAGTCTTAAGGATATGAATGCTTGAAGGGTGAAAAATCTATCAGAGCTAAAAAGTAAGAAGGCCAAGTAGAATTGAGGATTGAAATAATGATCTGTAATCTACATTATTATCAGATCAATCCCTACTATTACTCTCTAACAATTCTATCAGTCTAGGGTAAATCCTTTGGATTAAGGTTGACTTAACATTCATTTATAAATCCTTTAACCAAGTGACATTCCAAGTGAATGGTCTAAAGTCCTCTAACAAGGATCACTCCTAATAGGGTGGTTGAAATCCTTTAATAGGGTCACATTTAATAGAGTGTATTATAACTTTTAATACGGTTGGTCTTTCATAGGGTATCACTTTAGAAGAGTGAAAAGAGTAGCATGTTACTAGTCATTTTTTCCAATTTGGGATTCCATGTAAATCATTGTGTCAAGTGTGTTGATGAATCTGTTATGTTTCATGTTTACATTTCTACAAGCAGATTTGATAGTAACCTACAAGTTTTAAGTGATTGCATAATATTATGAATGCATGCATGAAAAAGATAAATGTTTTATGGATTTAGTGAAAAAATTTGTTTACACATCTGGACCTTGGCTAACTAATTCACCCCCCCCCCCCCCCCAACCCAGTTGTTCTAAAGTATTCCAATAATAACCAGAATGATTTTTTTAACCAAGGAAGAGTAATATGGTATATAGGCTATACAAAGAACTCTATGGATTGAAATAATATTGAAGAGAATGGTATGAAAGGTTGCAAACATATTTGGTAAAGATTATTTTTGCAAGGAAAAATGATAATGGTAATCTACACTTGAAGACTAAATCTAGAAAGAGGATATGATTAGCTAGGATATTTTTTGATGACATCATATTTGGAGGACATGATTAATTGTGTCAATCATTTTCTATTGAAATGAAGAAATATTTTGGGATACCTATGTTTGAATAGATTAAATTATTTGTTGGTTTGCAAGTATATCAAATGAAGGGAATATACATTACTCATTCGAAGTACATCAAGGAGATATTGAATGTTGGAAATGATTGAAAAGATCATGAGGGAGATTGTTGGAAATGATTGAAGAGATCATACATAAAAAGTAATGGAACTAGTAAAGAATGTTCTCAATCATTGTTTTTTCATTGATGTCAAACTTGCTACTTGCAGGAATGACAATTGCTTTAGTGATCCAAATACTATTAATTGGTTGATTGACAAGGACGACGCAATCAATAAGATGTAACTAGAACACCTAGAGAAAGGTTGAAGTTATGATGTTGTAATGAAGTACAAGGATCAGCTAAGCCATTGATGAAAAAGTGTATTGATGACATACTCTAAGACACAGAGAATGGGCACACTGAAACATATCAAAGATGTAAGGTTTTAGCTAAGTCATTTGTAAAGCCTAACTAAGTCTTAGAGAGGGAGTCAAGCAAGCTAGTAAGTGTCGAACAAATTCCTAATTGAAGCTAAGCAAGTGAACTTCAGATGCTGAGTGAACTTCAGATGCCAAGTGAACTTCAGATGCTGAGTGATCTTCAGCTGCTGAGTGATCTTCAGGTGCCGAGCAGGATACAAGTGCTGAGTAACACAGAGGTGTTGAGAATTAGTAAATCAATAGTTTTGAGTTGTTGCATTATTTCTAAGATCGAAGATTTGTCAGATCTAAGCTGACAAGGTTGTTATCTAGAATTCTGTGAATTAAATAAAAGATAAGAGTGATGAGCTGGTGGCACAGAACACCATGTAGAACATTTTTGGAGAATATAACTAGACTCTAGATGAAGTTTCTAGATAAGAGAAAGATATGGGATAGATACATTTTATCCTACCTAATCCATTTGAAACCCTAAAGTTGGAGACGGAGAATCAAGCGGCAAAGGCAATCCAGATTTCTATTTAAGGAGTAACAAGGTCATGAAGCAGAAGAGAGGAGGTCAAGCATGAAAGCATAAAGTGTTGAAGGAGGTGCTAAGGAGTAAGAGAACATAGATACTTTGCTTCAACAGATGACCACAGATATGGTTGCATTGGTATGATGAGTGAGAAGACTCAAGGAGACGAAGCTTGAGATGACAAGTTGTCAAAGCCGAAGTGATTAAAAGCCAAGCAAAAGGACTGAATTAAAGTGTGATCTAAAATCTCCAAAATATGTTGTAAGTTGTATCAAATCAAAGAGCCATTATTGTTACTCTCTAGAAATTGTAACAGATAGTTTAAATCCTATGGACTTAGGTTGGTTTAATAGCCATGTTATAAATCCTTTAACAAGATGACATTCCAAGTGAATGTTCTAAAGTCCTTTGACCAGGCCCATTCCTAATAGTATGGTGAAATCCTCTAACAAGGTCACATTTAACAGTGTGTTGTAAGCCTTTAACAAGGCAAGCTTTTAATAGGGCATCACTTTAGAAGAGTGAGAATTAAGTAGCATGTTACTGGTGGTTTTTCCCCAATTGGATTTCCATGTAAATCATTATGTCATGTGTTGATCTTGCATGTTTTATCCCTGCATATTGATTTGCTATAATTTTCTAAAATGATTGATTTGATGGATGAAAATTTTATGGGCTCACTATAATTAGAGAAAAAGTATTATTAGGGCATTTAGACTTTAAAATAACTAATTCACCCCCACCCTCCCCCCCCCCCCTCTCAGTTATTCTAAAGAATTCTAAAAATTGAAGACACTTGGAACGGAAAAGTCAAGACCAATTAGTATACATATGGCCACTAGACTTAAACTTTCAAAGAATTATAATTATATTGATATGAATCAAACCTTGTATAGATCAATAATTGGAAAATTACAATATGTTGTTCACATCAAGCCAAATATGGTACAAGTAATTGGGATAGTTGCCAAATTTTTTGCAAATCCTAAGGAGAATCACATGATGGTTATGAAAAGGATACTATGATACCTAAAAGAAACAAAGTATTATGGATTGTATTACAAAAAGAATGACAAGTTTGAACTAAAAGTGTACACTAATGCATATTGGGATTGAAATGTTGATGACAGAAAGATTACAAGTGGTGGTGATTTCTTTCTAGGAAAGAGACTAATTTCATTGAAAAGTAAGGAGCATAATTGCATTTCTCAATCCACAATAGAAGCTAAATATGTAGCAATAGTAGTTATTATTCTAACATAGTTTGGATCAACCAATTATTGAAAGTAATGAAGGAAGAGATCACTATACCCATTGTTATATTATCTGATAACACAAGTGCTATAAGCATAACTAAGAATTTTGTGATGCACACCAAGACCAAGCATATTGCTATCAAATATCATTACTTGAGAGAGTTGTGTTAGGACTAAACCATGGATAGAAATAACAATTACATGCAAATATAAATAATATCAATCAATAATAGATCTCATAGAAAAGAACATAAGACACAAAGATTTAATGTGGTTCACCCAATCTCTGGGCTACATCCACCAAATAGCAAGTCCAATATTATTATGATCCAGTGATTACAACCTAATTACAATTTGTAATCCCTTACAACTCAATATCACCACAAGAACCAATTTTTGAATCACCCACAATGAAACAATCCCTAACCCTAAGCCCTTTTATACAAGTATTTTAACTGCTTTAGGGTTATAATTAATAATTACATGTTAGCCCAAAAAAAATCCTCAGGGGCTCTACCCCAAACACCTAGAAAAGTGAGGCCTAACAACCCTATTTGTATTGGGGGATACCACCTCCAAACCCCTGCTCAGGGACCAGCCTGGCCCCAAACCCTACCGAGGAATTATGGAGAATGTATAGTACTTACCTGATTAGTCACCACAATCTAACAATATCCCACATAGGGACTAGTCAAGTTTCACACTAATCAAAAATCTCCCACTTGAAGACTAATCCTATAGTTATGTTGCTACTCTATGAGGCTCCTACTAGTTCAAACCACCCTAGACTATATTATTCTTTTATTCATGTTCAATCTAGAAGACCAACCCAAGTTGAAGAGGAGTTTAGCATCTCCCTTGTCACTACCTTTGTAAACATATCTATTGGATTATCATCTATATGTATCTTGTCTAGCTTTGATTGTCCATAATCCAAAACTAACCAAATGAAATGGTACCACAACTGTATGTGTTTGGTCTTTGAATGTAAAGCTGAATTCTTCGCAAGATGAATGACACTTTAACTATCTATAAATAAATAATTATCCTTTTGAGTGTGTCCCAATTCTTCCAAGAAGAACTAAATCTATATCATCTCCTTGGTTACCTCTATAGTGGATAAAGCATTAACCTTCTATAACCTAGAAACCCAGCTCACTACTACCCTACCAATAGTAAATACATAACCTATAGTACTCTGCCTAGTATCAATACCCCCTACCAAATCTAAGTCAACATATCCCTATAAATAAGTAGTAGAACCCCTAAAGTGTAAACACTTATTGGATGTTCCTCTCAAATATCTCAAAATCCATTCTATTGCATTCCAATGCTCAATTCCTAGATAACTCATATACCTGCTAATGACTCCCACTACATGTACAATATCTAGCCTAGTACATACCATAGCATACATCAAGCTTCTTACAGTTGAAGCATAGGGTACTATTGACATTTTATCCTCCTCTTCTTGTGTCGCAAGACACATCTCCTTAGTCAACTTCAAATGACCAGGTAAAGGTGTGTTGATATCTTTAGCATTCTCCATATAGAAATGTTGTAGCACCTTCTCAACATAATTAGTTTGAGATATCATCAATTTCTTGTTCTTCCTATGTCTACAAATCTTTATACTAAGGATTTTTTTTTCTGCCCCCAAATCCTTCATAGCAAATGCATGCGCTAACTAGCATTTCAGCCCCTTAATGTGATCCATGTTAGAACCAGCTACAAGCATATCATCAACATATATACATAAAATAACATAGCTATCATCATCCAACATCTTAAAGTAAACACAATGTTTTGAATGACACCTACTATATCCATGCTCATGCATAAAACTGTCAAATTTTAGATACCATTGCCAAGGTGCTTGCTTCAAGCCATATAAACTTTTCTTGTATTTTCACACTAAGTTCTCCTTACCTTTCACCTCAAATCCCTATGGCTAAGCCATATATTTCTCTTCATCCAAATCACCATCAAGGAAGGTTTTTTTAACATCAAGCTACTCTAAATAAAAATTTTCAATAGCCACAATACTTAAAATAGTACGAATAGAAGTCATTTTAACAAACAAGAGAGAATATCTCATCAAAATCAATTCCTATTTTCTATGCAAATCCTTTTACAACTAACCTGTCTTTAAATCTTTTCTTATCTCCATCCTCTTCTTTTAACTTGTAAACCCACTTATTCTATAAATCCCTTTTACCTGAAGCCAACTTGCATAAACTCTATGTCTTATTTTTTAGGAAAGGGTCCATTTCATCTTTTATTGTAGACTCCCACTGAATTTTACTATCCACCTATAGATCTTCATCATAACATTTAGGTTCACCAGTGTTAGTACGTAAAATAGAATACAAAGAGGGAGAAAATATTTTTGGAGGTCTAATTAGCCTTGATGACTATCTGACATTCACTGGTGTTTGTGATATTTGTTATTGTGATTCTTACACATCATGAGGAATGGATGGAACATCATCTTGTGGAGTATCATCCAACACTACATAATCATCTTCTTTCTTCTCATGTTGCTGCAACAGATCTTTGTACAACACTTTCTCATTGATTATGACATCCTTGCTTCTTACAATTTTATGATTTTTAAAATCCCAAAGCCTAAAAAAAAATTCATTAATGCCATATCCAACAAATATACATTTCTTTGACTTAGCTTCTAACTTGGTTCTATTTTTAGAATTTATGTGAGCAAATACTTCAGAACTAAAGATTTTGAGAAAAGATTAACTCACCTTCTTACTAGTTCATCCTTCCTCTATAATACCACAATGCAAAGGAGTAGAGGGACCTCTATTAATCAAATATACAATAGTATTTATAGCCTCCACCTACATGTGTAAGGGCAACCCAGCATGCAACCTTATGCTCCTTACACACTCCATTATAGTCTTGTTCATGCATTCAGCCACTCTATTTTCTTGAGGAGTCCTTGAAATAGTTTTCTATCTATGAATACAATTAGTGGAGCAATAATCTTCAAATTCATGACTGCAATACTCACCACCATTATCAGATCTGAGAAATATTAATTTCTTGCTAGTCTCATTTTCAACCAAGCATTTCCATTTATTAAAAGTTTCAAATACATTAGATTTCTGTGTAAGAAAATAAACCCATACTTTTCTAGTTGCATCATCAATAAATGTAACATAATAATGAGATCCATCAAGGGAAGATACCTGAGCCAGTCCCTATACATTAGTATGCACAAGCTCTAATTTCTCCTTTTATTTTTCCTTCCTAGTCTTCACAAAACTCACTCTCTTTTGTTTTCCATACACACAAATTTCATTGAAATCCATATTAACACATTTCAAGAATGGTAAAACTTTCTTTAAATGAATTACTTTCATACCTTTCTCACTCATATGTCCAAGTCTATTGTGCCACATCACTGTGTCAAAATCTACAATAGCTATTTGTTGTCCCTGCTCAACTGCATCAACTATTCCTAAACTTTCATTTTTCTCTAAAACAATTAAAGTAGAAGGAACAATATGACCTATACAAAGATATAAGGTGCCTACTTTCACACCTTTTTCTACTACAAGGGAACCTTTTGAAACCTTCCAATTTTTATTATTAAAAGTAACTACACAACCCTCATCACCAAGTTGCACTGCTGAAATTAAATTCCTACTCAGCCTTTGAACATGTCTTACCTCATGTAGTAGCCAATGATTCCCATTCTGCAACTTAGTCTTAACTTTTCCCTTTCCAACAATTTGACAGGGTTTATTATCCCTTAGATAAAAAAATCCAAAATCCCCTTTGACATAATCAATGAAATAAACTCTATGAGGTGTAGTATAAAATGAAGCACCATAATCTAAAACCCATGAATAATCAACACTTTCTAAATACATAAGCAAAGCATCCTCTTCAAAAAATTTATTTACCACATTTGCCTCCTTGTCTCTATCTGATTTATCTCCTTCATATTTCTTTCAACTCCAACAATATTTCCTTTTATGCCCTGGTTTCCCATAGTACCAATAGTCATTTGGTCCTCTCGATTGAGACCTCCTCCCCTTTAACTTTCCTCTTGATTTTCCATGATTTCTAAAATTACTTACTCTCTTAGTCATTCTGGCTCGACTTTGTGCATTCAAAGAACTTCTTGATGTAGATCCACCTAAGGTTTTCATACGAGTTTCCTCACTCAAAATAACATCGATCACATCATCATATTTTAGGGTACTAGATCCAAGAACAAAATTACTCACAACCATTACCAAGCTATTCTCGCTTTCAGGAAAAGAACAAAAAATCAAGAAAGCCCTAATTTCTTCATCAAAATTGATACCCACAAAAGACAACTGACTAGTAATAGTATTGAACTCATTTAAATTATCTACAACAGATCCAACTTCTATCATTTTTATCTTAAATAAATGCTTCATAAGAAATTCTTTGAAGTGGAGGGCTTTTCATAAAGTTTCACTAGGGTTTGTATCAACTTTTTTGTGGTCTTCACTTTTGTAATATTAAATGCCACCAATGGTGCTAGGCATAATAAAATGCTTCCAAGTGCCTTTCTATCTAAAAGATTCCAGTTGTCATTGGATATAGATCCCCAATTCTTAGTTTTTCCTTCCAACGACTTTCATAAATCCTTCTAATAAAGATAGTCTTCCATTTTCATCTTCCATAATTGAAAATTCTGCCCATTAAACTTTTCAACCCTCAACTTACCTTCATCTACCATCGCTCCTACTCAAATATGAGATTCCCACTCAACCGTGAGACTTTCTTGTAGAGAATAACTAAAAAATAACCTAGCTCTAATACCACTTGCTAGGACTAAACCACAAACATAAATAACAATTACATGCAAATATAAACAATATCAAAAAATAAGAGATCTCATAGAAAAGAAACAAGACACCAAGATTTAACATGGTTCACCCAATCCCTAGGCTACATCCACCAAATAGCAAGTCCAATATTGTTATGATTTATTGATTAAAATCTATAATCCCTTACAACTCATTACCACTACAAGAACCAATTTTTTGTTGAGGAATTATGGAGTATGTATAGTGCTTCCCTGATCAATCACCACAATCTAACAAGTTGTTACAAAAAAAAGAAGTGAGATTGGAGTATGTGAGTACAAAGGAGTAGATAGTTGAAATTTCACAAAAGATTTACCTAAGGATGCTCATGAATATTAGAGAGGTAAATTAGGGGTGATTCCCCTAAATAAGGCTATGTAATCTAGAGATGGAGCATTACATCAAATATTTTGATTATAATATCTTACAACTTGATGAAAGAGGTCACACATTAGGAGCTACCTAAAGTTGTGAAGACATTTTCAGAAGATATTAAACATGTAGTAAGCAAGATGAAAAAGGGAGAATACAGTTTAGAAAGATGACATGGAGTTATCTACATGATAAAGATGAATGAGATATATTAAAGTGTCTTTAGCATTGTTTCCAAAGAGGGAGAGTTTAAACAGTTACCATGAGAAGGAGTTACTATGAGAAGCATGAGTAAAGGGAGAAGAGATCTATTATACATTAAAGAGGAAGAGTATGAGCAAGAGATATGATGTTATGATATGATAGAGGGAGTTATTATAATTGTTTCTATAATTGGTATCTAGAGGTGTTGCATATCAAAGTTGCAAATATCAGAATTAGAATTAAACTAAGGATATTAATGACTTTTTGGGTTACATGGTAATTTGAGGTATTATCATCAATGCCAAAGAGGGAGATTATCAAAAGCTACAAGTAGAACAAGTTTTATGTTGTCATTGATGCTAAACCTTACTAATGAGACAACTTCTACCTAAGTGTCATATCATTTGATTGATGAAGAGGATTTGAAAAGAAGAGATAAGAAGAAGACCTAGTGAAAAGATTGAGTTATGTAGAACTAAAATGGGTACTTGATTAGTCAACACATTGGAAAGATAATGTGTTGTTTAATCATTGCACTAAGTGGAGAAGATAGTTGAGTTGAAGTTTGGTTGATATTATCAATAGAAGACCAAATGAATAGACTAAAAAGATCAATAAGGAACTTATAAGTTGAAGTTAAGATGTGCTATTGTTGATCGAGTGAATAATAGAACCCAAGAAAATATAGTGTCAACTGAGCATCAGTAAAGACTAGGTGTCAAAAAGGTTAGACTGAGCAAAGTTAGGCCCATTTGGTTGCAAGCATAGGAATTGAAAATAGGAGTGGGAGTGAGAATGGGAAATGACAATCCTAGTCCTATTTAGTTCATCAAGAAATAAATTGGGATATGTTAGTGCTTTATTTGGTTGTACAAAACATGAAAGTGAATAAGGTAAGGTTTATACTTTTTTAATCTTTAGTTTAGTTGTATCTAACTTATTATTACACTTGGGTATGTTTTCATGTTCTTCAAAAGAGAATTTTTTTCACTTGAAAGTATGGTCAATATAATCTTTATACATCTCCAAAATCTCATTATGACTCACAACTTCAAAATTTTTGAAATTTCATATGCCCTTGCAATTCCTTTTTTCCATCTCAATAGACAGTGGTAGAAACTCATCAAGGGTTGTCATGTTATTTGGTATGTTCACAACTTTGTTATACCAAGTAATCTTTGCAATGGAACTATGGGGGTTATTTAGGTTTGATGATATAGGCATTTTGCAAGAACTCTTGCACTTGAACAAATAAACAAACAAGGATTGACTTGTGAGAATTGTTTGATGCCTTACAAGTTTTGACTCAATTAAATTGGCAAATGATAAATGTGCAATAATAAAATCTAATCAAATAGGTTCAAAATAATCTAATGATCAATACAATAAAAATATGAAAGACCATGACAAGCATTGTTACACACTTGGTATACTAAAATATGAAACCAATATAAATATAAATTTAATAAAGAAAATATGCATAAAACAATGGACTAAATTGGATTGAGTCCATTTCCCAAAATTCTGGTGAAAAGGAAATTGCACAATGTAGGCGAACAAAAATTATCTAAATCAAATGAAAAACTATACCATTTCCTTCATTTTGGAATAGAAAGAGCCAAAATTATTGGGGTTTTCTTCCTCCTTGAATCCACGATCATCACCCTTAGGGTGGGCCTCATCATAATCATAAATGCAGGCACTTGAGAAATTCATAGGAAAAAATCATACTCCCTATATGTATTGGCTAAGTTCAATGTACCTACCATATTTGTTCAGCTAGTCTTAGACTTGTGTTATTCCTATAGTATTTAGCACATACATAAGTGTAACAACTTCTATGTTTGTATAGAGTTGAGAGTTATTTTTGAATCTTCCATATCCATACTCAAATGCTACAAAAGGGCATTGCTTACCTCTCATACCTTTAAACACTACCACTGTAAATCGTTCCACTAAATGTTGCACCTACCTTGAATAATATGAGTGGAAGTTCTTATTTAGTCATAGACATGATAAAATTATTAATTTTGGAAAAGTAATGCTGAGAATAAGAATCACCCACTCCAATAATAGGTATTTTTGGGAATGGATAAAAGCTTATATTGGGAATAAAATGGGAATACATATTCCTATTCCCCATTCCAATTCTGCACAAAAAACCAGGAATAAAAATTATATTCTAAGTCTCAATGATTATTTTGGTTGTATTCTAGGAATCAAATGAACCTTTAGAGTATGTTGAGAAAGACAGTTAGTATTGCCTGAGTTGTCTAGTGATGATTGAGGCTGAATAATGTAGCATTGGTCGAGTATCATTATTTGATAGTTTGTGAATAAATTAGGATTCTCACCTAAAGTAGTTGAATTTTTGAATTGGTAAAGTGTGTGAAGGATAAGTATTGATGAGTTAAAGTATTTAATATTTGATAAAATGTGTTTGAGCATTCCTAGGCATGATTCAAAGAGAACTTTTGAGATGTATCTAGAAGGAGAAGGATGAAACAAAATGATGGAAGGGCTCAATGAATTTGACCTAACCCTAAGATCAATGTTAACTTTTAAGAGGTAAAAAATAAAGCTACCTATTTAAGGAAATATAAGGATATCCTAGAGAGGTTAGAGTAGTTGTTGATTTTGTTGATTAACAAACTCAAGAAGAAGGTTGTGAAATATAGAGTAGAGAAGAGTTGAAGAGTGATTTCTTGAAGGATTTTCCAAGTGAATTATTGATGGAGGTATTAATGAAGGCTAGTTAGTAGATCATAATGTTAATCTCAGATTGGTTTTGACATATGAGTGACAATATACTTAAGTCATTTACTTATTTCATGCCAAACAAGAAATACATGCCGAGCATAAGTTGTTAGACAATATATGTCAAGCGATAGATATTTAGTATGAATTGAGTAACTAGTAAGTGTCAAGTCACTCAAGTGAATAGTAGATAGTATGTGTTGAGCTATTCAGATGTCAAGTGATTAGTGGATGCCAAGTTTTTAGAGGCTAAGTTGCAACATTGAAGTTGTAGTTGATGTTGAGCATCAGGGACTTCAAGTGCCAAGTTACATAGTTTTGATATAATTGTTTGTAATGGGACAAACTTCTATGTGAACCATTTTTGGGCCAACTTAAGGATTGTTTTATGATTATTGATGATAAGGATGCATCTTAATTGTGAATCCATATGCATTATATGCATCCAATTAGAATTTTAAGCTACAATATGGGTGAATCACTATCATTGATTTATACCTAACCCTAAGTCACCTAGCTCTTCTTAAGGAGGACAAATCTTAAACTTTTTATGAATGCTTAAGGAGATTTGAAGAGACTTTCCATCTACAAATAGAGCTTTCATGGTGATTAAGGTGTTATGATTTGAGTTACATTGTAAAATTAGTTAAAGGAGAACAAAGGAAAGGAATCAGAAGATAGCAAAGAGACATCTGATTAGAAAGGATAAAGTACACATTAGTTTAGAGGTGATCTAAAATCAAGCAATAGATTACTAACCAAAGGATCATTGCTGAGCCATTTTAATGGGTGAATCCTTTAAATATCTTAATAGAGTAGTCCTAATAGGATGTTGTAAATCCATTAATAGGGTGCTTACTTCATTGTAAGTTAAAGTCCTTTTACTAGGGTTTTTAAATCCTTTCATAGGGTAAGATCTAAAAATTGTGTAAGCCTTAATTAGGGCAGACCTTTCATAGGATACACATTATTTCATGATCAAACATTGTAACCTTCATTGGATACACTTTATCACTATAGTAGTGAAGATTTGTGGGTATCATCCCCAACCTAGTTTTACCTTCTCCTTGTAGGGATTTTGAGTAACCAAATATCTTTTTTCATACATGTGTTGAATTGATGCAGGAGCATGCTAGGTGTAAGAGTAATCTTGCATCACCCAAAAATATTTTATTTTCAATCTTTTTTAGTTTAATAAGGACTAGTAGACAGGGTGGTTACTATATATGGGAACTTTCTTATTTTAGTAAGTTTGTCATATGAGCTTAGAATGTTCTTATTTTCTACAGGAAGGTTTGTTTTATAGTTAAAACACTACCATAATAATCTCATTGCTCTATCTTAAGTATTAGAGAAGTCATTGTAGATTTTTGGTGAAAATATTTGTAGAAAAATATTTAGGCTCACCATTGGAGACCTTAGAGTGCCTAGATGAGGTCCAAAAACTCAAGAGAAGGGCGCTTGCATACTTCTGAGACTACAGATCAAAAGCTGGCATTTTTGAAAAGTGGTTATAATAGTTAATCAGAGTAATAGTTTGAGAGTTGTGGCCTTTTGAAGTGAGGCTACCTGAAATATGTAAAATAATTGTCAAAGATGTATTTAGATGACTCTATGTGTATTGTTAGGGTCTGTCAACCCTAGGTATTAAGTTTCAATGTCTAGACCCTTCCTGAGTGGCATAAAATTGCTTACTTAAGAGAGGCATGAACATTTTCTAGGATAGCTCTGGGTAGTAGTTCACAGCTTAGTCTTGTAGATTACTATAATCAAGAGACCATGTAGGTTAGCATATTGTACTTGTGAATTCTATAATTATGTATTTGTGGTGCAAATAAGAAGTCCATATTTTGTTCTTACATTTGCTATCATTTCTTTATTTTTGTTATGAGTTTATGGTTTTAAGGGGAGCACCCTTCATCAAGTGGTATTAGAGCTATAGTTCTTCAATGTGTGTATAGATCATTGAGAGTGAGGTAGTTTGCACCAAGACCATGGTTTGGGTTAGGCGTGTAGATAGATCACCAATTGTGAGGTAGTTTGCACTAGGGTTTCAACAAAAGCATAAAAAAATGCCTCTATGAAGAGAGCATGACAGAAAAGCTATAGGTGTTACACCTAAGGGTTTCTGAACCCTCCAAAGATAAATGCAAGCATTGGAAGAAAAAATTCCTAGAGGAATAAATATTCCCATAAGAGATGAAAGCAAGGATGAGATGAAGTAGAAGAAAATGTAGAAGTAGAGATAATTCTAAACCTAGAGGAAGAGAGGCTTTTTAGGTCCATCTCCAAGATTGGAAAAGACTTAAGTTTGAAGTTCCCACATTTTCAAGAAATCTTAACCTAGAGGAGCTCATTGATTGGATCAATGAACTAGAGGAGTAATTTGAATATGAAGATATTGAAGATCCTGATAGGGTCAAGTTTGCAAAGGAAAAATTGAAGGGACATGCAAAGATCTAGTGGTAGGAGGTTTAGTTGGAGCGAAATATAAAGGGAAAGGAAAAAGTCACCAGATGGGATCAAATGATATCTAAACTAAAGTGATGATTCATTCCCATGGATTATGAGATTGATCTATTAAAGAAGATGCAAGGGTTGAAGCAAGTGGGAAAATTTGTTCAAGAGTATACCAAAGAGTTCTATCTAGTTCTCAAAAGAACTGACCATGCAAAAACTTATAAGGAGAAAGTAGCCCATTTTCTTAATAGGTTAAGGCCAAGTATTCAAGATGAGCTAAATCTAGTTCAAATGAAAAATATTGAGGAGGCATAACAATTTCCCTAAGAGTTGAGGAGAAACTAAACAAGAAGTTTGACAACAAGAATAGTGGAAGGGGTCGCAGTGGAAGATCTGGCAGACGATCTTATGGTGGCCGTAATGATGATCAGAAGAATAAAGATGAGGTTGGGAGTAGTAGTCAAAAATAGAGGGAAAAAAATTCTAATCATTTCCATGATCAAAATAATAGAGATTAGAAAGGAAGAGGCAAAGAACAAGGATTTAGAAGAGGATGCTTCTGTGGGACATGTTTTCATTGTAGAGAAGAAGGGCATAGAGCATTTGAATGTTCCCAGCACCAAGGAAGGACAAATCAAAGAATAGAAAGCCAAGCCAAAGTTACACATATTGATGAAGATATCAGATCCACACATTTTGAAGATGTTGAAAGATGAGAAGTCTTAGTTAACAGAAGAGTCCTATTGAGTGGTGAGAATAAACCTAATCAAAGAAGGAGCTTATTTCACACAAATCGTAGATGTGAAGATAAGTTTTGTAATGTGATCATTAATGGTGGAAGTACTAACTATCTAGTGTTAGAAATGATGGTCACCAAGTTGAAGCTAAAGAGGCAAAAAAACCTCCATCCATACTATATTTCTTGGGTGCAAGATAACCACAAGGTCATGGTCAATAAGTAGTGTTCAATAAAGTTGAAGATTGGAAGCTGCCAAGATGAGGTACTTTGTGATATCATACCTATGGACATATGTCATATGTTTCTAGGTACACCATGGTAGTTTGATAGGCATGTTGTAAATGATGGGCGAGAAAATACCTACACTCTGATCAAGGATGGAGTAAAACATAAGTTAAAGTTATTGAAGGAGAAAGAAGAAAAGGTATGTAGTGTTGCCAAAATATGTTTAGTTGATGGAAAAGAGTTTCTCAAAGGTATGAAGCATGAGCATCTGTGTTTTGCTATAATTCCAAAAGATAGTAAAGAAGAAGTAGAGGAGGTACCTGTAGAAGTTGCAGATATGTTGGGAAATTTTTTTGATATTGTATTAGATAATGTACCTGATGGATTACCCCCAATGAGGAACATCAATCACCAAATAGATTCTATTCTAGGAGCTAGTTTTTCAAACAAGGCAGTTCATAGAATGAGACCAATAGAAAATGAAGAGTTGAATAGACAAGTTCATGAGTTGTTGTAGAAGGAGTTGATTTGAGGGAGTCTAATTCCATGTGTTGTACTAGTTGTATTAGCACCAAAGAAGAATGGAGAATGGAGGACGTGCACAAATTCTTGAATGATCAACAAGATCACAATCAACTATAGATTTCCATTGCCAAGGATGGATGATATTATGGACTATTTGAGTGGAGTTGAGTATTTCACAAAGATAGATCTGAAGAGTGGGTACCATCAGATTCGTATCAAAGAAGGTGATGAGTGGAAGACTACTTTCAAGACCAAAGAAGGACTATATGAGTTAGTAGTCATGCCTTTTGGCCTAACCAATGCACCAAGAACTTTCATTAGGCTCATGAATGAGGTACTGAAGGAGTTTCTAGGTAAATTTGTCATTATTTACCTAGATGATATATTGATTTTTAGTAAGACATTAGAGGATAATTGTATTCATATTCACAAGGTGCTTGATAAGTTGAGGGAAGAAAAGATTTTTATAAACCTGAAGAAGTGCATTTTTGTAAAGAATGAGTTGGTGTACTTGGGATATGTAGTCTTGACAGATAGTCTAGAAAGGGACCCAGAGAAAGTGAAGGCTATCCTTGAATGGCCTACTCCAAGGAGTGCGACAGAGTTAAGATCTTTATATGGACTGGCTAGTTTTTACAAAAAAATCATAAGAGGTTTTATTAGTATCTGTGGACCCTTGATTGAAATAATGAGAGGGGATAGTAAAGAATTTAAGTGGACTATAGGAGCAGACAATAGATTTAATCAATTGAAATAGAAAGTTACAGAGCAAACTATTTTAGCACTTCTTGATTTTAACAAGGTGTTTTAAGTAGACTATGATGCTAGTGGTACTACAATAGGAGTTGTTATGAGCCAAGAAGGTAGACCTGTTGCTTATTTTAGTGAGATGTTGAATGATGAAAAAAGAAAATATTATGTTTATGATTAGGAATTGTATCCTATAGTTCAGGCATTGAAGAAGTAAAGACACTGTCTTCTTCCTAAGGAGTTTGTTTTGTATATTGGACATCAAGATTTGTAATATTTGAATAGTGAAGAAAAATTGAACCAAAGGCATTTGAAGTGGGTTCAATTTTTGCAGAGTTATAAATTTGTTTGGAAATGTAGGAGTGGGAAGTCTAACAAAGTTGTACATGATCTTAGTAGAAGACAACTTTTGCTAAAAGAAATGTAGATAGAGGAGGTTGGGTTCAAGGAACTCGGTACTTTGTATCCAAATGATCCTAATTTTGGTGAAGTGTGGAAGGATTATATAGAACCCATTACACTTGACAAGACAATGTGGTTGGATTTCATGATCTAGGATAGTATGTTGTTTAAAGGAAGCTAGTTTTGCACTCGCAGAAGTTCAATGAGAGAGAATCTTGTTATCATTTGTTCGCCCTGCCAAGATTCAATTTTTAAAAATGTCCAGCCCATCCAACGGCCAATTCCCAAAGTTAATATTATTTTAATGCCTAAGCCTTATAACATGGTTTCTACAGCCCGCAGGTTCTCCATTGTCAGATCTGCAGAGATCGACGGTTGGCACTATCTCGCCATCGAAAGCTGCACGAGATTTAGGTTCGCGACATGGCACCCTGATGACACGTGTTCAGTGGGTCCAACGGGCCGAGCAACATGTTTTGGTAGGTCAAAAAGGTTCCACAGCACTGTGGGCACTATGTCGCTATCGTGTGTTGGCACCCGACGGAAAAGGTTTCACGGTGGGCAGGTTGCATCACCGATGGAAATGTCTTCGGCGGGTAGTCAGTTCACAGGCCAGAAAGTTCAAAAGGTGGAAAGGCACCATGTCACCATCAGAAAACTCACAAGTTTTTCGATAGTGACATAGCGCCCGACCGGCCAGAGGGTGTTCTATGATGAGTCCCAGTGTTCAGCAGGCAAGGTCCGCGGCAACGAAAAAGTCACCACGGCGAGAACTTTAGGCAAACAATGTTGGGTCCCATTCTGTACTCTGTTTGCCCAGTTGGAAGGGTCCTCAATCCACGCTAACAAATAAGAACATGCCACATCTATGAGAAAAGGCTACTCAATGGGTCAGGGTGGTACATGTCACTAGGATGATGCTACGTGGACCAATGTGGGGTTGCCACGTGTGTTATGGGACCAAGGTTCTAATGCGATCAGTAGGATCAGGGCAAGTCTTTTGTGATCGTCAGATCAGTTCAGATCGACGATCAGAGCTATGTCCCTTTTCAAAAGTTGCACGATGAATATGATGGTGACATAATGCCCTCCTGCCACATGTCCGATGAACCTATGTGCTCCATCAGATGTCAGAGAGGACCCATCAGATAGTGGTACGTGGCCAGTTCCTATTCATTGATGCACTAAGGGGAATGATCTATCTTGCTCACCATCAAATTGATTCTGATCAATGATAGGTGCCATCTCATTATGGTGAAGCTACGCGGTCTTTACCATGGCCACATAGTGCCCTAGTGACACGTGTTAGGTGGGGCCGTGTTATCTCGTAAACCTCAGGGGTGATGCTAGGTGTGCTAACAGCGAATGAGAAAAGTGCAAAATGCGATGAGTCTTCACGATCGTTAGATCAGTTCAAATCGATGGAAGGCACCATGTCACCATGGTGAAGTTGTGCGATCTTTACCATAGCGACATAGCGTCCTGCAGACACATGTCTTGCTGGCAGACCAGGGTTGACAATTAACAGCTGGCAGTTGGTGCAATCGTTGCAGTCAACATGGCAATTAGTTTTGATGTTGCGGCTAGATGGTGGAAAGGTGGCACAGTCAGGTTGGTGACCACCGCGATTAGAGATGTCAACAGCAACATAGCACCCAGTCCAACGTAGGGAATGGTGAGCGCGTGGGACCTTGAGGAGGTGGCAAAATAAAGAGAGATGATTGGCCCACGTGGCCCAATTGGTACATAAGAAACTGTTTGACTTGCTTTGACCTCACAGAATCATGAGCTAGAAACAATGAATCAGATTTTTTGCTGCGAGATTTTGATCCTATGATCAATGCCACCAAATTAGAAGTGAATGCAAAGTGCAAGGACATTCTACCACCATAACAGATCTATCTACTATGTCATGGGATGTTTTCTGGTGCCTTTCTATCTTCTCCAGGCTCTTTCTCAGAGGAATATCAGATTTTGGTACTCAAAACCACCAGATCTTTGATTGGATTTTCAGGGTGAGAAGTTAATGCTAGTAGGTGAGAAGTAAATGTAATGCAAAAAATCCTCAGTCGTGCCTAAACTATAAAGGCAATTTTGTGATCTTTTCTTAGGGGACTTTTTTTTTCTGATTTCTCTACTATTGCTCGCAGGTTTGCAGTGTAAAATTCCCTTTGTCTCTGAACTGTATAACATTCTGTATCATCTCCTTTAGCCATCAATGTGTATGTGCATCCATCTTGCCTCTCATTGGTGTATTGTTGAGATCTATGGCTTGCATACTGTATCTACTTTTGGCTTATTGGATAATATATAAGTGAAATCCTTTTCCTTGTGTTATTCAGTTTGGTTTCCTAATCTGTATGTGGTTATTGATTGACATAAGTCTGGGTGTGTATGTCTTTTGAATGTTATCTTGGTTTTGTAGTGCATATATGGGCAGAAATGAAGTCTGAACACTCTATTTTGGTGCATCACTTCCTTAGATTAGACTAGGTAGATTTTCTTTCGTGCTGTCCTTCTCCCTTTTCCTCTCCAAGTGTAGATAGGTGTGCCCTGATAGTAAGAGGAAGCCGGCCTTCTTCGAAGACTCAACCTCATAGCTCAAGTCCCACAGCTTGGAGGTTATTTCCATGTTTCACTAGGTTATCCTCGTGCATAGGCCTTGGACAAGGGTGCAAACCTAAGTGACAATAGTTTTTGGCACACCCGGTGGGACACTTTTTCAAACAAAATTTAAAGTCTACTGGTGTCAAGAAGAAAGAGTTTCAAAGATTAATGCTGAAGAGGTAGTGTTGGCTTTAGTATTCAAGCCTTCAAGAGGCTGATTCTTCAAAGTACTTGGCAACTCTAAACATCAACAAATCTGGTTCCAAGCCAAAGTTGCAATGATTCATGCCCAGAGTTGAAACAAGGGCATCTTCTAGAGGTAAATTTCAATATCAAGAGCTTTCTCTTTCAAATCCTAGAAGAAGGAGGACTAGAACTTCATTATCACCAGTTAGGGGTGTAATAATAGTTAATATACCTGTAAGATCTATCTCTACTCCTCCTATTTCTCGAACTCAGCCTAGATTGCCATCAACGCTCATCAATAGAACACTTGTTTACAAGGCACAACCAAGAGTTCATGCTTTTTCCACCTTTAATGGTGGAAGTCCTCTATTGTTAGTCTAAAGACATGATATACCAGTATCTGCACTAAAAAGTATACCTGATTTTACTGCTGAAACTTCTATCTCCCCTTTAGAGCATATCCAAGAAGTAGCAAATGTCTGTAATATTCATGGTATTACAGAGGATGATGTTGCTATCAGACTTCTAGCCTCATCTTTAAAAGGAAAATCATTACAGTGGTATAGAGGCTTAGCTCATGGTTCTATAACTGATTGGGATGGACTAGGAGTAGGGTTATGCAAACATTTTGAGGATAGAAGTGACCATCTATCACTTTTAGAGCAGCTGACTACTATTAAAAGAGCCCCCCATGAGTGTATGACTGATTTTAACTATAGATTTCAAAAGACATGGGATAGAATACCTACTACAGTGAAACCTACCCCTGGTAATGCCTTCTTGCATTACCTTAGAGCTTTTAACAGTGATATTGCCACTACAATCCAAACTATGGGAGGAGATACCTTGCCTAATGCTTATGAGATAGCCATAAAAGCTGAGAACATCCTGATACAAGGAGGAAAGTTGGTTCCAAGGCCCCCTATTCCTTTCTTTCCTGATGTTCCCAACCACCAACCAGCAATAGTCCCTCTTCCTACAACTTCTACATCACCAGCCTTACTCCAGTCCCTCAAGCTTCCACATCCTCAAAAGGGATAGATGAACTGAAAGAGATGCTCCAAGGTCTAGTGATGAATATAGATAAGAGAGAGAAGACCCTAGATAAAAAATTGCAAGAGCAGGGGAGGGAGTTGAAGGACCAAGGGAAGAGATTAGAGGATAGTTTTTCTATAATACAAAAAATGAATAACAAGCTGGTGGCCTTAGAAAGGTAGCAGGCTCAAAGTAGTAAACCTCCCCAATTGCAATATCAAGCTCCAAATGGTGGTAGGCCTCCTAATCAGTGGAATAGCTCTTTTGATTAGGGTAGGAAAAATAGTCATGCTTCTACTTCAAGCTCAAATCAGAATAGAGCTATAGTCCCTCAAAATAACTTGGCCCAAGATCAAGATTTCTTTCCTTCCTGCAACTATTATTATGCCTATTGCATGTACCAGAAGTTAGAATCTTATTTGGCCTTGACTGGCCAAGAACCTGCAGCAGAGCAATCATACAAGGAGGATCATCCCAAGGAGGCCTCATGTATTCAAGGACGTGATGATTGCTCTTTCATGAATCATCAAATTGGGGAGCATTGTAATGTAAACCATGATTCCATTGCTCATAACACAAGAAGTAAGAGGAGAGCTATGGAACATGCTGCCCCTCCTTCTCCTAAGCAAGCCTCAACTTCAAGTGCTACACCTCATGCACATGTAGCAAATGAACAAACAAGTATTTCACAACAGCAAAAGCAAGATTCTAGAAAGAAAGATGCAGGTGATCCTTATGTTGCCCCATCTCAACCTCTTATAAGTGCAGCTTCCAAAGTTTCTACCAAAGTTCCCAATACACCATTCAGTGTGGTAGAGCAAATGAAGAAGACCAATGTGAATATTTCTATGTGGGACATTGTTGCTACCATACCAATGCAGAAGAGGATGCTGTAGCAAGAGTTGGAGAAGATTGAACCCAAGGATCAACCATCTATCATGGAGAATGGCACAAGTCTAGTACAACCAGTAGGGGATGTGGACACAAATAAAAAGGTTAGACCTTCTCCATTCTATTTTTATCTAATTATAGGGGGCAAATTAGTCCACAATTGCATGATAGATTCAGGGGCTAGTAGCTCAGTAATGCCTAGGTGTGTTGTTGATGCTTTAGGAATGAAATATGAGCCCATTGTTAGGGATGTGTTACAATTAAATGGTAGTACTGTCAAAACTGTAGGTATCCTTAGGAATGTGGAGATGGCCCTACATGCATGCCCTGGTTGCACTATGATTCAAGACATATCTGTTGCTGAAGTCAAGCCCTATTTTGCTATTTGCCTTTCAAGAGACTTCACTGCTCAAATTGGTGGATTCATATCTGCTGATTGGTCATATATGTCATTTAAGACTAGATATGGAGCCAATGCCTCAATTAGAGCAGAACCTCAAGCCCTTCATCACACTGAATATTACACCCCCAATCCCATCAACATGAATTGCCCTATTCTAGAGATGGATGAAAACAACATAGTAAATGAGCTTGCCACTTCTATAGTAGAGATTCTTGATTTCTTCCTAGATGAATGGGCAAGTACGTATCAATTTGAGCCTATGTTAGAGACTCTTGAGACAGGCCTTAGTACATATTGCATAATAGAGAAAGATGCTCAAGTTCCTGATCTTATCGGGACTAATGATGATATAAGTGGAACATGGAGTATGTACTTTGATGGCTCAAGGAGTAGAAATGGATCAGGGGCTAGTGTTATGTTGATCTCTCCTGCACAAATAAGATACTACTTCTCCTTTAGGCTCCAATTCAGTTGCACCAATAATGTGGCCAAGTATGAATCTTTGATTCAAGGTCTCTTACTTGCCCAAAAGAGAGGAATTCAAGCCTTGAGAGTATATGGGGATAGTGAGTTGGTAGTTAACCAAGTGAGAAACTAGAATATCACCAAAAATGGCCTGCTTAAGTCTTACAAACATAGAGTTTGGGATTTTCTTGAGGGCTTCAATGCATTTAATATTCAGAGCATTCCTAGGAAAGAAAATAGACATGCTGATAAACTTGTAGTAGTGGGTGTATCTTACGATGTACCAAGGAATCTTGAGGAGGAGAAGAAGCAACAAATAAGGGTGGTAGTGAGGCCTACCATCCCTGACAACAACACTCATTGGTAGGTGTTTGATTCTGATGAGCAAATTGTGAGTTTCTTGCAGAATGAGGCAGAATTCTCAGATAGAAACCAGTCAAGACTGCAAGATTAGTATGGTGATCAGATCATTCATCTCAGTTCTAACAAGTTTCCCAAGGGTCTCATTACCTTGGAGAATATCTTTAATCCTGATGATCAAATAAGAGGCAAAGGGATGAATCTAGCTATAGAAAAGGATGATTATGCCCCAGTTACAATTGCTGATGGAAAATCTTTGAATATGGGGAAGGTATGTTCTGAAACTAAGCAAGAAAACTTCATTCATTTATGCCAAAAATTTAATGATGTATTTTCTTGGACATATGATGACTTAAAAGGGTTTGACCCTAGTTTGTTTTAGCATACCATAGATTTAATTGATAGGGCCAAACCAGTAAGGCAAAAACAGAGGCCAGTGAATCCTAAGATTGAACCTCTAATGAGAAAAGAACTATCCAAGTTGATAGAGGCTAATATAATATTTCCTATCAAACACTCATCACGGGTAGCTAACCTTGTCCCTATAAGGAAGAAAAATGGAGAAATTAGATTGTGTGTGGACTTTAGGGATCTTAATCAAGCTTCTCTTAAAGATCACCATCCTCTCCCTTCCATGGAGCAAATCCTATCCAGAGTTAGTGGGTCAAGGAGATTCTCTTTTCTTGATGGGTTTTCTGGTTATAATCAAGTGCTGGTTAAAGAATTTGACAGATATAAGACAACATTCACTACTAAATGGGGCACATATGCTTATTGCAAGATTCCATTTGGACTAACAAATGTAGGTGCCACATTTCAGAAGGCAATGGAGATGGCCTTCAAAAAATTAATTGACAATTTTGTCTTAGTATACCTTGATGATATAATTGTTTATTCAAAAAATGTAGAAGATCATTTTGATCATCTAAGGCAGGTATTTCTAAGATGTAGAGAGTTTGGGGTTTCCCTTAACCCAGCCAAGTGTGTCTTTGCTACAAGCCAAGGAAAATTATTGGGACACATTGTATCTAAGGATGGGCTGACCATTGATCTAGAAAGAACAAAGGCAATACTTGCCCTTCCTCTTCCTAAACACAAGAAAGTGCTGCAAAGTTTCCTTGGTAGAATAAATTTTGTAAGAAGGTTTATTCCTAATCTTGCTCCTATGGTGAAACCTCTTACAGCTATGCTTAAGAAAGGTATGGTCTTCTCATGGACCAAGAAAGGGAGGGCGAGTTTTGAAGAGATCAAGATAGCCATAGCCTCAGCCCCTACTCTCATGAACCCAAATTTTGAAAAGGATTTCATCCTCTACACTCTAGGTGGTGAGTCAAGTATCTTTGCTGTCTTGACTCAAACAAATGACAAGGATGAGGAGCATCCCATAGCCTTCTTTAGTGAAGGGCTCAAGGAATATGAAGATAAGTACAACTTTGTTGAGAAGTAGGCCCTTGTGGTCATTAGAGCCTTGAAGAAATTCAAGCACCTCTTATCCCACAATAAGATCCATTTTTTGGTGCCCCATGCCAGTGTAAAAGACTTCCTGTTAAGAAAGGATATCAGTGAAAAGAGAGCTGGATGGATCACTAGGGTAATGGAATATGATGTTGATATTTAGATTACCAAGCTGGTAAGAGGGAGAGGATTGTGCAAAGAAGTGTTATCAGGCCAGGATTCAGATGAAGAGGTTGCTATGGTAATAATAGAGCAGCAAGAGGTAAGAAGTGCTAAGGGTCCAAGGAGCTAGATAAATGATATGAAGAGCTTCTTATCAGGGAATGGATACCCTCAGGGATTGGCCAGAACTAAAAGGAGACAATATAGACTGCAGTCCATCCCCTATGTTGTAATTGATGGTATCCTATTTAGGAGGGATTTTAATGGGATCCTGTTGAGATGCATTGAAGAGGATTAGGCTGAGAGGATGATTAAGGAACTTCATGATGGCCCTGATGGTGGCCATTTCTCTGCAAGAACAACTGCCATGAAGATCATGAGGGCTGGTTATTATTGGCCATCTCTATTCCATGATTGTTATGGATATGTGAGAAAATGTGAGAAATGTGCTTTCTTCTCAGGCAAACAAAGGCTTGCAGCTCTCCCCCTTCGCCCTATTTAGGTGGATCAGCCCTTTACCCAATGTGGGTTGGATTTTATAGGCCCCATTAATCCTCCATCTAGTGCAGGTCATAAATGGATTTTGGCTGCCACTGATTATTTCACTAGATGGACAGAGGCAGTTGCCTTGAAGGATGCCATAGAACCATCAGTTGTTGAATTCCTTGATGGAATTGTATCTAGGTTCGGTACTCCTTCTACTATCATCTCGGACAATGCTAAGTCTTTCGTTGGAACCCAGATTTGTGCATGGGCGATGAATCACAATATCTACCTGAGCACATCATCAAATTACTATCCCCAGGGTAATGGTTTGGCTAAGTCTTCCAACAAGAATATGATCAGAATCATGGGGAGGAGAATAGAAGACAATCAAAGGGTCTAGCATAAGAAATTAAGAACTGCTCTATGGGCTGATAGGATAACACCCAAGAGATCTGTTGGGAATTCACCTTTTGTGCTGGTATATGGTAGGGAAGCCAGACTCCCAATTTCATTGGAATTCCCATCCTTGGAATTGGCTCATCAGCTGGAATTGATTGAAGATAATGCCATGTCAATAAGAATGGTAGAGCTGATTGACCTAGAAGAAAAGAGAAGTAAGGCTATGCAAACCCTAGAGATACATCAGCAGCAGATGAAAAGGAGTTTTGATAAGAAAACTAGGGCCAAAACCTTCAGAGAAGGAGATTTAGTTCTAAAGTGGGATGCAGATAGGGCAAAACCAGGAAGACATTCCAAATTTGATGCACTATGGAGTGGCCCCTATCTGATTGCTAGTTTCAAATAGACTAATGCTTTTCAGCTAAGCAGGCCAAATGGTGAAGTTTTGCCCATTCCAATCAATGGGATCTATCTGAAGCCATAGTTTTAAAGAATGTGAATCCATGTACATAAGTAGTTTAGTTTCATTTCTGTTGTTTCTTGCTTTTCAAGAAGTGTGTGGGCACAACCATCTCCCTGTGAGGTAGTAGATTTTGAGGTGTCTCAGGTTGTAGAGGAAGTTTTATTTTTTTTCATTTCCAGTTGCAGTTGCAGAGCTAGGGTTTTCAATGTTTTGATCTCCTCACAGAAGGGTTAGGGTTTTGTAGTTCTTAGATTTGACTCTATGGCCCAATGGATTGTTTACAGGAACTGGTCATGCATCGAGCAGGCTCATGTCCCCTATGAGTTGCCAGAAATGTTATCATTTGTTCGCCCCACCAAGATTTGATTTTTTAAAATGTCCAGCCCATCCAACGGCCAATTCCCAAAGTTAATATTATTTTAATGCCTAAGCCTTATAACATGGTTTCTACAGCTCACAGGTTCTCCATCGTTAGATCTGTAGAGATTGACGATTGGTGCTATCTCGCCATCGGAAGCTGCAAGAGATTTAGGTTCGTGACATGGCGCCCTCATGACATGTGTCTGGTGGGTCCAATGGGTCAGGCAACATGTTTTGGCGGGTTGAAAAAGTTCCACAGCAATGTGGGCACTATGTCGCTATCGTGTGTTGGCCAAAAAATCTTCATAGCGACATAGCGCCCGACGAAAAAGGTTTCACAACAGGCAGGTTGCGTCACCGACAGAAATGTCTTACAGCAGATGGTCAGTTCACGGGCTGAAAAGTTCAAAAGGTGGCAAGGTGCCATGTTGCCATCAGAAAACTCACAAGTTTTTTTATAGCGACATAGCACCGAATCGCCCAGAGGGTGTTCTACAGTGAGTCCCAGTGTTCGGTGAGCAAGGTTCACAGCAACGAAAAAGTCACGGCGGTGACAACTTCAGGAAAATGATGTTGGGTCCCATTTCCTACTCCGTTTGCCTAGTTGGAAGGGTCCTCAATCCATGCTAACAAATTAGAACATGCCACATCTGCGAGAAAAGGCTACTCGATGGGTCAGGGCAGTACAAGTCACTAGGATGATGCCACGCGGACCAGTGTGGGGTCGCCATGTGTGTTATGGGACCAGGGTTCTAATGCGATCAGTAGGATCAGGGTAATTTTTTCATGATCGTCAGATCAGTTCAAATCGACGGTCAGCACTATGTCACTTTTTTGAAGTTGCACGACGAATATGATGGTGACATAATGCCCTTCTGGCACGTGGTGAACCTATGTGCTCCGTCAAATGTTAGAGAGGACCCGTCAGACAGTGGTACATGGCTAGTTCCTATTCATTGATGCACTGAGGGGAATGATCTATCTTGCTCATCATCAAATCAATTCTAATCAATGACAGGTGTCATCTCGCTATGGTGAAGCTGTGCAGTCTTTACCATGGTGACATAGCGCCCTATTGACACGTGTCAGGTGGGGCCATGTTATCTCGTAAACCTTAGGGGTGATGCTAGGTGTGCTGACAGTGGAGGAGCAAAGTGAAAAATATGACAAGTCTTCATGATCATCAGATCAGTTCAGATCGACGAAAGGCACCATGTCACCATGGTGAAGTTGTATGATCTTTACCATAGCGACATAGCGTCTTGCTAACATGTGTCTCGCTGGCAGACCAGGGTTGACAGTTAATGGCTAGTAGTCAGTGCAATCGTCACAGTCAACGTGGCAGTTAGTTTTGATGTTGCAGCTAGATGGTGGAAAGGTGGCGCAGTCAGGTTGGTGACCACCGCAGTTAGAGATGTCAACAGTGACATAGTGCCCAGTCCAACATAGGGAATTTTCAACACATGGGACCTTGAGGAGGTGGAAAAATAAAGAGAGACGATTAGCCCACGTGGCCCAGTTGGTACATAAGGAACTATTTGACTTGCTTTGACCTCACAGATTCATGAGCTAGAAACAATGAATCAAGTTTTTTTGCCGCAAGATTTTGATCCTGTGATCAATGCCACCGACTCAAAAGTGAATGCAAAGTGCAAGGACATTCTACCACCATTACAGATCTATCTACTATGTCAGGGGATTTTTTTTGGCACCGTTCTGTCTTCTCTAGGCTCTTTCTCAGAGGAATATTAGATTTTGGTAGTCAAAACCACCAGATCTTTGATTGGATTTTCAGGGTGAGAAGTTAATGCCAGTAGGTGAGAAGTAAATGTAATGCAAAAAATCCTCAGTCGTGCCTGAAATATAAAGGCAATTTTGTGATCTTTTCTTAGGGGACTTTTTTTTCTGATTTCTCTGCTATTGCTCACAGGTTTGTAGTGTAAAATTCCCTTTGTCTCTGAATTGTATAACATTCTGTATCATCTCCTTTAGCCATCAATGTGTATGTGCATCCGTCTTGCCTCTCATTGGTGTATTGTTGAGATCCATGGCTTGCATACTGTATCTATTTTTGGCCTATTGGATAATAAATAAGTGAAATCCTTTTCCTTGTGTTGTTCAGTTTGGTTTCCTGATCTGTATGTGGTTATTGATTGACATAAGTCTGGGTGTGTATGTCTTTTGAATGTTATCTTGGTTTTGTAGTGCATATATGGGCAAAAATGTAGTATGAACACTCTATTTTGGTGCATCACCTCCTTAGATTAGACTAGGTAGATTTTCTTTCATGCCCTCCTTCTCCCTGTTCCTCTCCAAGAGTAGATAGGTGTGCCCTGATAGTAAGAGGAAGCCGGCCTTCTCTAGAGACTCAACCTCACAGTTCAAGTCCCATAGCTTGGAGGTTGTTTCCATGTTTCACTAGGTTGTCATTGTGCATAGGCCTTGGATAAGGGTGCAAACCTAAGTGACAACAAATCTCATCAAGAAGAAGCATAGTGGAGGGTTGGCTAGACATTTTGGTAGAGATAAAACCATAACTTTGGTTTTTGAGAAATATTACTTGTCACAATTATAGCAAGATGTGAAGAAGTTTGTACAAAGTTGTAAAGTATGTTAGATGGTGAAAGGAGTAAAATAGAATAAAGGGTTGTAGCATCCATTACCTGTACTAGAGAAGTCATGGAAGGATGTTAGCATGGATTTTGTTCTTGGATTACCGAGGACATAACATGGCCATGATTCTATTTTTGTGGTGGTTGATATGATTTCAAAGATGACACATTTTATTACTTGCAAGAAGACTGGTGATGTTGTTCATGTGGAAAAGTTATTTTTCAAAGAAGTGGTGAGACTACATGGTCTACCAAAGAGTATAGTTTCAGATCAAGATACCATTTTTTGGGGTATTTCTAGCACACATTGCGAAAGAAGTTGAAGACAAATTTGAAGTTTAGTTCATCACATTATCCATAACTTGATGGATAGATAGAAGATGTGAATCATAGTTTGGAAACTTGCTAAGATGCTTGGTTGGAGATAAACTAAAAGGATGGGATATGAGTTTACCATAAGTGAAATTGACATATAATAATTCTATCAATAGGAATACTGCTAAATCAAAATTCCAAATTGTATATGCAAGTAGTCCCAAAAATGCTTCTAAATTAAGGTATTTGGATAAAGGAGAGATAAGTAGTGCTGAAGCAGAAGAGTTTACTGAACACTTAAAGAACATCTATGAGGAGGTGAGGAAGCACATCATAAAGATGAATACATAGTATAAGGCTAAGGTAGATGTGAAAAGTAGGTACAAGGAATTTTAGATTGGGGATGAAGTCATGGTTCATTTAAGAAAGGAGCATTTTCCAATGGGTACATATAATAAGATAAAGATGAAGAAGTTTGGACTATGCAAGATAGTGAAAAGGCATGATTTTCGAAATGCATATGTAGTGGAATTTCCTATTGAATTGAATATTTCACTAGTATTTAAGATTTTAGATTTGATAGAGTATTATGAAGGAGATGATGGAGATGAAGTTGCAGAAGCATAGTGGAGTATTCTAGCAGCTAGTTCAACTACAAAGGAGATTGAGGAGATACTAGATAGTCATGTTGGCAAAAATACCAAGAACAAAACTTATGAGGAATATCTAGTCAAATAGAAAGGGAGACTAGTTGACATTTTGCATCACCCAAAAATATTTTCTTTTCATTGTTTTTTGGTTTAATAAGGACTAGTAGACAAGGTGGTTACTAGTTATGGGAACTTCATTTTCCACAAGAAGGTTCATTTTAAATTTATAAGCCTACCATAAAAATCTCATTGGTCTAGCTTAAGTATCAGGGAAATTATTACAGATTTTTGGTCAAAAAATTTGTAGAAAAATCTTTAGGCTCACCATTGGAAGCCTTAGAGTGCTAGGATGAGGTCCAAAAACTCACTGGAAGGGCACTTGCATAGTTTCAAGCTTGTAGATTAGGAGCTAGCATTTCTAAAAAGTGGTTATAATAGCCAATTGAAGCAATGGTTCAAGAGTTATGGCCTTCCAAAGTTGGGCTACCCGAAATATCTAAAATAATTGTCAAAGATGTATTTGGCCGACTCTATATGTATTGTTAGGGTCTATCAGCCCTAGGTATTAAGTTTCATTGTCTAGAACCTTCTTGGGCAGTATAAAATTGTTTGTTTAAGAAAGGCCTGAAAAATGTCTAAGATAGCTCTAGATAGTAGTCCATAGCTTTGTCCTACAAATTATTGTAATGAAGGTACCCATATGGTTTTTTTGGCATTATGATTATTTTTTCATTAGTGACAACACTTAATCAATTCTATATGCTTAATGAGCATCCAAGTGGTTACCTTGTAAGCATTTGTAGTTCAACAGTTTACACCGAGCTGACAGTGGCTACCGAGCAAATTCAGACAATGTGAGTTCCAACAGTGTCTACTGAGCTTCTCAGTATCTATCATGCTTCATAGTAAAGCAAGGTAAACTAAGTATACAATAGCTACTAAGTCACTAGTGGTTACCGAGTTCATAACTACATCAAGTGATTAGTATGGACCAAGCCTTCACTTCTACCGAGTGCATGATGATGTCGAGTAGTGACTTGGACATTGAGTATCAAAAGGTCACTGAGTCAGTTCAGTGAACCCGAGTTATTTACTATTGGGCTAACTCTGTAATATATTTGTTTACTTGTATTTTGGACGACCTTGTAATTTTTTAAGTTTTGAGAGGTATATATGTGAGATGTATTGTAAGATATCATATATATGGATGACATGATGAAAGAATAGCGAAGTAATGAAAAGTATATGTGAAAGATTATCAACAATAGTTCAAGGTACACAACAAGGTCAATTCAAAGATTGAAAAGTTAAATCCATCACATGAGGTAATCAATGCATAAGGGATCTTATCAGCAATTAGTTGCAAGCAGATCCTCTACTTCATCCTGATAGGTGAATCAAATTTTTCAAATCCTCTTACAAGGTAGACTTAACAGTCTTTGTACAAATCTCCTAACAAAGTGCATACTTCATTGTATGTTTGAAAATCCTCTAACAAGGTGGACCTAGTAATCCTTTGTGCTCCTAATAGGGAAAATCACCAAAAGTGGTCAATGTATGCCTTAATCGGCCAACTTTATACTGCAATATTGAAGTTGTGTGAGTATCATCCCTACCCCAATTTTACTTTCTATTTGGAAGGCTTCTGGGTCACCAAATATTATGTTCACTTGTTTAACGATTGTTATATATTTCAAAATTTATGCATGCAGTAGTATAGATGGATGTGTGATAAATTAATAAAAGATTTAAAGGTTACTGATTCACCCCTCCCCTCTCAGTAACCTATCATATCCTAAATATTTCCAACAATTGGTATCAGAGCTTTGTGGTTCTTAGGATAAAATTTTAACATCTTGAGCAAAGATCTAAGGACAGATGGAGATATTCAGACTTGACAAGGCAATTGAAAATGAAAAGCTAGATCTGGAAATGACCATGGCTCAACTCAAAGAAGAAAAGGAGCATCTTTCTCAATCCCTAAAAAGGAGGAAATAACTTGCAAGGAAAATGAATGATCATCAGTATGTTGAAGAAAAAATTGAAGACCTTTAACCATCAAGTAGCTAAGATGAAGCTAATGAGGCAATCAAGGAACTCCTAGCAAAGAATGGCTCTCTGCAGGAAGAAGTAAGAAAACTTAAAAGAGAACAAGAAATCCAATAAATCAGGCTATGTGAAGTCTTGGAACAAAGAAATAAATTGGAAAATGAGACAAATGAAAGGATCAATGCAAATCAAAGTCTTATGAATCAACTATCCAATGCAAATGAAGAAATCATGAATCAAAGATCTAAAAATGAAAGCCTAAGGATTGATTTAATCACTGAAAGACAAATCAGTGAAAGTTTGGAAAATGACCTAAATGCTGAAAAGAAAATCAATGAAAGAATGATGAAGTCATAAGAAGACATGAATCAACTGATACAACAAAATGAGCAAAATCTTCATAGACAAAAAGGTAAAGCAGGACTTGGATATAATGAAGAAGGTGAATCTTCTAAACAAGGTGCCCAAAAGAATCAAAGACCTACTTGCAATCACTATGGTAAGTTAGTTCATACATCAAACAAATGTTGGAGCAATGGAAAAACAAAATTCAATGAAAAATGCTACAACTACAATCAGCATGGTCACAAGGCATTCCAATGCAGATCCAAATCACTCAATCCAGCTAAACAACTTGTTAAGGGAATATTTGGATGGTATTACAATACATGGTGCAAATGTCATTATTGTGGAGAATATGGACACATTGGCAAAGGCTACTCAAGGCATCACTTGAGAAAAAGAGATACAACAATAAGATGTTATACATGCACTGAACTTGGACATATAGCCAAAAATTGCATGAATATAGGAAGAATTGAAGATGAAAAGAAAGCTAAAGTCGATAACATTCAAAAGCAAGTGAGACAATAGTGGATTCCTAAATCTACCAAGAAGAATAGTTCAAATGATGGTCACTCACTCAAGAAGTGGGTGACTCCACCATTTCCAATTAGATTCATGAAGGAGAATCTCTAATTATATCATCAAGCTATTTCTAGAATAGTTCCAAATGAAAGAGAACAAATGATCCAATCAGTATTCAAAATACATCAGGATCACAGAAAAGTTATCTTTCACCGAGTGCATCAGACTCTACCAAGAAAATTGGTTAAAGACCTTACCGAGCAAGGTCAGGAGTAGAAGAATTTTTTTCATCTATCAAGTTGATACTCATGCCAAGTTAGGTTAGTGGATGATAGTCTATCATGCACTATGACAAAATGGTACCTAGCATTACTGGTGAACTTTTCATCAAAATGAGCAAAATTCGACTATATTTTCATCGTATTCTCAGAGCTAAAAGATTTCCAAATGCATTCAAGCGATTTCGAGCAAATTTACAAATAAAGAAGTTTGATCAAAGATTTTCATTACTTACCAAGCAACAATGGCTTTCGCAAGCACAAGCACTAGCAAGGCAAAATGTGGATCATAAATGTTGGTCAAGGGTGCAAAATGGAAAGCACCGAACTTTAAGTTGGTTCCTGCAGTTGCAAAGGCACTAGACACTAATGGCGCACAATCGCAAACACCACCAAAGGTACTTTTAATCAATGATATCCGAACTCATTTCAAATGTTCTATTCAAGAAATAGGAACCCTAGAAATGGATAGCACGTTAGAAGAAATGTGTGTTAGTGGCTCTCTGAAACTTGAACATAAACATCTGGAGACAAAAGGGTTGACACACATCTCCCATATGCCAAGAAGCTTCCAAAAAAAATGTATCAGATATATTCTTAGCCATGTTCATAATGATTAGCTATGGCTGGAACAACCTATACTAATCACCAAGAAGATGATTCACAAGATTACTGGTGTTTCCATACTCAGCAAAGCCAAAACCACCAAAACTGTCATGCCCAAACTATGAGGGCAAGAACACAACAAATTTTATTTTTTTGATTTAAAATTCAACATGCTCTAAGTTTGATATGATTGAGGTAGAAGCTTTAGTACAGGTTCTTTACATTTCAATCCTAAGGTTTTAAACATGAGGATGATAACATCATTAAAATTTTAAAACTTTCGTTATTAGATTAATCTCGATAAAATTATGATATTATATTAACTTATAACGGTATGCAATAAAACTTACATAGCTAACAATGTGCATGAATTCGGATCTCAAATTTCTTGCAATATCAAATCAATCAAACCTACATCAAAACTTATGTAAATAGCCAATTAAAAGATAAATTTAAACTATTTAATGGTTAAAACAGTAAGAGTACATTTAAAATTAGAACTAAGTAAATTAGGACTTATAAAATTAACCCATAACTAAGTAACTAAAAATTATTAACGATCGACACAAGGAGTCCTTAATCAAAACATAGAATAACCTTAAAACTTTATTAAATTAACTAATTATACTTTAACAATTTAAAGTTTCATTGAAACTAACTATTAAAATAACAATATATAGAAAAGAAACTAGACTAAACTAATAAGTTAAAACAAAATTCAAATAACTAAAAAAAAAAAGGTAACTATACTAATTAAACAACCAACTAATTGTTGGGTGATGCGACACGCTCCCCTGCCCACAGGTGGTTAATTATGTGGTGTTCCATGTTCACTAACAGTCATGGCTTTTGGTGTAACGGAAAATGGGCCCTACAATTGGTATCAGAGCCTGGTTTTGGCTTGGTCAAGGGTTCAAATCTCCTCGGTGCCTTCCCGACCCGCGTAAGCACCTGGTATGCGCGTCGAGGGGGAGATTGTTGGGTGATGCGACGTGCTCCCCTACAAACAGGTGGTTAATTATGTGGTGTTCCATGTTCACTAATAGTCATGGATTTTGGTGTAACGGCAAATGGGCCCAACACTAATAAATACTAAACTATCTAAATTAATACTAATCATATTCTAAATTTCTAACTACATTTAAACTGAAATACAATTAAATCAAATACTGCTAACTAAGCCTACCTACTAACTAACACCTAACCACTAACCCTCCTGCCCTAAGATCTTACCTACACCCTAGCCCCTAACATCCACTTGACTACAAGTCAAGTGGATCTGACCCCTCCCTACACCTCACCCTAGGCCCCACGCAACCCCAAACCTACACATCAAGGAGAAGGTACGTAGGGGGGAATGAAGTTTAAGTTTCAAACAAGCATTAACTTGCAACATCAAATACCACCCCAAAGCTAAGCCAACATCCAAGTCTAATGTCATGTCATGACATAGCTTTCTCCACCCCACTTGCCATGCAGCCCAAGGTGAGGAAAACGCAACCCAAGAGGTGGGCACATGAACAGAGGTGAGCAAGGGACTTTTAAGGAATGAAAGTGACCACCTCAATTTCCTTTCTCACATAAATGCCATATTCCCCAACTGGCTGCTAGGAATGGAGAAGAATGGGGATGGGACAAGGTGGCAGGATGATGTCACCCTCCCATCCCATCCACTTTGACTTGGGAAAGACACTAAAACCTTTTTTAAACAAGGCTAATTGACGTCCAAGACCAAGGAGGGCAATGAATACATAAAGTTTTATGGGTGAAAGGAAAGATATTATGATGTTAACCTTTTTTTTAAAATATACCTATTTATGTATTCAAAATTATGCACCCATGAGATTAACATAATATTTATCTGTTTCTTATTTCATTTAGAAAGGAATCTAAGCAAGAATATGCTCTGTGGTCTTGGAAGGAAAGAAATTTCTCCTCATGTATTTTCTAGAGAGTTTTTACTCTTGGGAGTGCATATTTTTTTTTTTGGAAGCAAAATTTTAACAAGGCATGGTCATGTCATTTTCTGCATTTCTTTTATGCTACTAAGGATTGGAATAAATCTATTATTAACATTCTTCCTTAATACAAGTATTCCAATGCAAAGGAGTACATTAGGTGTAGTCTCTCAATCTCTTCTTTAAACATGTATGTTTTATATAAATTCTTCAAGGACATGGTATGAGTTCTAAATTCTGATTTTTATCCTTATTGATTTCAAGAATACAACCTCTCAGTCCAATTGATCATATTTGCAGAACTTAGGAGGTGAATGATACTATACACATAATTTAAAAAAAGGTGGTGGATTATTCTCATTCAAATTTGATTATAACCACCATGAAATTTATCAAGAAATGAAATATCTTTGATTTCATAATATAGGGTTTGTTCTTGATTGATCTCATCATAATACATATACATCATAATTGAAACTCACTATATCAATTCAACTCTTCATTATCATAATTAAAACTTGAACATTCATAAATCAAGACATTATCTATGATTCTATTCTCCCATCTATATATATGCAAATTTATTTATGCTATCTTGATGAGAACTCATACAATTGAACATTATGATCAAATATTATGAGAACCAAATACACTCAACCATTATTTTATTGGCTAACCTGATTCAAAGGCTCAGCCGGGAAAGAATCAGGAAGAAAACCCGGCTTCGTTGCCATATACAATAAGGTTTAAAAATACAATTTACAATAGGATCTCAATCCCAATTTTCAATAATTTTATCAGATTTTCTTCATGATCATAATCAAGGAGTTTGTAATGTTTTCTGAATCTCATTTCAAGAACCATGGAGGAAACCAATATCTGATCGGGTGACAACCAAGCAGAACCAAAAGAACATCAAGCATGCATAATCATACATGGTTTACACAATAAGATTCACAATGAATCAAGACTAGGGAAAGGTGGATTCTTCCAATAGGAAAAGTCAAGCACAACACCCATTCAGATGCCCAATCGGGGCTAATAACCAAGAACTTCTGTTCTTCCATTTAAACTTTCCATACTCATACCAGGTTTGTGTTGACGGGTAAGGGCCCATAACACCCTACCCTTTATCCCTCTTCTCATCCTGAGAAGAGACTCTACACAGGTTGGAGTCCAACTAAACAGACCTTTCCCAAAATTGGTCACTTCTGCCCTCTCCAAGGGTGACTAATACCAAAACACCCATGTAAGGAAAACTCACCAAAAAAAAATGCAAACATAAACAAGGAAGGAAAACAACCAAAAAGACATGGTTTTCAAATCTTCCCACATACCCACAACCATACAATAGTGAAGCAACAACAAGATAACATGAACATGAAACCAAACATAAAATCTAAATAAGGGAGATGAGAATTTCCTACCTTCAAAAAGAGGTAATGGCAATGAACAAGTTTGAGTAGAGTATACCTTTCCTTCCTCAAGCTTCAAGAAAATCTTCTCAAAAAGTAGAGATTGGGTAACCCCCCCACTAGTCCAAGGAAGGCCTCCAAATAAGCCTCCAACTCAACCACCCAAAAGGAGCAATAACTATTTCCACCCACTATCCACCCTAGAAACTCCTAACTCAACCTACACTATGGTTAAACCCCAAGTGGAGATGAGGTGAGGTAACTCAAGATACCCATGATCAATTTTCGCACCAAGGAAAAAAGGGACTTTTTGAGTGACCTCAAAAGTCAAAGCAAGGGGCTTAGGGGTTGGAAAAGACCCCTAACCCATACCCATACCCTATGGTTAGAAAAAAAACAAGTTTTAAAACATTAAGAAGAGGTTTAGAGTCAAATAAAATCTAGGAATAAAATAGGTCCAACTTACTATTCTAACTTAAACCAACTTGGTCCAAAGGTTAAACAATTAACCCTAACAGCACACCGACACACATAAACATTTTACGAGTGTCAAGCGACACTGAAAGAACATAATTATGAACATTAACATCCACTAAACAAGGAAGATGCATACATACTTCTCACAATACAAAAATGTGAATTACAAACAACAAGGTTTTCAAATTTAGCACATGGAGATCAGTTCTGTTCCTCTATAGGGTTTCTTGGCTAAATATCTACACACTCATTGCACACATTAGTAGTCCCATAAAATCATATGTACATAAATGTATACGTATTCAAAAATTCACATAAATTAAAAAATACATCAATAAGGGTTTCTTTATCCTACTTAATTCTTAACCATTTAAAATATCATAAATCAAAGCCTCGATCCTACCTTTACTGATTTCATCAACATACATATACATGAAACATTATATGACAATCATCAAATATATCTGAAAATAACATCACACAACAAGAAATAATAAAGTATGTTCTAAGCATCAGATAATGTCTCGACATCTCAAGTCATGAATAACAAAATAAGGGTAATGTATCACTATGCTACGATGGGTCGGGGTGAGGCCTCACAAAAACCCTAGGTCAAGATGAACTTCAGAAGCAAACCCTAACCAAGTGGGATGATAGAGGCTTAAAAGTTAGCACAGTTACCGACGTTGAACTTAGAAATGGAATTCATGTGATAGCTCACAAGATCTACAATTCAAGCTGATTGAGTAGTGTGCCATGTGAGGCTGTAGACCTGGCATTTAAGGTTGTGAAGAAGAATTTGGAGTATGGCTTGTCTGAGCTATTGCTAAGGCACTTGAACAAGAACATGGATAGCATCAGATCATCCAAGAATAACCCTTTTTAAATTTGGATCACTGTTGACATGTTTATTCTTCTATGTACAAAAATTCTTTCCCTCCAAAGGTTCTCTCGTATGGAGAAAGGATGTCCCCATTCTATATCAAATTAATGAGTTTATAGCAAAAATTGGTGTCAATTTTAACAGCATAATGGACAACTATTTTGAGGACTTCAAGGAGAGGATGAACAATAGGTTCAGGGTCCCTCCTAAACTTGTTGAAGATTACAAAGATGATGTTTGTTTTATGGTTGATTGTGATAGAGTATATATTGAGGCAGTCAAGCACTGAGTTGCATGGGTAAAACCTCTACCTTATGAGGTAAACATTGATGAAACTAGAGATATTATTGAAGCACTAGTAAATGAACTAGTAGATCCCAAGAAACTAATTTTTGGAACTTATGATATGGAAAAATCCAAAATAGAACTAGAAATCAAACTTCCCCAAGCAATCAACAAAGGTAAAAGGAAGGTTGCTAAATTGAAAATTGCTACCGAGCCCCTAATGATTACTAAAGGAAAAGGTGAGGACGAAGAAGAGGAGTAGGAACCAGAAGATATAGAGGAAAAATTAGAGGAAGAGACTGAGCCAGTCAAAAAGAAGGGCAAGGTAATCATTACCAAGCCACCCAAAGCCTCCATAGTTATTTTCACTAGAAGAGGCAAAGGTAAGAATAAGGATGAAATAGTATTTAGCAAGCCCCAACTTACCTTCCAAGAAAGATTGAAACAAATGGAAGAGGGAGCTAGCATCACAAATTTCAAAGCATTGAAATTTGAAAGAAGGACTAATGTAGAGAAAATGTAGATTGAGGAACTGGTACTTAATAAGATGGGAAAATGGAAATACTCCCCAGACCAACTTGCTCCTCAAATCTCGAAAGAGCTATTGGTAAGATTGTAATCAAGGTGGGAGTTAGCCACCCAAACAACCAAGGACATATATGAGCAATCCTTGAAGAATCTTCTATCGAGTCTTACTGAGGTAGAAATAAAGGTAGCAATGAAGAACAAAAAAGGTAAAATGATGATTAGATTTCACACATGTTTGATTCTAATTAAGGATATTGAGCATGTTGTAAGAGATGCAAAAAACATGTGGAAGAACATCTATCATTTGCAAAATCCTAGTAATGATCCAGTGATAATCAAGGACGATGATGGCACCAATAGTGATGAAGGAGATGATAGCGCTCCAAGTGCTAGTGATGTTCAGGCACTAAGGTCTGATGATGAAGAAAAAGGGGAAGAAGCTAAAGAGGAAGACAAGGAGGAAGAGGATGAAGAAGATGATCCAATGAAGATTGTAGCACAAGTCATTGCTTCCCTTCCTCACTCTCCACCTAAGATAGCCACATCATCAGGGTTGGAGATAGCTTTAGTAGGATTGACCACATCAAAAAAATCATCTACTCCTACTACCCCATAGCTCCAAGCATCATCTATGGAACTAACCATTACTTCATCTACTGAGCTACAGCCTTCTTCATCAGCACCCGAGTAATCAATCACTATAGCATCAACTATGTCTACCTCTTCTGCTACATGTAAAATAAGTTCTACAATTCTTTCTACAATTTTCTCTACTCTAATTGTGAATATTCCAATCTATACAATACCTGTTTGTACATCATTTTTGGGAAGCACACCAATTTTAGATTCAGCTGGTACTTCTCTCAGCTTTCCTCCAGTTGCATCAATTCAAGTATTTTTTGCCAATCCATCTATGTCAACTATTGTCTCTGATTCCAAATCCAAGGAAGTGAGCATAGAAGTAAAACCAAAAAATCCTCTAAAACTTCTGCTTACTAGGAAACAAATTAATGAAGATATAGATTTGGATGCAGAAATTGTTATTCCAAAGATAGACTTGGACAATGCCTCAGCCAATGAGATGAGAGTGGTCAGTCAACTTCTAGAGTAGAAGGCAAGGCAGAAGCAACTCATAGAAGAAAGAGATAAAGAATATACTATAATAGAAAATGCTAAAAACATAATTATTGAAGCTATTGGTGTTGATGTCGATTCATCTCAACACATTTTATTGCAATTAGAAGAGGCTATGAATAAGTTCAATGAGGACACCTTTGGGCAAGAGAAGCTCATTGAAAAGGTAGAAAATAAATTTGATAATAAAGTGCTTGAGCAAATTTCTCAACACATTGCAATAAAGCAGGTTGAACTATCTTCAATTTTGAGCAATCTTGAGCAAGCATTTACTAATGTAACATCACTTTTTGGAAAGCTCTATGATGTTATCAAGTACACTAAGGAAGTCAAAGAAAAATTAAATAAGATATATGTGGAAATGAAGGATAGTGCTCAAAAGTTGCAGCTTGACCATAGTTCAAGCTCATCCCATCACATAAAGGTGAAATTTTTGTCCAAAATGCAAGCAAAGGTACTCAAAGAAGAAGCCAGAATCTGGTCTACACTGATTGACATTCAAAATATGATTCTCTCAGTCATGGATCAAATGTAGAAACATATTTCCTACTCAAAAACATTGATTCATGACAACAACTTTTCAATAGTAGATCATATGATCAAATTTTTTGCAGAAGTTCAAGTGGCTCTCTCCACCTGCAAGATTTTGCAAGACAATTGGGATAAGACATTGTCTCTTATTCTCAAGGTACACTCAAATTTTCTCTCATGTTTTGGTTTCTCAATTTAAATTTATTGTATATAAATTCTTTGGCATTATTGTCAAAAAGGGGGAGATGAGATTGTTGGCAGGATAAGATTGTTGACATTGGGAATATGAGATGAATAAGGAATAAGAGAGACATTGTATAGATAAAATCTATGCATACCATATGTATGGGGGAGATATGTGAGATATGTAAGATATGTAAATAGCAGAGTAAATCAGAATGTAAGTTTTGATTCATAAGTGTTTTTGTCACTAATGTCAAAGGGGGAGATTGTTGGCATTATGATTATTTTGTCATTAGTGACAACACTTACTCAATTCTATATGATTACCAAGCATCCAAGTGGTTACCTCATAAGCATTCATAGTTCAATAGTTTACACCGAGCAGACAGTGGCTATCGAGAAAATTTAGACAATGTGAAGTCCAACAGTGTCTATCGAGCTTCTTAGTATCTATCATGCTTCACTGTGCAAACTGAGTAATGAAAGATTCAATACAAATCGAGCAATGAAAGATTCAGTGTTTATTGAGTGAAGAAAGTTAAACTCAGTATATAGTATCTACCGAGTCACCAGTGATTACTAAGTTCAGAACTACATCGAGTGATTAGTATGGACCGAGCCTTCACTTCTATTGAGTGCATGATGATGCCAAGTAATGCAATGGACGCCGAGTATTAAAAGGTCACCAAGTCAGTTCAATGAACTTGAGTTATTTACTATTGGGCCAAATTTGTAATGTATTTGTTTACTTGTATTTTGGCCGACCTTATAATTTTGTAAGTTTGAGAGGTATTTATGTGAGATGTATTGTAAGATATCATATATATGGATGACATGATGAAAGAATAGTGAAGTAATGAAGAGTATATGTGAAAGATTATCAACAATAGTTCAAGGTACACAACAAGGTCAATTCAAAGACTAAAAAGTTACATCCATCACATGAGGTGATCAATGCATAAGGGATCTTATCAACAATTAGTTGCAAGCAAATCCTCTACTTCATCCTGACAGGTGAATCAGATTTTTCAAATCCTCTTACAAGATAGACTTAATAGTCTTTGTACAAATCTCCTAACAGAGTGCATATTTCATTGTATGTTTGTAAATCCTCTAACAAGGTGGACCTAGCAGTCCTTTGTGCTCCTAATAGGGTAGATCACCAAAAGTGGTCAATGTAAGCCTTAATCGGCCAACTTTATACTGCAGTACTGAAGTTTTATGGGCATCATCCCCACCCCAATTTTACTTTCTATTTGGAATTTTTTTGGATCACCAAATATTGTGTTCACTTGTGTAATGATTGTTATATATTTCAGAATTTATGCATGCAGTAGTATAGATGGATGTGTGGTAAATTAATAAAATATTTAAAGGTTACTGATTCACCCCTCCCCTCTTAGTAACCTATCATATCCTAAATATTTCCAATAGTTTTAGCATATTGTACTTGTGAATTCTATAATTATGCATTTGCAGTGCAAATAAGTTCACACTTTGTTCTCACATTTGTTGTTGTTTATTTTTCTCTATTATGACTTTATGGTTTTAAGGGGAACACCCTTCATTATGAATATTTTACTTTCATGTTGTGGATGTATATGTTTAATTTGGAATTTTAGTTTATATGCATAGATGATGAGATGGATGTGTGGTGAATGATTTTAAGGTTGAAATTTTTAAATGTTGATTCAACCCCCCTCTCAAATTTTACTTTCCTATTGTATTTCCAACACAATAGATGAGCTTCACTATGATCTATATTTGCAAAGTGAGTTTTTTTTATCAAACCAACCTACTATTGCTTTCTAACCATTGTATTCGTTATAATCCTTTAATCAAGGTTGACCTAATAGTCATTTGTATATCCTTCAATCAAGGTGACATTCTAGTGGTATGTTCTTAACCTTTTAAATCAAGCCATTCCTAATAGGGTGATTAAATCCTTTAATAGAGTCACACCTAATAGTGTGTATTGTAACCTTTAACAGGGTTGGCTCTTAACTGAGCTCACTTTAGAATAGTAAAAATTTGGTAGCATATTACTGGTGGTTTTTTCCAAATTAGCTTTCTATGTTAATTCCTAGTGTCATACTTGTGTGAGTGTTGTTTGAGATGTTTTATTGTTTAATGTTTTACCTTATGCAAGTTGTTTCATATTAGGATAGTGAATTGCATGTTACTTAATGTTATGTTTCTATAGAGACTAAGTTATTTAAAGAATAGATATAAGTTTATTGAAGTATTCAAAAGTTTAATTGGTACATTTAGACCTAAGAGTAATTGATTCACTTCACCCCCCCACCCCTGCTGCCCAATTATTCTAAAATAATTCTAAATATCTCTCTATATTTAGGCAAGATTTGTAGCTAAAACATATTTTAAAAAACTTTACCCTTACTTTCTTAGTTTTATTTGTTATCATGTGTGCAGTAGTTAAGAGGAAACTAAAGATAAATTAATGGATATTAAAGAAGGTTAATCATAAGGTCAAAGAAGTATGTGCATCTCTCTTTAGTTCATTAAAAATTTATATTTACATTAGTTACATTTGGGATCTATAAAACTATATAATGTTTCCTTACATGTATATGGACCTCCTTAATACTATATGTTAATATATATAATTTTAAAAATTATTGCAACTGAAGATCAAGAAACAAATGAGATTATCACTCTAGCTCAAAGATTAAAGAGAAAAACTAGTAACAGAAACATAGATCATTTAATTGAAATGAATGTGGGAAAATTGAGGTATTATGCTAGTCAGCCTATATGTACTATAAAGAGAACATTGAATAAAATATCTAAGGAAATAATTTCAAATTTTGATAATCTTGATATAGTGGAAAAAACTTAATTGTTATCAATTTCACTTCTTAAAGATGAATTAAAAGAGCCATTAAAATTGTTGGGTATAGATACAAGTATGAAAAAGAGGACTTCTATCTTGTAAAAAGATATTTTTGAAATTGGTGAGGAAGGATTGCATTCCATGGGGAAAACAACTAGATATAAAGATAGATTCATTTCATGAAAAGTCATACTAACATCTATTTTAAATAAACAAATTTCCTCAAAAATAAAAAATTCTTCACTTTCATCTCATATATGGTATAGTTAGAAGACAATATCACATTATCTGAAAAGGAGAAATAATTTGGATGATAGTACATTTGAGGGTAATTGGGCATTAATGTGTAGAGCTCCTTGATCTGATAGGATTGGGGAAATAGTTAAGAATTTGGTTATTCAATTCTGGATTGATAATACTCACCCTTCACCAAATAGAAGAGATGTCACCAAGAAGAGGACTAGGCCTAAAGAATATTTTCAACACACCAAAAATTTGGTTGGATATCACACAAAATGAGTTGTATCTCTCATTTTGTAATGTAAATCCTGACACAAAGATTAGAGAAATAATGTTTGAAATATTGAAGCCCTATTTTGTGAAGATAAATAAATCTTTTGAAAGCTATTGTTGTTGATATCATGTAGGATTTGATTTGTACTATCAAGGTTATTGAAAGATGATAGAATGAAGTAGTGGTTCTCAAAATTATTTTCCTAAATGACTAGGCCAATTCATAACATCAATCATGTATGAAAAATTAGATGATTATGCAATAGGTGAAATAGATTGCATGAGAGGAATTTGTGAAAAAATCTAACTAAATTTCCTTTGAGAGATAAAGATACAGATATGAAGAGGATAGTAAAATGTAAGAGATATAAGTACATAAAGTCTAAAACAAAAATGGGGAAAGAATCAATGAGGTTGGGATATGTAAATGGAAAGATACTTGTTGGAGAATTTATGAAAAAAAATTTAAATTGATTCAACCATATATATGTCATGCCTTTTATCTAAGTGGAAAGAAGAATAGTCTCAAATGCTAAGAGAAAATTTCCCACTTGGAATAATTTTCTTGGTTACTAACTTTGTAGAGAATTATTACTCTTTTGTTTCTCAAAAAAGCCTCAAGAAAAATACTTCTTTATAGAGCAGGTCACTATTAGCTCTAAGTATCTTATCGACATGCACAAGTTGATTTGTATGGTGTGCAAAGTACATATCAAGCATGATTAATTAAAAGAGTATCACTTTTTAATTAGTGATGATAGAGAGAATAACACACATTTTTGTGGAATATTATTTTAATACATATATTGAATATTTACAAATTAATTGCATAAAAATAGAAGAACATTTTGTATGCCCAGATGGACATGCATCACAATTTAAATATGCTATGTCATTTTATGCATTGTGTAGAGATCATTGATACCAAAGTATAGCACACATTTGGAGTTTTTTCAAGAGTGGACATGGAAAGGGTGACCATGATGGTGCAAGAGATTGTATCAAATATGCTTTAAGAAAGTATCAAATGGACTATCATAGTGATAATGTTCATGATATAGTTGGGTGGTATAAAATGCACTTTATAGTGTCAAATAAAGATAACACATCATCACAACCTAATCGAGTCATACTGTTTAAAGAATTTTGGGAGGTATGAGCTATAGTAATATATTATAAATTCATTTGAAATAAATTAATCAAATTTGTATATGTTAGGTGAATAAACTATTTTTAATATCCATATATATATTATATGTGTTTAACTTTAAATATATATATATATATATATATATATATATATATATATATATATATATATATATATATCTGGACCTTGTTAGCATGAATGTTGATGGTATTCTTATAGGGGATTACCCTAGCAATGCTGGAGACATTACTTAGAGGTTGTGTGCTACTTTCATAACATGTTTTTTGTTTGATGTAAACATAAGGGTTATACTATGAAGACCAGTAGAGCAGTAGACAAAGTTTGGCTTCGTATGGTTTGAGGATTGAAGATAAGCTTATGTACACCTGGGAGAATGCTTGAAAGTATGTATATATGCTAGAGTTAAGAGTGTGTATGAAAATATGAAGACTAGAAAAAGCTATGATGGATTTGGGTAAGTGTACCAAAATAATGTACAAAAAGGGGGTATAAGTGGACACCTTTTTTTCTAAAATCAGGTAAACCTAATCTTGGAAGACTCATGCAAGGGTCATGCACTCAAAATGAGAAAATGTGTGCAACACAAAAATTATATTAATTTGAATCTAGTTTTTTAAATACTAGACTTTCTTTAAAAATTAATAAGATTAAGAGGGTCAAACCTCCTGCACACAAAAAATTTTCTTGTTTTTTGCTAAAGAATATAACATAGTTGCTTCTGTGTGCTCAAAAAATATATAGTTATATTCTTTTGGAAACTACAATTGGAACAATTTTTTTGATGCCATTGATGTAAAACCTTATTGGTGAGACAATTGTTACCTAAGTAGAGTTCCATATCAAGATAACTGGTGAAGAGGATTTGAGAAGAAGAGATAACAAGTGGACCTAGTGGAAAGGGTAGTTATGTGAAATTTCAATGGGCACTTAATTAGTTAGACTTTGGAAAGATAATGTTTTGTTTAATCATAACACTAAGTGAATAAGATAATTGTGTTAAAGCCTACAAGAGATGATAAATTGGGAACAAATACTTAGGCTTAACTGAGCCTCAAAGAAAAAAAATTAAGGAAATTATAGTTGAAGTCAAACTATGTCAATGTCGATCGAGTAAATTAAATATCGATTGAGCACTAGTAAAAGACATAGCATCAAAAAATTTAGATGAAGAGCTAGTAGATAGACTGAGTGAAGGTAGTATAATCCAAGCAAGATACTTTTATGATGACCAAGGGCGAGGAACACAATGTTGGTCGAGTGTCAACATTTTATAGTTTTGGAAGGAATCTCATTTCCTAGATGACATAGTTGAATTGTTGGAATATGTAAAGCATGTTGAAGATAAGAAATAGTGAGATAGAATATTTAATGCAAGGGAAATGATATTTGAGCATTTTTATGCATAAATTCAAGGAGAAGTTTGGACAAGTTTCTATAGGATGAAGGAGGAAATGGAAAGATGGAAGGATTCGATGAATTTGACCCAATCCTAAGATTAACTTTGGTGTTTAAGAACCAAAATATCAACCTACCTATTTAAAGAGGCATAAGTAATGACCTAGAAGAGGTTGGAGTAGTTGTTGATTATGTTGATTGGTGAATTCGAGCATAAGGCTCTGAAGTAAATTTTAGAAAATATGTGACTACATGAATAAAACATTTAGTAACACTACTAAAACTTTTAGTCACATGACTAAAATTGATAACTTTCCACTATTTCTTTTCAATTTATAGTTCTACATGACTAAATAAGTAATAGTCACCAAAATATAAAAAATTAAATAAACTACCAAATAAATGACTAAATAAGTGATTGGATAATTAGTCAATAATAATTAGTCCTTTGTACTTCCTATAATGTTTATTGATTAATTAATTTGGTTAATTTTACTTTTCATAGCTCATTCATGGTCCATGGACCTCCTCTTTATCATACTAATCATGGTGTCACTTTGCATATTCCAAGATATGAGACACTTTGTTAAATGAATTACAATATTTTATTTACCATTTTGGGCTCTTGAATCAATATTGCAAACTAATTCATTTTTTCTCTAAGAGGTATTTAAATATATTATCCAACTTGGATTCTTCAACTAATATTTTGATGTGATTACAATTTATCTTTTATTATTTGTGGCATTGGTTTAATCAAGTCCAACCTTGAAATTAAGAAAAACCAAATAACAATATAAAATGTTAACAATCTTTCCAAAATAATGTGATAATTTGCCACAATTTAATAACAATTGCATTTTCAAGGAAACATGGCTATTGAAATAGATAGAGTTTTTGAGATGAAATGAATAATTTTAAATGAAACTAAATAACTAAGTTAAATGCATTTTCTCATAACATAAAAAATTACACACTTTTGTTTATTATATATGTTTTATTATATTTATGTCCATGTGTTAATAGCAATCAACATAATCTTTTAATTCTAATATAATTTTTTATCATATTGATTTATTTTTTGTCTACATTTTCCACACACTTCATAGTGTACATGAAAATTTATTTGACCCCTAGATTCCTTGATATTATTTTTTATAATGACTATTTTAACTATTACATAACTATCTATATGAGTCAATTAAAGATTTTAACCATTTTGAGTAGATTTTGAATAGTTTCCCTCTTGTTGGTTTCCATTTGATTGATATTTTAAAAAAAATGCTTTGATTTAAAAGATGTAATACTAGGGAAAGAAAGAAGAAAATCAAAAGCATAAAAGTCATGTTATTGGTGTACATATATTAATGCAGCAATAGGTGAGAGAAAATGCTTCCTAAAGTAGGGGCAGAAGTGGATGCCTCTGATATAGAGGCTTGAAGAGAAATATAGGGTAGTAACCTATCACATCATGCCATCAATTTCAACTTACCTTCACACATTGTTCCATCATTCTATCACAACTAATTATATTATGGTGACTCATACTAGATTATTATCTATTTTCCTTTAGAACACATCGTGCCATTTAAGATGGATATTTACCATTACTTATAATATAAGCTTAAGGATAGTTATATCACAATTCAAACAATTTTATATCCTAGTGGGAATGCATATAAAAATATAAAGGATTAATCTGCTTATATTATTACTAATTATTAGTATTTGTAATATTATATTATTATATTCATATTAACTTATATTATATTATTCATTAATTAATAATTATTTGATTTTATTTATTTTTGGATTGGTAAATGACCAAAGCCTAGATTAATTATTGTTATTAATTGTAATTAATTATTTTTATGTGTTAAGTGAATTTGAACCCACAACCTCTCACATGAGAGGTTACAAGTTACCATTATGTTGTATGCTCTTTCCTTATTTGACTATTGTTAGTGAATAGATTGTCCTCTGAAGAAATAAATACAAATTACCTCTAAATGTATAGATAGGAAGATTGAATCAGCACTAACAGTTGGATAGCTTATCATTGAATTGATAACCTTCCTCTGAATTTATCTAGGTATAGCTCCCTGTACATGATTTACAATGAATTAAACATGGATGCTTTTAACCAAAAAGCAAAAATAGTTTTACAAACATCTACTTGTAAACATGAAATAGATGCAAAAACTAAGTGATTGAAAAGAAAAGAACAACATATAACACAAAGTCTATTTGCCTAGATGTTGCATTACAAAGAGCATGAAATTAAGGAATACATTTTCCATCCTCTTGAGAAAGTGAAAAAAAAAAAACTTTAAAGATATCTTGCTATCAAACATATTCAAGAAACAGTGACATTAAAGTACATTTTAGAGAAAATTAAAAGTGATACAAAGATCACAATTAGTGGAAAGAAAACTGTTCAAACTTCAGATTTTGATATACAATTATCTTCCAATCTCCCTTTCGTAAAGTGTAAAAGATGATAAAGATTCTATTACACATTTTCAATTAAAGTCACCATCTAAATAAAACTGAAACTCCCTCCCTTGCATCATATTTTGAAAACAAGATTTCTCCATTTTTCAACATACAGTTCAGAAAAAAGGCTCTGCTTTCTCTCCTTCTCAAGAACTAGAATAAATTTAGAAAAGTTTTTTTCCTCTTGTTGTAGCACACGGTATGTAGCCTCTTAGGAAAGAAAAAAAATGGAACCCCTGCCCCAAATAATGTTCCAACATTTATAGCTTTAGGAAATGAGTAACCTCCACCAAAGATCAGTTATTTAGGTATAAAAATAGTTATAAAAACTAATAGGTTCGGAGGTGGTTATTCAGTTATAAAAAATAACAAGTTCAAAGGTGGTTATTTAGTTATAAAAATTAATAGGTTCGAGTATGGGAGACATAACTAATTATCCCACTATTGGATCTCCTTCATCTTTAGATATGTTGGTGATATCATTTTCATCTATGTTTCCACTAGACCAATTGATAAAATTATGCCAAAGTCAAAAGTTATTGGTTGTTATTTGTAGGTAGATAAAACTGTCAAACCATCAAACCCGTTGAACCACTTTGAACCAAGTCATGTTTCAAACCTGAACACTGAAGTGTTGAACCTTTGCATTGAACCTATCACTATTTGAGCTCCTTGAACCTATGAACCATTTGATCCTCCATGAACCTGTTGTACCATTTAAATCATCTTGAACCAATTGAATTCCTTAAACTGTCAAATGCATTTAAGCCTACACTTTGAATTGCTTTAATCCACTTGAACCACTTTGAACTACTTTGAACCTTAGTTTAAAGAGGTTGAAGATCCCACACTAAAAATTATAGTCATGAATATTTATGATAGAAAGACTAGTTCTAGGTTTGGGATGTATAACTTTTTATCCCACCATTGGATCTTTCTGATTTTTGGATATGTTGGCATAATATTAATCTTCTTCCTTTCCACCAAAGTGATTTACAAAATTCTGCCCAAGTAAAAAGTTATAGGTGACTATTCATAGGTATAAAAAACTTTTATTTTGAACTAATTTCAACCACTTTGAACCATGTTCAAAGTAGTTTGAAGAGGTTCAAGACTTGAAACTGAAAATTTAAAATCTGGGTCCATATGTGTACCAATAGGAGCTCTAACTGCAAGACTATTTTTCATGCAAAAACAAAGAACTCCAACAATCTCTGCCACAAAAAGAGTGCCTTATCCATTGGGTGCATAGAGTCACCAAGAAGAGACAACTAGGAGCTACTTGTAGAGAGGGTGGAGGGGAGCAGGGCAAAGCCATCTAACCAAAACACCTAAACTACCAGCAAGCTCGAAGCTTGCACCTTATTCAAACAAATACTACACATGCCAAAAACATATTTACACAATATATACATAGGTAGGAAGAAAAACCTACCACAAAATCTAGAGAAAGAAAAAGAATCATGGGAATCCATTTATCGAATGGGAGAAGTAGGAACCTTTTTGCATCATCAAATCATGTCTTAATAGAGTAGCTCCATACCATTCCTTAATGGTGACTTCTTCAATGTTGAAACTCAAACTGAAAGCACGCATGTATATGCTGATCCAACACTCTTTTCCAAATAGCCATAATTCATCATAACATTCTTTCCCTCTTAAGGATTGATCTTCAATATCCATAGGGTCAGATTCCATTTCAAACTATAAAAAAAAAAAATGTAGAAACCTCACCAATAGACGATACACAATACCCAAAAATGTTGTCATCAAGATTTAATTCTTGCACATGGTCCTTAATGTCATGGTCAACTTGCAGCCATAGAGATGCCTCATCCAACATGGGATCAACCCTTGAGTATTCTTCATCTCTTTCAAGAACCAAACTATCATCAAACATGCCACACATTCTATCTTTTTCCTTTTCCAAAGTGCCATCACATGTTTCAGCATTACTCCCACAATCCAAATTAGAAAAGCCACACATAGAAGAATGGAAAGAAAATTTATCAATGAATGCTTCATTCTCAATCTGATTTGAATGAATACCTAAGTCATCATTAAAGAAATGATCCAGCTTGAGTGATGATAGGAGGATGCCTATAATTTCTTCTTCCTCATCAAGAAAAGTGTCCTTTAACATACCAGTTGAGTCACCACTAGGTTGAAATTCAGCTTTATACCTCCTTTTCTCAACAAGAAATTTAGCAGAAATATCCTCATCCAAAGGCATCTTCACCCTATCTTTCTCATAGAATGCATGAGCCCAAATTTCTAGCTCATCAATCAGCATATTATGAACAACTTTAGGATAAGAAAAGTAGGTATCTACATCCTTAGTTGTAGAAATCAAAGGTATCAAACTGAAACTATGTTTTACCTCAGCCACACTTGTATGATTTTCAACATGTATCTTTGTAGTCTCTTGGAAATCACTAACCATCCATCCTTCCATTTCCTTGAATAGCCACGAATCATCTATAAGGGAAGGTTTCAATGGACTGTCATTCTTTGAACAGAATTCCTTGCTGAAATCTTCCATGATTTCTATAGGTGAGCATAATATACTCCCACCATCTTCTTGAGTATCAAAATATGAACTATCTTCATGGAATGAAGTCACAGGCAAAGATTTTATACAAGTCTCCATAGTCATAGAAGCCAATTGAAAAGAAACATCATCCTCTTTATGAATACATTCAAAATTTTCATCAGACAAAAATAATGATGGGCAATCTGAAGTCTTTACCTTAGCCTCATGACTCACTAGAGGTGATGTGGAGATGGGAATCGTGTGTGGCTAAAAAGCATCTAGATATTCATCATCTTGTTAGCTTCCAATTCTTTCTCCTTCAAGATCTTTCCCCTACTTCTATTCCACTTTAGCTGTTTCTTATTTTTCACATGCATGTCCTTCTTTTTCTAGATCTTGCACTTGGGGTCTCTTCTTTATGAGGATGGCACCATAAAAGGATTTTAGCCAACTTAATTGTGTTGTGACTTCTTCAGTAACCTCTCTGATAGGACTGTCTTTGAATGATGGGATAAAGATAAAGATTTTAGAGGTATCTTCATCCCTTTTTGAAATCCAATCTTTTAAGATTTCTTTATGGATAATAAAGGCTACTAGGTATCTTTCTTCAATAGAGTCATCAACCTCCATTCTTGGGGAGGTACCTCAAATTCTGAAAAATGAAAATACTGGAATCTTTAACCAAAAATTCTAAAATTTTACAATAGAGTCACCAATCTCTACTTGTAGATATAAAAAATTCAACTGAGGAAAGAAAAACACTAATCTATCATTTTTGATTCCCTAGTAGAGTTGCCAAAAATTTGTTAGTGAATAGATTGTCCTCCTAAGAAATAAATACAAATTATCTCTAAATGCATAGATAGGAAGATTGAATCAGCACTAACAGTTGGATAGGTTATCATTGAATTGATAACCTTCCTCTAAATTTATCTGGGTATAGCTCCACATACATGATTTACAATGAATTAAATATAGATTTTTTTAACCAGAAAGCATAGAAGGTTTACAAACATCTACTCATAAACACGAAATAGATGCTAGAAAATAAGTGACTGAAAAGAAAAGAACAATAAATAACACAAAGTCTATTTACGTAGATGTTGCATTAAAAAGAGCACAAAATTAAGGAATACATTTTCCATCCTCTTGAGAAAGTGAAGAAAAAAAACTTTAAAGATATCTTGCAATCAAACATATTCAAGAAACAATGACATTAAAGTACATTTTAGAGAAAACAAAAAGTGATACAAAGATCATGATTAGTGGAAAGAAAACTGCACAAACTTTAGATTTTGATATGCAATTATCTTCTAATCTCCCTTCCCTAAAGTATAAAAGATGACAAAGATTATATTACACATTTGCAGTTAAATTCACCATCTAAAGAAAACTAAAAATCCCTCCCTTGAATCATATTTTGAAAATAAGATTTCCCCCTTTTTCAACACATGGTTTAGAAAAGGAAGGCTATGCCTTCTCCCCTTCTCAAGAATTGGAATAAATCTAGAAAAACTCTTTTTCTCTTGTTGTAGCACACAGTCTGCAACCTCTTAGGAAAGAAAAAAAAATGGAACCCCTACCCCAAATAATGCTCCAACATTTATAGCTTTAGGCAACAAGTAACCTCCACCAAAAATTAGTTATTCAGTTATAAAAATAGTTATAAAAACTAACAGGTTTGAAGGTGGTTATTCAATTATAAAAACTAATAGGTTCAAAGGTGGTTATTTAGTTATAAAAACTAATAGGTTTGAGTATGGGAGGCATAACTAATTATCCCACCATTGGATCTCCTTCATTTTCAGATATGTTGGTGATATCATTTTCATCTATGTTTCCACTAGAGCGATTGGTAAAATTATGCCCGAGTCAAAAGTTATTGGTTTTTGTTTGTAGGTAGATAAAACCATTGAACCATTGAACCCATTGAACCACTTTGAACCAAGTCATGTTTCGAACCTAAACTCTGAAGTGTTGAACCTTTGCATTGAACCTATCTCTATTTGAGCTCCTTGAACCTATGAACCATTTGATCCTCCATGAACTTTTTGTACCATTTAAATCATCTCAAACCAATTGAATTCATTAAACAATCAAATTCATTTGAGAATACTTTGAACCTTAGTTCAAAGAGGTTCAAGATCCCACCCTGAAAATTATAGTCATTAATATTTATGACAGCAACACTAGGTCTGAGTTTGGGAGGTATAACTTTTTATCCCACCATTGGATCTTTCTGATTTTCGGATATGTTGGCACATTCTTAATCTTATTCCTTTCCACCAAAGTGATTTTCAAAATTCCACCCGAGTAAAAAGTTATAGGTGAGTGTTCATAGGTATATAAAACTATCATTTTGAACTACTTTGAACCACTCTAAACCAAGTTCGAAATAGTTTGAAGAGGTTCAAGACCTAAAATTGAAAACTTAATATGGATTCATATGTGTACCAAAAATTATTTTAATATTATATTTATTTTATTATTATTAATTTAATTATTGGAAGTTTGGACATGGACATATATGATATAGTTTATTTGAATATTTGTGAGCTATCAATTAACATTTAATATTTATCTTGATCAATGATAATCAAGGATCATACTATCAAATGATTTAATTTTTCATATTTGTTATATTTTTTGGTGTGTGTGTGTGTGTATGCATTTGCATCTGCAAAAAAAAAAAAGATAAAAGAATAAGAAGAATTTTTTTTAAGTTAAAAATGAATAAAAAGAGAACCTCAAAAAAATGAAGTTAATAAAAAAGAAAATATGAATAAAATGATTATATTAGTGAAAAAAATCATACGGTAGGATATTAGTAAAATAAAACAAAACCTACATACCATTATATTCTTTCAGTGTTCATTATATGCATTTTTACATTTTTATGCATTAGCTCATCTAGTGGTGTACGAATTCAATGGTAGTTTTTGGGCATGTATGTATTTGATAGGAAACTTTTTGGATTGTTTATGTTGTAAATGTTGTGATTGCATGAATGGAACTTCGAAATTATAATTGGTTCAATTTTCTTGGATCCAGCATTGAACTTCAATCAACAATATAGTGGTGTTTCAACTCATGTGTTTGAAGGGGTTTCCTTAGTTTGTAAAGAAAAAAATGACTTAAGAAAGACTCCATCACTAGGTTTAGTCATTCATCTTCTTCTTCTCCTTTTATTTTCACCTTTATTGTGCCCATTTTTTTTGAGTTATATGAACTAACGTTCAACATTTGATGTTTATTGATTCCATATTCTTAAAGTAGAGATCTTTATTCAAAATGTAAGAGTTTAGTTTTTTTTTTCAAGATCTTGATTACTATCTTAGGGTTTAGATTGATTTTTGATACCATTTTGCTAACTTTGCAAGACATCAATATCATAGAGAATACATTAACCAAAGTTTATAATCTAAAGGTAGGGTTTCCAAGTGAAGATCTTAAATCTTGAAACCTCATACCTCCCTTTATTTATTTGATATGCATTTCATTTTATCATTTATATTTTCCAGAAATATTAAAGAAAATCTCCTCATTATTATTTAATCTTTGTTTTCTTCTATGACAATGACTTTCATGGTTGCTCATTTATATGGCCATGGTAAAACTTTCCATTGCTACAAATAGTATATGGTCAATTCATAGATAATATACTTTCATATTAATTATAATGACTTCTTAGTTCATGGAGGGTTTATTTTTATGTGTATCACATAAGAAGTCAGAGTAATGGATGCTTGTAGAATTTGCAATATGTTTTGATGAAACATAACAAATCCTAAATGAAATTCTTGTAGATATGCACACAACACAAAAACATGGGGAGTCTTAAATGAACTATAAAGATCCTTTATACTAATAACCAAATGGACTTGTAGCACATATATAGTCACATGGATATTTTGGTGCTACAAGGTAGATATCTAGTGTAGTTTGAATGACCTAGTCAATAGATGTCATAAAGGTTAAATGTCATGATTCTTTATAAAATACATTTATAGAATGATCTATATGAATTATTATCCATCCAAAAAGTTGACTCTATAGGTAATCTAGATGTGTCATTTTAATGGGATTCCATGGTGAGGATAAGAGAATGAATCCAACTATCTTGTGGGATCTTGGAGATCTCAACTAAATCTTAATATCCTTCAATAAGTTTAGTACATTTTGAGACATATTCAATCATTAAGAAACCTTATAACCCTGAATAACTTAAATTCACTTCATTTTCTTGGTCTAATAAGTAAGCATATTGAATTCAATCATTTATTGTTCTTCAAAGAGACAATCTTCATAATCTTTATACAAGATTATAATAGTCTTATTTTGTAACAACACTCACCCTCTTAACTTTCTATATGAATCCATAGCTCAATCTACCCTTTAAGGCTCATCAAAAATAGACTAGGCTTACATTAATAAGGTCCTTCCCTTATGTATATCAACTTCCATAGCTTCACAATTGGTTAGTTTGTGTAAGCACCTAGAACAAGTAGGATTCATATCCAACAAATACCTCAACAAATATTTACTATCATGGTATAATGAATAATAATATTTATCATTCAATATTTTTCCTTTAGGAATCAAGTACACTTTATTACTACTCTCGTATTCCCTTAGAACAAATAAACTAAACTAGTCTAATCTCATTATTGTCTTAAGAAAATGACTAATCACACATAAACATCCCTTATGTTTGTCAACATTTATTAGAACTACTCTTCTGCCTATTGACAACATATCACCATATTTACAAGAGTTTTTTCAAGGATCAATCTTGCAAATTAAGAACTAACTTTTTCTACTCTGTCATTAGATATTAGTTTACTATCTTCTTAGAAAGTGGATGGTTATATTTCCTCCCAACAATCAAGACTAACAATTTCACATACTCTATTACCAGTGACCATTTATGATAATGATAAGGAATAGATCAAGTATTAAACATATAAATATCTAGCAAATGCATTTCCACTTACTTATTAACAATATTTAACATACTAAACCATACATCCTTCTTAACACAACTTGGAATCATACTTCACCCTTTCCAATCCTCTAGAATACTCACTATTCATTTCCATTGATCTCACCAACTCTAACTCCAAGAGTGATAACCTGATTCTAATTATATGATAACATCTTGCTATAATACCCTAACTTCTTAGAAATGACTACCACCCTTTCCTCTATTTCCTATATCAAATCTTAGAATCCTCTTTCCTTTAGATCTCATGAGGAAAATCCTAATACTCACCTTACATTAAACACTTTCCTTTCAAAACTTAAACTATTGCACAATTTGTCACCTTGATCTATGACACAAACCTATGGTGAATTTAGTCACTTATTGGATGTCAACAACCATCCCATCTATCTACAACCTTCAAGAAACTTCTACCATCTTCAAACTCTCTATAAAAAACCATTAACATTTCATAAAAAATGATGTGATTGGACTTTCACTCAACTCAACTTTCCTATATAATTATTCTAAGATAAACTCAGACTCTTATTTGATCAATTGCATGTGTCTCCTTATGCATGGTGTCCTATAACCTTGCTAGACTATAATATATATCATATATTTCGACAACCCTCAATACACTTCTACAACCCTCAAACACTCTGTAAAAAACCATAAATACTTCACACAAACTACTGTGATCAAACTTGCACTCAACCTAAATTTCATGTCTAACTATTTTGAGTTAATCTTAGACTCTTCTTTAATCCATTACATATGGCTCCTTGTGCATGGTGACTATAGTTGTGGTAGTTTATAATACATGCTTCTTCCCCTCACTCTACCTATTTTTGGGTTTATTAGCTGATGTAAAGCATAGTGGGTCCTCGCACAAGTTCTATTCATTTAAGGAAAAAACATTACACTATCTTCAACTCATTTTACCATTAGATACAATTTATAGCTCATATAAATGATGAATAAAATGAAGTAGTCCATCTATAATGTCAAATCTAGCAATATCCGCTACTACAAGAAGCAAGGGAAAAAAAATGCTTTCAAAATCCAAAACTTATCAATCTCAAATTGATTACATATTAAATTAGAAATAAAGATCACTATCATAGCTACAATCTTCAACTAAAAGAACAAGGTACAAAATTTATTAATGAAGCTCTACAACCTAGAAAAATAAAATTAAATTAAAAACTTAATATACTAAAGTTAAACTCAAATAATCACTTATCAAATGCCCCAAATGACTTGAATCACTTTTTTGTTTCTAATATGAAATGTTCCAATAAGTTTTAGGCTTCTAAGTAGGGGTTTTATCCTTAAATTCCGAATTTCTCCTTGTAGGTGTTTATATCTTTAAGTCTTATTTTCTATTAGTGTCAAAAACTTAGGCATACAAAAGATAGAGTCATATGGTCATCACCATAACCAAGATTATCTATATAGGTTGAGTCATGTGAAGACTTGTAAATAATCATATATATGGCAAGCTCTATAGGAGCTGAGAGAGTCTTTGGTCATCAAGTATTTTTAGTATATGTTGAGTTATATACAAGGTTCCAAGTATAGTTAACATCAAGCAACAATAGAGAGAAATTTTATGACCAAGCATCAAAAATATTATGTGCAGAGCAATACAGAGTGAACAAAAATGTTAGAAATGATAAAAACTTTGATGTAAACTATTAGAAATATAAGAGGAGTAACTAAGAGGGGAGGGGAGAATCAATTACCACTAAAAACTATTCCAAATCCCTTATATATCAATATAAACTTCTTATTGACTCATAGCTCAGTCAGAACTAGATATTTACTATAACTCAATTAACAAAGCAATCTTAAGATAATGATGTGTATTAACCTTTAGTAACTTACTTGCAGAAAGAAAAGGCAATAATAAAATAACATGAACACATCAAACACCAAGATTTAATGTGGAATCCTAATTTACAAAAACCACCAATACAACTAGTTACAACTTTTCACTCTTCTAAAGTGAGCCCTATTAGTAGAAAGCCATGTTAAAGGTAACAAAACACACTGTTAGGTATGACCCTGTTAAAGGATTTGAATCACTTTGTTAGGAGTGGCCTTGTTAGAGGTGTTCAAGACACTTCAATCTTGAAATGCCACCTTGTTAGAGGATTTACAAAATTTTTGTTAAGTCAATTGTGTTAAGATATTTCTTCACTGGTATAATTGTTAGATAGTAACAATGATTGACCTAATTGATGAAGAAACTAAATTGTAGATTCATATCACTATTCTGACATATCCTCTAGATCCTCTTTGATCAAAATATTCTTTACAACTCCTTGGATGTTTTTCCCTTAATCTGAAATCTTTTTTTATTCGCATATTTTTTTCTTCCACACTTTTTTCATTTATTCAATCCACATCTTGACCTTTCATATATATGAAATCCAATGTTGATTTGGCTTGAATACACTTTCAGATAAAAAAATAACATCCACTAAGTTGGCTTCCATAAACCAAATAAAAAAATTGATCTATTGTAGATTGGTTGACATAGAAAAATAGGTCACTCGGTTACCATTGAGGTCCTTGGCAACTAACTTGACTTGCTTTACACTGAACTCCTTTGGTAATCAACCTTACTCAGTTTACATAGGAATCCCTTCATTAATCTACTTTTGTATTTGATCACTAAACTTGTCTTCTTCTGATCTTCTACTTGGCTAATACTAGAGTCTTTTTAGCTTAGTTAATGATGTGATAGCTAGCTTTGATCCTACCCTAGCTTCCTCTAGGGACACCTTAGGTCTTCCACTTGACCTAATAGAGTGTATAACTTCCCTAATCTCCTTAGGAACCTAACCATGAGGTCTTAGGCCATCCAACTAATGCACACTAATTAGTAAGGTTAATAGCTCTTCAACACCACAACCAACTCCAAATGCTCAAATGACACCCCAATGGTTGAATGGTCTTATGAAGGAATTTGGGTTCCCTTCAAGGTCCATAACCAAAATCAAACTTGAAATCCCAATCAAATTCCAAAAATCAAGGAAGAATTCACTCAAATTCTTGTAATAAAGCTACAAGAAATTAGCCCTCTTGATGAAGGAAAACTCAAATAACTTGAAAAATTCCTTAAGAAAAAAAAACCACTATTCTAGACACCATTTTCAAATAAATTATAGATTTATGTGGTCTAGGGTTCTCAACATGTCTGTATAATATGACCACAAAATATGGCTAAAATTAAGGGTTTTAAAGGTTTAACAGGTTGTCTGAAATAAAACATGTTTTGCCCATCATGGAGCTTCCACCAATGCCTCCCATAAAATTTAGGGCTTCATTACACATTCTCCTAATACTTTCCAAATTTTGATTGAAGTATCATATGCATTCAATCACTCTAACTCCTCTGTACTTAATTTTGATCCCTCGCCATGCATCTCTGGTTCAACTAGGGCATCACCATAAAAATACTTCCCCAACTTTCTAGGGCCCCTCCTCTTTACAACATGTAAAAGGAGTCATCTCCCAAATCCCAAATTCCTAACAAAGGGTCAAATAAACCACTATTTTAGACACCCTTTTCAGAGAACTTATAGATTTAGGTGGCCTAGGGTTCTCAACTTTTCTATACAATATGGCATAAAATATGCTTAAAATCAAGGGTTTTAAAGATTTAATAGGTTGTCTAAAAGAAAACATGTTTTACCCATCATGGAACTTCCACTAATGTCTCCCATCAAATTTAGGGCTTCATTACACTTTCTCCTAACACTTTCCAAGCTTTGATTGAAGTATCATACACATTCATTCACTCTAACTCCTCTACACTTAATTTTGATCCCTCGCCATGCATCTTTGGCTGCCCTAGGGAATCACCACAAAAATACTTCCTTAGCTTTCCAATGCCCATCCTTCTTTGTACAACATGTAAAAGGGGTCATCTCTCAAATCCTAAGAGGTTATACACATCCTATGGTGGGAGAGGGAGTTATGACACCATTTTTTACAAGCACTTTGTTCAGAACAAGAGGATAACATAAACCAAAACAATTTATTCAAGCAACAAAAAAAAAAAAAAACTAGCACCAAATTGTGATTATAACTTGTTGTTTAGCTCATACACCCAGAATTTACTCCAAGTTCCAACACTAAAATAAGTTCAAGGATGGCCTTATAAGCACCTCTCAAGTCTCCCCCTACCTATTTTAGACAAATACAAGACTCTAACTACAAAGTTTCTTGAATGCAACAAAAAGTTGTCAATATTGTCAATGACAACATCGACAATTTTTTAGCAACTTTTACATCTTTTGGAGTTTGAACTTAAAACTTGATCCAATGGGCACTAAAATTTTCCAAAAGTCTTAAAAAAATGAAATAAAAGTAAAAAGGACCTTAAATCCTCATTTTTTCCATCCTACCCTACCAAACAAAAAGATGCTCCATTGGACCTCATTGATCAACTATGAGCAACCTACCTTGAAGAACTTCACCTTAGGACTCAACTAGCCCTATTATTCACCTAGAGGTGTGGATAAAAACCACTAAAACCAATAATACCCTAAGATCCCTAGGACTTTCATGAGCCCACCTAGGCACCTATGCAACAGTTAAGGTGTGACATTTGCATAACATCAATGATAATATACAATATTTGAATAATGGTTATAAAAAATATCCCTCTTTGGCATTGATGGCAACACAACATGTCATTATTCAAAGAAAATTTAGGAGAAAAATATCCTTAGTTTCATTATAATTCTTCATTCATGAGAACTCCCTCTGACATCTTATCTTTAGACTTTATTAGATCAAATTCTCCCTCTTGCATATTATAGTGTCTGAGTCTTCTCTGATTATATAAAAATTATCTCTCAATAAATATAATCTATGACAAGATCCTCTCCCTCTTTGGCATCAAATGCCAAATACTGGACATAATGATTTTACAATATACTTAATGTAATGATTTATATGCAATGAGATTTGACTATTTTTCATTAACTTGATAGATCTTCAATGTGGTTAGGTTGATGCATCACTAATCTATACTCTAGTGAGCATTTGATAGGGTAATGACCCTACCTTTCATCTTATATAAAAAAAATGCATCCTTAGGTAATGGTTTGGTAAAAATGTTAGTAACCTTCTCCTTTTTGTTCACATATTTTAATTTGACTTCTTTATCTTGAACTAATTCTCTTAGAAAATGATACTTGATTGCAATTTGTTTAGTCTTGGTGTGCATCATTAGATTCTTGGATATATTGGTTGCACTTGTGTTATCACAATAGATAACTATTGGATCCTTGATTTCTTCCTTCATTCCTAATATCAGTTTCTTGATCCACATTATGTTGGAACAATTAAATATTGCATCAACATATTTTTCTTTTCATGTAGATTGAGAGATGCAATTATGTTTTTTCCTTGTCCAATATACTAACATCTTTCTAAGAAATAATTCTCCTCCACTAGTGCTCTTCTTGTCATCAATGATTCCAACCTAACCAAAATTAGTAAAGGACATCAACTTAGCTTTCTCCTTTCTTATACCATAAACCATAGTCTTGAGTATCTTTTAGATATCTTATGACTCTTTTGATTGCAACTATACCAACAGCCAATGTAATATCAAGTCTTTGATCTTCTTTGGGATTTACAAAAAATATTGCAACTATACCAACAACTAATGTAATATTAGGTCTTGTGTGAACAACATAATGAAGTTTCTAAATCATACATCTATGGGTAGTCTAATTTACCTCTTTTGAATCATCATTGTTGTATAGCTTATGTCCACTAGATATATGTGTTCCAAATATTTTGAAATCTTCCATTCTAAAGGTTTCTAGTATCTACTTGATATATTTTGACTAAGTAATGTAAATTCCATCCTCCATTTGATAAACTTGTAAACCATCAAAGAATTTTGTTTTTCCAAATATTGGCATTTCAAATTCTTTCCTCACTTCTTTAGAGAATGACTTTCATATGTCATCATGAGCCATAAATAGGATATCATCCACAAATATTTCTTCTACCAATATCTTACTATATAGCCCCTCTTTAATATATAGACTAATGTTATCAATGATCCTCTGAAAATCAATCTTTACTAGACATCCATGTAGTCTATCATACCATGCTCTAAGGGCATGCTTTAGACCATATAAATCTTTTTATAACTTACATACCATTTCTGTTTTGTTTGCATCAATGATACCTTCAGGCTGATCAATGTAAACTTCCTCTTCTAGAATTTCATTCAAGAAAGTTGATTTTACATCCATTTGATATACTTTGAATCCTTTAAATTTAGTATATGGAAGTAGTGTTCTAACCCCTTCAAGTTGAGAAATATGAGAAAATGTTTCTCCATAGTCTATACCTTCTTCTTGAGCATATCCTTTTCATACTAGCATTACCTTATTTCTTGATACTTCACCATTTTCATTCAATTTGTTTATGAATGCCCACTTTGTACCAATCACATATTTATCCTTAAGTCTAGGAATAAGAGTCTAAGTATTTTTCCTTTCAATTTTCTCAATCTCTTCCCTCATTTCCACAATCCAACATTCATTATTTAATGCATCTTTTACAGTTCTAGGTTCAAATTTAGTAAGAAAACATGTACCTTTTAATTTTTTCCTGGTCATTACACCTCCTATCCGATCTCCAATTATTTTCTTAGGTGCATGATTCCTTCTAATATATCTAGCGTGCACAAGTATCTTACTTCTAGATTCTCAACTAGATTGGCTTAGTTCACCATGCTCAAAGGTTCTATAAATCTCCAAGCTTTTCTCTATTATTGCTAACTAAGACTTTGTTCCCACAGAATATGACTTGGGTTCCTCTATCTGGGAATCTATTTCAACTATCTCCAGCTTGAGTTGTATAGACTCCAACTTGGTTGACACTGGATGTAACTTGGGTTACACTGGTAGCAACTTGGTTGACACTCCAAACTTGGGTGACTCACATGGATAAATCTACTCATCCTTGGGTAAAGTATCAGGCTCAAAATGAAAAAGTTTTTGTAATCTTTAGGTTCCTTTCCACTTTTTTATTCATTCTTTTCTACAAACTCATCAATTTTTACATGTACGCTTTCTATAACCTTGTGAGTGGCAAGATTCAAGCATTTATATGCTTTTCTTTTGTTCGAATATCCAACACAAATACCTTCATCACTTTTTAGATCAAACTTTCCTTTCCTTGTCCCTTTAAAGATATACCATTTACATCCAAATACTTTGAAATATCAAACATTAGGTTTATAGACATACCATAATTCATAAGGTTTTTGATCTATACCTTTCTTTAGTTGAACTCTATTCAAGGTATGAATTGTTGTGTTGATTGATTCCTTCCAATATTTGGCTGCAATATTTTTGTCTATCATAAGTGTCCTTGCACAATCCATGATGAATCTGTTTCTTCTTGCTTCTATGCCATTCTATTGAGGTGTACTAGGTGTAGATACCTATCTTTTAATTCCTCTTTTATTGTAGAATTCAGACATGAATTCTCCTCATTTATCTAGTTTTAGGCATTTTAAATTCTTACCTATTTCTTTCTCAACTCTAGCCAGATACCACTTGAATTTTTGAAAAGCTTCAAATTTATCCTTCAAGTATATTTCTATCATTATCCTAGAATAATCATCTACAAACAAAATAAAATATTTGTCTCCACTATACACTAGTACATTTTCACCCATTTTTCTACCAAAATTTTTGACCAAAGCTATGAATCTTCCTTATTTTTAGTTTTCATGCCTGTGTTGGTTGCAAAAAAAAATTAATTTCCAATTTGGTAGAAATTTTGACCAACATCATTCACCCAAGTAAAAGATATCCAAACTATTCCCAAGTTGGTCAAAATTTTGACCAACTTGGGTCATAATATAATTTGGACTATACTAAATTAATTAGGTGCATCTCTATTATGGAGTATAGATAAATTCATGTGTGGATGCCCAAGATGAGAAATTTCACATAGGATCAGTGCACACTTTTACTGAACTTTAGTGAGGGAGCACACAGGATATTGTTTGGGTGTTCACATATTTTAGCGCACATTTTTACTAAACTTTAGTGAGGGAGCATGCGAGATATGGTTTGGGTGCCACACCGAACTTTAGTTTTCTCGGGTCACTACATTTTTGCCAGAGATGCATTTCCCAATCATCTCATTTGTAATTTTGGTGGGAAATTAATCTTAATCAAACTCTCTCAATGGTCCTTACTAGTGGCACATCATAAACCTTGAGTATAGGGTTTGATAATTTTTTAGACTTCTTGTTCATTTTATGTTACTTTGTTCAGTCATCTTATCACTAATTTCTCAGTTCATTTTTTGTTACTTTGCCAAATTCTTCCAATGCACCTTAGGAGACCTAATTGACAAACTAGATATCATTTAGTTCATGATTTACTTTTTGTTTTACGTTGTTGATCTACATTCTTTTAAAGAATTGAGATAGAAATCCCTTAATATAAAAAGGGTATTCAACTCTTGCTAGTTGAAAGGCAATGAATGAGAAGCAGAATCCCTTGGAGGAGTCAATTGGTACTAGGTTGCAATGATAATGGTTTTGCAGCTAGATGTAGGAGTGCACCTACAAAATGGGATCCTTTAGGCCAAAACCTTCTTAGGAAGTATAATATGGGATGTGGGGAAAGAGGATAAGTATGTCAGGCCTGATCAAGTGTCACAGACATGTTGACATTGAAGGCCCTAATTAGAGTAGGTAGGAGAAGGAGAGAAGGTATATATTTCTTCCCCACCATAGATCTCTACAAAGATCAACAACATTTTTTTGGCTCCCCTTCAACTACAAGAAAAATCATTATTTCTCCAAAATAACATTTTCTGAATCCTCTTAATTTCTCAATTAGGGGAAGATATTTAAAGTATATTCACTCTTACAAGGAACTAATGTACTTCAACTTTAATGGCTTTAAAGGAAATTCTATTCTAGTAGGAGAGCTAAGAAATTTTAGAGAAACCCTTTCTCACAGCAAATGAAGTTATTGGTCAAACCACTAATACAATAGGAAGGGTTGAAATGGTTCAAAGGAATAACTCAAAATCAATAAAATGGAGAGAGATTACTTCCATAAACAAAGCTAACAATAAAAGATAATATGTGACTATCCTCATTGTGATAGTCTTGCAACCTTTAATTAGTTTTTATTTTACCTTCTAAGGTCTTCAAGATCTATTTTTGCTCACTATGCATTAACATCTTTTAGACACTCGTTCCATGATTTATGACTTTAAAACCTAGACCACATTTAGTTTGATAAGAATGTTCTCTCTTAACTTTATAGCATTATACTTGACAATCAAACCATCCAAAACTTTTCATCAATACAATAATGATATATTTTCTTTCCAAGAAGCATGTTACCATTAGCTTGCTTATCTTTCTTATTTGAAGGCATTGACTCAAAGAAATATTAATTCTTTCTTTGAGGTCATTTTGGAGAAAAGTAATTTTAATCTCCATTCGATTTGTGTTGATAAAATTAACAAAACTCAAATGGTGGTCCATTAAGTTTTTTAATAAAAATTCTCCTCATCTTCTATCCTTTCTTTTTGTTTTGAAAGACTCACTTGTACCAATGGGTCTAGAGGATCTAAATTGATTCCCAAGTTCCTTTATTGAAAAAGGCTAATTATTTAATGTTGATTGGTTTTCTCCATGCATGACGTAGAATTAATGGTCAACCATTGATTTGATGCATGGAATAACTAAATATCCCTTTGTTTTGAAACAATACCCTTATATCTTCCTCAAGTGCAATTGAAGAAATGACTCTACCCACTCAATATTCTAGGTTAACACACTGATCTCCATACCTTTTAATTCACAAGACAAAATCCACTTGCAAACTTCTGCAAGCATGTAAGTTCTCCAAGTTGCCCAAAACACCTACATACCCCATATGACTCCAAATGACTCCAAATATCCAAGGGACTCAACCAAAGGTTAAATAATAATTTTATGAGTTATATAATGTGTATTCAACTCTATTTAACCATCCAATTGGCTAGAACTAACTCTCAAAGCTCAATTCTTCCAATGCACCTTAGGAAACCTAATTGACAAACTAGTAGCCTTGCATCAGCATAAAAACCTAAATAACTTAAACTTTCTCCAAAGCACTTGAAAAGATAATTAAATTTATGTAAACCCTTTTCAAAGTACTAAAAAATACCAAAATCTTTCATATGGTCATTTTGGACCAATACCCCTATTTTTGACTGATGCCCTATTTTTTAGCATGAAAATGCCTAATTTAACAAAGCAACTCCCAGTAATATTGAGTCCCAAACCTTGTAACTTTCAATAATCATCATTCATGGCATAAAATTACCAAATCCCCAAGAAATTTGTTCCAGATTTCCTGGAACCCCAATATCCCAAATTACCTTCATTCAAACCCTCAAATCTAAGGTATCACCAATATCACCGTTCCCCAAACTTCTAGATCAATTTTGTTGATCATACACCTTCACACTAATCATATAAGATGATCCAAATCACAAAATACCCCCTTTATCTAGCTAAAACTCCCCCTGTTGTACCTAACCACCATTTCCATTGAAATTTCATCACAAAACCCTCACTGTTATGTAACAGTCAATCAATGTTAAATTATTTCTAAATTTCAAGAGTTAGTAGGCTATTATAAAAGTTAGAATAACACATCCCATGAAGCTATAGCCCTTTTATTTTCATGGGATGGTCATATTATCAAAAGAATGTAGACTGTTGTAGGAAAAACTCAAAACTTGTAATTTGTCAACTAATACCAGTCGTCTAATTGTACACTTAATCTCTATCTAAGAGCTTCTAATATTTTACATAATTGTCTCTATTTTAAATATTTATATTCATTTTTTAATTCAAAAAATTAACATGGCTGCAACACAGCAACCCAAAAAACTTGAAGTAGACTCCTACTAAGAAAAAAACTTACGAAAAACTACACAAATAAAATAAAGTATATGATACATAAAATAAACTAATTCACAAAAAGCATATAGGAATAAATTTAGAGGATGCATCAATCTATTATGATTATCAAAGAAGCATACAAAATGAATTTAGAGGATGCATCAGTCTATTATGATTTTAAGTTCGCTAGGAATTAAAATAGTTACATATCCCTTAAAGACTCAAAATTACAATATTGTACAATAATCTTCAACTTATTTTCCCTTCCCATAGTAGTCACAGAAAGTAAATGTGAATACTCCTCAAGATTGAATGGAACACCATATTTTAGTAATTATGTTTCTTCTTTCTGCAATCTAATGGGTTCTCAGTCACTCAACACAACATCCACATCCTCAACAATCCAACATGAATATTATATGGATTGGTGTCCTTCAAATCAATCATATTATAAAAATCCATGTCTTCTAAGATCTATTTGCTGAAGACAAAGGTGCTCTTGGGTTAATCTTTTTCTATTATTTGAATGGATGCTCTCAAAGAAACTCCATTGCACTCACCCCCAAAAGTGATACAAGGCTGATACAAAAAGAAGGTTAGCCTCTGAAGATTTGGTGAAAAGCACCATAACTTTCCCACTACAAGCCTAAAAATAAGATAACTATAAAATTTGTAATAATATTTTGATCATATGTCAATAAAAGTGTACAAATTAAGTGACTCAAAAAAATCCTTAATAAGTAGTACCACATGGAATGTACTTAATCTTCCCAAAGACTTAATCTCTATCTAAGAACTTCTAATTTTTTACAATAATCATAAATTATATGATAAATTTTGTATATTATAAAAGCACATTTTTTTCATTGTTAAGTATAAATTTAAATTTATCTTATATTAAAGTGATGTACACAAATTACATTTTAAAATAACCTTTTAAAGACATTAGATTTTATTTTGTCTTTTTGAAATTAGAAGCCTACTCAAATGCTTAGAAGCCAAAGTTCAAAGTCTTTTTAACTTTCATAAGAAATTGGAGCAATTTTGCATGTGAATTTATCAAAGAATGCTCTATAATAAGGCATATTGATGTAGAGGGATATTGGGGCTTCAAAAATTTCTTGTCAAGTGCTTCAAACAAGGTTTGTTTCCCAATGCCTTCAAATGTGCTAAAGGACCTTAGTCATGTAATGCCCCACCTGAAGATCCTTAGAACAAGGATTCAATACAAGCTAAGATATTTTTTCAAGTATGAATGCACATGACAAAATCATACAGGGATCACAAAGATTGCAATGGAAAACTTCACCACAATCCCAATAACTAATAAATCTCTGAATGCCACCACCAAATTAACACACACAAACAAAAGCCAACAAAAACCACACACATGATGAGGGCTCAAAGAAATGACCACTCATCAACAAAACACCAAGTTGGAGTAAAATGCAAAATCCTAAAATTAGGCTAATCTTGAAATCCTTAAGCCCTAAAATTTGGCTAAGTCTCAATTTCTAAAACCCTAAAATTTCCCAAAATCTTTATATTATCTTGGAGAGGTCCAAAACCTATCTCAAAAGATTCGTCACATATATTAAAATATATCTTAAGTACAAGGAATTAAATATATGTCAACAAAATACCAAGCTGGGGTAAAATACAAAATCCTAAAATTAGGCTAAGCCTAAAATCCTAAAGCCCTAAAATTTGGCTAAGTTTGAATTTCTGAAGCCCTAAAATTTCTTAGAATCTTTATCTTATCTTGGAGAGGTCTAAAACCTATCTCAAAAGATTCATCACATATATTAGAATATATCTTAAGTATAAGGTATTAAATATACATCAAACGATATATTTTAAACCCCTTAGAAAGACTATTTTAAACTGGAAAGGTGTGAAATCCAATAAGGTGTGTAAAGCCAACTTTCAACCCTTCCTCGACCAAGCCCAACTACACTGGTCTCGAGTTTCGCATGAGAAAGTGCACGGCTTTGCACGAGGATTCATTGCACATCACGAGGATTTGCATCCTTACACAAGGAAATGCATTCTCATGCGAAGAAGTACATTCTCACACGAGGAACTACCTATCCACACGAGAAAACACATCAGCGCAACAATAAAACAAGAATAAAAAGCATGAAAACATAAAAACATAAAAACCTCCACACCAGGGAGTACCAGATCCATGTAGATCGAGGAATGAACACTCGAGTGCATAAACATCAAGAAAGAAGAGCATCTATCGATCTAAATTGTAGTAGTCAAGAATGTATCAAAGGTAACATCCTAATGTACAAAAATAACATCATAATAATTGAATAAGAAAATTAAGTACGTAGTTCTTCCCAACCATCAATAGCATCATAAGACCATCATGGATCCTAGCCATCCCCCACGTGTAACATCCCGAGCCACCGATCAAATCATTGATACTATTGTAATAGGGATGTCACTACTAAAACATGCTACAATATAAGCATAAGGAAATCTAACATGCTAACCAATAAGCAATAGATACTCCAATATCAAAATTCACATCATCCATTCATATGCTAAATATCATAATATGGGAATGCATCAAATAAACTAACATCATCTAAACATGATATCCAAGCATTCCAATGAAAGCATAAATCACAAGAGAACATACTCCAGAACCTAAACTATTAAGTGAAACATCCAGCAATGGTTGCACTGGGATAAGAGACCATCTTTGTACACTGGTCCCTAGTAGTGGTGAAGGTAGCTAGGCCTCCCAACCACATGGCACCTATAGGTCCACACCTATCATGATGATGGAGATAATGATCCAACCACAAACACACAAAACAACATCCATGGCTAACACTCATGCCAGACAATATAATGGCTATAACCAAGAACCTAAGATAATGCAAGGAGTTCAAGTCCTGGTCAGAAACTCAATAGGCTACTAAGTAGGGGTTGACATCATGGAGAGTTTCTTGGCATTGAAAAGCCCAAGCTTAGATCGTGTGTCCTCAAACTTAAATGGGTGCTCACACATTGTGTCCTCAAATTTAATCAGGTGCTCACACATTTAATTATCTTAAATTTGATTACCATTCACACATTTTATTTAGTTATCACTTATATAAAGCTCCCTTTGCTAACCCATGCCACCATGATTGTTGGGCTGGGAGATAGTAGGCCCCTCCATATGCTACCCTACCCTACCCATGCTCATCCTATGACAATTTCCCATGGGCATGCATACTCCCATCCCAATCCCAATGATCATAACTTCCAAAAGTACCATGAAAGATCGAGCCTCGCAAGTCACCTGACAAATGTACACGCACATACTCGTGTGTGGTGCACCACCATCACAAAGATTAAAACACAAGGATATGATAAGAACATAATGCAAAATATAACACCCAACCAAAAGCAACTCGAAAGGATAGATTCTACACAAATCCCAAGCCAATAAATCCATACATAATGAAATCACTCAACCGGCCTCAATCTGAGAGTATGGATTCTACATGAATCCCAATGATGTAGCAAGACCAAACATCATGAACTCACTCAACCGGCCTCAATCTAGGAGCATGGATTCTACACAAATCCTAGTGTCTACGAAACAATAACAAGGGTCCAAAAGAAACCATAACAATAGGTATAAAAATCACTCAATCAAACACAACTTTGGGAGTATGGATGCAACATGCATCCCAATGCAACATAAAAGTGCAATAGTGGTCTAACTGATATCCAAATGGATCATTTAGGTCCACGACCCACATTATGCCAAGAAATTTGAGAAAATAGGGCAACATGCAAAACAAGGTAAAAACCTCAAAATTTTGGAAAAACTTCAAAATTAAAACCCATTTGGCTTTGGGTACAAAAACCCCCCAAAAAATCCAAAAATAATCAAGTTCAGACACCATGTGAAAAAATGGCCAGCATAACGATGCAAAACCCCAAACCCTCATCCCAAAGAAAAGGGAAATGTTTGTACCAACCCAACTAGGTAGAATTAACATATAGAAACATAGGGGAACACTAGTTCTCAACCTCCAAACAAATGGCTACCAAAAATAGAAGTAGAAATGGTGCTGGAACAATAAAACAAGAAAGACCTACCTCATGGCCAAAAGGGTAAAATAGGAATCTAAACCATAAAATAAATAGCCCACAGAAGTAGCTGAAAATTATAGCAGTCCAAGGTTGCCCCAAGATGGATCCAACAAGCTCAACCTCTCAATAATCCCACGCTCGTAGCTCCCACAACAAACAAAATAGTAAATTATCATGAAGAGGATTTCGGGTTTTACTCTCCAACTTTCTAATTCAAAAGTGGGAAGTGAGAAATTAAATTCTTTTTTGGATACTTATTCACTTTTCAAGTGAATAATCGATTAGGGCAAATAACTAGCCAACCTAGCTAAACCCTGAGTTGACCCAAACGAAAATAGGCTATTCCTAGAAATAGGAATTCATCTATGGCAAAGCTTCCAAAAATTAAATTAAATCAATTATAAGGCCCAAAAACACATAAATTTTCTTAACAACTTTCACAACAAAGCAAACCTCTAAATGCATAGACATGCTCACTAGTCTAATCACATAATGCAAATGAGTTTAGATTTAATAATCACTGAAAGGTTTAATTTAAACATTTAAAAAAAGGATATGTTGACCATACAAGGATGACATTGGTAAAATATGAATAGCTGAATCATTAACTCCATGTGCCATTGCTAGGGATATAAATCCTGCACACTAAACAACACGATCAAGTGCAATTGCATATAATAACATAGTTGAAGCAATAAATGCATTAAATCACCTAATTTAACCATTTATTTAATTATATTAAAATAATCTATTTACATCACTCATGTGAGCATAAATAACAACAATGCATGAATGAATTAAATAACCATAGCATTAAATCCATCACCTAACATAATCAGTGATATTGCAAATATTAGATAACTAGATATCATCATAAAAATACACTGCCATCTCACAATGGCATCATCGTGCAATATGATCAAATGAACAACATAGTATTCTAAAATCTATGATACTGAAATCAAGGTATAACATTTGACCCTCAGGTCATCTCAAATGTAAAACATAACATAAGTAATAAAATATCTCTCAGATCAAAATATAACAAGGTAAATGTTCGCAGCACATAACCAAATAATCCAATATGAACAATCCATTTCTAATCATTTAAGAATTTAATTATGGTTGTTTAAATAACACTTAAATGCACTTAAAAGATATAAGTGAACATAGTTATAAACATGACTAACAACTGCTACAAGAGCCTAGTCCAGTGTAGCATGGTAATAGTACATAGTGCAATCTCTGCATACATCTCAAGGTAATCATGAAACAACCTCATGATACCACATCGATCTTGATAACCACTGGCACAAACCTCAGTGAACCATATATCATATCATAATCTCAAAACTCAACCAAAGCATAATCAAGGCAACTGATACAGAAACATAAATCAAATCACCTCAATGGTGTAGACCACTCATGGTCTCAATCATGATCCATCACAACCAAAAGATCAACAAGGTTGCATCCATCAGGATGGCTTACAAAAGTCAAATGGGAAAGGCACTACAAGTCACCCAAACCATGTACTTAATCTTCAAAAATATCCAAGAGGATTTTAAGACCTAAAATGAATTCTTTGGAGTTTATGATATTGTCTTAAATTTATTTAATTCCATATCTCTTGTGGGCTACAATTCTTTACTATAAATTAGTGCATTTCAAAAATGTGGCTTTGCTAAATTTGTTGCTATAGTTCTAACTGATATCCTACATAGAACATGACTATCAATTATACTGCATCAATGAAATGTATTTTAACATATTCTTTGACATTGTTCTCCATAAATTTTTGTTGCCACTTTTAGTGGGCATGTATTCCCTTGAGATTACTAGTGTTTATGTGTCTTGTATCACTACCATCTAGATTTTGCAGTGGATATTTAACCAGATGAAAATGAACAATTGTTTTATAGAGATGGAGAGAGAGTGTTACTAAAAACAATAAATTTGGTGCCCAAGACAAAAAAAAATTATACAATGATAGAAGTTGGTCTACCTTGAATAGTTAACTATTATTTTATTATTGCATTAGTCTTTTATCTTTAATTGACTGACTTTTATAATACTTATATGTAATTTATATACTCTTACCCACGAATAATGAAGATGATATATGCACTCTTATGAAGATGACAACAATTAGATTAACCACCTAAACATTACCACATTTGCAAAGAAAGGGGGATCTACTAGAGTCTCTAGTTTGAGAAGATTGCACATTTGCAAATGCCTGAGAAGATCTACTAGAGTCTCCAGTTTGAGAATGTTGGGCATTTTCCAAGGCACTAAGGTCCAAGTTGGGAAAAATAGATAGACAACAATAGGACATTTTATGCTAAGACATAGCCATCAATTAGTACATTCAAAATGGAAGTTATGTGCATAGGCAAAATAGACTTGTAATTAGAGAGGTTACTTATCATTAAAACACAAGTAGGTGTTAAATATGTGAACCAAGTTTCCCTTAACAAAGTGTAACACAATTATTTATAACAATCTTAAACTGCATACCTCATTTTCTACATGAAAATCCTCAAGGTAGATGGGGCACTCACTATAGTCTATAGGCATTGCCTTTATGCAAAATTTTAGAAGCTCCTGAATAATGCTTCAATTGCTTCTCTCTACATTTTACTCATTTTCAGTAAAAAAAGGGAAAATAAATACTTGTTTAAATAAAAAAAAGCTAATCAATGTATAAAAGAAAAAATAGTTGTTAGGGTTATCTGACCACTAGTCTACCACATCATAGTCTTTGAAAGAATACTTGAATTGATATATAACTATAAATTTCAAGTCCATGCATTAATTGAATTAATATTACATATATAACCCTAACCTATCTTCAAGTACTATAATAATAACTCCAAAAAAATAGAACTTGAGGAAACACTAAATTCTGCAAGTTCCAATTATAATCAATGGACTACAAAAAATTGCTAACAATAAAGAGAGTCTAATTGCTATTTATATTGAGACATTTTAACAAAGTACATATCAGTGTAGCTTGATCTCCTATGGTGTTGGGAACATTTCTAGTGGTTAAGTTATAATATAACAATATTTTAAGAAGTTATAAGTAGAAGACACTATGGTTTCATTGATTTCAAGTCTCCTGAGGCAAGTAAATTTATCTTATTTAAGATACACATAAGATTATGTTATTAATAGTATATTCTCATGTATGTTTTGCTTCTTGCCATGTGATGATGGTGTGGTTTTGTGCAGGTTGCTGAAATTGTAGCAGATTGCATGCACAATTATCTTTTGTTTCAACACATTTTGAATGTTTAGCTTGTTCCATATGAGAAAATTCACCCTAGACTATAAGATATTTTAACAAAATTTGACTATCATCTAGAAATAATTTTCACATTCATATACATTATCAGTCATAAAGTATACTATAGGAACACTACGAATACCTATTATGATTGGGCATTGATAACAAGATTAAAGTTTTTTTTATGCATTAGTTTCTATTTCCTATGATGCACTTCCTTTGTGTATTCATTTTTTTGTTTTTTGGCTTATAGTCTTTTAATTGTTAAAAATATGTCTTTGTTTTGTGGCATTGTTAATTTTTCTCACCACATTTTTTTGATTAAATTATAGTTATCACAAATTGCCTAAGCATATATGATTGTTGCTTTTTGGTTTTGTATGCCTTAGAGTTCATATTGGCATTTGTAACATCTTATTTTAATTATGTGCACACCTATGGTCACATAAAAATTTAACAAAATAACATTAATAAGGAAAGAATCCATGTTGAATATCTTGCCTCATCTCCATGCAAAGAGTGCTTGGTAGTTTAATGTGTACTAAAATTATGGAGGTTGCAAACAACACTCATGTTACATGAAGTCACATCTTTAACAATCTATCTGATCAAACTTGGAAAGTGAAGAATCAAAAAATACTAAGGATATTTATGTAGAATTTCATAGAATAGTGAAAAAGAGATCTTTCTTATAACTATTGTTATTAGCAAATGCCAAGTAAAATGCATAGTTTTGGAAATATTTTATTTTACCTTCTAAGGTCTTCAAGATCTATTTGCACCAAATATGCCTCTGTGAAATAACATTTCACCCCAAACACTATTCTTTGGTACCTTTAAACTTGGTCTTAGTGAATTAAGCAATTAAACACTTGATGAAACACATGTAACAACATTCATAGTTAAGCACTCTTTTGAAAACCTTTGAGCACTTCTTCACACAATCTTTGTAAAAAAGATCATTGGCTTGTGCTCAAAACATTTGTATCCATATGTTTACTATCTTTTTATGTTCTAGATAATTGGAGACCTAGGAAATTGCACTCAAAATTGCAAAAACTTCATTGTATTATAATGTAGAAGTGTTGTTACAATTAGAGAACACATTAGTTACACCAATTTTTTCTTTAAAAAACATATGTGTAGATATAAACATTAAGTACATGTTCAATTTTTTTTCACTTTACAATCAGAGGACACCTTTGAGAAGAAAAATTCTCCTAATCCAACTTTATATTTGTATAGATTTAAAAGTTTGAAAATTAAATGGCTTGGATAAGAAACAATTTATTGATATAACATATAAAAAAATTTGACCAAACATTGGTGGAAATTTTGACCAATTCTTGATAGTTTTCTACCAAGACTCAGTCAAAATTTCCACCAATTATTTAAAAAAATTAACCAAACATGGGTGGAATTTTTGACCAATTCTTGATAGTTTTCTACCAAGAATTGGTTGAAATTTCTACCAATTCTTTAAAAAAATTGACCAAACATTGGTGGAAATTTCGACCAACAATGACAAATTAGAGCTAGCAAAAATTTAAAAAAATTGATGAATGTATTGGTCAAAATTTTGACCAGCATGCAGGTTGGTCAAAATTTTGATGAGAAAAATTACCATGAACTACTTGGTCAAAATTTTGACCAACTTGCATCAAAATTTTGACCAAAATTCGTTGAAAATTGAGTTCATATTTACTAGTGATAGCTTCAATATCGAAATTCTTACTTTCAAAGCTAGTTTTTCCCATTTTTCTTATTTGACATTATTTGCATATGGTCATTTCAAGTATCTTAAGAATTCGAATACCTCTTACTCTTTTGTTCTTTCTCATAGTAAACATATTATAAAAGTTTAAATGACACATCCTTTTATGTAATAACCAACTTTCATCTACTTGTGTCAAAAAGAATGAACCTTTAGTCAGATCTAGATAGAATAGATTACCTTTTTTCTGATTGCCAGTTCCAACTAGATTTCCTTACCATCTAGAAGCTTGGCCTTCCCATTCATGAATTCTACCTTGAATCCAATGTTGTTCAGTTGTGCCATGTCTAATCAATATAACACCCTTTTAGTTGTAGGATTGGACATCCCTTACCACCAAAGTACTATGCTGATTTTCATTAAATGTCAATCCGAGAGCGTGAACTTGAGATGATGTCTGCAAAGTATATGCTCTAGTTTTCACTAAAATTCACTACTACTTTGAATGTAATAACCATTAAGGAAATCTAGTTTATCCAAAGGAAAGATGACTATCAAATACATGGAAGGAAATTCTAATTATTTAGCCATACATCTATGCACCTACTGCTGCAAGAATAGTGACTGGTTCTATTTCCAGTGGCTGCAAGAACAACAATTTTAACTTTAACTTAGAAAATTGAGTTTAACTCCTACTTACTAAAGTAAAACTCCACGTTTTATGTGGGCCCCCATGGAAGAATGAAGGAAAGACAAACTCAGATAAAAGTGTAGAAACTCAGCAAAGACATGTATTCATCAAATATGCAGTATTACAATAACTTAGAAAAAATAGTAAGATGTCTATCAACTCTGTCTGTCTATTCACTACTTAACCTCGTAGATACATATGAGGTCTTATTTATAGGGAATAACAACAAACTCCTAAAACTATGACTTCCTCATGAAGGAAAGTCAGTTACAACTTTAAGACTGCAAACATGCAATTGGAAAGACATTAATTCTCCCTTAAATTCCCCACAAATATAGAGATCATAAAAAATGCTAGATTTTCTCATTTATCTGTCTTCAAATAGCTTTCTAGGAATCCAGGTATCATGCTTTGCATGTTTAACTGATTTCTTTGATGCTTACTTCCTTGCTTGGCCGCTTTATCAGGTCCCACTTGGTTATTCATTAAAATAGGTCCCTTTTGACTTTGCCGCCAAGTCTTCTAGCTATAACGGTGTCATAATGCTTCTCCTTAATGTCATCAATGCTTTAGTGCTATTCCTTCATAGTTCATTTAACTCCCGCTCAGCTTATATCCTGCGATCAACATTAAATACACACAAGACTTCCCGCAAACATTTATTTTCATTTATTAGTTTATAAAGAAAAGGCGTTAATTATTCAACTAATAGTTTTTGCAATCTCTTCAGTTGCAAAAAGATCTACCCATGTCAAACATTCATGAAGAAATATTTTTACCACAAAATGAACCCTTTTTAAAATATAATTTTGATTATTATTTTATGCCCTATGTCCATACTTTATACATCAGAAGTTCAAAAAATTTATACTAAAGGATGATAAAGTTCAATATGTTATAGACAAATGTTCACAAAAAGGGCTAATAAAACTTCTATTTCTTCATGTCATCATTTTTCCCCCCAACTATCCTAAGGCTAGTCCCTTTAGCATCTATAGGTTTCTGATCCTCATCCATAGTCTGAGGTCATTGGTGATTTTTTCTCCTGATTCATGAGCTCTGTAATTGAAATATCCATGATTTTGTTCTTCAGGAGTCATGTTATATTCAGCAAACAAATCATATTTTCCAAGCATAGGATGCAAAAGTATTGGCGGTTGGAAATGAAGAGGTACCCAATAATTTTTCTGATTTCTTCCCAACATCAGATACCTGGGCATCCTATTTATGGCTAATTCTAGATTTTGGGGAGAGTGCAACTCCCTGGTTTTGAAGTCTTCTGGCAATCAAATCCATCTTTGAAGAGAAGCTTGTATAGCATCAGGGGCATTTTCAGAACAATGCTACTCCCAATCTAGAAATGCCTATTCGTGAACAGGGTGGATTTTGGCAGCAGCACTTCGATTATTACTAATGGAAAGCCAATCGAAAAATTCTCTGTAAATGTTCTGTATTTTTGGTCGAATGTACAATGGTTCAAACATTTCCTTTTCCATGTAAGGAGCATCTTGGTTCTCTCGACCTATCTCATTCTGCATCCATGACATAACGGCCCTAAACTGTACATCTCCCACATATAACAATGAATTCCAATCTTTCTCATTTGGTACAAAAAGATTATGAACATATAATTCATAGAGGAGATTCTTCAGAGTCATTGGAACTGAATTGAATGTTGCATAAAATTTATGAGGAGTATGTAAGGAAGGGTTCAACCCCTGAGTAATTCGAGATAACTAAAAATTAATCATTTTCTCTTTTAGGAACAGTGTGTAAACTGGAGATGGTGACCTGCAATTTATAAGCTCTAGAATGAGATCTATGATCTTTGTGACATGTTGCTATAGGATCTTAATTTCATTATCCTTTTCTTCAATTTTTTGTGCTTGTTCCCTGATAGTTCTAAGCATTTGTTTCTTCTCTAAATCCCAATTTTCTTTTTCCCATTGAAATTGTTGGTACAAATTAAAGCTGGCTATTAATGGAGTGGAAATGTCTGGTGGTGTATGAAGATGGACAATAGGTCTATAATCTTCAAGGTAGTACTCAAGATGATGGCGGTCAGCAGTGCTGTCATCTTGAGAATGATGTTGTTCAACAAAATTATTATGTTGACAAGGAACAATGTTATCAACTTTTTATGAAGGGGCAATGGCTGGAGGATGGGGTGCAATAGTCATTTGATCTTGCAATATTTCAACAATTTCCTAAACCATTTCTTGTGCAACAGATGGATATTCCTCTAGTGGTAGATTATCAGTTTCCTCCACTGGGTGTCCAACCTCAGGCACTATTTCTTCTAAGGACTCTGTGTCACTATCAACATTAATAGGACTATTTAGTTTTGCGGGAATTTCCTTAGGATTATTTTTATGTTTAGGGGTAGGTGCTATGTGCTCTAGTGACTGTGCAGGTGTAGGTACTAGAGTTTCAATATCAATAGGTGGTATAGGAGGCTCAGCAGGTGGTGTAGGAGGTTCAGTTCTTATATTCACCCTAGAAATTCTGGTGATTTGCCATGGGGTAGAAATTAGTTTCTTGCCCTTATCAACAGATTTCCCTTTATTTGGGTTAATTGCAGGTTCTTGTGATACTGGAGGTACTTCTTCTGAACCTTCCTCTGTAGCAACTGTGTGTGATTTTCTCTTCCTAAGAGTTGAGGCTTCTATGGTCAAAATTTTTCTCTTTGTAGTTTTAGGCGTAGAAGCAGAAGCCGAAGTTTCTTGAGCCATTCTATATACTACTTTTTTGACTCCTACAACAGTTTTCTCTCTTGTCCCTACTCCTTGCCCTTTAGGTCCACCCCTTCTAGGTCCCTCTAACCTTAGCTTTACAAAATCATCCCATGATCCCAAGTGCTTCCTAGTCAACTCTTTTTCAATCAAAGCCCTAATAAAGCAATGATGGGATACTGATTGGGTTTTGCCTTGCTGTACATAGGTAGCTTGCCTTTTGATGATATTATAAAGGAAACTTGGAAGATTTACAAGATAATCCCCATGCCGCAAACCACTCAAAATTTTTAAATGAACAGCATGCAAATAGGAATATCTTCCTTCATAGGTAAAATATCTTATGATAAATTAAGTAGGGTGGATGAATTGCAGAGGGAGAGATAATCGTAACATACCTTGCTTTTTGTTTTCCTCTAGCTGAGGATCTCCTAGTACTGAGAATTGCTCGTTTGCTTGTCATACATCCATGTCCTCTGTCCAACGTTCTCCAATTGTGGGTAACCCAAAAACTTCTGCCACCACTTCTTCAGTGAATTCTACTTGAATGCCCTTAACAGTTGCATATCCATCCCTCAATGTATTATGAAATTGGAGCACAATTTCTTGATCAAACTGCTTCAAACTAAGACAATAAGCCAACCAACCTTGTTGTTGAAACAAACTAAATGTTGTTGGGTCTACCAGTAAGACTCTGTGATCTACTGGTTCATGCCGCTGAGGTTCTCCACCAATATTTTTGAAAAAAAATGCTAGTACAGGCAATTTCACTACAAGTGATTTTGAAAGTATGGGCAGTGATAGCTACAGGGATTTCAACAAAAGGAAATTGCAATACTTCAATACTTTCCAAACATCACACCCTTCAGTACTTCATGATGGCATTTTAATCATCAAACCATAATGGGAATAAAGATCGTGCTAAAAAATATACACCATATTAATGATGAGTTATGCGAAATCATGATTTAATATTATTTCACACATTTTGAAAGTACAAAGGGTTACCATCTCTTTACTGAAATGAGCCCTCCCCGTACATTCTATATGCTAACTTAAGATTTCCTTGATTTTGCATTCATGATTTCGATTTCCTCTCCCCCCAACCTAGCAAAGACTGGGTTCCACCAGACTGTAAAGATTGCAAATTCCAAAAATTGAAATATCATGCTTTCCTAAATAAATAATAAATTAAATAAATGTAAAGGGGGCCAAGTGTGACTGACCTGAGGTGCGATAGGAAGGATGAACTGAGAAGTGCCTTTTTAGAGAAAGAAAGTGAGATGGAATGATGATGGAAAGACAATAAGATGAGATGGAATGAGGTGGAAAAGGAATAAATTTGCACATGAGCGCAAAATTTTTATTATGAAGGCCTTGAAAATAAATTCAAGGGGTTGCAGGCATTTGAGTGGAAGCCTCAGATGAAGTGGCTACAGGAAGAGATGTTTCTGTTGTTGTGAACTGTTGAAGAAATTCTTCCTTGGTTGTTGGCTTAGGATATAAATTCAGGCGATGCCCATTAACCAGGAGCTTGAATTTAACTGGATCAATTGTTGATAGTTGAACTACTCCATTGTCAAAAATTGTATTGATTTCATATGGACCAAGCCATCAAGTTTGAAATTTTCCTTGGTGATGCTGATATCGTGAATCATACAGGAGTGCCCAATCACCAACAAAGAATTCTCTGTCTTTAATGAATTTTTCATGCCATTGCTTCCTTTCACTTTGAATTAATTTTGTGTTATGAAGAGCTGATTTTTTCCATTCATCCAACTCATTGAGATGTAGAATGTGATCCTTTTGTGTTGCGGGGTAATATCAAGTTCTAAAGCTGTCTGCAGAGTTTTATGTTCAAATTCAATAGGCATAACAGCTATCTTTCCATATAGGAGTTGGAAAGGCATAAAACCAGTAGTGGATTTTCATGTTTTTCTCTACGCCCATAAGGCTTCAGGAAGTTTAGCTGCCCAATCTCTACGATGCAAAGATACTGTTTTAGTGAGAATATGTTCCAGCTCTCTATTTGTTATTTCTACCTATCCATTGGCTTATGGATGATATGGAGATGATTTGCCATGCCGAATTTTATATTCCTCCATGAGTGCTACTATTAGGTTAGATGTAAACTAAGGCCCTTGATTTGATTGTAATTCTCTTGGAACACCAAATCTGGTAAAGATACATTCGTACAGAAACTTTGGAACGTTATTGTCACGGGGATGCTTCATGGGTTTTGCTTTAGCCCACTTAGTAATATAATCAGTACAAATCAATATGTAACTTTTCCCTTCTGATGGTGGTTCAATAGGGCCAACAAAATCAATTCTCCATTTATCAAATGGTTCTACTACTATCTGTGGCTATAGGGGCATTTCACCTATTTTTGTCGGTCTACCAATTCTTTGACATTTATCACTTTTTTTGTATACTAAGCTGCATCTTTGTGAAGTTTAGGCCAATAATAACCTGTATTCAAAATCTTTAATGCAGTCTATTTGTTAGCAAAGTTTCCACCACAGGGCTCATCATGACAAGAATAAAGAACATCATATGTTTCATCTTCTTTGAGACATCGTCATGTTACCTGATCTGGTCTAGTATAAAACATGAATCCTGAGATCCATGAGAAATTAAAACTCTTTTCTGCCAGCAATCATTTTTCTTTTGCAGAAAAATGTGAAGGAGTTTTGCCAGTAGTTAGATAGTTGGCAATGTCAGCATACCAAGGGTTTTGCATTGATAAAAGGAAGAGATGTTCATCAGGAAAGCTATCTTCTATGGCTACAGGATCATCAGGTGTTTGAAGACGAGACAAGAAATCAGCTACAACATTTGCTTTACCTGGCTTGTCAATAATGGTGATGCCAAATTCTTGCATTAGTAACAACCATCAAGCCAATCGTCTAGAGATTGTTGGCTTGTTCATCAGATATTTGATAGCAGAGTGATCTATATGTACAAATATTTGGTATCCTGTAATACAATGTCTGAATTTGTTCAGAGCATAAATTACAGCAAGTAGTTCTTTCTTTTACACCATGTAGTTATACTTGGCTCCTTGAAGATTTTTGCTGATATAGTAAATTGCATGTTCTACTAAATCTATCTTTTGGCCAAGTACCACTCCAATGGCATGATCTGAAGCGTCTATGTGTATATGAAAAGGTAACTCCCAATTTGGTCCTTGAAGCACTGGTGCTGTTGAGAGGACTTCTTTAAGCTGTAGGAAAGCTTTTGTACACTCTGAATCCCATACAAACTCTGCATCTTTTCAAAGCAATTTATATAAGGGTGCTGCAATTTGACTAAAATCTTTGATAAAATGCCAATAATATCTCGCATGTCCTAAAAAACTCCTGACTTGTTTCAATTTGGCTAGTACAGCTAATGTATGTATGACTTCTATTTTTGCTGGATCTACTTCAATTCTTTTATGAGAAACAAAGTGTACCAAGACGACTCCTTCTTGCATCATAATAAAGCACTTTTCACTATTTAAAGACAAATTGTAGTCTTTGCATCTTTGTAAAACCTTGTCCAAGTTTTCCTTGGCTTCTTCAAATGTTTTCCCATATGTGGTGAAGTTATCCATATACACTTCCAAACAATCTGTAGATATGTCAGAAAAAATGCTAATAATAGCTCTTTGAAAGGTTGCAGGTGCATTGCATAGACCAAATGGTAGGACAGAATAAGAAAATGTTCCCCATGGATATGTGAATTTTGTCTTGTCCTGATCTTCTAATGCTATCTAGATTTGATTGTAACCACTAAACCCGTCTAAGAATGAAAAGTATTTCTTTCCTAGAAGATTGTCAAGCACTTGATTGACAAAAGGTAATGGAAAATGATCCTTCTTGGTAGCCGAATTAAGTTCTCTATAATCTATGCAGACTCGCCATTTTCCCCCCTTTTTGGGAATAATAACTAATGGTGATACCCATTGGCTATCGAAAATAGGATATATGAAGCTAGCATTGAGTAACTTTTGCAATTCATTTTTGACAATATCCCTTAATGTTGGGTCTATCCTACGTTGATGTTGTCTCATAGGTTTATAATCTGGACTGATATAAATTCTATGGGTACAGAATGCAGGATCCAAACCTTTCATATCTATATACTCCAAGAAAAAGCATCCTGATGCTTTTGTAACAGCTACAGGGTATCATGATGTTGTGCCTAAGATAAGGACTTGCTTATATTTAATTCTCTTCCTAGAATGATTGTTGTTTTGACTAATTTTTCAGCCATTGAAATTTGCACAATTGGTTGTGAATCTATCTCATGTGTTAGGAGTGAATGCAGTTCATCAGATAAAGGCAAAATGCTTTCTAAGACATACTCTTGTGTAGAAGATGTCTCAGGTTGTGTTCCATACTCATTCAATATAATAGAAGAAATGACATCATCTTCTTCTTTAATTTTTAGAAATGACTCTCGTGAGATCATCATCAATTATTGAATAGAATATATGTCCATATCAGAGTCATCCATATTTGGCCAGACAACTTGATCATCCTGCAGCAAAGGATGAGCAGGAGAATACAAGGTCAAATTTTTAGTATTTGTTCCATCTGAAATAGTTATTTTCCCTGATCGGCATGCAATATAAGCATCTATTGTTGCTAACCATGGTTGTCCTAAAATGATAGGGTGGCCTCTAGTACTTTTTTTTTGAGAGAGTACAACAAAATCAACTAGATACTCCCATGAATGTAATATGACAGTGACATCTTCTAGCATACCATCAGGAATGATGGTAGAACTATTTGCTAATTGCAAGATTGTTGGCGTCTGCCTGAGACCAATGATACTTAATTTAGACACTACTTCCTTGGTCATTACATTAATGGATGCTCCTAGGTCTATTAAGAAATTTTGTACTTGTACTCCTTGAATGGTGAGGGTTACTACTGGGCTACCAGGGTCTGCATACTTAGGCATTTTGCAGTTATCAAGCATAAGATCAGAAAGTTGTCCAAGGACATGGATAGTCTTTGGGTCTTTCTTTTTCCTTCTTGTCTTTTTAACACAAGCTTCTTTGATGGCTTTTGAATATATAGGCACTTCCTTGATTGCATCAAGTAAGGGCATTTTTACCATCATTTGCTTGAGTAAGGGCATTTTTACCATTCTTGAACGGACTCAGCACTTGTATCATCTATTTATGTTATTATGGGCTGTTGAGGTGAGGTAAGTGTTGTTCCAGATCTCATGAAATAACTTTGTTGCTAGGCTGAAGGTTTTGCACTATTAGAGTTAGGTGCAGGTTGTGCAGGTAACTGTGGCTATTTTGGAGGAGTTGTATTGGTTGCAGAAGGCATTAAGGCTTGTTGTTGAAGAGGTTGAGTCAAAGCTGACTATTGTTGATGTTGTTGATGTTGTTTCCAATTTTGGGTTTGATGCCAACCCTGTTGAGGTTGTTGCCAACCTTAGTTAGGCTGCTGCCACCCTTGGTTGGTCTACGGCCAACCTTGGTTAGGCTACTGCCACCCTTGGTTAGTCTGCGGCCAACCTTGGTTAGGCTGCTGCCAACCTTGGTTAGTCTGTGGCCAACCTTGGTTAGGTTGCTACCAACCTTGGTAAGGTTGTTGCCAATGATTATAATTACCTTGTTGTTGTTTCCATTGACTACTACTACCATAATTATGGAGTGGGTCTTGAAAAATACTTGATCTTGGAGCCCATGGCCTTCGTTGAGCAACATAAAAGACTTCCCCGTATTCATCAATTGCCTTAAACTTAGTAGGCACATGCTGTGATTCCATGCTAGCAATAGGCTTACATCGACAGTTTCATTTCTTTTCTCTACAACGAGGGCAATATTTTGCCAACATACTATCAGCATCTTCCTTCTTCCTATGTGCTTCCATGGTATCCAATTGTGTAGCAACATCATTAATGATGTCTTGCTTAAAATCTAACAAGAGGTTTGACAATTCTGTCTTAGATACTCCTGTCCTAGGAGTCTTTTGGAGAAAATCCCTCAAACCTCATCCTTTTTTTGTTGTTGCTCTGGAATAGTTTAAACAAATATTCCAAATTTCAGCCCACGTCTTCTTTGTAATGTCACCTCTAACCATTAAGTCTAAAGCTTCCATACTCCTATCATGTACTCCTTTTAGAAAGAGATGCTTTTAAGACTCCTCATTTAGCTAATTTTGTGTGCTACACTGTAGGTTAAACATGAACTGGGCAACATAGTCCTCTAAAGTCTCATCCTCCTTTTGTGACATTTTAAAAATGTCATCTCCTTTCAAATCATGGCCTCTACAATATTCCTTATATTTATTAAGGAACAAGTTACTCATAGTTGGCCAATTTGTCACAGCATTAGCACCTAAACTCATGAACCATCTCAAAATGGCTTCTTTGAGAGTTGATGGAAACAATTTCAGCTTATTGGCATCAGTTGTGTAGTCATAACTTCGACAAAGGATGTCGAACTCAAAGAGAAAAGTTTTTGGGTCTTCAGTAATAAGGCCATAGAATTTAGGTAAGGCAGCTGAGTGTATATTTTTCAAATTTTGATTACCCTACTAAGGGGGAATTGGAAAGGGAAAGGTAGGTTGAGCTGCTGCCATTTGTAGATGTCCTAGTGGTGGCTGATAAATGACTAGAGCTAATGGATTATCTTGATATTCTGGCTTAGCAAAAAGATTATTCAAATGAAAAGATTCTTTAGATGTGGTTGGTGATTGTACTTGTTTTGGTACTTCTGCAAATATGTTCTCAAATAGTTCTTCTTCTCTCTCTTCTCTTTCTTCAAATTCAGGATAAAAATGTTCTTCCTGATTGAAGTTGGGAAGAAATCTTCCAAGGTGATCTCTTCTTCTATGCATGCAAGAATGCTGAAAATGAAACTAAATGACTCAATAGTAAATACTAGACTGACACCATCCTTGAAAATGGCACCAAAAATATGTCTAATCAATATAACACCATTTTAGTTGCAGGATTGGACATCCCTTACCACCAAAGTACTATGCTAATTTTCATTAAATGTCAATCCGAGAACGTGAACTTGAGATGATGTCTACAAAGTATATGCTCTGGTTTTCACTAAAAGTCACTACTACTTTGAATGCAATAATCGTTAAGGAAATCTAGTTTATCCAAAGGAAAGACGAGTATCAAATACTTGGAAGGAAATTCTAATTATTTAGCCATACATCTATGCACCTACTATTGTAGGAATAGTGACTGGTTCTATTTCCAGTGGCTGCAAGAACAACAATTTTAACTTTAACTTAGAAAACTAAGTTTAACTCCTACTTACTAAATTAAAACTCCACCTTTTGCGTGGGCCCCCATGGAAGAATGAAGGAAAGACAAACTTAGATAAAGTGTAAAAATTCAGCAAAGGCATGTATTCATCAAATATGCAGTATTACAATAACTTAGAAAAAATAGTAAGATGTCTATCAACTCTGTCTGTCTATTCACTACTTAACCTCGTAGATACAAACGAGGTCTTATTTATAGGGAAGAACAACAAACTCCTAAAACTATGACTTCCTCATGAAGGAAAGTTAGTTACAACTTTAAGACTGCAAACATGCAATTGGAAAGACATTAATTCTCCCTTAAATTCCCCATAAATATAGAGATCATAACAAATGCTAGATTTTCTCATTTATCTGTCTTCAAACAGCTTTCCAAGAATCTAGGTATCGTGCTTTGCATGTTTAACTGATTACTTTGGTGCTTACTTCCTTGCCCGACTGCTTTATCAAGTCCCACTTGGTTATTCATTAAAATAGGTCCCTTCTAACTTTGCCGCCAAGTCTTCTAGCTGCAACGGTGTCATAACGCTTCTCCTTAATGTCATCAATGCTTTAGTTCTATTCCTTCATAGTTCGTTTAACTCTCGCTCAGCTTGTATCCTGCGATCAACATTTAATACACACAAGACTTCCCACACACATTTATTTTCATTTATTAGTTTATAAAGAAAAGGCATTAATTATTCAACTAATACTTTTTGCAATCTCTTTAGTTGTAGGAAGATCTACCCATGTCAAACATTCATGAAGAAAGATTTTTACCACAAAATGAACCCCTTTTTAAATATAATTCTGATTATCATTTTATGCCCTATGTCCATACTTTATACATCAAAATTTCAAAACATTTATAATAAAGGATGATAAAGTTCAGTATGTTATAGACAAATGTTCACAAAAAGGGCTAATAAAACTTCTATTTCTTCATGTCATCACACCACACTTAGAAGATTGTGTCTTAGCCCTTCAACCCAATAGACATTAACACATTTCTAGTCAATACAATGTGACCTTTCCCCTTCACATAACATGTTTCATTGTTTCCAAATTGGACGCATCCACCATCATAGTGCTCCAAGTGTTCAAACTTAGTTTTATCACTAGTCATGTGATGAGAGAAACCACTATCTATTATTCAAGTTGTTAAAAATAGATTGATACAAGTATGAATATGTGTTTCAGTCATTACTTTATCACTGATCTCAAACTTTCTACTTGCATTGATGAAGAGTATTTGATCAAATTAGGCAACAATAGCACCTAGAGGAAAGGTTGAGTTATAATATGGAAAAGGAGTACAAGGATGAGTTAAGATAGTGGTATTATAGTGCATTGATAATCTAATTAAGGTTGCAAAGGATCGTTGCACTAATTATGTTCAAAAGAACAAGTTAAATGAAGTTTGTCTGCCAAGCTTAACAATTTGCATAGTAGGTGCTGAGCAGAGTTAGTGTAAGCCAAGTAGAAAAATAGTTGGAGCCAAGAAAAGTCAATTTTAGTAATTAGTATAAGCTGAGTGATATAGTGTAAGCCAAGTAAAATTTAGTTGATACTAAGCACCAAAAAATTGTAGTTCATGCTAAGTGATTTGATAGTAGATATCAAGCAACATAGTATGTGCTAAGCACTAGAAGATAGTTAATTCATAGTGTCATCATTATGAGAAAGATCAAGAATTTGATGAATCTGAGCCGACAAGTTTGATTTCTTGGATTGTGTGAACTATGTGCAACATAAGTTTGATGAGCTAGTGGCATAGAATTCATGGTGAACCGATTTGAGCTGAATTCAAAGATATTTGAAGGAAAAGTTTCTAAAAGGGGATAGAATGAAATGATGAGTAGATTCATTGAATCCTACCTAATCTAACCTAACCCTAAAATGGATGATAGAGGATGAATAGAAAAAGATCTTAATTTTTTATCTGTAAAGATGGTTGGTTAAAAGTAAAGGTTGTCATGTGTGAGAACCTAAGGAAGACAAGGAATCTAGGGTATTACTTCATTCAGTGACCTATGAGAAGTGTCTACATTGGCAAGCAAAGCAAGAAGGCTTAATGGTATGGATTCTTGAAGGGTGAACAAGCTATTAGAGTTGAAGTGTGTGAAAGCCAATTAGAAAGGAGGAATGAAGTACATATTTGTAATCTGTAAGTGTCTTGTAACTTGTTATCAAATTGAGTGCTACTATTACTTTCTAATCATTCTATCAATCTAGGGTAAATCCTTTAGATTAAGGGTGACCTAGCATTAATTTATAAGTACTTTAACTAGGTGATGTTCCAATTGAATGATCAAACATCTTTTAATAAGGCTCACTCCTAGCAGGGTAACTGAAATCCTTTAACCATGTCACATTTAACAGTGTGCATTATAACATTTAATAGGGTTGGCCTTTTACAGGGCATCACTTTAGAAGAGTGAGAATGAGTAGCATGTTAGTGGTGATTTTTCCAAAATTGGGTTTCCATATTAAATCATTGTGTCAAATATATTATTGAATTGGCTATGTTCCATGTTTACATTTCTGCAAAGTTGGTTTGATAGTAATCTACAAGTTTAAGTGATTGTATGGTCTAATGGATGCATGTATGATGAAAATGTTTTATGGATATGGGTTCACTAAGCTATGAAAATTTTTAATTGTGCATTTGGACCTTGGATAATTAATTCACCCCCTCCCCCAATTTATTCTAAAGAATTCTAGAAATTGGTATCAAAGCCATCTACTTAAGAGGACTAGTTTGAAGGTACTAGAAGCAAAAAGATCAAGATGTCAAAAAGAGAGGTACCCAAGCTTAATAGAGATAAATTTCCTAGATGGTAAAGTTTGATGAAGCTACACCTAGGAGGTCTTAGAGATCATGCACAATCTACCATTTTTGTTGAGCATGTTGATCCTATTGGAGTCCTAACTACTGAAGATCTAAAAAACAAGAAAGAACACAAGGAGGCAATGTTGGAGATTTCCTCTACCCTAAGTTATGTCTATTTTGATGATTTCAAGCGATATGATAGTGGAAATAAAATTTGTGATGCTCTACACACTATCTATGGAGGTGACAAAAATGTTTTAAGAACCAAAGTTGAAAGTCTTAGAGGTGAGATCAATGATATGAGAATGCAATAAGGTGAGAATATTGGTCAATATTGTTCTAGGATAAAAGATGTTGTTAATGCAATAAGAGGAGCTACTAGTAAAATAGATGATGATACTATGCTAAGAAACATTTTTAGAAAATTGCTTCCCATCTATGCACTTAGAGTTTATGCAATACAAGAACTAAGATGTATGTTATGGAATGATCAGACTCTTAAAGGTCTCGTACATAGGCTCATTTGTTTTGAGATATCTAATTTTAATAATTACAAACCTAATAAATTTGAATATTCTTTCAAAACTAACCTATCATTGAAGGAACCTAAAGAGAAGAAGAAGAAGAAAAAGGTAAAATATGTGTCCAATGATAGTGATACAAATGAGGAAGATGTAGATCAACTTGAAGCACTACTAGCAAGGAGATTTCATAGAGGTAAAAGAAAGTTCAAAGGTAGGTTACCCATCATGTGTTTTAATTGCAATGAGGTTGATCATATTGGTGGTAGATGCCCAGAGAAGAAGAATTACAGAGGTGGAGTCAAGTACAAAAGTAGAAGAGATGAAGACAATAAAGATTACAAAGACAGAGGCAAGAAATCTTGCTACATTTTTGAAAAGGAAACTAAAGATGGATCTGAAAAACATGATGATGAAGTGGTGTATGTTGTAATAAAGGATGAATCTAATGAGGATGAGAAAATTGCACTAGCTTCTTTTGTGAACAATAATGATAGATGGATCATTAATAGTGGGTGTTCACATCAAGTGATTGGAGATAAAAGTGAGTTCATTACCCTCAATTATTATGATGGAAATAGTGTAAGGTTTGGTAATGAGGAAGCCTGACTAATAAACGGAAAAGTTTCTATCAACTCACAAAAAAAGATTTAATGTGAAAATGCTTATTATGTTGAAGTACTTAACTATAATTTGTTAAGTGTGTCACAAATGAGCAAATTAGGTTGTAAGGTTTAGTTTGAAAACAAGATTGATTAGATATATGATACTGATGGAAAAATAATTAGAAAAGCTAATCAAACTAGAGGTAATCTATTCTACCTTGATATTACTATGGGGAAGTGCTATAGATATTTTACTATGATGATATGTTACATTCATGACTGAGTTTGTCATTAATGTCAACATAGTAGTTTTTTGTGGTATCTGACCGAAGAACAGCAGAAAGATCAAGTTGGTACAAATGGCTAGTTGAGCATTCTAACTACCTAAGGTTATGGGAGATGCTTATGAGTAATTGGTATATATAGTTAACATTGGAAGAAGAAAGGATAAGTCTAGAAGAAGTTATGTAAGTTTTGGTGATGTTTGTTCTAAGATAGAGTTTACATAGGCATGTTCTGGTAAACTTTTTATATCTCTTAGCAAAGTTGATATCTTAAGAATCAAGGTTGAGGACTTGAAGAAGAGATGTTGGTGATGATGTTGCTAAGTTCACACATGATAATATTGTGTCTATAGAAATTTCTCCAAGTTGCAAGGTGAAAGATTAATGTTATCGCTAAGTTTAACATGTTCTTAATGTGGCCCTATAATAATTAATTGAGAAAGTCTAACAACTAACTCAAGGAATTGTTTTGAGTACTTGGTATAAAGGAAGGACATTTTTATTTATCAAGTATGACATGAAATATATTGATGATAAGCAGCAAAGAGTGTGAAATGTGAAGTTGAGAAAAGCAGTGTGGAAGTGAAGGAAACTTCATTGTCAAGGTTTTGTTGAGTGATTTGAGGTTTGATATTTGGACCTAAGATTTGTGACCTAGCCTATAAGGTTTGACAATGATTGATCCAATTGAAAAGACAAAGGAAAGAGGAAGATAATAGTAATTAATTATTTGAGTAGTGAGCTCTTCTTGTAGTTGAAATTGAATGTTTTGGTAGTGGGCTCATCTTGCATGCATTGTACTACAACTCCTAATGAGGTTAGATTCTCCTAATAGGGATTCAATGTCTCCTCGTAGGGACTCTGTACTAAATGCTATAATAGACTCCTAATAGGGTCCATCCTCTAACAAGGAATATTTATATTAGTACATCATCCTCTAGGCATCATCCCCACTAAGGTTTTCCCTCTGATCAAGGGTTTCCCTAGTCAATATATCTGGTATAATTGTCCATGTGCATTTTATTATGGTTGCTATTTACTTTGAATGGTTAAGATTTTTTAAAGAACATGAATGTTTTAATTTTTAGATAACTAATTCACTCCCCACCCTAAGTTATCTTAGTAGACTATTATTTTAAAAATTGGTGTCAGAGCATCAAGTTCTTGAAGATAAAGTTTAACATCTTTGGGAGATCCATGGCGAACATGTTCAAGAAAGATAGTTTGAAGTTCAATAGAACAAATTATCACAGCTCAAAGGAAAAGATGAAGACACATTTGTTGTGTATAGGTCCAAGATATTGGATTTTGAAAAAATCAAAGAAGACAATCATTGCTGAAAATAATTTGGAAATTTGCACCAAGAGAGATCTTTTCATATGTGACATCAGAGCTAGAGAAGCACAATTGATTGCACTTCCTAAAATTGAGTACAATCAGGTAAAATAACTTGCTACTTCACATTTGATTTGGAAAGCTTTGGAAAATAATTTTGAAGGTGATGCACATTCTAAGAAATTGAGGCTAAAAAGTTGGATTTGTGTGTTTCAAGATGCTAAAATGATGAAAGATGAATCTATAAGAACATATATAGGCAAGATATCAGAAATTACTAGAGGTATCAAAGCTCAAGGAGGAACCAAAGAAGATGATGAGGTTATATGGAAGATATTGAAGACTCTAATACCACCATTTAAGTTATCAATTCAAATGATAAAGTTATTGATATCTTGTACCAGAGATTTCACAAAGGAGTCATTGCTTGGAAGACTTGAAGCAATTGAGAATGAACTCAGATAGTTCAGAGAGTTGACCAGAATAGAGACAACTTTTAGTGCCCTGAATATATGACCTAGCTTATCAAGGAGCACAAGTGCTAGAGGAGATTTTTCTAGTAGTAACAGATCTAAGGAAGATAGAAAGATTGAAGAAGGAGTAGCCCTTCTAGTAAAGAGAGAAAAAGGAGGTAAGAAAATCTTTAAATGTTGGACTTGTGATGGATATGGTCATTATCCATCTAAGTTTCCTAAAAGAGAGAAAAAGAATAAGGGAAATTAGAAGCCTAGAAAAGATAGAGAGTATTTGTATGCAAATGAAGATAATGATTCTAATTAACAAGTATTAAGTGCTATTGATGATGAAATTGGATTTGTGGTAATTAAAGAAGAAAGTATAGAAAAGGTAGCTTTGGTGTCAAAGGTTGAGAATAAATCTAATTGGACAATTGATAATGGTTGTTCACATCATATGACTTGTGATATGAACATATTTGTTGACTTCAATAGTCAGGATGGAGGAATTGTCAAAGTTGGAAACAATGTAGCATGCCAAGTTAAAGGTATTGGATCTATAACTCTTGATGGTAAAACCAACATCGAGAATGTATAATTTGTTGATGGTTTAAAGGATAATCTTTTGAGTGTTGGACAACTAGTAGACAAAGGTTATCAGTTGCATATCATAGAAAAGACATGCATGATCAAAGATAAAGATGGAAAGATAATTGGAACAAGAACTAGATCTAGAGGTAATGTATTTCAGTTGAATCCTACTAAAATGACATGTTCGGTTGCAAAGGTAGATGAACATTGGTTATGGCATAAGAGATTTTGTCATATAAACTTTGACAATATTGTGAAGACTAGTAGAGTGTTTGTAGTTAGAGACTTTCCAAATATTGTAAAGCATACTAACACAATTTACGAGTGTGTTTTAGCTAAGCATAACAAAACTTCTTTTCCCAGCAAGAAGTTTACCAGTACAAAAAAGTTGGAGATTGTACACACAAATCTCAGCAGTCCTACAAAGACTAAAGGATTATATGGTGAAAGGTAATTTATGATTCTAGTTGATTATTTTTCTAGAATTATGTGGGTTGCATTTATTAAAGAGAAATCTGAGGAATTTAATAAGTTTAAGGTATTCAAGATTAGGGTTGAGAATGAATCTGGTATGAAGATTAAATTTTTAACATTAGATAGATGAGGAGAATTTATTTCAAAGGAGTTTGAGATGTTTTGTGAAGAAAATGGAATTAAAAGATAGTTATCAACTCCAAGAACCCTTGAACAAAATGGTATTACAAAGAGAAGGGACAAGTTAGTCATAGAAGCTGCAAGAGCTATGTTAGCAAAGAATGATGTATCTAAAACATTTTGGAGAGAAGCTATGAATATAGTAGTCTACACTATGAACAGAGTGCAAATTAGGAAAGACACAAACAAGACTCCTTATGAATTGTGATTTGGTCACTCAACTATAGTTAAGTATATCAAAATTTTTGCAAGAGTTATATCAAAAGAGATGATGATATTGGTAAGTTTAATGCTAGAAGTGATGAAGGTATGATTTTTGGTTATTCATTGAAAAGAAAGTCTTATAGCTGTTATAATAAGAGAACTAAGACTATCATGGAAAGTGAAAATGTGAGAATTAATGAGAAATTCAAAAAGCAAGAGAGAATAGTTGATTACAATTTAGATGATGATGTTGTTACTAAGCCAAGCAATAATCAAGTATTTCTTGAGACTAATAATAATTTGTAGAATGAAGGAGAGTCAAAGAAGGAACAAAGCTTAGAACCTTCAATAGAACCAAGATTTGAGATAGCAACTCCTACTTTAGCAAAGAATATGATAAAGAATCATCCATTTGAATAGATCATCAGAATCAAAGGCAAAGGTGTGATGAAAAGAAGAAAAATAAATGAAGAACTATGCCTGATATCTCAAGTTGAGCCTAAGAATGAAGATGAAGCATGTAAAGATGATTATTGGAAACAAGCCATGAAAGAAGATTTGGATCAAATAGTTAAGAATGAGACATGGGAATTGGTCCCCAGACCAACAGACAAGAATGTGATAGGAACTAAATGGATATTCAAAAACAAGATGAATGAACAAGGTGAAGTTGTAAGAAAGAAAGCAAGATTAGTATGTAAAGATTACTCATAGGAAGAAGGAATATGTTATGAAGAAACTTATTCTCTAGTGGCTATAATAGAAGTAGTAAGAATATTCTTAGCCTATGCAGCACAAAAGAAATTCAAAGTATATCAGATGGATGTCAAGTCAGCATTTCTAAATGGAGAACTTGAAGAAGAGGTATACATTGAGTAGCTTGAAGGATATCCTCTCATAGATGACAAGGACATAGTATGTAGACTAAGGAAAGCATTGTATGGACTGCAACAAGCATCCAAAACCTAGTATGCAAGGTTGGACAAACATTTGATAAAACTTGGATACAACAAAGGTATGGTAGATAGTAATATGTATTAGAAAGAAATTAATGATGGTTTGATGATTTTGGTAATATTTTATGATGATATCATATTTGGAGGAAATGATGAAGAAAGTGAAAATTTGCTAAGGATATGAAGAAAGAATTTGAAATGAGTATGATAGGAGAAATGAAATATTTCCTAGGATTGCAGATTGTATAGAATATAGAAGGAATATTTATTTCTCACACTAAGTACTTAAAAGATTTACCAAAAAGGTTTGGTTTGGAAAAATTCAAACCCATTGGAACACCTATGGTAACTAGACACAAGTTATCTACAAAGGATGAGACACCTATTGTTTAGCAGAAGAAGTATAGATCTATGATTGGAGGATCGCAATATCTGACTCAAACAAGGCCAAAAATAGAAAATCTTGTTGGAATTGTTGCAAGATTCCAAGCTGATCCTAGAGAAGCACATTATACAGTAGCCAAAAGGATATTTAGATATCTGAAGGGAACATAATATTTTGGATTGTGGTATGAGAGATCTAATCATTTTACTCTAAGTGCCTATATTAATGCAGATTAGGCAAGTAGTATGGATGACAGAAAAAACACCAGTGCAGGAGTCTTCTTTCTTGGATGAAGATTGGTCTCTTGGTTAAGAAAGAAGTAGGATTGTACATTTCAAAGTACAATGGAAGTAAAGTATGTTGCAATAGAAAATAATTGCAATCATATCATTTGGATGAAATAGATGTTAAAGGATATATGGATAGAAATCAATGAACCTATTGTCATACATTGTGAGAACAAAAGAATGGTAAATATGTATAAGAATCCAGTGTTGCATTCTAAGACCAAACACATTTCAATTAAATATCATATGTTGAGAGAAAAAGTTTTTGAAAAGGAAATCATAGTAGAGTATGTGAGCACTAAAGAGCAGATTGCAGATATATTCACTAAGCCTCTTCTCAAAGAGATTTTTGAGTATTTATGAGGTATGCTAAGGGTTATGCCCCTTCCTACATCAAAGTAGAAGATGCAAGAGTGCATCAATTCAATGTAATAGATCACCATTATTGTCTAGACTGAATGTTGATGTGTCTTGTATTGAGGAGTATCTATTATGGGTAGAGCCATCTAGGACTCTTGTTGGATATTGTTTTGAATAGTATCTTTTGACACTCAACCTAAGTAAGTATTAGTTGTTTTAGAGTTTGATGTAGTATGTTGGTTGCTAAAACCTTTGACATTGATGTCAATGGGGGAAAATATTGCATGAAAAGAATTATGCTAAGGAATATGTTCATCATGAGTACAATACATTTAGCATAAGCACATCATGGAATGATAGTTGGCAAAAAGAACATTGAGGTATATCAATGGGGGAGAATGATTGATGAAGAGAATTTGAAAAGATGAATAGTATTGTGTTGGTATTCTAGGAACTAGATGTTTTTCATCTATGTTTTTGTTATGGTTCCATAATGCATACCCCATTTCGATCAAAAATGGGAACCCCCTACTTTATATTTTGGATTTTTAGAGCCCTAGTACGGAGTTCAAGTTTTTTTTGAGGTCTTATCCAGTGTCTTACTTTTGTCTAGGTCCTAACTAAGAAACCTAGAAGTTGAGAAATTAGATTTTTAACAAGGGACCAAGTCATATTTAAAAAAATTGGTGCACCAAGTGCACCTTCCTAGGTGTGCTTGTGCACCGAAATCTGTAAATCTAGCATTGTACACAACTGTGTGCACCTACACAAAAATATCCTTAGGTCTATATAAGAGGGGGCGGGTGGGGGAAGGTCCCCTCTCCCTTACCTTGTCATTTTCTTCTCTATTTTCACTTTGAGTCTCAACTATGCACACACAAGGTGCATCTTCTGTTCCTCCCTCCTCACTCCGCCCAACATCCTGCACAAACACACACACAAAAGGCACACAAATGGTGTGAATTAGTGATCCTACTTGGGTGGATTGATACACATGAAAAATCCCTTTAGAAACTTAAAAAACATTACACACACTTAGAAAGGGGTTGCAAATCAATGCACCTAACTGGGTGTGTTGATGCACACCCAATGTTGTTTTGAAAAACACAAAAAAATAGTGCATTAACCTTCATTTAACGTGTTCATCAATGCACCTAATTAGATGCACTAATGTGCACCTTATTTTAGGGGTTTGAGTATGGTAAGGGAACACTAGGTACACCTATTTGGTGCACCAAGTGCACCATTTTTTTCATTTTGGGTGTAAAATCAAGCTTTTCTATGTTTTTAGGACATCTAGTCTTTAAGCATTTTATTCAAGATATTATTAGGGTGTGAATTAATTATGTTTCTTTAAATTCAAAACTAATGGATTTCTTTTTGTGTAGATTCAATGCAATCCTCCTCATATTCACTTGACAAGAAAATGGCACCAAAACCTGTAGTATTTAAGTTCTAGGGCATTCCAACAAAATCACATTTTCAAGATGACAACTCTGAAATCTAAGATACTAATTTGGGGCATACAGATCTAGGATAATTTCTAAAGATATGCAACAAACCCATTGAGAGGTCCCAAATAGTCTCCACACTCATTTGATTAGGACTTGTTAATGCAGCTTCGCTTCCCGTGTTAGTGCAATCTTTAGAACTTATTATGACACTTGAAAAAAACTTTGTTCTCAAGGAGAGGGTTGTAAAGAGCATAATGGGAGAAAAAAATTTTGAGCTCCAATCCAAGAAAATTGAGAAAGTGTTCCATATACCAAGGGCAGATTAGTTCATCAGGTTAATCTATGAGCAAGCAAAAAGATTGTATCAAGAACACATTGAAGAGGCTTTTGAGATTATCCAATCTTCATAACTTATTGAGAAGTATCCTTTGGGAAAGAAAACTAGCAAAGTGGAAATGACCATAGGATATATAAAAGAAGATATTGGATACTCAATCATACTCTTTAGTAGAGTGATGGGTTTACTGACAGCTGGATACCTAAATATCTTTATGGTGCATTTTATTGAAACAATAAAGAAAGTAGAGATGACACTAGATTGGGCTTCCACTCTCAATGAGAATTTATGTGAATAGTTGGTGGAAGAAAAGAACCAAAAGAAATTCTACATGACATCATACCTAGTGTACTTTTTGGTTGCAAGAGTGGTAGATTATATAGGGCTATACAAGAAGGTTAGCATGCAGGATGCTAACACATGGCCATTTATCATCCATCCTTAGCTAGTAAAGACAAGGCTATCAAAGTAGAGCAAGGAATATAAAATTGTTAATCATGCCTTCATATTAGCTATAATCTGATTCATAGAAGGGGATTATGCAATGAGATTATCAGATGATGTAGTGGCACACATATTGCTATTCAGGCTTATTATATCAAATTTAGGATATTTACATATTTATGGGTGGCAGATACAACTATTAACTCTAAGAAACTCCCAAGGTATCCCAGTGACATACTTGTTCTCCTGGAGATTTCTCAATAACTCTTATTTGCCTATGATGAGTTAGAAAGAAACATAAAATGTTTTGGACCTAGCCTATGACTATAGGACCTTTTCAGGTAGATTGGAGGCAAGATATCCCCTCTTTTGAATGTGAATAGGATCAATATCCCTTGGAAGAATACAATTCTCCTTAGCCATGTTTTGATAATATGAAACTAGTACAATACTTGACAGGAAAAATATTTTAATGTGATGAAGCCATTGAAGATCATTGGATGAATGCGACAAATGACTATGATATCTGAATCAGGGATTATTGTAGGATGACATTGTATATGGCGGAGAAGGATTTGAAAATAAATATTCCATTGATTATGTTGTAGCAAGACTCAAAGGAGTTATTTGATCCTTTTTTCAACAGGGATAGAATTGGGGAACAACCCATTATGAATGTCGAGGTTGATAGAGAAGAGAACTTAGATATCAACTATAGGGTGAGGAACATTAATAAAATGATGTAGGATTGGATCAAAAAACCTTTCAAACTTGATCCAATTCCTAAAACAATAATCTTTCATGCACAAGCCTATCTAGCCAAAGGTAGAGGGAAAAATATCACCATCCCTACATTTATAGCCCAATCATCACTATGGCCATAAATAGTACACCAACTTGATAGGCCATTTGGTTATTATAGAGCTCATAAGGGTAAAGGCAAGGGAAAAAGGAAGGGGAGTTCTCCTCAAAGAGTTAAACATGAAGAAGGATAAATCCCAACACCTCCACAGCACAAGGAAGACAACATATAAGGGCCAGAGAATACTGAAGCCACATAGGCCCAAGGTGATCCTCAAGTGTCACCAGTTACACCAGGCCAAATAGAGACAAAAATTGAAGTTCAAGAGGTCTCACCACCTTGGAAAGTAGAACAAGATTCTACTTACCACCAAAAGGTGATCAAGAAAGTGATCCCTTTTCCATCCATCCCTAAACCTATCCTGAAAGAGGAAGAAGAAGATGGTGATGATGATGAATAGGAGAATTTACTTTTGAGTTAGAGGACTTGGCTAGCCAAGGCCACAGAGCAAGAACAAAGGAGAAGTTCCATGATCACACCATCATATATCCCTAATAAACCTATGTAGACCACTATGTAAGCTGATGAAATGCAATAGTGGATACATGAGCAAGATGTGGAGGGTATTGATGTCTTTAAGATGTTAGATTTTGATTTTATGCTCCTCAGTACTAAGTTGGTTGGGGAAAAGATCATAAATAAGCCAACCAATCAACCTCAATAGGAGGATTGGACTTAGATGCCTCGTAAATCACAAGGACCTGAGATAGTTCTATTATCCCAATTGCAGTTCACATTTTCTATTGATAAAGGATCAGCCACCCCTCTACCTCCTAATATAGAAATTGAACATGTCCAAGTAGAACCTGAGGAAGAGCCACAATAAGTATCCACCAATGAAGTTTTGGAAGAGGGACAAATAGGTGAACAACCTCAAAAAATTAGCCAGGACATAGAGGTGAGAACTACGGCCTCGATAAATATAGGGACTATGGAAAAAGAGCCTTCACAAAGGGAGAAGACCCCAAAGAGGAGTGATAAGGGAAAGGGTATAGCTAAAAAAAATCCTTCATCCTCTAAAGGAAAGTCCCTAGTGCAACATGTTCCAAGGTGGCTCTGAAAAGAAGTGATTAGAAACAAGAAACAACAGTTCACTATCAAAGAGGAGCATAGAATGGAACTAATAGAAGTACTAAGAAAACCTAATTCACCTCCTAAGGATGCATGACCATTAGCCTTCATTATGAGTGATTTGAATTAGGACCTTTTTTCTCATGTGGCTATCCCTCCTCTAGAATCAAATTTTGAAGAACTAAATCCTAAGGATTATCAAACCTAGGAAGTTTTTCTTGGGAAGCCAACCTTGGAAATTGTGAAGCTGATGGTTGCTATAGGGATGAAGGAAGTTTTCAAGAGCTTAGAGTAGGATGGGGTAGAGTTGATAACACTTCAATATTAGAATGAAATCCTAAAAGGGTATTTGAGAAAAAAATTTGGCCCTTTGGATCCCACTAACCCTAAGGAAACTTTGAAAGGACAGATAAGAGAGCAGTGCAATTAGACCCATTTTTGAATGCTTATTAGCAATGGTGGGAAACGTTTGAGGAGAAAGAATACTAATTATCCAAGGGAATCTAAAGCTATTGCATGTTATGTAGGATAATACAAATAAGTTGGGGGCAATTTTGAATCAAGATTTTGGCTTAATGGATGAGGTGCATACCTGCGGGAAGGATTTATAGGCATTATAGGTGATCAAAGGCCAAAGGTATCGGATGCTTATGGATGTATACAAGGAAAAGGAATTAGATCTAATAGATGAGTGGACTAAAAGATAGTTTATAGTAATAAAGTAATGGATTCATTACATGCGGAGATTCACTGGCTCAAGGACTAAGCCCAAGAGCAAATTTTAGAAGCTGAGAAATGCTATAGTGATGCATGTCTAGATATTTTTGAGGATGATGCATGGGAGAAGTTGATACAAGTAGAGGTAGCAGTTCATAGTTTTTGGAAAATTTTTGATGAAGTTTCCAATGATGAGGACATTTTATAGGCTTTTAGAATAGAGGAATCTTTGTTAGAGCTTGATACAAAACTTGAGGATTTTGTAGAAACTCATATAGAAGTAGATAACTACTGACAGAAAGTAAAGGATAGATATAATGCCTCACATTTATTGGATGTGGCAAGGGTCACCATGATAATAAAGAAATTCAAGGGAAAATATCTAGACATAGCTTTGGGATAAAGGGGAACAAAACTCAAATGCCAGAATTTTAATTTTGACACTTGGCAAAAAATTTCTTTTTTTGGTCTCTAAGGTGTGCTAGTGCACTTTTTGCAATGGTGACTTCAAAGATTTTGAAGAATTCAGAGGTGCACCAACAGTTAACTACTAGTTCTAGAATTAGAGCTTTCCATGCATCAGAAATGCATTTTGATAGCAGTTTAACTCTGACAAATGCCTACTAAGGATGAAGCTTCTATTTTCAACACTTCTAGATACTTCTACATCAATTGAAGGCTCTCATCTTCTTATTATCTCATGATTTCTTTGTTTTATGACATGTAAAGGCTCATGCATCTAAGTAATGATATAAAAATGGATGAAGTCCTACTAAGCATTAGCTAGAGAGTCAGTTTGTACATAATTAGTTTGTTTTATTAATTTAGAAGCATATGATTACATAAAGATATCTCTCACTCTCAACACAAATTGAGGAGATGATTTCTTATAAATATGAGATTGTAATATATAATCAAGGCCACCATTATTTTGCTATAATATATGCTTTTGGTGCTCGCATTTGGAGTGTAGTGATTCTTGCCTAAGTGTGTTATGTTTTTTGAATGTATGTTCATGGAATGTGATTGAGCCAAAAGTTTATTGCATTATTTCTAGTTGTGCAATCTTTTAATTTTTGTTTTTGCTATAGTTTTACAAATTTTGCTGATGTATCTAGTTTGAGAAGAGATCATCCATTTTGTTCCGACATAACTTTTTGCCTTGCATGAGGTCACCTTCCATGGTCTTGTGATATGATGACAAGTGAACATCTTACGGTTGCTAAATTCTCATTGACAATTGTATCAATAGAATTAAGGAAGTGCTACTCCTATTTTCATTGGTTACACACCAATTTCTTTGGAATATTAACTCACTAACATGTTGTTTTCCATAGTTTATGTCCATTACAATTTTAGTTTCATGTTATTTCCTTAAACTTCTTGTCACCCTATCTTTTTTGTTTGCTCTATTGACCTCCTTGTTGAATTAGTAATTCATGTTAGTTGCATTTTTAGAGTACATTCATCATAAAATAGAAAATACAAAAGTATAGTTCTTTTGCATGTTCTTGTTCTTTTGAAGAAGCAAATAGATTTTACATCTTTTCCAAAGTTATTAGAACTAGCAAAGGCCTCCTCATGAAAACTCTCATTTATCTTCAACTAACTAGTTCTAGTAGGTTGCAAGATCACCCATAACTTTGGCATTGATCCTCAAGATTGACTTTTCAAGAGAGGAGTTTGAAAGTAATTTCTATCTTTAAGCATCGTGCAATACAACAGCTCAACAATTGCCATCAATGCCAAAAGGGGAGATTTTTAGAAGATTGGCTAGAAGCATGAATTTTAATGATATTCCTATGGGGGAGTACTGTAGATATGTTACTATGATGATATGTTACATTCATAACTAAGTTTTTGATTGTTATCAACATAGCAATTTTCTGTGGTATCTGACAGAAGAACAACGAAAAGATCAAATTGGTACGAATGGCTAGTTGAGCATTCTAACTACCCAAAGTTATGGGAGATACTTTTGAGTATTTGGTATATTCAATTAACATCAAGAGAAAAAATGATAAGTCTAGAAGAAGTTATATAAGTTTTGGTGATGTATATTTTGAGATAGAGTTTACCAAGACATGTTTTGGTAAACTTGTTATATCTCTTAGTAGAGTTGATATTTTGAGAATTGAGGTTGAGGACATGGAGAAGACATGTTGGTGATGATGTTGCTAAGTTTTCTCATCATAATATTGTGTGTATGGAAATTTATTCGTGTCTGGAAAGTTATTCAATTTTCAAGGTGAAAGATTAATGTTATCACTAAATGTAATGTGTTCTTAATGTTGTCCTATAATAATTAATTGAGAAGGTCTAACAACTGACTCAAGGAATTTTTTTGAGGATTTGGTATAAATGAAGGACATTTTTCTTTATCAAGTGTGACATGAAATATATTGATGATAAGAAGCAAAGAGTGTGGAATGCGAAGTTGAGCAGAGTAGTGCAAAAGTGAAGGAAACTTCACTATCAAGGTTTTGTTGAGTGATTTGAGGTTTGATATTTATATCCAAGGTTTGTGGCCTAGTCTACAAGGTCTAACAATGATTGGTCCAATTGACAGGATAGAGGAAAGAGGAATATAATAGTAAATTACTTGTTTGAAATATGAGCTCTTCTTGTAGATGAAAATGCAGGTTTGGGTAGTGGGCTCATCTTGCATACATTGTACTACAACACCTAATAGGTTTGGCACAACTCCTAATAAGGTTGGATTCTCCTAACAAGGATTAAAAGTCTCCTAATAGGGACTCTATGTACTAAATTATATAATAGAATCCTAATAGGGTCCATCCTCTAAAGAGGAATATTTATATTAGTACATCATCTTGTGGGCATCATTCCCACCATGGTTTTCCCTTTGATAAAGGGTTTCCCTAGTCAACATATCTAGTGTAATTGTCTATGTAAATTTTATTATGGTTATTGTTTACTTTGATTGAATGGTTAATTTTTTTAAAAGAAGATAAATGTTTTAATTGTCAAATAATTGATTCACCCCCCTCTTAGTTATCTCAATGGAAAATTATTTCTATCAAAACTACCTAACTGAAATAGCAAGCATGAGCAGGAGTGGACAAGGGAAAGGGTAGGGTAGTGCACCTTTTCAAAACATGAATCTTGTCCTAGACAAGATTCCATAAGGAGGAGAAAATCAAATCTTTTCAAAATTTGAATCCTGTCTTGGGTAGGATTCCACAAGGAGGAGGAAACTAGAAACTAGGAATAAAGGAGGGGTTTACGGAGTATCAAGGGATAGCAAAGATTGGAGATGCGATGGAGAATGGGGATAGGAACCTACATGATAAAAGCATAGGTCTAGAAAAACCTATTTTTCCACCCAAGGTGGAATAGTTTGGGGTTCTTTTGGTGAAATGGTCATCTCTTTTTGTTTTTAAACCCTCTGGTAAGTCTTCCTTCCCTCTAGTTAAGATTCTTTCTAGCTTGGAAAAGGGATCTTGTGCGATTGCTATTCCAGATGAGTTAGTTAACCATAGTATTTCCTCAATGGCTTTCATTCTACTGGGAATGTTTATTTGGAAAAGGTCAAACATAGACATAGTGAGATCTTTCACTCAAAAGAAATGGCATCTTAAAGGATAGGTCAACGTTATGGCTATGGAATAAGGCTTCCTATATTTTGAATTTACTTATAAAGAAGACTTGTCTAACATCCTACGTAAAGGACCTTGTAGTATAGGTTGTTCTACCCTCATGCTTTAGAAATGGTCATCAAAATTGGATGTGAATGATTCATTCTTTGTGCAAGCACCAGTCTAGGTCAGACTTCCAAAGCTACCCTTGGAATTCTGGAATGAGGATGTGTTTGTGGGAGTAGAAAACTCCTTTGGAAATTTTTTGTCAATAGATGTGATAACAACTTCTAGAAGTAGACTAATTTATGCAAGGATATGTATCAGTGTTAGCGAAGGGGATTACATGCCAGAAGTTGTGAGCTTCACTCTAAGTTGGGAACACATACTCAGTAGTTGGATTATGAAAGTATCCCTTTGACTTGTTTTCACTATCTAAAATCTAGGCACAAGGTGAATAAATGTCCTAAGATTAAAGCTAAAAAGAAAAAGATTCCATCTTCTCAAGGAAAGAAGAAAAAGATCTAGAAAAGGAAGGACATTAAGGGTGGCCATAAGGCTGAGGTGTTGAATGCTCCTATCAAAGGAGGGAATAAATTATCCTGCACAATCTCTATGATATACAAGGATGTCCTGTTTGGACCAAAGATTAATATGTTGGAAGAACTAGCACCAAAGATTAATGTGATTATAGAACCATCAAAGATAGGGGTAGAACCAGAAAAGATAGTGGAAGTCCCTGCTAATGGAAGCAAAGAGATAGTCCTTGGAGACTCAAAGGAAGATGAGGCAGTTGTTTCATCTATTAGAGAGGAGGAAAATCTAACAAAGAATCTTCGATTCTCAAAAGTCAACCAAGCTAATCCTACTCAAGTAATGAGGAAGGAGACTAGGATAGAGATGGATAGTCTATCCCAAGAAATTATGATGTCAGATACTCAAATGCAGGAAGAGGGAGAATAAGCCTTTATTATTGAAGGGGAGTTAGTGAGGGAAAAGCAAGATGATTTTTTGGATCTCCCCTTGTCTCCTAGGAAGACCCCAAATGTTTCATGCAACCTAGAAAAGGGATTAGAGAGGGAAAACTTCTTATCACCTAAGCCTAAAAAGAAAAGCGGATGGGAGCCCTCCCCAATTTCACCAATCGAGATCAGGAGTCATTGTAAACTAGCATTGGTAATAAGGTCAAGATCTAGAGGAAGGAGACATGCTAGTCAATTCAAAGAAGATGAGACCAAAAGAAGTTTGGTGGATGAGAGTCAAAGAACTCTTTTGCATTGTTCCCCTAGTTTTAAATGAAGATTATCTCTCAAAATATAAGGGGTCTTAATAGAGACCATAAACAAGAAATCATTAGGAATATGATTAGAGATCAAAGACCTGATATTTTGATGATACAAGAAACTAAGATAAAGAAAGAGAGCTTGGGTAAAATTTCTTTCAATAATAACATGAGTGGGGAAGCCTAAGATTCTAAAGGAGCATCTAGAGGATTATTAACTCTTTTCAATAATAAGTAGTTTAGATTCACTACTTTGTACAATGATGGCAACATCCTTTTTTGTAAAGTGTTCCATATGTACTCCAATGATATTTGGTTCCTTTTGAATGTCTATGCTCCTAATTCCAAAGGGAGAGGAAGAAGTATGGGTCCAAAGTTTGTGATTTGGTTCAAACTAGTAGCATAAAAAAAGGTATTATTATGGTGGACTTTAATTCTTCATTAGTGGATGAGGAGAAGAAGGGAGGTTTGGCACCTGACTGGGAAAGCCAATTGGACCTCCCTAATTTTATGAATATCCTGGCTTATTTGGACATGGATCTATCAAGAGGATCTTTTACTTGGTGAAATAAAAGAATTATAAGGGATTTTATTCAGATTTGGTTGGATAGATCTCGTATCTCTCTAAACTAGTTGTAGTCTTTCTCCTGTAAGTTGTCTTTGCTTCCTAGAGTTGGTTCTAATCACTCCCCTATATCCCTCTCGGTTGTCTCTATTGAACAAAGAAGGAACTTCCCTTTTTTATTTAAATAGATGTGGACTTCACATCCTAACTTATTGGATAAGGTATATCAATGATGGGGGATAGAAGTGGAAGGTACTACCATGATTAGAGTTGCAAAGAAGTTGAGTAATGTGAAGAGAATGATAAAAATGTAAAATAAGAGAGATTTTGGAGATATTTTTCATGACAAAAATGATCTATCAGTCAAACTTACCTCAATTTAGGATACTATACAATAGGAAGGGTATAATGATTTGAATAGGAATGTTGAGTTTTCTATTTTGTCTAACTTACACAATATTAAAAGTAAGGAAGAGAAGTCCCAGAAGCAAAGATCTAGAATCAACTAGCTGAAAGAGGGGAATCAAAACACAAGGTTCTTTCAGATTTGTACTCTAAATCATAGAGCTAATAATAGAATTTTTGGTTTAAAAAAGGGACAAGATATGTTGACAAAAGAGAATGAAATTTTTGCTGAGGCTATTTCATTTTTTCTCCTCTCTTCTATCTTGGGATTCCTTGTTATCGAAGTTGGATCAGAATGAAATTATCTCATGTATTCACGAATTATTCAACCCCATCACAATAAAATGTTGAGGGTTATAAAAAATGCGTAGGAAGTTAGACTAGCTCCTTTCTCCTTGCCTATGGATAAGTCCTCATCCCTAGATGGATTATGTACCTTCTTCTTCCAAATTTACTAGTAGGTGGTTATGGAAGATGTTGTTAAGGCTATTCAAGAATTCTTTGGAGCAAGAAGAATTCTAAAAGAAATTAATTCTACTTTTTTGGTCCTCATTCCTAAAATTCTTGGGGCTAACTCTTTGGATAAATTTAGACCTATCAGTCTGTGTAACTCTTTCTACAAGATTCTCTCAAAGGTGCTAACCTCTAGAATGCTTAAAATTCTTCCTTTGATCATATCTCAGTAACATATAGGATTTTTCCCTGGAAGACAAATTTTGAATTCGATCATGATGTTGCATGAAGTTATCCATTCTATGGAAGCTGGAAATAAAGATGGAATGCTTCTTAAACTAGATCTTTCAAAAGCTTATTATTGGGTCAACTAGAATTTCCTTGGTTTGGTGCTCCAGGCTTTTGGCTTTGATCTGAAAGTTTTTAAGCTTATATCTCAACTTATTACCACTTCTTCTCTTGATATTTTGGTAAATGGTGCTCCTTCTAATTTTTTCAAACCTATGAGAGGGCTTAGATAGGGGGATCCCCTCTTGCCTCTTTTGTTCATTATTTTGGGGAAATGTTTTAGAAGGTTAATCGAGAAGAACAAAAAAGAAGGAAGGCTAAAAGGGATTAAACTGTCATCTAGGTGTGATCCTTTTTCCCATCAATATTTTGTGGATGACATAGTAATCAGAGGGGAAGCTTTAGTCAAGGAGGCTAAGGTAATGAAGGAGATTCTAGATTTCTACACTAGAGGATTTGGAAAACTTATTAATTGGGAAAAAAGCTCAGTTTTCTTCATTAATACTCAAAAGGATAGGTAGAGGAAAATTGTGAGGATCTTTAGATGTGGAGTGGGAAAGCTTTCATCTACTTATCTTGGACTTCCTTTGAATGCTAAGCCTCCTTATTCCTTTCGGAATGAGATCATTGACAGGTTTAGTAAGAAGCTAGTGGGGTGGAAAGGCGCTTCTCTTAGTCAAGTAGGCAAGTGCCTTTTGGTAAAATCTACTCTTTAGAACCTCCCAATGTATGCCTTGAACCTTTTTGGGATACCAGTAAAATTTGCAAAGAAAATGGAAAAGATAAAAAGGGACTTTTTCTAGTCAGGTCTTGAAGGGCAGAAAAGATATCCCCTTGCAGCATGTGATAATGTTTGTCTTCCAAAGTGTTATGGTGGATTGGGTATTGGGAAATTAAAGCATCTCAATATGGCTCTCCTAGCTAAACAGATCTGGCACATCTTTAATAGTACTAAGGAATGGAGAGATCTTGTTAATAAGTACATCAAAAGACCTTCTATTCAGTTCTTGTTAAACAATGAGGACATCTCGAATGGGACTATTATTTGGAATGGTATTCTTAAGGCAAGAGAATTGGCCCAAGGCTAATAATATTTTCAAAGTGGGCAATGGAGAGGATATTATCTTCTGGACTAATAATCATGGCAGTACCTTCTTTCATCTCTGAGGATCTCAAGCCAATCATGATAATGCTAAATTCTATGGTTATTAATAATAAGAGGGATGAAGTCATATGGATCCTAATGGTTCTTACTCGATAGCTTCGGGCTATAACTCTCTTTGGAAACTAAAAGAGAAAGCCCCTTGCGTGAAATCTTGGTTACCTAGTCTTACCCCTAAGATCAATATTTTTTACTAGTTAGCCTTGCAAGACAACATTCTTACTCAAGATATCTTAATAAAAAGAGGTCATATTATGCTTAATAGGTGTATCCTTTATAAAAACAAGATGGAATTAGTCAATCATATGTTTATCCATTGTCCTTTCTCAAGGGAGGTTTGGGATAACATAACTAAGAATTTTAGGGTAAGCTGGTATGAACTAGGCAATCTTCTAGATTTCTTTTGTCATTGGATAAGTATGTTCAAAGGTTTAGACTTGCAAGATTTAAGCACCTAGACTTTGCCTCATTTTTATTGGGGAGTCTAGAAGGAAAGAAACAATAGAATTTTTAGAGATAGAGAGGAACCTACTTATATTCTAGGTGAGAAGATTTATAGAAACATCAAGGAAAATTACAAGGTAAGGAAGGGGGAGATATTGAAAATGGTGGTAATAAGAAGGAAAAAGATAAGGACAAGAGGATAAAAAGATAAGAAGTGAAATGGTTGCTCCCTCTTGAGGGATGACATAAAGAAAATCTTGACGGTGCATTAAAATGTAACCCTAGACCTTCAGGTTGTGGAGGAAACATAAGAAATAATTATGGTGGAGGGGTAGAAGCTTTTTCTCATCCTTTGGGTTTCCAAACTAACCATTTTGTAGAAGCTAGTGTTGCTTTCCATATAGTTAAGTTGGCCTTGGACATGAGGATTAAAAAATTATGATTGGAGGGGGATTCTAATAACACTATAAGATGTTTTAAAGGAATCACTCAACCTTCATGGTCTATTGCTAATTTAATAGAAGAGACCCAAACTTTCCTTGAAAATTTTGAATGTGTCCATGTCACCCATGTTTATAGGGAGGCTAACCCCATGGAAAACTAATTCACCAACAAATCTGTCAAGCAAGAGAAGGTGATGAGCTAGAATTAGGGTGGGAATATTTTGGAAGAAGTGAAGAGTCTTATCGAACTACAAAAATTTGGGGAGGTACGGTGGAGATCTTAATGTAATAATGATTAGTAATGGTACATTGGGTGTGAGCTTTTACAATTATGGTGTTTATGATAAACATAGTCAAGTGAGGTTATTAGTGTCATATCGACATGATTTGTGGGTCAAATTTTTCATCTTGCCATTTTTTTTGGGGTATAGAAGAATATATCGGAGTTTTTCAGAGAAGCAAAAACTAGAGAATTCAAATATTTGAGAAGGGTTTGCAGATGCCAGCATTTATGAGAATAGTAGGGGTGGAGAGCATAGAAATGATGGGGGAAAAAAGTAGGAAGGAGTTTATGGGTGAAGTGAAAAAATGGAAACAAAAGTAAAAATTAAGGGAGAAATTGGAGAAGGGAGGTATAGAAAATTACATCGTTAAACTCCATGGAATTGACCCAGATGTTACTAATGTTTGAAATATTCAGGATATGACAAGTTACTAAGAGGGGAGGGGTGAATCAATAACTTTAAAACTTCCTTTTAAATTTACCACACATCCATCTATACTACTGTATACATTAGTATTGAAAGGTAAATCATTCATCACACAAAAGAACACAATATTTTGGTGACCTAGAAACCTTCCAAATAGAAAGTAAAATTGGGGTGGGGATGATACCCACAAAACTAATACTACAGCATAAAGTTGGCCTGTTAAGGCTTACATTGACCACTTCTAGTGATCTACCCTATTACGAGCACAAAGAACTGCTAGGTCCACCTTGTTAAAGTATTTACAAACATAAAATGAAGTATGCACTCAGTTAAGAGATTTATACAAAGACTATTAAGTCTACATTGTTAGAGGATTTAGAAACCTTATTCACCTATTATGATGGAGTAGTAGATCTACTTACAACTGATTTTTGATAAGATCCTTTATGCACTGATCACGTTATGTGATGGATATAACTTTTATGCCTCTGTATTTACCTTGTTGTATTCCTTGAACTGCTGCTGAAAAACCTTTGCATATCCTTTTCATTACTTCACTATTTCTTCATACACATGATATCTTACAATACACCTTACATATATACCTTTCAAATTTACAAAATGGCAAGGTCAGCCAAAATACAAGTGAACAAATACATTACAAAGTCAGCCCAACAGTAAATATCTCAGGTTCACTGAACTGACTTGGTGACCTTCTGATACACGGTGTCTACTGCATTACTCAACATCATCATGCACTCAGTAGAAGTGAAGGCTCAATCCATACTAATCACTTGATGAAATTCTAAACTTGGTAACCACTAGTGACCTGGTAGATGTAGTGTCACTCATTAGATACTGCATACTTATTTTAGCTTGCTTCACTCGATAAACACTACTTTTTCCAATGCTCAGTTTACACTAAACTTCATGACACAAACTTATTGCTTGGTAGACACTATGAAGCACGATAGATACTGAGAAGATTAATAGACATTGTTGGTCTTCACATTGCCTATATCTACTCAGTAGCTTCAAGAATGCTCAGTGTGAACTACTTAACTGCTAATCTTACAAGGTAACCACTGAATGCTCGATATAAACTATAGACTGACTGATGAGCTTGGTAAGCATTTAGAATCGAGTAAGTGTTGTCACTAATGAAAAATATAACATATTTCCAACAATCTCCTTCTTTGGCATTAGTGACAAAAACACTTATGAACCAAAACTTATGTTAACTGACATTCTGATATTTATTTTTCAAAATTGATCTTTGTAAAGCTATTGTATATACATATCTTACATATCTCCCCTATACATATGGCATAAGATATATACATAGCTTTTATCTGTACATATGTCAATTTATTTTCTTTCTTATTTCTCTACAAGTCTCTTTTACTCCCCTTGCTCCCTTCTCTTGTTTATCTCATACACCCCCTTTTTGACAATAATGCCAAAGAGTATATACAATAAATTCAAATAGAGACACTAAAATGTGAGAGAAATTTAGAGTGTACCTTGAGAATAAGAGACAATGTCTTATCCCAATTATCTTGCAAAATTTTTTAGGTGGAGAGTTCCACTTGAACTTTTGCACAAAGTTCAATCATATGATCTGCTATAGAAAAATTGTTGTCTTGGATCAATGTTTTTGAATAGGCAATATGTTTCTGTAATTGGTCCATGACTAGAAGGATCATATTCTGGATGTGAATCAGTGTAGACTTGATCCTGGCTTCTTCTCTAAGTAACTCTACCTTTTTTTCTGACAAAAAATTCACCTTCATGTGATGTGAAGAGCTTGAACTATGGTCAAGCTATAAATTTTTAGCACTAGCCTTCATATCCACATCAATCTTATTTAATTTCTCTTTAACATCCTTGGTGTACTTGGTAACATCACAAAGCTTGCCAAAAAGTAATGTTACATTTGTAAAAGATTGTTCAAGGTTGCTCAAAATTGTGGATAATTCTACCTAATTTATTGCAATATGCTGAGCAATGTGCTCAAGCACATTATTGTCAAATTTCTTCTCTGCATTTTCAATAAGCTTCTCTTGGCTAGAGGTGTCCTCATTGAACTTATTTTCAGCCTCTTCTAATTGTAACAAAATGTGTTGAGATGGATTAACATCAACACTAATAGCTTCATTAATTATATTTTTGGCATTCTTGATCATTGTGTATTCTTTGTCCCTCTCTTCTCTTAGCTGATTCTACCTTGCCTTTTGTTCTAAAAGCTGATAGACCAATCTCATTTCATTAGCTAAGGCAATGTCCAAATCTATCTTGGGAATAATAATTTCTTTATCCAAGTCTATATCTTCATCAATTTCCTTACCAGCAAGTAGAAGTTTTAGAGGAGTCTTTGGTTTTACTTGAGTGCTTGCTTCCTTGGATTTTGAAACAGAAACAATAGTTGATATAGATGGACTAGTGGAAAAAACATGAATTGGTCCAACTGGAGGAAAATTGAGACAAGTACTAACTGTATCCAAAATTGATGTGCTTCCCAAAAATTATGTACTAATAGGTAATGTACAAGATGGAATATTTACAATTGAAGAACTGATAGAAATCAGTGTAGTTAGAGCTGTGGCAGGACAAATTGTAGAATGGTTTGGCAAACTTACTATTCATGAAGTTGTGGAACTACTAGATGTGCATGTTGTTGTGATGGATTGCTCGGGTGTTGATGAAGAGGGTTGTAGCTCGGTAGATCAAGTAGTTGATACTTCTATAGAAGATACCTAGAGCTGTAGGGTGGTAGGAATAGATGATATTTCTGATGTGGATGCAATCAATCCTGCTGAACCTGACTCCAACCCTGATGATGATGTCATCTTAGGTGGAGAGTGAGGAAGGGAAGCAATGAATTCTACTACAATCTTCATTTGGATCATCTTCTTCATCCAATTCCTCCTTTTCTTCCTCTTTTGCTTCTTCCCCTTTCTCTTCATCATCAACTTTTAGTGCCTGATAATCTTCAACATCAACAGTAGTACATGGAGTGTTGCCATCTTCTTCATCATCACTATCACCATCATTATCCTTGATCTCAACTGGATCTCACTAGGCTTATGTAGATGATAGATATTCTTCCACATGTTTGTTGAATCTCTTACAACATGCTCAATGTCCTTAATTAGAATCAAACATGTGTGAAATTTGATCATCATTTTTCCTTCATAATTCTTTATGGCTACCTTTATTTCTACCTCAGTAGGATTTGGCAATAGTTTCTTCAAGGATTATTCATAGATGTCCTTGTCTGTTTGTGTGGCTCACTCCCACCTCGGTTGTAGTCTTACTAACAACTCTTTTGAAATCTGAGGAGTAATCTGGTCTGGGGAATACTTCCACTTTCCCATTTTGGTGAGTACCAGCTCCTCAATCTAAATCTTCTCGGCATCAATTCTGGTTTCAAACTTTAAAGCTTTGAAGTTTGTGATGATAGCTCCTTCTTCCATCTATTTTAGCCTTTCTTGGAAGGTGAGTTGGGGCTTGTTAAATACTACTTCACCTTTATCTTTTCCTTTACCTCTCCTAGTGAAAGAGCTATGGAGGCCTTTAGAGGTTTAGTAATGATAACCCCCCCTTTCTTCTTTGCTGGCTCTGCCTCCTATTTTGATTCTTACTCTTCATCTTCTTATTCTTGATCCTCTTCTTTGTCCTCTCATTTTCCCCTGGTAAGCATTAAGGGACCAATGACAATTTTCATCTTAGCAATCTTTCTCTTACCTTTGTTCATTGCTTGAGGTAGCTTAATTTCCAATTCAATTTTGGCTTTTGCCTCATCATAAGTGCCAAAGACTGGTTGCTTGGTATCTACAAGCTTATTTACCAGTGCTTCAATGATTTCTCTAGTTTAGTCAATATTGACCTCATAAGGGAGAGGTTTCACCCATGCAACTTGGGGCCTGACTACCTGAATGTATACTCTATCACAATCTACCATGAAACATACATAATCTTTATAGTCCTCAACAATTTTAGGAGGAATCCTAAACCTGTTGTTCATTCTTTCTTTGAAGTCTTTAAAATAATTATCCATTATACTATCGAAGTTTTCACCCATTTATGCTATAAACTCATTTATCTGATACAAAATGGGAACATCCTTTCTCCATATGATAGAACCTTTGGATAGAAAGAATTTTTGTACATAAAAGAAGAGACATGTTAATAAAGAACCAAATTCTAGGGATTATTCTTTGATGACCTGATGCTATCCATATTCTTGTTTAGTTACTTTAGTAGTAGTTCTAATAGGTCAAATTCCAAGTTTTTCTTCACAACTTTGAATGCTAAGTCTACTACCTCACATGGCACATTGTTCAAATGACTAGAACTATAAATCTTGTGAAAAATTACATGAATTTTGAACCTTAGCTCTACGTTGATAATGATGCTTATTTTCAAGCCTCTACTATCCCACTCAAGTAGGGTTTTCTTTTTGAGTTCATCCCAACCTAGGGTTTTGGTGGATTTAGCTTTGCTCAGAATGGGAAGGATAGTAATCTTGTGAATCATCTTTTTGGTTATCAATACAGGCTGCTCCAACCATAACTGACCATTGTGAACATGGCTAAGAATATACCTAATCCATTTTATTTGAAAGCTTCTTGGCAGATGCGATATGTGTATCAACCCTTTTGTTTCCAAATGCTTGTGCTTGGGTTTCAGCGAGCCATCAACATGCATTTCTTCTAAAGCACTATCTATTTCTAGGGTTCCTATCTCTTGAATTCAACACTTAAAATGAGTGTGGATATCATTAATCAATAGTACCTTTGGTGGAATTCATGATTGCACACCATTAGGTTCAAGTGCCTCTTCCACTGCTGGAACTAACTTGAAATTTGGTGCTTTCCACTCTACACCCTTGACCAACATCTCTGATCCTCTAGTCACCTTGCTGCTGCTGGTACTTCCAGATGCCATTTCTACTCAATAAGTGATGAAATCTTTAAACAAATTCCCTAACTATAAATTCATTTGAAATCACTTGGAATTGCTTGAATGCACCTAGAAATCTCTTTTCTCTTGAAGACATGGTGAAAAATGAAGTTGAATTCTAACCTTTTTGATGAAAATTCTCCATTAATGCTAGGTACCATACTGACATAGTGTGTGATAGACTCTCATCCACTAAGCTAACTTGGTAAGAGTATCAACTCGGCAGACAAACCAAATTCTTTTTGCTACCAACCTCACTTAGTAAGGTCTTTAACCAACTTTCCTCAGTGGAGTCTGATGCAACTCGATAAAGGATAACCTTTCTATGATATTGGTGTATCTGGAATACTGATTGGATCATTTGTATTCCTCATATTTCTTGGAACTGCTTTGATTTTTCTTGCTAAGTACAACTCCAACACATTCTTAGGAATTTAGTTTGAGTGGATGGAGTCACCCTCTTCTTGAGTGACTTCACTTCCATGATTTGAGCTTGTATCTTCAGTGGATTTAGGAATCCATTGCTGCTTCATTTATTTCCTTATGTTATCAGCCCTTGCTTTCTTTTCATCTTCAATTTTGCCTATATTCATGCAGTTTTTAGCTATATGACTGAGTTTAGTGCATGTGTAACACCTTATAGTAGTGTCCTTCCTTAGGTGATGCCTTGCACAATTTATACTAGTGTGTCCATATTCTCCACAATAATGACATCTACACCAGGTATTGTAGTCCCATCCAAATATTGCCTTTACTAATTGTTCAGCTAGATTGAATGATTTAGATCTACACTGAGATGCCTTGTGACCATGCTTTTTCAATTTGTGACATTTACCTTCAAATTTTGGTTTCTCCTTTCATTCATTGACTTTGTGACCATGCTGATTATAGTTATAGCACTTTCCATTGAATTTTCCTTTTCTATTGCTCCAGCATTTGTTTGATGTATGACCAATTTTCCCACAATTATTGCATGAGGGTTTTAGATTCCTTTTTGCACCTTGCTTAGAAGATTCACCTTGTTCTTCATTGTATCCAAGTCTTGCTTTACCTTTTTGCCTATGAAGATTCTGCTCATTTTGTTGATTCAATTGATTCATGTCTTCTTGTGATTTCAACATTCTCTCATCGATTTTTTTTTCAGAATTTAGGTCATCCTTCAATTTTTCAATGATTTTTTTTTCATATCTCAGTTCTCTCATTGTTCTTTCATTGATTTCCCTTTCATAATTTAGATCACTTCTTATTCTTTCATTCCGTGCTTTGAGAATTTTGATTTCTTCATTTGCTCTAGTGATTTGACCAATGAGGTCTTCATGCTGATTGGATTGATTATGTTCTTCACTGTTTCTCGCATCCAAGTCTTCATTTGCCTTATTCCTTTGTTCCAAAATTTCACATAGCCTGATTGTTTGGATTTCTTTTTCTCTTTTAAGTTTCCTTACTTCTTCTTACAAAGAACCATTCTTTGCTAGGAGTTCTTTGATTGCCTCATTAGCTTCATCTGAGCTGCTTGATGGGAAAAAGTCTTCCATCTTCTCTTCAACATACTAATAGTTATCCATTTTTCTTGTAAGTTCCTTCCTTCTTTTCAGGGATTGGGAAAGGTTCTCTTTTTCTTCTTTGAGTTGAGCTATGGCCATCTCTAGATCTAGCTTTTTATTTTCAATTGCCTTGTCAAGTCTGAATATCTCCATTTCTCCTTAGATCTTTGCTCAAGTTGCAAAGCTTTTATCCTAAGAACCACAATGCTCTGATACCAATTGTTGGAAATATTCATGATATGACAAGTTAATAAGAGGGGAGGGGTGAATCAGTAACTTTAAAACTTCCTTTTAAATTTACCACACATCCATCTATACTATTGTATACATTAGTATTGAAAGGTAAATCATTCATCACAAAAAAGAACACAATATTTTGGTGACCCAAAAAACTTCATAATAGAAAGTAAAACTGGGGTGGGGATGATACCCACAAAACTTCAATACTACAACATAAAGTTGGCCTATTAAGGCTTACATTGACCACTTCTAGTGATTTTCCCTGTTAGGAGCACAAAGGACTGCTAGGTCCACCTTGTTAAAGAATTTACAAACATACAATGAAGTATACACTCAGTTAAGAGATTTATACAAAGACTGTTAAGTCTACCTTGTTAGAGGATTTAGAAAACTAATTCACCTATTAAGATGAAGTAGTGGATCTACTTACAATTGATCGCTAATAATATCCTTTATGCACTGATCACTGTATGTGACAGATATAACTTTTCTACCTTTGTATTAACCTTGCAAGTACATTAGATAAAATATGGTATATACATCACTTAGTCAAAGTATGTTAAGGAGATACTGAAAACTTTTGCATTAGAGGATTCCAAGCTAGTAAGCACATTGATGTTGACATGACAAAAATTGTCAAGGAATGATGATTCAATTGAGCTGAATCAAACATTATACAAGTCTATGATTGGAAAATTACAACATGTAGTACATAGAATACTTGATATTGCATTATCTATTGGGATAGTTGCAAGATTCTCTACTAATCCTAGCGAGAATCATTTGATGGCAGTTAAGAGAATAATGAGATATCTGAAAGGAATAGAAGACTATTGTTTATACTATAAGAAAAATGAAAATTTTGAACTCATAGCCTACACTAATGTTGATTGGGTTAGAAATATTGATGATAGGAAGAACACTAGTGGAGGAGCATTTTTCTTAAGAAAAAGGGTAGTTAAAAGGTCTGGCAAAAAACAAATATGCATCTCTCAATCTACTGTTGAAGTTGAATATGTTACTACTACAATAAATTGTACAAACATTGTATGGATCAAATAGCTACTCAAAGGTATGAAGGAGGAAATCATTGAACTTGTGATACTTCATTGTGATAATGCAAGTGTTATAAATATATCAAAGATTCTTGTGATGCATACAAATACTAAGCACATTATAATCAAGTATCATTACTTCAGAGAGTTAGTTCAAGATAAGGAGGTAAAGATGGAATATGTTAACACAAAAGAGAAAATAACTAATATCTTCACAAAAGCATTACCTAAGGATGCTCATGAGTATCTAAGAGGTAAAATAGATGTGATACCCCTATCAAAGGCTATCTAGGAAGCATGTGAAGTGCCCTACATCAAACAATTTGATTGACATATGTTACACATTCATGTAGTGGATCTTACTTTAGGAGATGCCTAAAGTAATCAAAGAGCTAGGATTAAAAATTAATCACAAGCTAGGTGACCAAGGGAAAAATTGAGAATGTTCATATCTACATATTAAAGATGAGACATATTTGGCATTATTGTCAAAGAGGGAGAAATCTTGGCTATTGAGGGAGATAGTGTACCAAAGGGAGAAAAACATAAAAAGGGAGAAATCCATATAGAAGATACAAATAGAAGAAACATGGAATATCTACTTAGGAGGAGATAGTGTACTTATTGATTACATCTACCTAGTAAAGAGGGAGTTAATGTCAAGAGAGATAGAAGAAGTGATTCCAAGGGAGTCATAAGGATAAGCTGATTGATTATCTGTTGATCATAACATAATTTGGTAACCTATTCAAAAGATGAAATTTTCTTATAAAGGGAGAGATTTCAATACACGAAATTATTTTTCTTTTTTGGTATTTTGTTGGTTATACTAATTAAGTCTAGTTAGTTTTGTTTGCCATCAATGCCAAAGAGGGAGATTTTTGAAAATATATTGATACAAGTATGAATATGTGTTTCAACTATTGTTTTATCACTGATGTCAAACCAACTACTAGCTAGTAAGACAATTGCTTACATGATTTAAGTACTATCATTTGTTTGATTGATGAAGAGGATTTGATCAAATTAGGCAAGAATAACACCTAGAGGAAATGTTGAGTTATAATATGGAAAAGGAGTACAAGGATCAGTTAAGATAGTGGTACTATAGTGTATTGATAATCTACTTAAGGTTGCAAAGGATGGATACACTGACTAAGTTCAAAAGAACAAGTTAAATGAAGTTTGTGTGTCAAGCTTAACAATATGCATAGTAGGTGTTGAGAAAATTTAGTGTAACCCAAGAAAAAAATTAGTTGAAGTTCAGCAAAGTCAATTTCAATGTAAGATGAGTGATACAGTATAAGTCAAGTAAATTTTAGTTGATGTCAAGTGCTAGTTAACTTCACTTCATGCCAAGTGATTTGTTAATGGATGTTGAGCAACACAGTATGTGCCAAGCACCATAAGCCAATTAATGTTGCATGTCAGTATTATGAGAAAGATCAATAATTCGATGAACCTAAGCTAAAAAGTTTTATTTCTTAGATTGTGTGAACTATGTAAAAGATAACTTTGATGAGCTTGTGGCATAGAATTCATGGTGAACTTTTTAAAGGTGAATTCAAAGAGAATTGAAGAAGTTTCTAGAATAGAATGAAATGAAATGATGGGTAGATTCATTGAATCCTAAATAACCCTAAAATGGATGATGGAGGATGAATGGTAAAAGATCTTAATTTTCTATTTATAGAGATGGTTGGTCAAAAGAAAAGGTTTTCATGTGTGAGAACCTAAGGAAGACAAGGAGTCTAGCATATTTTTTCATTCAGTGACCTAAGAGAAGTGTCTACATTGGTAAGAAAAGTAAGAAGTCTTAAAGGTATAGATGCTTGAAGGGTGAACAACTATCAAAGCTGAAGTGTGTGAAAGTGAAGCAAAAAGGAGGACTAAAATAGAGATATGTAATCTAAAAGTGTGTTGTAAGTTATTATTAGACAAGTCTTAATATTACTTTCTAATCATTGTATTAGTCTAGGGTAAGTCCTTTGGATTAAGATTGACCTAACGGTCATTTGTGAATCCTTTATCTAGGTGACATTCCAAGTGAATGATTAAAATTCCTCTAACAAAGCTCACTCTTAATAGGGTGATTAAAATCCTTTAACCAGGTCACATTTAACAATGTGCATTGTGACCTTTAATAGAGTTGTCCTTTCATAGGGCATCACTTTAGAAGAGTAAGAATGAGTAGTATGTTATTGGTGGTTTTTTCTAAATTGGGTTTCCACATTATTTAAATTATTGTGTCAAATGTGATATTGAATCTGCTATGTTTCATGTTTAAATTTATGTAAAGTTGATTTGATAGTAATGTATAATTTTAAGTAATTGGATGATCTAATGGATGCATGCATGATGAAAATGTTTTATGGATAGCTATGAAAAGTTTTAATTGTACATCTGGACCTTGGATAACTAATTCACCCCCTCTCTTAGTTATTCTAAAGAGTTCCAACACAAATTTCATTATTTCTAACATTAGAAATAAGTGCCATCTTTTTATTTTCCTCATCATCTAATTCATCTTTAATAGCTATATACACCATTTCATCTTCATCATCAATGTCAGAAATTTTAGAATTAAAACAACATTTCTTACCTTTGTCTTTGTAGTCTTTATAGCTCTTGAAAACTCTCTTTCCTTTGAACTTGTTGGATCTTCTATCATCTTTACTTTCCTTATTTGGACACCTACTAGAAATGTGACCAAATTTCTCAACAGAAAAAAAAATCAATGGAATTTTTCTTTATATTTACCTTTTCCTTTTTCTAACATTCTTGCAAGTAGGGCTTCAATGGCTTCAAGGTCATCATCGGATCCTTCTTCTTGAGTTTCCTCTATTTCTACCAAGAGTTAGTTTGGTTTAAAATGTTGAGTCCATGTTGTGAGATCCAGGAAGATAGTTATCAAAGTTATCCAACTCAAAAGTTGTCAACCTTGCTAACTAAAGTTATACCTTCTATTTTTTATTCTGAAGCTCTAATTGCATTCACACTTTCTTTACTTCTCTTACTATATTTTGCAAAGCTTTCATCTTCTCTCATCTTCATCTGATCAAAATGGCCTCTTAGACATTCTTTTTGGATCTTCTCACATTTTCATCTCCTCCATAGATATTTTTCTTCTTGTTCCACATTCCATTAGTAGTAGGAAAATCTTTGACTTCATCAAATTCAGAATAATTGAGAGTAGAAGGAATGTCAATCATCATTGTGTTGTAATTCTTTTTATCCACAATCTAATCCATAGTCAAAGGACTAGGAGATTCCACATACTGGTTCTCTAGAAATTGAAGGCCTTTATCTCCAATGGTTTATATATGTAGCTTCAATATTTCTTTCCGTGCTTGGACATTGTCTCTATTCAACTTAGGAGTCTCTCTTCTATAATACATCTTGATCTTTACATTAGGTCCTTGAAACCTTTTCTGCAAGCACCAACAACTCTAATACCAATTTTTGGAAATATAAGAGGAGTAACTAAGAGGGGAGGGGTGAATCAATTACTACTAAAAACTATTCCAAATCCCTTAGATGTCAATACAAACTTCTTGTTAACTCACCACTCAATTAACAAAGAAATATTAAGATAATGATGTGTATTAACCTTTAGTAACTTAGTTATAGAAATATAAAGAAATTTTTAAAAATAACATGAGCACATGAGACACCAAGATTTAACATGAAACCCAATTTGGGAAAACTATCAATTCAACTAGTTACAACTTTTCACTCTTCTAAAATGAGCCCTATTAGAAGCCAACCCTGTTAAAGGTTACAAAACACATTGTTAGGTGTGGCCTTGTTAAAGGATTTCAATCACCCAATTAGGAGTGGCCTTGTTAGAGGTATTCGAGACACTTTAGTCTAGAAATGCCACCTTGTTAGAGGATTTACAAAATTAGTTTTAAGTCAACTTTGTTAAGAGATTTCTTCACTGCTACAATTGTTGGAAAGTAACAATAAATTAACTTGGTTGATGAAGCAACTAAATTGTAGATTTAGATCACAATTTTGACTTATCCTCTAAATCCTCTTTGATCAAAATATTCTTTGTAGCTCCTTGGATGTTCTTTCCTTAATCAAAAATCCTTCTTTATTCAAAAATTCTTTTCTTCCACACTTTTTTTCATGATTACATCTACATCTTGACCTTTCATATATATGAAAGTCAATTTCAAGTTGGCTTGAATAACCTTTCAAATAAAAATCTAAAATCCACTGAGTCAACTTTAATAAACCAACTAAAGAACTGATATGCTATAGGTTGATTGACACTAAAAACTGGGTCACTCACTTACCACTAAGTTCCCTGGTAACCCATCTAACTTGGTTTACACTAAACTCCTTTAGTAAAAAACTTGAATTAGTTTACACAAGAATCCTTTTGGTGATTGAACTAGCTCAGTTTGCATTTGATCACTAAACTTAGCTTCTTCTAATCTATTTCTCATCTAATACTAGAGTATTTTGAGCTTGGTTAAGGTGTGACATTTGTGGAACTTCAATGATAATATACAATTGAATAATTGTTATCAATAAAGTAGATAGAGCACATAGATGTTGAGTTATCTAGAAGGTGTCAAGTATAATTAAGGTTGAACAACAACAAAGAGAACATTTATGATCAAGCATCAAAAATAGTATGTCCAGAACAACACAGAGAGAACATAAATCTCAGAAATGATACAAACTTTGGAGTAAACCATTTCAAGATGAAAAAGACATGACATTTAATATATAATCATAGAGTTTTTTATAGAGGTTGTTATACATTTTCACATGGATCACTAATCCCTATGAGGAATGAATGACCAATCAAATGAAGAGGAAAAAATAGGAAGCATCTAGAAGACTCCACAGAAGTCTTTAAATAGGAAGATCCAGACTTTATTTTTAAAATAAGTGTTAAATAGGAAGATCCAAACTTTATTTTTACAATAAGTGAAGTGTGATATAGAAAAAGAGATTATGAAGTGTGCAAAGGAAGAAAAGAAGTTAAGTTTTGGATGTTGCATGCAAGAGAGAGTAGTGAAGATCAAAGGTTAACAACATTATTAAGTTTTGAAGGACTAATTAGATTGGATATCATATCAAATATTGAAAGGAGGAGACCATAACTAGAAATTACAATATAGACTGAAGGATCATGTACTAAGTCATTTTGAGCAAATTGAATCAAGGAAAATATATTAAAAGAGTAGTTTTGAAAAACCTTTGTAAATCTCATAACAAAGTCCTTACTTCATTATAATTGTAAAATCCTTTAACAAGGTAAGACCTAATAGTCCTAAATGTTTTTAGTAGGCTAGACCCCTCATAGGGTAGATCATCAGAAGTGATCAAAATTGTAACCCTAACAAGTTAACTTTGTTACTGCAATAGTGAAGAATTATACATGCCATCCCCACCCCAATTATACCTTCACCTTGGAGGGTTTATAATTATCCAAATCTTTTCTGTCATGTTTTTTAACATTTCATGGATGTGATTGATAGTTAGATATATTTATTAAAACATTTGATTTCACAAGTTATGTTATGCATAAACAAGATATGAGAAGGCCACTGTAGTGAATGTAGTAAAGTTATTTTGAAGGATAGAAGTTTTATAGGCCTTAAAATGAGAGTTTTTCATTCAAATTACCCTAATCATTAATGGGATATATTGGTCGATCCTAAAACATGTCCTTAATGTGCTGTAGATTTCTCATATCATAAAAATATAAGCTCCTTCAACCAAAACTCTTTCTTTTATAGGCTAGCCTCAAGTTTCCTTCACTTTACTCCACAAAAATCATAGGGTAAACAACATGTAAAATGTATGTTTTATCCTACATATCATTTTCTTCACTTTAGTCTACAATATTGAAATTTTTCTTCACTTTACCTTCCCAAATTTTCTACATGTTTTAATACACTAAAATGTTTGATAAATTTCATAGGTAAAATATAAATACATGAGGGATGCTTTTCACATTTTGAGACATTTATAGTTATTCTATTGACATTCCTAAGAATAAATATTCCCAGTACCTATAAACCAATACTAAGAAAGTGAAAGTTATCTAAGAAAGAAATATTTGGGAAACCTTGTAGTGCCTCTTATAATACCCCAAAATTGGCCCATTGCCATGATGCCAATTCTGGTCTATTTTGATCATTGCTAAATTCCTATTTCATTAGACACATTCTTGATCTAACTCGCTACTTGACTTAATTGTCAGATGCAAAAGACCCTAATCTACATTCATCACATTTTTTATTTAATTCCTATAGTATGTACTCATATTAGTCACATTAAACCTACTTGATTTAATTATAATTTAATTTAAAAGTATTTATACTTTATTAAATTAAATTATCTCCTAAGGCTAATGTACTATGGGATTAAATTTATTTAATTTAATAAATACACCTATCTTGATTCATTAAATGTAATTATTTAATTAAATGGAAGGCTATTCTTTAATTAATTAAACAAAGTTATTTGATTAAATAAGAGTAATTCCTAATTATTTAAATATAGTTATTTAATTAAATAAGAAAGTATCTCTAATTAATTAAATGAAATTATTTAATTAAATAGGAAATATATTTATGAGAGCATATCTCATTTTATTAACTTAAATATCTCTCCAAAATCATTCTTCAATTCAAAAAGGGAAATTCCTAGTTCACTATTGATCAAAAAGGAATTAAATTAGTTAACTCCTTATTCTATTCAAATTAAATTAGTTAACTCCTTATTATACTCAAATTAAATTAGTTAACTCCCTTTAATTTGAGAATCTTCCTTTATGACTAAACTTCACCTTTAATCCTAACCGTTGATTGAAATCGATCTCAACTGTTGATGGATTCCAAGAAAGTCTATTTAAGAGACCCTCATCTCTTCATTTTAGGAGAGGATGAATTTGGAATTTGCATCAAATTGCTGTTGGAATTCATACTCACATTTGCTCACATTTGCTCATATTTTACATACATTTGCATCCTTAGCTTAATTTCATTTAGCATAATATGCATATGATTAATCTAGTTTCCTTTACTTGTTCTTAGATTAGAATGCATTTCTCATTCTAGATTAATCTGCATAGTCATATAGATTAATTTTATTTCTTAAATCCTTCATTCTTAGAGGGTCTGGTTGCTTAACACCTCAAATCTAAGGATATCTAACAAGCAAAATTACTTTAGATAGAAGGCAACAGGTCGCCTTGTCAGTTGATTTTTAGATAAACAATCCAATGTTCATTCCGAGATGAATCCGCAAATAAGGACCATGTTGAAGTGTGTGTGTTAGCAGAGGCCGCATAGTCACATATACATTTCTGGCGCCCACTGTGGGGTAGGGAAAATCAATTTTTCTAGCCTCTTTCTACATTTTTAAAATCATTTTTTTGTTTTTTGTTAGTATTGTTCCATACAGATTCAGGAATCTTCACGCGAGACTGTTCATTTTTGCGCGAGAATCCAGAATCTTTGTGCGAAGATTCTTTTTGTATCATGTGAGAAAGTGCTGGGGCGCGTGAAACTTTGTGCGGTACATGTTTCTTCACGTGGGCCGTAATAGAATTTCACACAGGTCATAAAACTTCTTTGCGCAGACTATCAAGAATTTCGCATGAGACTCTACTGACAGATGCTATTTTTTGCATTGATTTTCGTGTTTTCTAGTTTTTTTGCTAACTGCTCACTGTTTCTGGTTTTTTTGTGTTTTCTAATTTTTTGGAACAGCATAATAGTGGTTTGCGGGACAATTGGAAAATTGTGATAAAGTTGCTAAAAATAGGTAAAACATCTACTAAGCGCATTGCGAGGATTACTAGGTGATTCTCTTTGACTGATAACACTTCATTTGGACCTAAAATGAACATCTCTCATGTCAAGCTTGTGTGTGTTTCCTTCCATGTTCTCATTTTACAACACATGCATAATTTGATACTAGGTTGTGATCTCTATTAGTTTCATCTAGCAAGCTTAGTTACTAGTGATAGATCTAATTAGCTATCTTGCATTACTGGACTTGCTAATCCATCGGCCCCTCATTTCATCCTGTGGTTGCAAGGTCAACACCATGTTAAAGGGGAGGGGTCTATAGGAAAAAAGCGTTAAATGCTTCACTAGGCAACCCTTTTGTGCTTTCTAGAACTCACTAGTTTTTGAGTCGTGGACTCATGTTGGCTTGTGTGAGGGGTTAAATGTTCCACATCTTTGGACTCACCTCGCATTAGTTAAAGCGTTAAGTGTACCACCTTGTGCTCTTTGATTTCTTTTGGATAGATTTTCTTTCAAGAACTAATATCTGTACACACATAGTAATTAGACCCCCATGAACACTATTCGTAAATCTTGAGAGAGTGGGTTCCTAGTGAAACTCCTCTCTATGATGGATTCCTTGTAGGTGGGGAGGATACTTTGAGCATCTCACAGATAGATGAATCTTCAACTTGTTGATTGAGATGTCCTTTCTCTGGAGAGGTTGATAGATCACTCGGAGTTGATATCATAGATCTTTAAGAGATACTCTTAGTTTAGCATGTCGGATTAATCTGCCTGCTTTGATTGGGCTAAAAGTGAAAAGGTGTCAAAACCTTGAATCTGGAAGCTAAGTCCCCTTGTGGTACACTATTGTGAGTCGATCACCTTTAGAGAGGGTTAACCATAGTAGAAAATCCCTCTACAGGGCAAACTACATTGACAAAACGTCGAGCAGTAATAGCCATTTTTGATGTAGTAGTGACAACCGCTATATAAATGTCCTTGTGGAAGAAATCTCCATGGGTGTGGTTCATTGTGGGTTGTCAGATCCCCCAGCAGCTCTTGAAGATTAAGTTCTCAAACTGTGTTGAAACCTCGGTGCACCGAGATTGGAGGTCACCCCTGTGAGTCATAAAAGTTATAGAGTCAAAACATTGCTAAAAACCTTAGAGAGGCCAAACTTTTCACTTTCTAGGAATGTGTGCAATGATTGCAAAACTCTTTAAAAACATACACAAATAGCTCTCCTAGGGATTAGCACAAACTAAGTCACTTGATTGTTCATGCGTAAGGTTGCTTTTGTCCTTGCTAATTATTTTTAGACGTGCTTGAAATTACCTGCTTGTTGTTCTATGTGCCTGTTTATCTGCCTGGTTACTGAAATGATCAAAATTTGTCAAAATTAGTTGTTAATGTAAAACTGGTCTACCTTCTTGCACGACATCATTATGGTCTCACGTGAAATCATCTGGTCCTCATGTTAAATCATTTTGTTCTCACACAAAATTAAACTGTTGTTATGAGTCTTCACGCAGCCTGTGAACTTCTTCGCGCAAAATTAAATTACTGTCACTAACCTTCGTGCAAGCCAGAAAACTTCTTCATGCGATCTATGAAACTTCTTTGCATGGCCTGTAAAGGTTTTTTGCATGAGTTCTTGTGTCATCATTACCAATTTGAGTCTATTTTAGCTGTCTACAGCCTGCACGCTATCTTTTTCTGCATCTGTTTATCGCTCTCTGTCTACATATAGTCCTGAAACAGTGACACTTCACTTAGCTAAAGACTTGTGTCTTACACCTTGACTAGTCTCGTCTCATAAGTAATTTTTTTGGTCTTTGTCTTAATTCTTTTCATACCTTGTGTTGCATTGGTCATAATCTCTGGTTGTTCTAGCCTTTAAATCAGACCATTTGTGCCTTAGTGAACAACATTCTTACTATTATCTTGTCATTTTTGAGACTCAGTCTTAATGTAGTCCTTGTCCAAGTTCTAGCTTTTTGTCCTTGTCTATGACTTTCACAACTAGAAAAAGCAATGTGTTTTATCCCTATAACCTTAAATGTGGTCATGCTAGGGGTCGTACCTATGGCAGAGGTCACTTACCTTTCATTACACAATCTGTATCCAGTTCGGCTAGTGAGGCATCTTCACGATCTCCCTCACCTGCCAGGTCATCTCTAGTTCAACAAACATTTTCCAAAAATTTACAACAAATTAGGAATCCATTTTACCAAGAGGATACTGAGACAGGTAGAGGTCTTGCATTTCCAAACACAATGTATGATCCTTTCTCCCAAGACCCTTTTGAAACACAACATATGGAAACTGGACACGTTCCTATAATGACTAATTGTGAACCTGAACATGGTAGTCATAGTTGATATCAAGAACCACCTAGGGATGACAAAGAGAAAGAGAAAGACTATGACACTGATGAGGAACAGGAAGAGGTGTAAATCCTCCCTGAACACATAGAAAAATGTCAAAGAGACAAAAACTTTCAAAAGGTCATGGGAATCCTAATCAACAAAGAGAAAGAAAAATACTTTCTCAAACTTGCCCAAGAGGGAGCAAAGTTACCTTGTCATTTGACCATTGTCAAAAATGAAGAAGAAACTGAGACTTCCAAACTCCAAAAACAATTGAAAATTATGCAAGACCAATTGGCTCAGATGATGCAAGAGAAAGAGAAACCCACAAAGACATACACATTGGATGCTCTTTTTTCATTTCCATTTGACAAAAGTATAAAAATGTCGCCTTTCCCACAAGGCGTAGAACTACCTAGATATGAAAAGTACTTTGGTACTACTGATCCCCAAGATCACTTGTAGGAATTTGGTGCTCTGTCTATGGATTTTATACACAATCAAACATACCTCATGCGTTTATTCCCTAGAAGCCTAGGTGGTCAGGCTTTGGAGTGGTTCTCACATTTACCTCCTGGTATCAAGACGTTTGACAAAATTTCCAATTCATTTGTTCAACAATATTCTCATAACATTCAAAATCCTGTAAATATTTGAGATCTATGCAACCTTAAACAAAAGGTTGGTGAGCCTTTTCTCACTTTCCTCCAACAGTGGAGACAACTATACACTAAGTATTCCCATAAAATCCTAGAAATGGAGAAGCTTGACATTTTTATTGATAACCTCTTACCTGATTTTGGGTATAGAGTCCAACTACAAGGTCCACGTACCTTTGAAGACATGATTACACAAGCTATCCATATCAAAGAATTTATGGTCAAGAAAGGTGAGCTCACTCTTTAGAGAGACATAAAACAAGGTTCCACTTCCAACAGGGATAAACCCAAACATGTCAATAAGAACTGAGAAATTGTACATGATGGGGTTGTTGACAATGTCACACCCAAACCTACTAAAATAGCATTTAATCTCACAAACTACCTCAAAATAGCCAAAAATATTGAGAAGCCTCCCCCTGACAATAAGACGTCTAGGAACAAACCAAGAAATTCATGGACAACACGACCCAAGCGAGAGTATATGCCTTTGGGAGAACCTTTGGATGTGGTTTAAAAAACATTTCTACAATACAAGCTTATCTCACCAATGGATAACCCTCATCCCTATGATCCACAACCACGTCCACCATGGTGGAATGAGACCTAATTTTGTGAGTATCACCAAAATAAGGGACACAAAGCCAACAATTGTATAAACTTGCATCATAAAGTCCAGGACATGATTGATGCTAGTGATCTTGTGGTAGATGGACATAATAAAAACTCGAACCACAAGGCATTCAAAGAGCCTTTCCCAACTTATGAAAAAGGAGAGACTTCAAAAAAAGAACCCTACAATAAGGTCAACTATACATATTCCAATGATGACAATGTCATTCACATGGTTGAACCTGTAAATTCTGAATATTGCAATGTTATTACCATAAAAGGCAAGCAAGATAATGATAAACCCAAGACACCATTTGTCTTGAGAGGCCCTAATTCTAATAAGATGGATAATGCATCTTTGCAACACTGTGCTAACGTTGTTACTCACTCTCATGCCAAGTTGGTGCTCAAAGGCCCTGCACCTCCTACTTCAAATCTTGAACAACACAAAGACAAAGCCCTTGCTGGTCTATCAGGTAAAGGTGCAAAACACACAACAAACTTGACTGCAACCAGTTATAATGTTCTTGATTAGTTGAAATGAACTAATGCTCAGATTTCCATATTTGAGCTACTTAAAATCTTGCCTGCTCACAGGCAAATTCTAGACAAAGCCCTTACTTAGGCAAACATTCCTCAAGATCTTGATCTTGAGCAATTTCAATCCATGGTAGGTCACCTGACCTCACCTTATCTTATAACCTTCTCCGAGGAGGATGATAACTCATTGAATCATCCACACAATCAACCTCTACACATTGAGGTTATAATTCACCAGACACGTGTTCGTTGGGTACTCATTGACAATGGTGCTAGCCTAAATATTGTCTCTGCTACTCTGTTGAGACAATTGGATTATTCTAAGGATTCTTTTGATCCTCAATGAAAGATCACTATTAAAGCATACGATGAAGTGGAACAAAAGTCACTAGGTCTTGTGATTTTACCAATTCGCATCGGTCCTGTCAAAAGGGATGTCATATGTTAGGTGCTTGACATTCCCTTAGCCTATAACATTCTATTGGGACGGCCATGGATACATGAGATGCACATTGTGCCATCCACATACCACCAATACATCAAATTCCCATTTCATGGCTTTGAAGTTACTATTCCTGCCACTACTAGCTACACCTACAATATGCTTAAAGTTGCTGAAACTTTCGTCCCTACTAACCATGAGTCTATTGATTGTCACGAAAATAAGCTAAAACAAATTGAGCAGTCATTCAAATTAAAAGAAACTAGTATGGGAGAGTACCACATTGAACCAGTACTATCATTAACATCTCTCCCAAAGTCCCCTCGACATTTTGGGAGACCCTTAGAGGCAAAGAATCCATTCGTTCTGACACCTCAGACCAAGTATAATGGCGCTTTTCTTAAGGCTATAGTTTCCTTAGAAGATGAAAGTGAAAATAGAGCCATTGTTGCATGGCTTTATAGAGAAGAAGCTCCAGTGGACCTAACAGAACAAGCTCGAGAAATCACTCCTAAGAAATATGGACCTGGTCTTAGGCTTATGAAGCATTTTGGTTACAAGGGAACCGGCCCTATTGGCTGCAATAACAATGGCCTAATTGATCCTATCAAAGCAATAGTGATACAACTGGCCTAGGCTTTAAGAAGGTCACTTTCCATCTAGGATCAAATCAATTCATCCCCAAACCTGAGAGTTCATCTGAAAATGAGTCACAAGCTGAGTCAGATGCTTAAGAGGAAGAATCTGATGATGAGGATTCCTACCCTCATCCTATTCCTTATGATCTCGCTAAATTCTTTACTGAGCCAGATGGCTTTGTGCCACGTGTTAGCACTATGGATGATACTAGTGATTCTTATGAGGACAATATTGAGCAACTCAAATATCATTCAAAAAAGGGAGATTCTAGTCAGTCATGCCATATTGAGTATTTGTGTAAGAATCCAAAGGCTGAAGGAGAGTATGTCCCTATCACTGTTGGGGAGTTCTATAGTCTCTCACCATGTAGCACTGACTCTCATGAATATGATTTTGACAATCTTTCAGAAGCTACTACTGATAAAGACATTGACCAAGTGCATGTCTATGAAAATTGACTCGAAGTGGGTGAAACATCTAGGGTTAGGTCACAAGGGTCTGATCCAACTAGTGTCCTAGAGTTGTCAATTCTTGATGTTAGTATTCCAAGGCATTTGAATACACCTATGGATGAGGTCGTCGTAGGTCTTGAATTGCTGGTCCATGCACTTAATGACTATACTGTGAATGCAATTGAACCAGCCACTACTCTCTCACTCGCACATCCTGAGCTTATAGACTGGAACCCCAATGCATCTAACGAAGTCCCCACATTCTAGAATGGCTATGCTCTCGCCTATTACCTAAACACTATTGAACCTGTAATGTCTTCCACCAATGAGCAGAGTATCAACACGACCAAGGCTGACATCAAATATCTTAGTCACATAATTAAAAAGAAAAAGTGCAAGGGGTGCGATGGTGAAAATCACATTGTGGCAGTGTCGAATCCCAAAAAAGTAAAAACAAAAGACATATCGAAGGGTGAAAACCTCTCTGAGGCACCCACGGATGAGATATTTGATGTCCTTCCCTGTCACTTTCAGGAGAGATCATCAGTGTTAATAGAGTTGATGCAGCCAATTAACCTGGGCATAGAACAACATCCTCATGTGATACATCTGGCATAGTCATTGTCACCTGAAGAGAAGGAACAATACATTGCCTTTTTCAAGGAAAAGAAAATAAATTTTTCCTGGACATATTCTAACATGCCAAGATTGGATCTTGATCTTATCATGCATCACTTGTCCATAGCACCAGGCATCAAACCGGTTAAACAGATGCTTCAAAAAATGCACCCTCATGTTGCATTGCTCATCAAAGTCGAATTGGAGAAACTTCTAAAGGTTGGTTTCATCTATGCAATTGATTATGCTGAATAGATATCCAATATTGTTCATGTTTCCAAGCACGATAAATCTATCAGAGTTTGTACAGACTTTCATGATCTTAACTTGGCATGTCCTAAAGATGACTTTCCACTCCCTAATATTGATATGATCATAGACATGATGACTGGATATAAGATGTACTCACTTATGGATGGCTTTTCTAGATACAATCAGATAAAAATTGCACCAGAAGACCAAGAGAAAACAGCTTTCACATGTGCATGGGGAACCTTTTGTTGGAATGTGATGCCATTTGGTTTAAAGAATGCTGGTGCTACATATCAATGGGCTATTACTACAATTTTCATGACATGATGCATAGAACCATGGAGGACTATATTGATGATACCTTGGTCAAAAGTGCTAAACACAATACTCATCTACAAGATTTGGGTCCCATCCTAGATCGTATGGAAAAATTCAGTCTTTGGCTCAATCCTAAGAAATGCGCATTTGGTGTCACATTGGGGAAATTGTTGGGATATATTATTTCTACAAAGGGAATTGAAGTAGATCCAGAAAAAGTACAAGCAATAATGGACATGCCACCACCTCGGAACATCAGTCAGATGAGAGGACTACAAGGAAGGCTTCAATCTATTTGCAAGTTTATTTCACAATTGGTGGATAGATCACAACCCTTCACAAAGACCTTACATAAGGGTGTGAAATTCAATTGGAGCTAGGATTGTGGACAAAGCTTAACACAGATCAAACAATATCTTGTCAATCCACCAATCCTGATGCCTCCTATGCATGAGAAGCCTTTACTTTTATACATTTCAACCATTGAAACATTTTTTGGAATCCTATTGGCCCAAGAAGATAATGACAACAAAGAAAGACCTATTTATTACTTGAGCCAAACATTGGTCTCTTATGAGAAGAACTACAGCATTACTGACAAGCCTTGCTTGGCAGTTGTCTTTGCTTCCCATAAGTTGAGACACTACATGCTTCCCACACTACATGGCTTGTGGCTAAAATAGATCCATTAAAGTACTTTCTCATTAAGGCAGCTCTCATAGGAAGATAGGCTAAATGGGTCATCATACTCAGTGAGTTTGATATCCAATATGTTCAACGCAAGGCTATAAAGGGATAGGCAATTGCAGACCAGCTGGCTGAGGCACCCATACAAAGTCTTCTACCAATGAACATTGATTTCCCAGATGAATCAATTTTGACACTCACACACCATACATGGGTTATGTTCTTCGATGGGTCCTTCACACAACAAGGATCAGGTGCTAGATTACTCTTCATTACACCACAGAGATACTCATTGCCCAAAGTGTACAAGATCTTGTTTCCTTATACAAATAACATTATTGAATATGAGGCTTTGATCAATGGCATGAAAATTGCAGCTAAATGGAGGGTGGATCAGTTAGACATCTTTGGTGACTCTCAACTTGTTATCAACCAAGTAAATGATGTGTATAAAACAAAGGATGAGAAACTAATTCCTTACAAATGCATGGTTGATGACTTCATGAAGTATTTTGCACACATCACCTTCCAACAAGTTCCACGCACAAATAATAAAGCGGCTGATACCATGGCCACTCTGGCTTCCCTACTACAAATGCCAAAAAATGATCTCCGACATGAGTTCTTGGTGGAAGCGTTACACTACCCAGCCTATGACACACCTGATTCCAAGATGATCTTTTCTATTATAGGACAAGAATCATCCTGCTACCATCACATCTATTCCTACCTTCGTAATCAAACCATTCCAGAAGGTCTGACCTAAAATGAGAAACATTACCTAATCTGTAATGCTTCACATTATGTCATTATTGCTGACGATCTGTATAGGAGAGGTCTCGACGGAACACTCCTTAGGTGTTTAGAACCTGACAAGTCCAAATGTGCACTAATTGATGTTCACGAAGGCATTTGCAGATCTCATTCCAATGGCTTGACACTAGCTCGCAAACTCCTTCATGCTGGTTACTACTAGCCTAAAATGGAGCAAGAAGATGTTAAGTATGCTAGGTCCTGCAAGCAATGTCAGCTACATGAGAATCTCATTCTTGCTCCAGCTAGAGAGCTAATTCCCTCTACTACAAAATGGCCATTTCAACAATGGGCCTTTGACTTGGTGGGGTAGATTCACCCAACCTCTTCCAATGGACATAAGTTCATTATCATGGCTATCAATTATTTTACGAAATGGGTAGAGATAGTCCCTCTCACAGTTTTTGATGGCAAAATTGTAGCACTTTTCATCACAAACTACATCATCTATAGATATGGTGTACCATCCTCAATCATTACTGACAATGGAGGAAAGTTCAAGAATAAAGACCTCAAAGAACTATGCAAGAAATTCAAGATCACACAACATTGGTCTTCCATTTATTACCCCTAGGGTAATGGCCAAGCTGAGGCATCCAATAAGGTGATCATCAAAATTCTTCATCACACAGTCAGTAAGTCAGGGAGAGACTGGCATCTCCAGATCAGACCAACATTGTGGGCATATAGGACAAGCATTAGAACTCCAACAAGCACGACTCCTTTTGTGTTGGTGTATGGGGCAGATGTTGTGCTTCCAATAGAGGTCGAGATTCCTACCTTGAGAATCTTTATGAAAGGCCTTATCATTGATGATGACTATAGGATGGCTCGGCTTCAAGAGCTTTTGTTACTAGAGGAACAACGACAAATGGCATGTGATCATCTACGAGCATATCAACAAAGAATGGCACGAAGCTACAATCAGAGGATCAGGCCATGTGACTTCTAGCTGGGTGACCTCATCCTCCGAGAGAACCCTAAGAATCAACAACAACGAATGCAAAAGGGAATGTTTGAACCAAACTGGCTAGGTCCGTACATCATCACTATAGTATATGGATCTGGCACTTATCAGCTTTCCACAACTGAAGGAGAAGTTCTTAAAGATCCTGTCAACACTCTCCACCTGAAGCAATTTTGCAGTTGATTTAATCTCAACAAGCTCTCTGTACATATCTATATGTCTTGAAAAAAATCTAAAAATTGGAATAAAGTCCTGAAAACAATTGTTACCTTGGTGAAAACCTAGCAATAGGCACCTTGGTAACACTAAAAAAATTGAAAAATCTCAAAAATACAAAAAAAAATCAAAAAGAAGAAAAATACAAAAAAATTGAAAAATAAGAAAAGTTCCATTGGTGAAAACCTAGAAATAGGCATCATGGTAGCAAAAAAAGAGAATCCTACCAAGAAGGCACCTCTTGTTCCCAATGCTCCATCTTGTAACACCTCTTCTAGCTATCCTATATAGTCACTTTCATGCTTTTGATTTCCTTCTTTTCCTACTTTCTGCTCATGTATCCATGGATTGAGTCTTGTCATAGCTTGGGGGATTTCCCCCTTTAGTGTCACTATTTTTGAGATTCTCCTCATAGAATCTTCTTCGCAATAGTCACCAGTGGTTGTCACTGCGTCTGCCTACTATCGCTAGTGTCACTATTTTTGAGATTCTCCTCATAGAATCTCCTTTGCAATAGTCACCAGTGGTCCTCACTGTGTTTTCCTATTGTCGCTAGTGTCACTCTTTTCAAGATTCTCCTCATAGAATCTCCTTTGTGACAGTCACCAGTGGTTCTCACTACGTCTGCCTACTATCACTAGTGTCACTATTTTTGAGATTTCCCTCAAAGAATCTCCTTTGTGACAGTCACCAGTGGTTCTCACTGCATCTGCCTACTGTCACTATTTTTGAGAATCTCCTTCGTGACAGTCACCAGTGGTCCTCACTGCATCTGCCTACTATTGCCAGTGACACTCTCTTTTTTGAGATTCTCCTCATAGAATCTCTTTCAAAATGGTCATCAGTTGTTTCAGCTATGTAACTATGTTAGCTAGGAAAAAATCCTATGGACTTAGGTTGATTTCACAAGTTATGTTATGCATAAACAAGATATGAGAAGGCCAATGTAGTGAATGTAGTAAAGTTATTTTGAAGGATAGAAGTTTTATAGGCCCTAAAATGAGAGTTTTTCATTCAACTTACCCTAATCATTAATGGGATATATTGGTTGATCCTAAAACATGTCCTTAATGTCCTATAGATTTCTCATATGATAAAAATATAAGCTCCTTCAACCAAAACTCTTTCTATTATAGGCTAGCCTCAAGTTTCCTTCACTTTACTCCGCAAAACTCATAGGGTAAACAACATGTAAGATGTATGTTTTATCCTACATATCATTTTCTTCACTTTACTCTACAATATTGAAAGTTTCCTTCACTTTACTTTCCCAAATTTTCTACATGTTTTGATACAATAAAATGTTTGATAAATTTCATAGGTAAAATAGAAATACATGAGGGATGCTTGTCACGTTTTGAGACATTTATAGTTATTCTATTGACATTCCTAAGAATAAATATTCCCAGTACCTATAGACCAATACTAAGAAAGTGAAAGTTATCTAAGAAAGAAATATTTGGGAAACCTTGTAGTGCCTCTTTTAATACCCCAAAATTGGCTCATTTTCATGATACCAATTTTGGTCTATTTTGATCATTGCTAAAGTCTTATTTCATTAGACACATTCTTGATCTAACTCGCTACTTGACTTAATTGTCAGATGCAGAAGCCCCTAATCTGCATTCATCACATTTCTTATTTAATTCCTATAGTATGTACTCCTATTAGTCACATTAAACCTACTTGATTTAATTATAATTTAATTTAAAAGTATTTATACTTTATTAAATTAAATTATTTCCTAAGGCTAATGTACTATGGGATTAAATTTATTTAATTTAATAAATATGCCTATCTTGATTCATTAAATGTAATTATTTAATTAAATGGGAAAGGTATTTCTAATTAATTAAAGAAAATTATTTAATTAAATGGAAGGCTATTCTTTAATTAATTAAACAAAGTTATTTGATTAAATAGGAGTAATTCCTAATTAATTAAATATAGTTATTTAATTAAATAAAAAAGTGTCTCTAATTAATTAAATGAAATTATTTAATTAAATAGGAAATATATTTATGAGAGCATATCTCATTTTATTAAATTAAATATCTCTCCAAAATCCTTCTTCGGTTCAAAAAGGGAAATTCCCAGTTCACTGTTGATCAAAAAGGAATTAAATCATTTAACTCCTTATTCTACTCAAATTAAATCAGTTAACTCCCTTTAATTTGGGAATCTTCCTTTATGACTGAACTTCACCTTTAATCCTGACCGTTGATTGAAATCAATCTCAACCGTTGATGGATTCCAAGAAAGTCTATTTAAGAGATCCTCGTCTCTTCATTTTAGGAGAGGATGAATTTGGAATTTGTATCAAATTGCTGCTGGAATTCATACTCACATTTGCTCATATTTTACATACATTTGCATCCTTAGCTTAATTTCATTTAGCATAATATGCATATGACTAATTTAGTTTCATTTACTTGTTCTTAGATTAGAATGCATTTCTCATTCTAGATTAATCTACATAATCATATAGATTAATTTTATTTCTTAAATCCTTCATTCTTAGAGGGTCCAGTTGCTTAACACCTCAAATCTAAGGATATCTAACAAGCAAAATCCCTTTAGATAGAAGGCAACAGGTCACCTTTCCGGCTAATTTTTGGATGAACAATCCAATGTTCATTCTAGGATGAATCCACAAATAAGGACCATGTTGAAGTGTGTGTGTGTTAGCAGAGGCCGCATATTCACATATACACCTCTCATGTTTGCAGTATGTACCTTGTCTAATTTAGATTCAAGAGATACTTGATACTCTTATTATATGTACTTTGAGATGATATGAGGGTTGGATGTTATACTTTGATTTAGTATCATAGATGTTATACTACTATGCTATTTAGTTTATCATATTTGCATGTTGATGTCATTTTGAGATGATAGTAGATCTATAATGACATCTGATTATCTAGTATTTGGACATATTTTTTGATTATGTTATGCGTTGGATTTTATGCTATGGTGATTTACGTCATTCTTGTATATTTATGCTTTATGCGAAAGTGAGTGATGTAAATGGATTAATTAGGTATTTAATGCAATATTTCTTTGGCTATGATATTATATGCAATTGCACTTGATCATGTGTTTTAGTGTGCAAGATTTATATCCCTAGTAGTGGTACATGGAGTTAGTGATTCATCTATTCACACTTTACCAATGTCATCCGTGTATGGTTGAAATATCCTTATTTAATTGTTTAAATTAAACCTTTTGTTGATCATTAAATTCAAACTCATCTAAAGTATGTAATTGGACCAATGAGCATGTCTATGCATTTAGAGATTTACATTATCACGAAAGTAGTTAAGTGATTTTCTCTAATTTTGGGTTTTCAGGCTTTAAGTCTTATTGAATTTAATTTTTGATAGCTTTTCCTTAGGTGAATTCTCATTATGAGGAATAACTTGTTTTCATTTGGGTTTAATTCAAAGTCTAGCTAGTCTAACTATCTATTTTCCGTAATTGACTATTCACTCAAAAAGTGAATAAGTATTGACAAAGAGATTTGTTTTCTCACTTTTCAATTTTACAATATGGAAATTGGAGAGATTTTCTAAAATCCTCTTTCTGAAGGATTGGATTTTTGTTCATTCTGAAATCTATGAGTGTGGCATTTTTGCGAGATCGGTCTCATTGGATCTAGCTTGGGTAGACCTTGCATTTTCATTTTTTTGGCAAATTCATCAGGTGATTTATTTTGTTGACCTTTTTTTAGTTTATGCCACTTTTGTTGTCACATAGGGCTTTCTAGTTTTCTTGTTTCTGCTTTGTTTCAACTTCTATTTCTGGTAGTAGTTTTTAAACAGGTTGAGAACTAGTGTTCTCCTCTATTTTTCTTTGTTGGTTCTACTTGGTTGGTCAACTATGAACATTTTCCCTATTTTTAGGATGGGGGTTTGGGGTTTCATGCCATTATGCTGGCTTTTTTTGCATATAGTATCTAAATCCAAATATAATTAGCTTTTTGAGGTTTTTGTACCCAAAGGCCAAAGGGGTTTTAATTTTGAAGTTTTCCAAATTTTGGGATTGTTACCTCATTTTGTGTGTCACCCTATTTCTTAGGTTTTCTCAGCATGAGTTTGGTCATGGATCTAGATTATCTATTTGGATGTTAGTCAGACCTTTATTGCATTTTATGTTCCATTAGGATACATGTCACATTCATCCTCCTAAGTCTATTTTTTGTTGAGTGACTTTCTACTTTGTGTTTTCATCCAGTCCTTGTGTTATGATCTTTATGATAGTGGTGTGCCACACATGAGTACATGCATGTACATTTTTCATGTGGCTTGCAAGGCCCAATCTTTTGTAGTACTTCCTAAAGTTATGATCATTGGGGTTGGGTTGGGAATTTTCATGCTTACAAACGCTCATCATTGGATGAGCATGGGTAGGGTAGGGTAGCACATGGAGGGGGCTTCTATCTCTATAGCCTAGTGTCTATTTCGTGAGGTTTGGCATGCAAAATCTTTATAAATAGGTGATAACTAAATAAAACATTGGGTGGTAATAAAATGTAATTATTAAAAAAAAAGGATTTGGGATATGCTCATTTCATTGGGAAGTAGAGAGATGCTAGTATCAACTTGGTCTTGTTGATGCCAAGTGACTCTCTATGATGTCAACCCCTACTTAGTAGCCCATTGAGTATTTGACCAGGACCTATAGTTTATGCATTTTATATGTCTTGGTTTCAATCATCATACTGTGTGGTGTATTTGTTAGCCATGGACATTGTGATTTATGTATGTTTGTGGTTAGATCATTACCTTCATCAGCATGACAAGAGTGGACCTATGGGTTTCATGTGGTTGGGAGGTGTAGCTACCTTTACCACTACTGGGGACCAGTGTAGAGAGATGGTCTTTTATCCTAGTACAACTATTGTTGGATGTTTTCACTTGGTACTTCAGGCTCCGAAGTATGCTTTCTTGTGATCTATGCTTTCATTGGGATGCTTGTATACCATGTTTGGATGATGTTAGTTATTGATGCATTTCCTTATTATAATGAATAGCATATGATAGATGATATTATCTATATTTGTAGGATTACTTTATATTCTACTTCTAGCATGTTAGATTTCCATATGCTTATGTTGTAGCATGTTTTAGTAGTGACATCCTTACATGATAGTACCAAAAATCTGATTGGTAGCTTGGGTGTTATGTGCAGGGGATAGAAAGGGCCCAAGATGGTCTTGTGATGCTATTATGTTGGGAGGAACCACATACTTAGTTTGGTTGTTCCATTCATTATGAAGTTATTTCAATTGTTGTGATGTTTCTTTAGTACACTACAACAATTGTTAAATGGTTAGATTGTGTTTTCATTTTTCAATATTGTGTTCAAGTATTTACACCTTGAATTGTGGATCTGGTACTCCTCGGTGTGAAGGTTATGAACTCTAATTTTCTCTTTAGTTCATCCTCAGAGTTTGTTTCTTGCATTCCTGGGTGACCATGTGTTAGCATGGGGTAATACAATATAGTGTTGCACACCTAATAGAGTTATGTCATGCAATATCAAAAAGTATCACACCCCCCTTCAAAGTAGTGTCATATGATACTGGTAAAGTACCACCCCCTTCTAAGGAGTTTCTTCAAAACCCTTAAAGTATTTCCCTCCTTCTTGAGTAAAGTTGTACAATACTAAAAAGTATTGTACAAGGTTGTTTTAAAGTATCACCTGGTATTTGCAAAAATGTGTTTAGTGGGCACTTTTTGGTTTGACCCAAACTTTTCGAGAAGTGTTTTGGCTACCCTCTTAGGTGCTCTTTAATCCTTTGGTTTTGCATTTTCAATTTAGAATGATTTGATTCAAATTCAGTTTTGTGTCTTCCATTATTAGCCATTTTGGTCCATAGTGGCATTTGGAGATTTGTTGGTGTCTGGATGCTTTGTTAGTCTTTCATTGTTATTTGTGATCCTCATATGTTGTATGCCATATGCATTTATACTTTTTTTGTTAAAAAAAATATCTTGGCTTATATCTATCCTTGTTTCCAAGGATCTCCAAGTGGGGCATTACAAACATCATGAAAATTATGACAACCTCCACTTTTGTAGTTAATTCCTAGAATAACATAAAAATTGCAGTTCACTGCATTTTTTCACTATCTTCTTAAGTAAATATTATTCTTTATAGAGTACCATATTTGCAAAGATAATTGTACTTTAAATTGTGGAAACTATAATGTTTTGTATGAATATATTAATTACAGTGGAGATGAATGTTGATAGTTAAATATATCAGCACACGGAACTTTATTATCCTCTTACTTTTGAAATATGTCTTTATCTCCTCTCATTTGAAGGAACTTTCCTTTTTAACTAAATTGAAAGATGAACCTCTTTTACATTAATACCTTACTATTTTTTTAATGTATGGGTGAGGTTTAAGAGAAAGGTGTAATTGACTTCTATGCATTACATTATAGATCATTGTTACACTACTAGTATTTTGTAGTTAGTCTATTAGTATTGTCTTCTACTAATTCCTCAATTATTCTCAAATGGCCAAGAAGTAGTACCCACAAGGTTTGAAATGGAGACTTTCTCCCTAGGGAAGCATGTTTCCATGACACTTGATGCAAAACAAGATTAGAAACCTAGTGAAGGAAAGCTAAACCTAGTAGTCACACAAAAACACAACCATAGCCATTGATGTAACCAAACATTGAAAAAATCCACACTGGATGAAATGCACATTATAGAAGCAATAATAACTTTCTTATCATCTTTATTAATCAACATTGAGATATTTTACTTTCCTTATAGGTAGTTATCCCAACAATAGAGGCCTTATATTCTACTTATAATTTGTTATGGCATTTCCTCTTAGTCAATCACTACAATAAACAAGACTAATATCAAATGAATAGGAAAAAAAATCGTCGCACACACCAATAGTGTTATACATCACTACACTTCTCACATTGTATTGTCTTTTATCTTTAGCTGATGAGGAATATTGTGTTAGATCTATTCTCTACTACACTTCTCACTAGCTCTTCTCGCTACTCTTTTTCCATTCACAAATTATTGGTCTTTCCAAAAAATTCTATAGAAGCTAATATAAAGCAAGAAAATATAAAACCATTAGAAGATGTTTACATTTGTTTCAAATGGTTTCAAGCACATAATATTCCTAAGCTTTAGGGTAGGGAAGATTCAATTGACTTGATTTGTCTTCTTGGATCAAAGAGGCCTATAACTATTCAAGGTTGTTTCTTTGCCAATGTATCCATATTTAGAACATAGCTTACAAATCAAAATATGAACTCTTAAATTTTTTTATAGTGGAAGGGAGGATAATTATTTAGTATGTTTTCTACAAATTTTAAAGGTTCATTAGGATCATAGGTTCTTGTACAAACTATAGAAATCAGAAAAGGTAAAAAGAATGATAAGAGAGAACTTATAGATCTAGAAAAATTGAATCAAATCTTTTCTCATTGTAAAATTCCTTTAGATGAGAGTTTAGAAAAGTATCTTTGGAAATAGAGGGGGTAATTAAACATCACACATAACCAAAACGTTAATCTTGGAATGGTTTTGACAAAGTACTGAAAAAACCCTTAGTCATTATTCAGCTAAGTACAGAGTGCATGCCAAGTGATTAGAGCAAGCTTAGTAATCAGTGCAAGCTAAGTGATCAAAGCATGCCAAGTATAATTATTTAGATAGTATATGCTGCCTAAGTAATATGATAGTATATTCTGAGCATTAGTAGGTTTTGAGTAGTTAGTGTGTGTTTAGTCATTCAGGTGTCGAACCAACAGAAGGAGATAAGTAAGTAGTATGTGTCAAGTGATTCTGGTGTTGAATAAACATACTATGTCGAGCTATTCAAAAGTCAAGTATCAATATGCAAAGAATAATGTAGGTCAAGCATCGGAGCCTTTGGATTTCAAGTGAATAGCTTATGTCATATATGTTTGTAATGGCACAAAATTCTATGTAAATTATTTTGGGTTGACATAATCATAATTTTGATTATAAGAAATAAGTATGGAGTCATATTACAAATCCCTATGCAATGCATGCAACCAATCAGATTAAGGGAAGCATTAGAAAATAATTAGGATCAACCAAAGGCATTGATTCTTACTTAATCCATCTCTACCAATGTTTATTTAGGAAAGGTAAACCCTAAAAGGTTTACTGGTGTGAAAGGAGACAAATTCTAAGAGAGAAGAGGGAATTCATGGTGATTTAGATGGATATGATAGAGTTATACATTGCGGAATCAATTTAAGGAGAACAAAGTAAAGTAGTGAAAGGATAGATGAGACATGTTTGATCAGAAGGATCAAGGTTTAAATAGTAAGGAGGAGATCTAACATCGAAAAACAAGGTGCTAACTAAAGGATCATGGTGTTGAATCATTCTAATAGGTGATACAAAGTAAATCTCTTAACAGAGTAGTCCTAATAGGCTATTGTAAATCTCTTAACTGAGTGCTTAACTTTTTGTAAGTTGAAATCCTCTAATAAGGTCAGACCTAATACCCTTTGTATGCTTTTAATAGGGAAAACCTTTCACAAGGTAGATCATAGCTTATAATCAAACCATTGTAGCCATAATTGGCCACAATTTATAATTGCAGTAGTAAAGCTTTGTTGGTGTCATCCCCACCCCAATTTTACCTTCTCATTGGAGGGTTTCTGGGTAACCAATTTTTTATATTATGTGTTGAATTTTTTTTATGCTATAGATTTGATGTAAGGCTACTTATTTCAGTTTACATGCTAAGTAATGAGATGGATTTTTGGTGAATTTTTTTTGAGGTTAAATTGTAAGTGTTTATTAATCCTCCCACCCCCCTCTTAGAACTTACTTTCCTATTGTTAATTCCAACAATTGGTATCAACATTTTGTTCTCCAGAAATGAAAGTTTGATAGCTTGTAGAGGTAAGATCTTGAAGATGAAAGTCTATAAATTGTTAAGGACTATTGAGAACTAAAAGATTGAAATACAACTTTCCCTACATCAACTCAAGGAGGCAAGAGATGAATTGCAACATTCATTGAAGAGAAGAAATAAATTGGCTATTCAACCAAATGACACTCAATACCAAGAAGAAGACACTATTGGATTTTTTGAGGATAAAAAATCAAATGAATTTGATGCATCTATTATAGATATGATGGAAAATAATAGTGCCCTAACTAAGGAAGTTAGGAATCTTAAAAGAGAATAAGAAGTGCAGCCAATATTGCTATGTGAGATAACTAAAATGAAAAGAAATTTGAGGAAGAAAAAGTCATGATTGAAGAAGACAAAAAAATACTAACTAAAAAAACTTGAAGAGAAGACATCAGATGTGTAAAAGCTTTCCAACATGCAATTAGATTAAATGAATTAGTTGATGCTTGCAAACCATGAATTGAGTGGGAAATACATTGAGTTCACAATCCTGAAGTCACAAAATGATCTACTATAAAATGAATTAAGAGAAGAAAAGGAATTCATTGAACTATTCAACAAACCAAGTGAAGTCATAAAATACTTTGAGAAATTCATGGAATAACCAAGACCTAATAATGATACAACTATATTGGGATACACTAGTACTAAGGAAGGAGAATCATCTAGAAGTGGTGAGCAAAGGAATAATAATGGTAAGACCAACAAACCCACTTGTCATAATTATGGAAAATTGGGTCATACAAAAAATGTCTATAGGAGAAAAATTACCAACCAAAACCCCAAGCAGAAATATAGAGGATACTGCTACAACTACAACAAATAAGGTTATTAGGAAAATGAATGTAGGACCAAGACCATGAGCACTTAGAGATTTTGAGGATATTGTTGCAATTATCAGAAGTATGGACACAAACCATATGAATGAAAATCCAAGCCCTAATGGACATCAAACAAGCAAACTAAGGTCCAACATAATGGAAATTCTTACAATTTTGATTATAATAAAAGGTATAGTTTTCACTATTGTCTAGAACATGGACATGTTACTGAAAATTGCACCAAGACATATTTTAGAGGAAACTACAATAGATGGTTGAGTGAAATTACATGCTTTAGTTGTCTTGAGACTAGTCATGTTAGCAAAAAAATTCCAACTAGGTCACCAATGTCGAGATATGAATTCAACAAAGGTAAAGAAAAGGTTGATCTTAAAAAAGTGAAGGTGCAAATGAACAAGACATGGAGAAAGATAGAAGATTATAATACACTAGGTTCAAATAAGGTCACTTCATCTAATGGATCAAGTGATCACATCACCCCCCAACTAGGAAATCAAAAGTATGGGTGGAACTAATATTTGTTGAAACATTATGCATTAGTTCCAAATATCTAAGATCTAAAAATAATATATATGCATGAATTAAGATGCAATAAATAATTTAAGAGTAAGAGTTATCCTATAGGTATACTTTTTCTATGCTATTGTCAAGCATGGAAGAAATCACAGTTGCTACCAAATTTGAAAGGAATTGTAGTTATTGTTGAACGATGGAGAAAATCTAGTACGAGATGAGCTCATTATGTTAGCTGAGCATTTAATGATGATATTGAAGGGTTATTTAGTCAATTTTTGACTCGTTTACACTTACTAGATATTAAAGAGAAAAAAAGATCACAAAGGTGATTGGTGAAAAGAGATTCAAGTACTTGTGAACCAGTCTCAACTACTATTCGACATCATTCATATAATTTTAGAGGTATTTAGCTTGTATGGAGTTACATTGTTTTATTTTTTTCATAAACCCTAGGAATTCAAAATGGCAACAATCTCTTATACAAAAATTAAGAAAGAGGGGAAGGAACTATTCAATGTTCACTTGATTAGAAATGATGTTAGACAAACCCCATTTGATGCAATTCTAGAGATCATATACAAGGGAGACCCATCTAGTGTGTTTTCCATGACACCACAAAAGGTTCTAATGATTTAGGATGTACATCATTGCTACACTTGCAAGATAGAAGAAGTATGAGACATGATGATTAGATACATTTACAAATCATCAAGAAGAAAGGGTTGATGTGTACCATAGACTTTTCTCATGTTTTCAAAACTAAGTGGATTAGGATTGTTCTGAGTCATATACATGACAAATAGCTTTCATTAGAGGATGGATCAATCAAAATTTCTAAGAGGATTTTGTATAGAGTGATAGCATATCCTACCCTTAACTGACCAAAGACTATGCAAAGTTATGTAAAGGAGGTTATTTAAAAAAATAGGTTCTACGAGGAGCAGTAGAGAGATGTCAATTGATACTATATCAGATCCCATTATTGCCTTTACAGTCAGAGTCATTGCACATAAGTTCTTTCAATCAAGCCGACTGAATAGTGTTTCCTATTTGACAATTGACATAGGCTACAAAATTGTGAAGAGAGATCATTCCTATGATCTACCTAAGTTACAACTACAACAACTTTCAAAAAAATTGGAAGTCATTAGGAAAGCCAAAAGTGCATATTGTAAGTTTGGTTCTTTTATTGTTTGCATATTTTTCTATGTGCAAAATGAATTCCCTACTTTTAGTAATGTTTCTTGGAAGAAAAATAGATTAGTAACACCAAAAATAGAAGAGTTCATTGAGAAACTTGGAGATCATTTTAAGTCAATAATGACTAGCTATTTGAGGATTTCAAGAAATTCATGAAGCAAATATTGAGGATTCTTGTATCATTAGTGGAAAAACATTACAATGATGTGTGTTTCCTAGTTGATGCATATTACACATTGTGCAAGTAGTAATACCTAGGGTTAGATGGTTGAAGCCCATCCATTTGAAATTAATGTGGATAAGGCCTCTATAGTCATCATAGCTCTACTGGCTGAGGAAATTGACAATGATGCTATATCCTTTGGAAATTATGATGAAACTAAATCAAGAATAACAATAAATTTAAAAACTACCTTAGTAATAAGAAAGAAGAACAAAATAGTGAAGACTATTAAAGAGAAGTTTGGTGAAGGTGGTTAGAAAATAAAAGAAGAATATGGTGACAATGATGAAGAAAAAGAAAAAGGTCAAGGACCTTTGGAACTTGCACAAGGTTTGGGTGAAGATTTTGATGCAAAAGGTGCTAAGGAAAAAGAATCCAAGGAAACTCCTAAGGTTGTCAAGAAGAGGAAAGTAAAGAAATAGGTACTGGAGAAACCAAAGAAGACTATCAAGTAGTATCAACAATGCTAGCTATATCTTTAACTAGGTCAACCACTAGGGTAGCCATTAAAAAAGCTAAGGAACTTGAAAATCCTAAAGGAAAAAGAGAAAATTTCACATCAGAGCCAAGTTAGCTTACTCAAAAGACTTTCAAGAGATTGAGGAAGAAGTACAAACCACAAGAATATTCACATGAGGAGAAGACAAAGTCTAATGACTTGAGTCAATTCATAGTGGTAAGCTACAATCCCTCTTTTGATATTCATAACTTATGTGAAAATATTAAGACCAATGCAAATTTGTTAGGTTTCACACATGTTGATTTTGATAATTTAGGAAGTGTAGAGAAAAATAATATAGACGAGGCCATATATGAGATGAAGGTATCTTTTAAGAATACTCCTCTAGAGATTACCAACTCATTACCAAATATTTTATATGATGGAGTTGAGAAAAAGTGGCAATTTAGTTTGAATACTCAAAGACAAATAAGGGAAACTACTTTATTCCAAGTGATGCCTAAATTGGACAAGAAGATGATTGCTAAGATAATGGATAGGGACAAAGGAAAATTTCCTCCCAAATACTAAAAATTCCATATTTAAAAGATGAAAATAGAAAATGTGGTAAACCAAGAGTACATCAATTTAGAAATATATTTAAGGGTTATCCACTAAAGAAATAACTAAGAAAGGTGAGAAAGAAGTAGCTAATATGGAAAATGAGAACCCAGTCAAGGAAGGTACTATGGAGGGAACTAAAGGAACAACAAAGAAGCAAAAACTAGAGAAGAAAAACAAGATGTATAGGATGTGTTAGAATATATAGTTCACCAATATAACTAAGAGGGGGGGTGAATCAATTATCCAACTAATATCATAAATATCGACCTTATTAAACTTTAACCATATGACAAATATAATCAAAAACCACAATAGAACTCATGCATAATAACACAAAATGTGTTAACTAGGGAAACCCTTGATCAAAGGGAAAACACCAGTGGGGATGGTACCCACAAGATGATGTATTAATGTAAATATTCCTCATTAGAGGGTAGACCCTGTTAGAAGTCTATGAATACATTCAGTACATATGAGTCCCTATTAGGAGACTTTGAATCCCCATTAGGAGATTCCAACCCTTTTAGGAGTTGTGTCAACCCTATTAAGAGCTGTGGAAGATAGTTGGACCCACTGCCCAAATAGCTTCAAGGATAAGACCAATGAACCCACTGTCCAAATGACCTATTTATTATTCCTTATAGAATAATAGAAATTAAATGTACCTCCTTACTCTTCCTTTTTCCTATCAACCAGACTTTTTCTCCTTCTAATCTTGGAACTAGATCACAAAAATTGCATCCACTAATCCCTTGGATCGCTTACTCACATTTCTCAACTCTACTACTTTTCATACTTCTCACTTCATACAATAATGGATACTTTACAAACAAGGAAAACATCTTTCCTTTATGCCATATCTTCAAAACAATTCCTTGAGTCCAGCCTTAAGGCTTTCCTAATTAATTCTAATTATAATAGCACTGTCAACTCACAGTCTATGCAAAATTTCATAGGTGCGATACTAGGGATTATGTGCTTTCTAATATTACCAATAGAATATCATCTATCACTACCTAAGTATGCATCTTTTCATTACATCTCAAATGTAAGATAGTGAACAATCATCAGAAACTTCTTTCTCAATGCTCCATCTCTAAACTGTTCTTTGTATATCAAGTACAACTTTCATACATCTTCAACTTAGACTCTGCACATTGAACTAAATCATTAGGAAACTATGCTGAACATATCAATGACTATGCATTGCCAAAAAATCAAACCATTATTTGTATGACTAAGATCTATGTCTTTTACTCAATCAATCTTTACAAAAATCACACTATGTTGATATCAATGACAAACATAGTCATGAATGCAACATGTGAATACTTTCCAATCCTTAGGATATGCCTCCAAAGTAGTATCATCAAAATTCATGCTAACAATATCCCCCTTTTGCATTGATGGAAACATAAATGAAAAACATCTAAGCTCCAAGAATACCAAATAGTACAATGTTGTTGTTTCTCTCATCTTCTCAAATCCTCTTCATCAATCAAGTCTAAAATCCTCTGGATTCTAGGATCAGTATTAGTTGTTCACACGCTAAACAAATTTCAACACATCAAATGCATATCTCCTTTTTCCTCACATGAATCTTCCTAAATCTTCCTAAAGAGATATCTCTCCACATTTAGGTGAAACTTTCTCATTCATACTTAGAAGTTCTTCTCCCCCTTTACTTAGGAGATTTTTTTCATGCATACTCTTCCCGATTGACATTAATGTTAAATCCCTCAATATAAAAAAATAACAATTGTTAAATACTAATTGCTAATACACTGCTCCAAGTCTTCAACCACTTTGAGTGTCCAAAGACACTATTCAAAACGAAATCAAAGATTACTTTAGCGGTGAATCTTTTCCATTTGGAAACCTCATCTCATGGGTCGATCATCATTTGGTGAATAGCATATGCAACATAGGTCAACTGCATTAGTGGATATTTATCAAATTTGGGTCCAATGCCCATGGTAGCCACCCATTAGTTATCACATGATTGGTCAAAAATATCAGTCCAATTGCAAATGCAATATACATTTTGGATACATTTATTTTAAAAATTTCACCATCCTTTACATGTTGTTTCTTATTGGCCAACATTCTTTCACCATTACTACAACCAAATAATTATCCCTTGGGTTGGGCATCACCTACCATTTTCTCAATGTGTGTCAACTACCAACCCTATTTAGCCAACTATTTCCTACTGTGGGCTTGCATAGGAAGGTGCATTTTGTGCTACATTTGACATTTCCACTTGTTAGTCCCACATAATTTTCCAACCTAGATTGGACTATACAATATTATTATTCTACATAATTTTCTCTTTTCTAGTTTAAAGACTGGCATTTCTTATTGCTACCAAAGTTTTAGAATGCTGAGTGCATTTCCCATTGACTCATGGACCCTAGTTTTTGTAAAAGGCAAGTGATTTTTAATTTTTTTTTATGTCGACAGTGGTACTATAGTAATGGTATAGTGGTACTAGTTATTTTTTTAGTTTTACTATCCAGTGTCCACTGGTGACTAGACATCCCACATTCTAAGATAGCCTATAGGTTTACGAATTATATTGGGTAGTACCATAGACTGTAGTACCATAGTAGTAGTACCCTTTTTTGGAGAATGAATCATATTATTGTTATTATATGTAGTCTAACCAGTCTACTATCACTATTCATAGTCTTTGAGTTATCAATATTTGAGTCTTTTGTTCAACACCTATGTTCATTTATTCATCCCAGCCTTTATCAACTTGCAATGTCAAACAAGAGGGGTAACAAGGGTTCTGGTAGGATCCCTGAAAATGAAGAGAGGCCACCATTACCAAAATGCAAAACCATAGTAGCATATTTTGGTGGTGGAAATGTTGGAAACCTACAAGATTCATAAATTAGATCTCTAGTGCTTATTGAAAAAGGAGATTCATGAAAAGTTGGAGACTCGGACCATATTAAATAAGTTCAAGTTGGTGAATCTGATATCTTAGTTGAGGATGAACTTGAACATGATTTGGAGTCACTTTTCCAGAGTAGGGAGTCACAAGCTGATATTATAGAGTTGGAGTCAGTCCCAGACCAATCAGGTGAGAAAACCAAAATGGATTTCATAAATCATGTTCATGCACAAAAGAGGAAAAGAAAATTGGAATCAAAGAAAGATTGATCTCGCTGAGATTTGTCCAAAAGGAATTTTTAGTTAGAATGGATGGAAAAGTACTAGTTCATTGAACCAGTGGCCAATCCAATTAACGGTGAGCCTCCTATAGAATGTAGATGTAAGATTTGCACAAAGATAATAAAGAAAGAGAAGAGGTTGCAGCTTAAACTTGATACCATAGAAAAGCATGTTGGTAAAGTTAAAAAAAAAGAAACTATAGATAGACTTGAAAAATCCATGCTAACTTGGAAAACAAAGCACAACTATCTGTATATCAGGAATGCCAAAATATACTAGTTACACTAGCAATTATGGGAGAAGCATTCTGCAATAAAAGGTGCCATTAAAGATTTCATTGGGAAAGCAATGGAAGTGTAAAATATGGGAAACATAGTTCAATTAAGTGTGGTATTTTATATTTTGAGTAGAGGATGTCCTATGATGGACTATCCTTCAATTACTACCTTATTTCACTTTTTCAAACTTTGAAACTATCCAAATAATCATTGGTCAGTAAATAGTGGGTGAGAATGGGCTAGATGTCTTGCACAGGTTGAAAAAGAAGAGATGAAGGAAAAAATAAAACACTCAAATCTCATTGCATTATCTCTAGATGAAGTTATAGCAATTGATAATACTTCCTAGGTGTGCATGCATGTCTATACTATAAACGATCTTTGTCATCAACAATTTCTACTATCTATTGCTAAATTGAATTGTAGTGTGATAGCTGAAAATTTATATGAATTATTAAAGACTACTCTAATTAAATGTGGAGGTTTGGATAAAATGGAGATTTTCAAAAAGTTGGTGTGCGTTGGAGCAGATGGAGCTTCAGTTATGCAAGGTCATAAAATTGGTCTTTTCAAAAAAATCAAGAATGATTTGATACCCTACACTATTCCCATTCATTGCATGGCCCATCAAATTAATCTAGCTTTTTAAATTGTCAGTGATTCTGGTTGTGGAAGTAAAGTGGAATCTCTAATCAAAGAGATTTACCCATACTTTTGTCAAAGTCCATAACAAGTCGAGGAGTTTCAACACTTTGCTCAAGGACTTACTTATGGGAGGAAGCTTCTTAAAGACAATGATACCAAATGGATCTCTTTAGATGGACTAGCACATCAAGTAATCTCTAAATATCTGTCATTGCTTAGACTAATCCACTCTATGAGAGATAGATTCCCTTAGTTATATTCAAGTCTAACAAATGTTAAGATACTCTTAACTTTAGAAGTTGTTCCCCCCAATGCTACAGGACATGAGAAATATTAGACAAAAGGTTCAACAAAGGGCTATGTACATTGTAGAATATAATAAGCTACATAAAATGGCATGTAATAGCATGGATACTCTATATCAATTACTACCATTAGATGAATCAAAGTTTTCAAAGTGGATAGAAATCACAAACTTGAACAATTCTTTAAACTTTTTACATATTGGTGCAAATGATCAAGTTTATGCCAGGGTACGTGGAGTTGACATACCAATGCAATCTTATGCCTGCATCAACCCTAACTCCAACCCCAATGAAGTAGGAAGCAAAGTTGAATTAGAACTAGAGAAGGTACTTTCATGTGTTACAAGTGAAAACTTTAAGAAGATCAAAGACTCTATGCTTGACTCTATCAAGCAAGTTTGCTACAATCTTTCATCAGAAATTAGATTTAGATTCCCTCTAGAGGAACTGCTTGAAGCAATGTCAATTGTTTTTCCACAATATTGGTCTCCAAACTTTCTGACTAATTTTTGAAGAAGGATGACAACTTTGATTCAGCATTTTTGCAAACCTAAAATAATCATTGGAGTAACTATAAATGGAATTTTAGATGAATCTCAACAGAGAGATCAATCATTTTCTTTTGCAAATGTAATGAGGGAACAATATGATCTTATGGAGAACCCAAATGAAGAGGGAGGAATAACAAAGCTTTGAAAAAGCCTTGGTGAGAGAAATCAATTGAGAGAGTCAATACCAAAATATTTCAAGCTTAAATATTTATGTTTGACAATGATATTGGGTTCAATGGAGGATGAGAGAGTTTTCAATACTTCAGACTTCCTAAAGTCAAAGGTCATAAAAAAATTAGATAAAAATTTGGATAATTGTTTAAGGCTCTATAATTCTAGGTATGAGGTAGACTGTTTTGCTTATGACAGGACTCTCAACATTTGGAGAAACCAATGTCAAAGAAGGAGGATTGTCAACATTTCAAACCCAAGTGGTAGTGGCGGTGTTAGTGGTAGTGGCAACAGTTCATGTCCTGATACTGGAAGCAATGAAGATGATGTTAACTTTGGCATGCATACTGATGCTGAAAATGAATCTAAAAAAAAAAATGAACAACAAAATGTTATATGCAATAAATGGGAAAGATTATGATGATAGTGATGTTGAGTTGGTCTAGGCAGAGTGGCAACTATAGCAGCTTCTCAACTTCCAATTCTAACTTCTATGTGAGTCAAGTAGTAGGCTAGTAGCTTTGATCTAAGACTCTATCTACTAATTAATTATGTTTGTAGAAGTTAATTTATAGCCTTCATTCACTATCTTTTTATAGATAAATTTTTTTTTGAACATGTTGATGTTACAAACTTACATGTTGAGATGTTCCTTGAAACTAGTTATTACTTTTAGAGTCTACACATGCTAAGATTTTCATTGATTGTATTTTCTAGACATGTTGAGATTTTCATTTATTCTAGTTTTAATACAATAGTACATGTTAAATTTGATATTTTCATTCATTCTAGTTTTTAGACATTTTTACTTTTAGATTTTCATTGATTCTAGTTTTTTTAAGAAATTGTAACATAATGCATTTAACATAATAAGCTCTATTTTAAAAAAATTGTATTATAATTTATAATTATAAATTAGCTTGTAACATAATACATTTAACAATTAAAAATTATTATAAACCTTTGCAAATGACTCAATCTCAAATTGAAATGACCTTGAATTCCCATTTGCAGATACAAGGGAGCAACAATAATTGTAGGTCAGTTTGTAATTGTATATATAATCATATTATTACTACATAATATGTTATGTGTGTATAATCATATTGCCAATTGTAGAATTTTCTCAAGTAGGAGTAGGAAAAAAATTTCCATCTAATTTGTGTAGTAATAGTATGCCAATGCATGGCTGTCCAACTATCTTGATATGTTGGCTCTTGGTTCCTATAACAATTAACATTAAACAAAGTTGAAATTAAATCAAAAATTTGAAATTAAAGAGCAACAAGTAAAAAAATGATTATAGTATTATCACTTACTAAGTAGTTACTTCTTAGTGTTATCAGCTATGACTGCCACTGACAGTAACAATAATAGTTTGAGAAGATGACCCAACTCCAATGAAGTTCTTTAGGGTCCTCCATTCTACATCATTTGGAAGCTCCATTTCTTTGAGGTTATAGCTGAATATTTGTAACCTCATCAATAATGAATACTTTAGAAAGATAGTTTTACATGAAACAAGAAATTTATCTATAACTGCATTCATTGGTTATAGTGGTTTGATACAACTTGTAATTCCTTCTAGAGTGGTTTCCTCATGCAAGTTTCCTAAATTAGAATTCATGGTGTTCTGCATCTTTTTCATGTAATCTTCTTTTCCAATGAATCTGCCCTTTGAGTTAGCTGGATTTGGTAATCCAACATTTAGCAAGTCTAGTATGTTGTGATTCATCTTCATCAAGTCTTTGGAAGCAAATTTGAGAGCTTCGTCTATTTTGATTAATTGTTCACAATTGTGATAGACAACAAAGGACATTATAGAGGCATCCAAGTATTTGTTTATTCCATGGTTTGCCAAATCCTTGTCACTGGATCTTTGTACTTTACTCAAAATTTATTTAGCATGATTTTTTAAGGAATAGTTGAAGATTCCTCTTTTAGCCTAGACATCTTTTTTAACATTTTCAAAGGGAAGTCTGAGATTGCTATTTAAATCAAGTCATTCAAGTAAACTATCATTGTTCTTTAATATTTTGTCCCAATTTTCTTGTTTGATAAGTTTAACCATGTTTATTATAGTATCCTTCACATGATGGTCTTTGGAAGATGTCATTCTATTTTGTGCAATTACATTCTCCATCTTTTTCTTTATTTTAGACATCTATTTTTCACTCTTTTTCTATATTTCCTCTAGTTTCCCTTGCCAATTAGTTGCTCTCTTCCTCTCATCCTCCAATTTCTTCTTCAAATCTTGGATTATATTTGCAGTAGTTACCTCTTTTTTCTTCTCATCCTCGAGTTCCCTTTTCAAATCATGGATCGTCTTTGCAATGGACTCCTCTTTTTTCTTCATGTTGTCCAATTCCTTCTTCAAATCATGGAGTGTTTGAGTAGACTCCTCTTTCATCATGTTCTCCAATTCCTTCTTCAAATCTAGGATTTTCTTTGCAACTAACTCCACTTTTGAAAAATCCATTTAAAGACTGGTAACTTGTACATTGTTACAATTTATTACATTTTTTGGTGGATTATTATCTCTACCCAGGGGCATAACAACCATGAAGTTCACCATTTCATTGTTTGGATCATATGTTGGAAATATTCTGTTAGTAGATCCCTGACATACAACAATTGCATCATTTTTCAAAGTCTTCCTAATTTGTCTATTTCTTTCACTTGTTTATTCAAAATTTGATGCAAACTCATTCAAACTAAAATTTAGGTTTGCTGACACAATTGAGTGTTTGAAAGGTGAATTATTAGTTGTATTGTTGTATGCTCCTCCAACTCCAGTTAAACTTACTCCACCTACAATTGTATTTATAGGATTTCCATCATACTAAAGATGGCCCATTCCAAATCCTGGCATTTTAGGACTATTTTTAGGGTTTTGTATAGAAGCTACTAGTGCATACATTGGTGAAGTAACTACTGACATTTCTTGTGGTGTAATTGTCATAACTTTTTGCTTTTTTGCACAAGGTTCATCCATGCTAGTGCCAGTGGGATCAACTACAATTGGATTTGAAGATTTAACAAATAATGTGTTGGGATAACCTTCACAAGTAGAAGTATAATGTTTTTTGCCCTTTCTAGATGAATTATCTTCAATCTCATCTAAGATTCCAATGATTGATTTACTTCCTCTTTTTGGTGGGTTTGGTACTAGAATTAGATTCCAAATCCCTTCACCACTTACACCAATGGGCCGTATATCTACATAACCCATTTTTTTAATTATAGAACTACCCCTTTACCATACATTTGTTTAGTAGAATCACTCATTTGAAGGTTAACAATATACCTACCCCTGGTTGACCTAGAATCTTGAATACCTTGAATGTCATCATCAGAGTCAAGGTCCTTCTGTCTTTCAATATCACTGTCATTGTAACTACCAAAATCATATAGTATAGTTGGATGTTGTTTATTCCAATAATAATTGAAAAGTCCATCCTCCTCAATTTCATCAAAACCTGTTGATGTCCTTGGTTCACCCAAATTTTGCCTCATTGTCCAAAAATAAGTCATTTTGGTTTGACACCACAATTCAGTTGCACATGCCTCTTTAATTTCTTTTGGTATAGACCTCTTAGAAGGTTGAGATGCTTTCTTGTAGATATTTAAGTATGTCATAGGCTCTAATTTGTGTGACTCTAATATGTGTAATGTCATAATTTGGGATGATAATTCTTGCATTGAAATATTATTCTCTCTTGCATGTTTCTCCATCTCTTTCTTAACCTTATCCCATTAATCCTTGTTTATCAACTTTTCTATCAATGGCATCTCCTAATGTTGATATTTTCTTACAGAGTTTCCATTGACATTAAATCTTGTTTTTATTATGTTTAGTAGATCATAATTCTAGTGACTAACAAAATCAAAGCCAAAAAAAGTTACCAATTCATTTGCCACTTTGAAATCCTTTCTCTCAAATGTGAGGACTCCAATTGCAAAAGGCAAGGAAGAAAATATTATTTTCTTTTGTTGTCCAGTAAAAAGTTTATCTGCACTCTCCATCTGCCATACATATTTCAGTGCAAAAACCCTTTCTATAATATGCATTGGAAGTTTGCAGGGTTCAACTCTTGAACCATAAAACTTTAAGATAGTGTATTCTTCCATGAAGAACCAATCAACCAATTGAATCTAACTTCCTAGTTGAATGTAATCTTTACAAGATACAGGTAATCTAGGCATCATAGTGCTTGTGATTTTTTAGTAAATAGGTGCCAATAAGAAGTCCACAAAATTGTTGTAGTTTTTATCATTAGCAGTCATCCTCATCTTATGTGTCCACTCCTATATTGGACTTGGAGTCTCTGATTTCTTATGGGTTTTCTCATCAAACTTATAGACCTCAATATCAAGCTTGTTGTTCTCTTTCTCAAATATTGGGTGATCCTTTGCTAAAAGAAGGTAGCACAAGTAACTTGTGAACCTAAATATTTTTGTCTTGCCTATAGTTGTACTTTGTTTAATCATTAGTAATTATTGTTGCATAGATTCAACAATGTGCTAAACAAAATTATATCTTACATATACCTTCTCAACTGAGTAACCTCGACAATGGATATTATAAATAATTTGAAGAACATTGGCCCCCACTTCCTTCTTTCTGTCCAATCCTAGACAAAATGATAACAAAGAAATAGTATTCTAAATCTATGGCACAAAAATATCATACTGATAAGGAGGCTTATGATCTATATCCAATGTAACACTAGTAGAGGACCCTGAGTTCTTAATATATGAATCTTGAAAAAATATTTCTAGTTTGTCATAATCATGTGCTAGTTTATCCAAGTTAATGCAATCATTAAAGCTTTTTGGTTTAAACCCTAGCCCTAGGTCTAATAGAGTGAAAAATTCACTCTCATTTATGGATAAAATTTCCTCTTGAGTCTTTTGGTTTACAATTTCCTTTCTATTTTCATCATAATTCTAAGCACATAGCATTACAATTTTAAGGCAAGGGAATAATTTAGATATAGTGAGGTTTGGTAATCTAGTAACCAAAGCAGCTAGTTTAATTGTGTGTGCATGAATATTGTTGTTATATTTGTGATAAATTCTCCCCTTTTATTGATCTTTCCACTTATTAAACAATGAATGTCTATTTTTCATGATTTCAAAACCTCCATGGATAATAGGATAAAAAATATCATGACATTCATCAGTGAAACCTGGGGTTTGTTTTGCCCATGTCTGCTACTGGTTATTACACAAAATTCTTCTCCAAGCCCTATTTTAAAAAATTGTAAGGTGTAAACCTAAGACAATTAAAATCAAGATTTCTATTACTGCAAATTGCAATGAAAAAAATTTAAAAAAATTTAAATACCCAAAATCAAAATTCGATAATTGGTGTTGTTCTCTGATACTCAAGTTTCACACTTTTAGAATTCAGTCTTTAGAACACAAAATGGAATTCTATCAGTCTTTGAAAAGTTGAAATTTGAAAACCCTATCATATTGGACTTTTGACTTGTAGAACTTTCAACTTCATACTCTAAAAACATAAAAGGTTAATAGTTAAAAGTTAAGATGAAAGTATTAAGTAATTAATGGTTTTAGGTACTTTACTAATAGTATGTACAATGTACATGTAAATGACATAAAGACTCAATAATGTAGTTATGTGCATAACTATAATAATAAAAAGTAAAAAGTTATTACATTAATATACATTTGAATTTTAAAATTTGTTCAATGTTCATTTAAATAAATTAATTAATAAAAATTGAACTTAATTATCAATCTAATTTTTGAGTAAATTTTGGGTCCACCATCGTTGTTGTCAAGAGTCATCTAGAATTGTGACACTTGTCAAGGACACGTGTCACAATTCTGGATGTTTCTTGACAACAGCAATGGCAGACCCAAAATTTACCTGAAATTCATCCCAGACCATTGCCATTGGCGTTGGCCTTCTACTTAACAATTGTGGCATCACCAAATCGGGATTATGTAATAATTTTTTAAAAGACTAAACATAATTATTAATAATATAAACCGAGTCCTGACACTTAATTGAGCTTTTCAATGACCAGACACATTTCACAATTCTGAATGAATCTAGGCATATGGAAAAATATTCTCCAAATCATCCCAAAATTCATCTCAGGCTTTCAATCTTTCTTTTAGTCAATGGTCAAAATTTTGGGTAGAATCTTCGAGTACACATGTCCTGATTTTAGGTTAATTTAATTATTTATATAAAATATTATATATATATATATATATATATATATATATATATATATATATATATATATATATATATATATATATATATATATATATATATATATATATATATATATATATATATAATTTATAATTATTATTATAATAGTTATAATATAATATAAATAAAGGATTTTCTTTTCTATCATAAACTTTTTATTATAAAGATGATATGAAAAATTCAATGAAGATATATTAAATTTTATAAAATAAAATTCGTGCAAGATATGAAACAAGTGCCACATAGTGGCTTAGTACTTGTCTTTAGTTTTTATATAAATCAAATTTAAATTTAATAAATTTATTATAATATTTAAAATATTTTAATTAATAAAAATGTAATATAATTATATTTTTAGTGATGTTAATTTTAATTTTAATTTTATTCATAAATATAATCATTGATATATATGTTCTATTACATAAATATCATATGGTTATAATTATATTATATTATATGTTCTATTATATAATAAATAATTATAATATAAAAATAAAAATATTTTTATAATAATAAATCTTAGATGATTATATAATATAAGTAATATTATATTATAATTTATATAAAAAAATAGATTATTAAAATATAAAATATAAACCAATGCACTTACATTAAAAAAATAAAATATTAACATTAATCAATCACATTGAAAATGAAATATTTAGCTCTTATACTGGCCAATATATGAGTTAAATGAAATCTATCAAATCCAACCAATATAAGAGCTAAATGAATTCATCCAATCATAACTTAGAAAATATTTTATAAAAAATTTTAAATTAAAATTTTTGCATCTATGTATGTAATATATTAGTTTGATAAAAGAAATTACAATGATTTATTCTTACTCGTAAAAATATGAAACAAATTTAATCACTAGTTAAAATCTAAAATCCAAAATGTATCACAATAGTACTTAGCCCTAAGCCTACTGGCAAGTTCTAATAATATATTATAATGACAATAATTTAATTCAAATAAAATAATTAAAATTTAAGAATATAATTACAAATGCTATATTTGTATTCATATTTATTATTTAGTTTCAAAATTAAAATGTAATATAGTTTAATTATCTATAAATTATTAACATATATTGATAATTGTGATAATAATTTATAAATATAATTATTAATAATATTAATCGAGTCCAGACACTTAATTGAGCTTTGCAATTATTGGACATGTGTCACAATTTCAGATCAATCTAGGGCCTTTGATCTTTCTTGTAGTCAATGATCAGGATTTTGGATAGAATCTTTAAGTACACATGTTCCAATTTTAAGTAGAAATAGAATTTAACTTCAATCATTTAAAATTTGGCCCAAAATAGAGTTGCAGTCATTGAAAAGAATTTAAATAGCATATTAATTAATATAGAAAAAAATATTGAAATAAATATTGTTAAAGAAATTGTTATTAATTATTATTATTATTATTATTATTATGTGTTTAAGTTTACCATGTCAAAATCATGATTAATTGAATTATTTATTTATATATAATGTAATTTATAATAATTATTATAATAGTTATGATATAATATAAATAAAAGATTTTCTTTTCTATCATAAATTTTTTATTGTAAAGATGATATGAAAAATTCAATGAAGATATATTGAATCTTATAAAATAAATTGGTGTAAGATATGAAATAATAATGACAATAGTTTAATGTAAATAAAATAATTAAAATTTAAAAATATAATTACAAATGCTATATTTTTATTTTTATTTATTATTTAGTTTCAAAATTAAAATGTAATATAGTTTAATTATCTATAAATTATTAACATATATTGAAAATTGTGATAATTGTTTATAAACAATTCTTCATCATTTAAAATATTTCATAATGAAAAAAAGTTAGGTGACAAGATAGGTATGAAATAAAAAAATTGATGCATAAATTATCAAAATTGTATTTAACTTTGTTAAGGTTATATTCTTTAGTTTTCCTTGCAATCCGCTCTTATCGCTCTATTTGTTTTAACCAATCAGATTAAAGAAAAATAGTTTTAGAAATTACAAAACTTTTAATTGGATTATTTTCAAATGAATAATTTTTTACTATAAATCGTCAATCAAATATACTATATGAAACCATAAAGGGATTATTGAAACCCTTTTTTTTGTTTCTGAGTTCTAACTTTATAACTATTAATAGTTAATTATTTTAAACAAAGTCACATACTAACATTTCAACAGTGCATTGAGAATTGAGATGCCAAAAACAAAGTCGTAGACTAATAGGAAGTTGGAACAATGATTTGAGAAGCCAAAAATTATTGGTTTCATTGATAATATTTTAGAATGTACAAAGCATAGATATTCAAAATAGCTGATTAAATTAGCCTAGTTTTACTATTTTGTAATTTGCATTCAAAGGCAAGCCCCAATCTAAATAAAAATAGATATCTTAAAACCATTTTTTTGCCCTAGGGCAACATTGCAATAGTTAAGGAAACAAGATTCACGAATTAGGGAATTAGGGAATAGGGAACTAGGGAATAGGGAGGCTAGAAGCATCAGTGGGCTAAGGGGTTGAGTGCTTGAAGCCTTCAATCAGAAAGGTCTTCAAGTCCCTCTGTGAGGAATCTGTTGGAGAAAAATGATGTCGCTAAACTCGTCCAACCATGTGAAGTCGATCTCATTATGTTGTCCAACAACAACCACTTCTATAGAAAATCTCTTCCAAGCCACGCCCACTTCCGATAGTGAGTCAATTGCCATTCGTTCATGTCGAGCAAGAAAGGATGCTTCTATATAATGCACCCTATGCCTTACTCCTAGCACTTGTTTTCTACATTTGCAAAAGGGATACCAATACCCAGCCCTAGTACCTACTTAACCAATACAAGAATTTTGACATCATCTTCTAAAAATGTTTCCTTAAAAACATTAAGCAAAAGCATAAAAATGTCTATTTGACTGCCTCCAAGGTCAAGAAGAGATGCGATGAAGTGGGGGGTAATGTCCATGGACATACGGTACCTTTTATCATTTCTTAAGAATTCATGGCTAAGGACCATAAATATAGCATGGTAGATAAAAGGACTTTGGGCATCTGACTTGCAAACCATGGCAAGGACATCGTCAAGAATCCTACCCAAAAAGGGTTTTGTAGAGCCATTATAGTGCATTTTAATCGAATTGGTGTATCCATGACTAAGATACAAGAAACTCTGCAAAGCAAATTCAAATTAAAGAATTTGAGAAATGATAATGGAAAAGGAATTGGAGAGGCTATTTAATGTTAGTTGCATTAAATTCTTTGGCGTTTAAAATCTTTCATATCTTATTTTTTCGTATTCCTATTAATTTTCAAGTGTGTGAAATGCCAAAATGTACTGGCATTAATGTCGGACAGTCAAAAGTGTCTGACATTGAGTAAATTTCAATCAAAGGTTACTATGCAAAACTTTTCATGTGTCTCCATTCTAGAAAAGTTCATGCAACTCTAGGTATTTTCAAATGAGTGGCCCCAAAATGCATCTTTTTTCATTGATCTCTAATTAATCAACGATCAATAAAACTATTTTATTTACTATTAACAATATGAAAGTGATCGTAGCTAACTTGGTAATCATGACACTAACGTAATGACATTATAACATTATTAATAATAGACCTAAAATAGTACACAAGTTGAAACTTGAAGGGACTACTCAGTAGTCAGTACAGTCACTAGCCAATACATGTGCAAATTTGCTTTCAGATTAAACAACTTTTTAGTTTACCACTAAAATATTAGCCAAGACTATTATTATTCATTTTCCTAGAAAACAAGTAATTCACCTCTAACATTAATAATTCATTTTTGCCAAGGAAAAAATAGCCATTATTTATTTATATGTCAACACGAAAAAACATTAATTCACCACATTTAAAATGATTTTTGCTAAGGCAAGAAAAAAATTTCCAACATATAATATTTTATTTCCTTATATGGAACAAAAAAATTTCCCTTGACATTAAAATTTTCGTTCCCACAAAATGTTGGATTCACCAGCATTTTAGGCATTTTTTTCAGGAGGGGTTTCTTAAAGTTATCACTAAACCAAATACCAAGAGTCCTCAATGCCTCATCTCATCACAAATACTCCCCGATAGGGGAAGCATCATCATTCAGTCTAGTCTAACAATAGTACTTTGTACCACTTGACTAATCTATTGACTGCATCATCTACTTAGAAGTAAGAAGGGGCATAACCCCAAGCATACCTCTAAAGTACTCAAATGTATCTTTAAGAAAAGGCTTCATAAAGATATCTACAATCTAATCTTTAGTACTCACATACTCTAATCTAATCTATTTTCCTATACTTTCTATCTCATCACATGATACTTAATAGATATATGCTTAGTCTTAGAATGCAATACAAGATTCTTAAACATACTAATTGTACTTATGTTATCATAGTAAATGATAAAAGATTCTATGAACTTAATTCTGATATCCTTCAACATTTTCTTCATCCACATAACTTGATTATAGTTTTTTTTACTGCAATATACTCTACCTCATATGTACTCTATGAAATACAATCTTGCTTCTTACTTAGCTAAGAAACCAATCTTCCTCCAAGAAAAAATGCTCCACTACGAGTGTTCTTTCTTTCATCTATAATTCCTTCCCAATCCACATCGGTATATGCACATAGAGTGAAGTCACTTGATCTATCATACCAAATTCCATAGTCAGATGTTCCTTTCAAATATCTAAATATCTTCTTTACTACTACAAAATGATACTCCTTAGGATCAGCTTGAAATCTAGCTACAATCCCAATTGCATCTTCTATATCTGATCTTGTGTGAGTTTGATACTATAAACCTCCAATCATGGATCTATATTTCTTTTTCTCTACTATAGATATCTCATCTTTGTTGGATAACTTGTGACTAGTTATTATAGGTGTACCAAAATTTTTACAACTTTTTAATTCAAAACCTTTCAACTAGTGTTTCAAGTACTTAGCTTGTGAAATGAAAATATCATCATTGTTCTACACAATCAGCAATCCTAGAAAAAACATTGTTTCTCCTATCATACTCCTTCCAAACTCATTCTTCATTTCTTTGACAAACTTATCAATTACTTCATCATTACCTCCAAATATGATGTCATCAATAAACATTACAATTATCAAAAAAACATTCTTAATTTCCTTCAAATACAAGTTACTATCTATCGTACCTTTAGCAAATCCAAGCTATGCAAAATGGTTGTCCAACCTTGCATACCAAGTTCTATATTCTTGCTTCAAGCCATATAGAGATTTATTTAGTCTACATACAATGTCTTTGTCTTCTATCAGAGGAAAACCTTCAAGTTTCTCAATAAATACCGCTTCTTCAAGTTCTCCATTCAAGAAGTCTAATTTAGCATTCATCTTATAAACCTTGAACTTCTTATTTACTACATAGGCCAAGAACATTTTTATTGCTTCCATTCTAGCTACAAGTGCATATGTTTCCTCATAGCCTATGCCTTCTTACTATGAATATCCTTTGCATACAAGTTTGGCCTTATTTATCACAACTTCTCTTTGCTCATTCATCTTGTTTTTGAATACCCATTTGGTTCCTATCACATTCTTATCTTTAGGTCTAGGAACAAACTCTCACGTTTCATTCTTCACAATCTAATCTAATTCTTCCTTCATTACTTGAAACCAATGATTATATTTACATGTTCTATATGTGCTCTTAGGTTCAACTTGAGAAATCAAACATATCTCTTCATTGACCATGTTTATTGTCATTGCACCTTTGTCTTTGCTTCTAATTATCTACTCTAAAGTTTGATTCTTTGTTAGATTCAATTTAGAAGTAGGAGTTGACATCTCAACTCTTAACTCATATCTATGTTCAAATCTCTACTCTCCTGTTTTCTCAACACTTAGCACATCACTATATAGGTCATTGTTAGTTTCAAAGAAAATTTATTCATTTTGTCTAACATTTTTTCTAACAATTCTAGAATTATCTCTTCCTCATCTAAATTATAATCTACCATCTTTTCCTTATTTCTAAACTTTTCATCAATCCTCACATTTTCACATTCAACTATTGTCTTAGTTCTATATTTAAAACATTGGTATGCCTTTCTTTTCAATGAATAGCCAAGACACATACCTTCATCACTTCTTGGATCAAACTTATGAATTTCATCATCTCTCTTAATGTAACATTTTCTCCTACATATTCTAAAATATTTAACTGATGGTGAATGACCAAACCATAGTTCATAAGGTGTCTTGCTCATACCTTTTGTGATATGTACTCTATTCAGAGTGTATATTGTTGTATTGACTACTTCTCTCCAAATGTCTTAGAAATGTCATTCTCAAACATCACTCTTGCTACCTTTTCTATTGATTTATTTCTTCTTACAAAAATTCCATTCTTCTTAGGTGTTCTAGGTGAGGATAGTTGTCTTTTTATTCCATTCTCTTCACAAAATATGTTAAACTCTCTAGAGGTGAACTCTCCTCCTCTATTTGATCTCAAACACTTTTTCTTAACACCAAATTCATTCTCAACTCTATTCTTAAATATCTTAAACTTCTCAAAAGCTTTATATTTCTATTTAAGAAATTCTAACAACATCATTCTAGTGAAATCATCAACAAAAATTATAAAGTGCCTTTCACCATAGAATCCTCTTGTTCTTGAAGGACCATTCAAATATGAGTAAACAATATCCATCTTTTCTATGGTACTCAACTTCTTCCTTTCTTCTATTTAGCCAAAATACATTCTTTGCAAACAACATTAGTAGGCTTAGTTATCTTAGGCAAGTCTATGACTGCAAATATGCTACTAACTTTCACAATTTTATCAAAGTTTATGTGAAATAATCTTCTATGACACGACCAATTGTTGTCCACTTTAGCTACCAAACATATCATTTCAATAGGATTCAACTGAAATACATTACCTATGGATCTTATTCTTGTTCCAATCAGCTTTCCATGTCCATCTTTGATAATGTAGGTCTTCTCAATGAATTACAACTGATAACCCTTATCTACCAACTATCCAACACTCAGGAAATTATGTTTAAATCCACCAAAAAAATAAACATCATCAATGTTATTTTTACCATCAAGAGTAATGGATCCAATTCCTATTATATGAAAGGTTTCATTGTTACCAACTATAACAATACCTCCATCATGATTCCTAAACTTAAAAAATTTATTCATATCACCAATCATGTGATGTGAGCATCCACTATCAACTATCCAATCATATTTTTTTTCAACTTGGGAAACTAGAGCTCTTTCTTCTATAATTTTTCTATCAATATCATCTTCCTTGATAGCCAAAAATCCCTATTCATCATCACTTTCACTTTGACCTCTCTCATCAGATTCTTCATCTTCATTTGCATACAAACAATTTCTAACTTCTATAGGCTTTAACTTCCCCTTATACTTTTTCTCTCTTTTAGGACATTTAGGTGCATAATAATAAAAAATATCACAAGTCCAACGTTTAAATATTTTATTACCATATTTTTCTCTTCTCACAAGAAGGGCTATACCTTCCTCAATCTTCTTGTCTTCATCACATCTTCTACTACCAGCAAAATCTCCACATGTACTTACAGTCCTTGTCAAATTAGGTCAAATATTCAAGGCACTAAAAGCTATTCCCACTCTTGCTAGATCTCCAGATTGTTTCAAATATACTTTTGTAGCTTCTAATCTTCCAAGAAATGTTTCATTGGTGAAATCCTTAGTGCAAGGTATCAATAGTTGAATCATCTAAGCTACTTTCTTGAATGGTGGTGTCAAAATTTTCAACATCTTCTGCCTCATATTCTTCCTTGGTTCCATCATGAGACCAAATTCCTACAACAATTTCTGACATTCTACCAATATAGCTTCTTATATATTCATCTTCCATCATCTTAGCATCTTGAAATGCACATATCCAATTCTGTAATTTAATTCTCTTTGTGTGTGTATCACCTTTAAATTTTTATTCTAATGCTTTCCAAATTTCATTAGATATTTGAAGTGACTTTACCTAACTATATTCATTCTCTATAAGAGCTAGTAGTAGTGCTTCTCTCACTCTCCTATTACACATGAATAGATCTCTCTATGCTTTATTCCATTCTTCAAGTTTTTCTTCTTTCACAATCATTTTCTCACCTTTTTCAGGATCCAATAACCTGGACCCATGCACAACAGATAAGTATTAATCTTCTCCTTCCAACTACATTAGTTGGACTCATAACATCTAGGACTATCCTTTCTAAAAATATTTTCCATCAATATCCCAAAGTTGTTAAGCTTATCTTTTAAGGACGTAATGCTCTGATGCCAATTGTTAGAATATATAGTCTACCAATATAACTAAGAGGGCAGGTGAATCTGTTATCTAGCTAATATCAAAAATATCAACCTTATTAAAATGTAATCATATAATAAATATAATCAAAAACCATAAAATGATACTTTTGCACAATAACACCAGATATTTTAACTAGGGAAACTATTGATCAAAGGGAAAATCTCACTAGGGATGGTACCCACAAGATGATGTACTAATACAAATATTACTTTTTAGAGGATGGACCCTACTAGGAGTCTATGAATACATTCAATACATATGAGTCCATGGTAGGAAACTTTGAATCCCTATTAGGAGTTGTGGAAGACAGCTGGACCCATTTCCCAAACAACTTCAAGGATAAGACTAATGAACCCACTATTCAAACTATCTCTATATTATTCCTTAAAGAATAATAGAAATAAAATTTACTTCCTTCCTCTTCCTCTATCGTGTCAATTGAACTTCTCCTTTTGATCTTGGAACCAAATCACAAAACTTACATCCAATAATCCCTTGGATCGCTTACTCACATTCCTCAAACACTCTACTCCTTTTTGCACTTTTTACTTTATACAATAATAGATGCTTTAAAAACAAGGAAAAAATATTTCCTTTATACAATATATTTAAAATAATTCCTTGAGTCATCCTTGAGGTATTCCCAATTAATTATAATAAGATTATTAATTAATTACAATTGCAATAACATTGTTAGTTCACATTCTATACAAAACTTCACATGTGTGATACTAGAGCTTGCACACTTGTTGATGTCACCAATAGAGTGTCTTCTATTACTACCTAACTGCACATCTTAGATGTAGGAAAACAAATAACCATTGTGAACTGCTTTCCTAAAGGTTAGTCCCTGATTTGCTCTCTATAAATTAGGTACAACTTCCATACATCTTCAACTTAAACTTTGTGCACTGAACCACATCATTAGGACAATATGTTGAACATGTCCATGACTACACATCACTAGAAAATCAAACCATTATCGATATGACTAAGATCTTTGTTTGATACTCAACTAGTCTTTACAAAAACCATACTATGTTGATATCAATGACAAACCGAGTCATGAATGCAACATTTCAATACTTTGCAATTCATAGGATACTCCCCCAAAGTATTATCATCAACATTCATGCTAACAAAATGTACAGGTGTTGAGTGCCAATCCCCCACATGGGAACCAAGAGAGTCAATAGGACTCAATAAGTATTAAATATGTTCATGAAAATACATTACATAATGTAAATCCTTTAATTGAGGATGATTTGAGGAAGCTACAACAAGACTCTGTCAATGCAGCAATTCTATATAGTAATCCAATATTGGTGAGAGTGGATGATATTCAAAAGGCAAAAGTTACATCTGCAGGGGGGGAGTAACAAGTTATACTAGGTGTTCCCCCACCAACTACAAAGGTAAAGGAAAAGAAATAACATGATCTACATACAAATCAAATGTAAATATTGAATAGGAAGATGTTACAACAAAGACACAATCTACAATGCCAATAATTATCATTCAAATGAAGGAAGCAAAAGCACAACCTATAGGTATATTAGTGCCAAGCCTAGTGAGTTCAAGTTTACTAGCCATTGTTATTCTTGACAAGGATGGAATAGAAGAGAACAAGGGTAAGGAAGAAATTCCTTTACCTATTCCACCATCACAGGGTGAAGTTTAGAAAGAAGAAGAAAAAATTGAAGAGCAAAAGTTGACTACTAAACTAAAAGAGAAAATTACCATATAGACACTAGTAACTTAACCTATATCTACAACTCCTCTCAATAGTCACACTCTTCATAGGTTGAGTACATGTGACTCACGATTAAAAATATCAAGGTCGAGTACCAGCACACCCAAGAGTGTTGAAGCTACATCATTTAGGGATGTAAGCTTAGATGAGGTGATTGAGCTACCAAATTTTGATTTGAGCACAATCATAATGGAAGAAATGAGCATTCTTCAAGATGCTCTACAAAGGAAGAAGAGTCAAGAAAACTAAAGGAGGGAGCATAAGAAAAAGAAAGTCTTGCATGAAATTAAAGATATATGCATTTATGCTTTCAGCCTCCTAGAAGTGAATGAAGATAATCCTATTATAGAGAAACTTGTCAATATAGTTAACAAGATAAAGGATGAAGACCTAGAATCTAATGTCAAATTATTATAATGGTCTCAAAAAATAATTCACACCAAAGTTCTGGAAAAGATATCTAGTTCCATTGCACTTAGACAAGGTTATCTAGCAACCAAGATTGAAAATGTCAAGAAGGTGTTGGAGAACATTTTCTCTCTATAAACTAAGAAATGAAATGTTGATTATTCACTAAGGAAAATCAACAACCTATTGACCAGCTACAAGGAGATTTGCAATTTACAGGTAACACACTGAGACTATCTCCTGGTAATAGTTAGATGCATTTTTAGACACTACTGACGACTCAAAGTAGGCTTGTCGAGCTGCAAGAAAAACATCCCAATATCATATCTACTTTGATCAGTATCTAGTCCATGTTGACACCTCACATGGAAGTGTTATACAAGGAACTAGCATGTGCAAAAACATTGATGAAGAAAGATTATCATCTGTCCACTTATGAAGGCTTATTTGACCTAGCTTCTAAGCTTCAAATATAGATTCATTCATTAGATGTAGCATGTGATAACTAGGATGCATCATTAAAGATTATAATGTAGCTACCATCCATTCTTGGACAAACTTTTGGAAATAATAATGGGAAAGTAAACTGGGGGGGGGGGGGGGGGAGGGGGGTAAATTAGTACTTCAAAACTTTAATCATAATACATTCACCACACATCCATCTCAAAAATTAGCATGTAAACTGAAATATCTAACTGCACATGTTCATTCATAACATGAAACAACTAATACATAACAAGATAAATTTGTTACCTAGTAACCCTCCAATGAGAAGCTAAAACTAGGGTCTGGCTGACACCCACAAATCTTCACTATTGTAGTTATAGGGTTTAGCCAATTAAGGTTACAAGAAGTTTGATCAATTAAGGTTACAAGAAGTTTGACCATAAACTATGATCTATCCTATGAAAGGTCTACCTTGTTAAAGGCTTACAAATATTGTTAGGTCTTACCCTGTTAAAGGATTTAATATACCTTGCTAAAAGTGTGCCTTGTTAGAGTACTTAAACTTGAAATAAAACAAGCACTTGGTAAGAGATTTACGCAAGCCTATTAAGACTACTTTGTTAGGATATTTTTTTTGCATCACTTGTTAGAATGATTCAGCACCATGATCTTTTGGTTAGTGCCTTACTACTAGATGTCAAATCTTCTCTTTCCTAATCTGTATTTAATCCTTCTAATCAAATATGTCTCCTCTGTCCTCTCTCTACTTTCCTGTGTTCCCTCTAACGGATTCTATAACTCATGATATTATCACAACCTCCATAGACACAATGAATGCTCTCTTTGCACTTAGCATTCATCCCTCTTGTGTTTCCTTCTCTTCCTTCATGCATACAAATTGTTTAGGGTTTGTATCCTTAAGTAAACACAAGTGGGCAAGGGTTAGGTAGGAATCAACAACTGAGGTTGATCCATTTTTCTGCTTAGAACATCCCTCAATTTGATTGGTTGCATGTAATGCACAGGGATTCATCATATACATCTATATACATCTTCTAGAATCATAAAATAGTTTTTAAGTCAGCCCAAAATGGGTTTACATAGAATTTTGTGCCATTACAATCAACTATGTGCAAAACTGTTCACTCAACACTTGAAGTCTCTAGTGCTTGACAGTCACTATATCTTTATTTTTGTAACTCAGTTCCTAAATGACTTGACATAATCTTTTTACTCAGTTCATGAGTGACTCTGTAGTGCCTCTCTTGGTTGCAGACTTTACCTTGTTTTATTTTGATCAGAGAGATACTTGTTACTCGTGTTATTTTACATTTGAGATGACCTGATGGTCACATGTTATACTTTTATTTCTAGTATCATAGATGTTATATTACTATGTTGTTCAGTTGATCATATATGCATAATGATGCCTTTTTGAGATGACAATATGATGATATTTGGTTATCTAGTATTTGGACATATCCTCTAATTACATTTATATGTTGGATTTAATGCTATGGTTATTTACTTCATTCTTTCTTTGTGATGCTTTATGCAGATGTGAGTTGTGTAAATGGATTATTTTAGTATAATTAAATAAATGGTTAAATTAAGTTATTTAATGCATTTATTGCTTTGGCTATGTTATTATATGCAATTGCACTTGATCATGTGTTTAGTGTGCAGGATTTCTACCCCTGGTAGTGGCACATGGAGTTAGTGATTTAGTTGTTCATATCCAGCCAATGTCATCCATGTATGGTTGATGTATCTTATTTAATTATTTAAAATAAACTTTTTGGTGATTTAATAAATCCAAACTCATTTGCATTATGTGATTAGACCTATGAGCATGTCTGTGCATTTAGAGGTTCATATTTGTCACAAAAGTTATTAAGAAATTATGTAATTTTGGTTTAAGTGAATTTTGGGCTTTACTTTGTTTAATTTAATTCCCAGTGGTTTTTTTTGTAGATGAATTCCAATTACTTGAAATAGCATGTTTTCATTTGGGTTGATTGAGACCTTTTACCCAAATCCTCTTCTGTATGATTGTGTTGATGTTTATTGTAGGAGCTACGGGTGTGAGATCTTCATGAGATTGGTCTCGTTGGATCTATCTCAAGGAGACCTTGGATTGTCGTGACTTTTGGTAGCTTTAACGAAATATTTATTTTATTCTACTGATTTCTATTTTTTCCCTTTTGCTTGTCAAATAGGGCTCTCCCATTTTTATGTTTCAGCTATGTTTCTACTTCTATTTCTGGTAGTTTTATGTTAGGATATTAAGAACTAGTATTCCCCTCTGTTTATGATTTCTAGTTTTTCCCAGTTGATCAAGTATAAATGTTTCCCTGAATTTTGGGATGAGGTGTGATATCCCCATTTTGACATATATAATTTAATAATAAATAAGTATAAAGTTTATAATATTAATAATGTATATAAATATAAATCGTATATAGTATCATATGACTATACATGTGTGTGTGTCTATATATATATATATATATATATATATATATATATATATATATATATATATATATATATATATATATATATATATATATATATATATATATATATATATATATATATATATATATATATATATATATATATATATATATATATATATATATATATATATATATATATATATATATATATATATATATATATAAAAGATATTTTAAATAATATACTATTGTATATAAATATATATATCAATACTATGATATATGATTAATAAAATCAATAAATAATATTTATAACACTAATACTATTAATAACGATATCATTATAGATATAATATATATGTTATTAAACTTATATAATAATATATATTTGTATTAATATAATTAATATAATATAAATATTGTGAGAAGATGTCACTCTTACAATATATATATATATATATATATATTGTGAATAAAACTTTGGTAAGGGATCATCAAGTAGAAATATTATAAAACTCATACAAATAAAAGGAAAATAATAAATGTTCCAAAACAGGACATTACAAGTGGTATTAGAGCCTTTGATCCTGTCATCCTGTTAATAATCATGAATAAATGAATCACCTGAACATGAACTATTTAGGAACCATGTACTTGGATTTAGATATCATAGCACTTCCAAGACAGTATCTCAAAGATTGGGAATCTTACATGTTAACTTAGATGCCAAGAAATCTATGAAACTTTAGGCCATTGCATCAAGAGATTGAAAGTAAGCCTTAGAAATGTGATTTCATTGTATGAAATTATTATGATTCGTGCAAGTAATAAAAAAATCTCACACAACACAATTTCAAGCTTTCCACCTTCTTACATAGCCTGGTGTACCTCTAAATGCGTAACTTTGTGTGGACCTATCTTGTCTTTGAATAGTTAAAGACATTTTAGTAGGTTTGATAGGAGTAAGCCTAATATAGAAGAAGAATACCGAGCCTAAATTTCAAAGATGAAAGATATGGATCTTGCGATCAGACTCACCATTCAAATCATTGTAATTTCTATGTTATGAACAAAAGGAAAAACAAGAATATTGAGTACTTGTATATATTCATTCTATCAACCTCGATAGAATTTGTTACGAAAGTAGTTTGGCATGATAATAAATATCTTAGAAGAGATAACAATAATACTAGTCGGGATTGAGAAATTCAGCAATAATACACAAAGGGAAAAAGGTAAAATTGGATGTATTAATTATCAAATTCATAATTTCCATAGAAGGGTATCGAAAGTATAATAATGCACATAGAAATGGTCAACTCCAACTCTAACATGACCATTCATGTTCCTATGTGGACACTAAAATAATAGTAGAGCAGGCGTCCAAAATACAGATCGTCATCTAATCTAAATCATTGAAAAGCATTTGGAAGGGAAAATACAGATATACAAAATACAAATAAGAGACTAGATCAGGAAAGTTTACTTAACTTTCAATTGCGATCCACTCATGTGATATAGGAAAAATATAAATGAGACCAACCATCCAAGTCAAGGAAGTAAAATTGTTGATGTCAACATATGAATAATATATAGAGTGATGCCACTTCATAATGGACCAACTCCATACACTGGTAGGGAATAAAGAGTTAAAACATGACTATGGGCATCAAGCATACAAAATGTGGAAATACTGGAACAAAATGAAACATAATGAGAAGTATGGTCTAACTACCCCACTTGACATGAGCATTTGCATGATTGATACAATGGTAATTGAGGTATGTCTCATATAATAATTTTTATGCAATTTACTATATGTGGATATAGTTATGCTTTAAATAACATTTGAAATAGATAAGGGAGTAAAGAGTGAGTTAGTAGAATAGGTTCCCTTTCTATAATATGTAAAATAGTTTCCCACAATCAAAATGTCTATTAAACATAAAATATGGAATATATGTATTCGAATATAGTAGGAATGATTTATATTGATTTTGATTATTATTTTGGAATAATTTACATTTAATTTGACTTTAACCATTGAATATATTATATGGTATGGGAATAATCTATATTTAACCAATTTCTTCCTATGATTATTGAATATAATCTATGTAGAACATATGGGAATGAATTACATTCATTTATTAATTAGGAAAGGGAATGTCTTAAAATGACAATTTATTGAATCCTAAAATATTAAATAAATAAGATCATAATCTTCCAAAATAGGATAAGGTTGGCGGTGGAATGGGTTGGGTGATACCACTCAGAGGTACTAGATAAGGCCTGCAGAGAGATGGGTATTGGGTTGCATCATCTAAGGGTACTAGGTAAGGCATGTGGTGGAGCAAATACCACAGGGTACATCATATAAAGGCACTATCTTGGAGATGATGATCGAAGAGAGATAACAATAATGAGGGAGAACAGCGAGGCCCATGATACCCTATTATAGTTTATCCTCCTATACCTAAGAAAGGATAAATTAATTGGCAATATATTATTATTTTGATTGACAAATCATTGTAACATCAAATTTTGATGTATTCTCTAAATAGAGACTATAAATACCTTGTCAGGGGATTAATATAATGAAATTGTAAAAAGGAAAATTTATATATAAATGTGTACTAATGATTTTTTGTGGTTACAGGTTCACAATCAAGGAATTGCATAATGTATGTATTGTGTGTCTGCATCACATATGCTTCATGCTTTCATGCATTCATGTGCCTACTTTGTGTCTGCTTCACATTTTCATTTATTAAAGATGTATATCTCATAAATCTTTTAAGCCTTTTTGTATGCAGATGTGTTTTGTATCTATGAAGGAGCTAGTGTATGAATGATTTTTCTTGAGGACAAGAAAATTTAAGAGGGGAGGATTGTGATATCCCCATTTTGACATATATAATTTAATAATAAATAAGTATAAATTTTATAATATTAATAATGTATATAAATATAAATCGACAGATATTATCATATGACTATACATATATATAATATATATACATATACATATACATACATACATACATGTGTGTGTGTGTGTGTGTGTGTGTGTGTGTGTGTGTGTGTGTGTATTAGATATTTGAAATAATATACTATTGTGTGTGTGTGTGTGTGTGTGTGTGTGTGTGTGTGTAAGATCAATAAAATGAATAAATAATATTTATAACACTAATACTATTAATAACGATATCACTATAGATATAATATATATGTTATTAAACTTATATAAATATTATATGTGTATTAATATAATTAATATAATTATTATATTGTGAGAAGATGTGACTCTTACAATATATATATACATATATATATATACATATATATATATATACATATATATATATATACATATATATATATATACATATATATATATATATATTGGTAAGGGATCACCAAATAGAAATATTACAAAACTCATACAAATAAAAGGAAAATAAATAAATGTTCCAAAATGGGACATTACATGAGGGTTTGGGGTTTTGCACCGATATGCTTGTCATTTTTGTATACGGTGTGCAAACCCAATTTTTATTGGATTTTTTTGGCTTATTCATCCTTGAGGTGAATGAGTTTTATTTTTGTTGATTTTCATCAACGATAGTTTTTGAGGTTTTCACCTCGATTTGTCTGTTGCCTAGTTTTCTCAAGTTTTTTTGGCATGATGTTGGTCACGGACCTAGATTAACCATAGGATGTATGTCCAATCACTGTTGCACTTTTATGTTGCATTGGGATGCATGTCGCATATGTACTCTTGAGCTTGTATTCGACTGAGTTTTATACTTTGTTTGTGTTCTCATCCAGCCCTTGTTTTATGAACTTCATGTTATTGGTACACCATACACTAGCATGTGCATATGCATGTTTTAGGTGCTTGCAAGGCCTAAAATCCGGATTGCATTTTAGTGGAGTTATGTTTATTAGGGTTAGGTATGGAATATGCATGCCTATGGGCACTCATCTTTTGATTAGTATGGGTATGTAGAGTAGCATGAAGGGGATTCTCTCACAACCTTGGTTACTATTTCCTAGAGAGTTGGCATGAAGAAGTTCAAGATAAGTGACAACTAAATAAATTACCAGGTAATAAATATAAGATAATAAAAATATGAGCACCTGAAGTTCTCTGAGGACACTTAACTGTAACCACCCAGATCTGACACAAGGACACAGAATGTGCACCTCTTTGGGGAGTTGATGTTGTTGATACTGGCTTGGGCTACTCGATGCCAAGACACGTACCCTCTAGTGAGCCCCTACATAATTGACCCATAGAGTGTTTGACCAGGACTTGATCCACTTGCATTGTCTCATGATCTAGGTTGAAGTCCTCTTTACTATCTAGCATGAGTGTTAGCCATGGGCATTATCTTTATGTGTGTTTGTGGTTAGATCATTAGCTCCATCAGCACAACAAGAGTGGACCTATGGGTTTCACGTGGTTGGGATGCATAGCTACCTATACCACTATTAGGGACCAATGTACAGAAACAATCTATTTCTAGATGCAACTAATGCTTGATGTTCACTTGGTATCTAAAGTATGCTTCCTTGTTCTTTATGCTTTTAGTGGAATTTTTGGATTTCATTTTTAGATTTTTTTAGTTTCATTTGATGCATTCCTTTATTATGATGTTTAGCATATGGTTAGATGATTTGATTCACTTAGTTGGAGTATTCATTTCTTTTTTTGATTAGCATGTTAGATATTCCTATTCTTATGATGTTTTTACATTATAGTAGTAATGACCTCATAACACAACTCTAACTATCTAGTTGGTTGTTTTGGATGTTACACGTGGTGGATGGCTAGGGTCTTCAAGGTCTCATGATACTATTATAGTTGGGTGAAACCACACAAGAGTTTAGTTGTTTATGTACATTTTGATGTTGCTTTCTGCATATTTTTCATTTACTGCTTTGTATTAGATAGTTAGTTGTATTTCCTTCTTGTTATTCTTGTGTTCGAGTGTCCAAGACTTAATTTTTGGATTTGGTACTCCCTATTGTGTAGGTTCTATCTCTATTATATCCTTTTATTTGTTCATCAGAACATTTATTGTATTTTAGGATGACACTACTTTAGCATTGGGCAATACTTGTGAAGTATCACATGCCCAAAGGAGAACTATCATATGATACTAGAAACTACCACACACTGAAAGGAATTCCATCGTACAATACTTGAAAGTATCATACACCATTTAGAATTTTTTTGTACAATATTGGAAGAGTATCACATGACCATAGTAAACTCTATCACCCAGATCTTGAAAGTATCACACAAAAATGTGAAAAATGTCATATGATACAGGAAAAGTATCACCTAGGTTTGAGAGAAAACTTGCTTGCATGACTAGTGGGGAACTTTTCAACTTGACCAAAAGGTTTGGATAGGTGTTTTGGATAACCTCTATAGGTTTCTTGAACCCTAGTTTTCACCTTTTAAATCCAAGACGTGTCTAATTTGAATGTGTTTTGTGACCTCTATAGCTTTGTCATTTTTTGCCAGTGGTGGCATTTGGATGTTTTTTTAGTCTTCCATTGTGATATTTGTGATCCTTGTATGTTGATTGTCATGTGCATCCATACTTTGTTTTTAAAAAAATATCTTGGCTTTTATTTGTCCTTATTCCAAAGATCTCCAAGCAGAGCATTACATCTAGTATCAGAGCCCATGCTACAATATTGGGATTTTTGTGATATGCTTCCACTATGTTATTTTTTTCAATGCATATATTTTTATATTATGTTTGTATGTTTCTATATCTTATTGTGGTTCATTCTTATGACTCTTATGATTGTTATGTATGACTCTAACCCTTATCTTGTTGCTCCCATAGTGATGCCTCCTATATGTAGACCTAGTGATTGGGGAAATAACCGATAAATTATTAATGAAGAAGAACACCATGAGGAGGAATGTTAGGTTGGTGAGGAAGAACAAGGTAATAATGATCATGGTAGCATTGGGACATTGATGCCTTTGCCACATGATATTATAGATCAGTTGGGACCTCATGCAGAGGAAAACCAATGTAAACATGGCTAGGAAGAGGGATCTCACCATGGATTCGCATATGTTAGATCATAGGGAGGAGGAGAAATGTGAGTGTGAATGTTCTCATTCACTACCTAGTGGTAGAGTGTACCATCAAAGAGGTTGAGACTACAATGGTCAGGATTCCATCTGCATGGACATGATGAAATCCCTTCAGCAGTCTAAACCACCATATTATGATGGTAAGGGAGGCGGCCTTAGGCCTGAGACTTGGTTACTAGACATGGAACACTATTTTTCCATGTATCTATATTCAACCAACTTGAGAGCCCATTGTGTAGTCATGTAGCTAAGAGACCACACATTAATTTGTTGGAACATTGAGGGACAAAAGTATAGAAACTCTCGCCTAGGAGATCTTTGAGGAGAGATTCATAGAGAGGTTCATATCCCCTCAATTTAGGGAGACTCGTGTTGATGAGTTCCATGAGATTAAACAAGGGAACATGTCATTGGATCAATACAAGATTAGGTTCTTTGAGTTCAAGCAGTTTTCATGGTATAATCATGATGAGATACTCCTCACTCAACATTTTGTTTGAGGTCCTAAAGACTCCATCATTGGATATTTTTGGATGCATCAACCTAGGACACTTGCTTTTTCTACTAAGAAAGAAAGGATTTCAGAGAGCAAACTAGCTAAGGGGTTCAATGGAAAATTAGGTTCTCAAAACCATAACGCATGGACTTTAGGGTAGGATGCATAGGTTCCTTAGTCCTTAAGAAAGGACCAAACCCAGTTAGTACCCTCTCATGGTGGTAACCATTGTAGAAATCAACAATGACGGTATTGAACTAAGGGTGGATAGAATTCATAGGCCTTAGGAAAGAAAGAGGATGATCAAATTCAGGGCTAGAACTCTTAGAAGAATCACCATACTAAGAGTAATCAATAGAACTCTAGCAAGGGAAGTACACCATATTCTAGTGTTGCTCAAGGTGGGTGTGGATCCGGATATAGCTTTGTAGGAGAATGTTATTCTTGTGGACAACTCAATCATAAATCTATGAAATCTCATATTAAGATATCTTCAAGACCTAGTAGTGGTGTAGCTAGATCAAAACCTACCATGGGAGATGTTGGTAGAAACCATCAAGTCCTTGTAGCAGTTGATAACCATCAAGCTAAGCACAAGGGTATTGTAGTCAAGGCTACATGTACATTGCATTGTGTTTCATCTTTAGTATTATTTGACTTAAGTGCTTTAAATTTTGTTATTTCACCTTCTCATGTTTAACAATGTGGGCTAGTGGCAGCATGTCAAGTTGATAGGTGGCAAGTTGAGTTAGCCACAAGCTCCAAAGTGGTTGTGGACTCCTTGGCCAGTGGATGTATTTTAGACTTGGGTACATTCACCACCAAAGTGGATCTTTGCATCCTACCTCTAGGATCATATGATATTGTACTAGGCATGGATTGGTTAGCCACCCATCAGGTGAATATAGATTGTCAACATAAGTCAGTGCTTTGTTTTGATGACATAGGTGGGCAAGTGGAGCTTTTAGGGGTCCACAGACTAGTCTCACTTCAAATGATCTCAGCTAACTAGCTAATGCAAGGTGTGTGGAAAGGATGTCATATGTTTTTAGTCACTATCAATAATATTGAGGAGGTTGAGAATCACATAGTGACACTTGATGATTACCCCCTCCCTTGTGAGTATGCAAACATGTTCCATGATGAGATACCTAGTATGCCATTATAGCATGACATTGATTTTTAGATTGATCTCATGCCAGGAGTAGAGCTGATATGATGAGCTCTTTACCATATGACTGCTTAGGAGTTGAGTGAGTGCATATTTAGTTGGAGGAATCATTAGCCAAGGGCCATATTCATCCTAGTGTATCCCCATGGGGTGTACCAATCATCTTTGTGAAGAAGAAAGATGGATCATTGCATTTATGCATTGACTATTGGTAGTTGAATAAGGTGACGGTGAAGACTGGCATCCTTTGTTGAGGATAGATGACTTTTTTGATCTAATGTAGGGAGCATGAGTATTCTTGAGAATTGATATTAAATTAGGATACCATAAACTTCATATTTATGAGGCTGACATTCATTAGACAGCTTTTTGTACATGTTATGGGCATTATGAATTCATGGTTGTACCTTTTAGGTTAACCAATGCACCATTGAATTTGATGAATGGAGTATTTCACACATACCTTGATCAGTGTGTCATTGTATTCTTGGATGACATATTGATCTATTCTAAGAAAATGGAGTAACATGAGGTCCATTTGTGCCAAGTGTTGTAGTGCTTGTGAGACCATCAGTTGTATAGCAACTTGGGTAAAGGTGGATTCTTCTAGTCCAAGGTGAAGTATTTGGGGCATATCATCACTAGTGATGGTATTGCGATGGATCTGGAGAAAATTTGAGCTATCATGGATTAATTGGTATCCACTGATGTTTTTGAGATTCATAGCTTTATGGGATTGGTGGGTTATTACCATTGATTCATGAAGGACATTTTTCATGTGGCTTATCTCGTCTCTTCTCTTCAGTGAAAAGGGAAGAAGTATGTTTGGTTAGACAATTGTGAGAGCATTTAATGCTCTTAAGGAGAATTTTACTAGTGCAATAGTCCTTGTAGTGCCTAATCTTGTAGGTGATTTTATGGTTTTCATGGATGCTTTGTCTGAAGGTGTGGGTGCGGTGTTGATGTAGGATGGTCATGTGATTGCATATGAGTCTAAAAAACTCAAGGACCATGAGATTAACCACCCCACTCATGATTTGGAAATTACGGCCATAGTGCATGCACTTGTGCATTAGATATATTTCCTTTTGGGACATAGGTTTGAGTTGCATAGTGATCATTATATATTGTAGTATATCTTTACTCAACCAAACCTAAATGCACGATAGCATCACTTGATGGAGTTCCTATGTCAGTATGACTTTGATGTTCACTACATTAAAGGGAACTAAAATGTCATCATGGATGCCTTGAGTAGGATGTGACATGAGATATCAGTATTGTCATTGGTAGTGGATTTGTGAGGTTTTATCTTGGAGGCCTTGCCCAGTAACACATGGTATCAAGAGGTGAGGGCAGAGATTGAGTTTAGGTGTACCCTTTAGGGGAGGTTTTTAGGTTATTTTCTTGAGTCTGATAGACTGCTACACCACTTGGGGCATATTTATGTACAAGTGTCTGGCAATATTTGTACCTTAATTTTTTTGGAAGTACATCATGCAGTATATTCCACACATCCCAGCATCAACAAGATGTATGTTGATCTTAGATAGTTGTAATATTGGATAGGAATGAGGCATGATGTTGTTGATTTTGTCAATCAATGTATCAATTGCTAGAGAGTGAAGATAGAGAATTGACATCTAGGAGGCCTTTTGCAGTTATATACCATTCTAGAACTAAAATGGGATACCATATATATTGATTTTATCTCAAGGTTTCCTATATCATCACGATGGCATGATTGTACCATGGTGATAGTGGACAAGTTGTCCAAGGTAGCACATTTTTCACCCATGAGAATATCCTACACAACTTCTTTGGTAGCACATTTTTTCTTGGAGGACATTTTTTGATTGCATGATATCCTCATCAAATTGTATCAGATAGAGATACAATGTTTACTTCAGTGATTCGATGGATATTTTCAGTGAAAATTGAAGTGTCTCATTTCTCTCCAAAAATCTGCACCATGAGAAAGATCTCAGCATCTTGATTCCAATGCAACTTGAACGGACAAAAATGAAATCCGAATGGAGAAGTTACGCTCGGTCAAAGTTTTGGTCAACGGGCAGACCAGAGGGCTAGATAAGAGGCAAAATCAGACCATCTCGAAAGTGGTCAACAATGTATTTCAAAATAAAGAGCCTGATGAGAGCTTTCCAACGGTGTTCATTTCGTTAAAAACGGAGCTTGTATGAAGAAGTTATGGCAATTTGAATTTTATAGGCAAAAGTTTAAAATGGTGACATCAGCATGATGTCACAAAATCATAAAGAGAGGGAAAACATTCAAATTCAAATTAAAATGGATATTTAATTCGAATTAAAGGAATGAGATAATGGGAGTTGAACTCCTAACCATTGGCCTCCTAAAATTAAGGCCAACCAATGGGCTTTTTATGGCATATGCAATATTAAGAGAAGAGTTGTTATCTATCCATAACAAATCCGCCCAATCTTAGTTAATTAAGGGTATTTGTTGAAAACAAACCCTTAATTTTGGTATGAGATCATAACAAAATAATGGTAAAAGGGGCAAATTCGAAAATATGTAATCAAAATAGGGGATTATGTTTGTTAATTGTTTTAGCCCATTTTTGGCTAAATTTGATGTATAAAATGGGGGTAGTAGGCTTTGGAAAGGCATTCAGGTGGTGAGAACAGGAGAATGTTTAAGAGATTTTTGAAGACTATTCTGCACGTCGAGGGCATGCTATGCTGATGTGTTTAAGGGAATAAGTCTTGGTGCATTTGTAATTGATTTTGGAGAATAATCGGATCGGTCGTACTCTATTGGAGCCGACCCGGAGACGTAGTCACATTTGTGGCGAACTCCGAAATCAAACTTTGTTTGCACTCTCTATCTTCTTCTCTTTCAATTCTATTTATTTCACCTTAAATTCTTAAGTTTTGATGCATAATTTCATTTATGTATGCATGTAATAAGACTTCCGATAATTTGATTCTATTTAAGCATTCAATATTGCAATTAGTCTAGATCCGTTCATTAGATCAAGTGGTATCAGAGCCCAGTTGACTATTATTGTAGTTGTTTTTTTGAATGCTAACAAGATCCAGGATTCAGAAGTGCAAAGGCAAGCTTGAAGAATTTAATCCTGAGATTGGGAAGCGAAGAACATTTTCGAACATGTCTATTTCTGGAATGGAGGTTCCTGATGAGATCAGTGAGCAGGAATTTCGAAGAGCATTCCTTGAGATGAAGGCTAAGGTGGACATACTTTTTCAAGAAAGACAAGAGCGAAAAGAACGTGAAGACAAGAAAGAGAACAATCATGGCGATGGTGATAAGAAACTAGATCCACCCTCTTCTTCTTCTCCTCCCTCTTCTCCTTCTTCTCCATCTTCTCCTCATTCTACTTCTTCTAATCCTTTCAAGAGTGGGTATAAGCCAAAGATCAAACTGGATGTAAAATTTGAATTGCCTAAGTATTGTGGTGAACTTAATGCTAAAAAATTGGATGATTGGATTCAGCAAGTAGAAGTCTACTGTAGAGTCCAAAACCTATTAGATGATGTTGATAGGATTCAATTAGCTACTCTTCGGTTAGGAGGTACAGCTTTAACTTGGTGGGAGAGTAAGACTAAGGCAGAAGTTTCACGGCATGGTAGAGTCAGTTTAACTTGGGCAGAGTTTGTTAATGCTCTTAAGAAGCAGTTTTATCCCCTAGGACATATGCAACAGTTAATGATGGACTGGCAAATGTTTAGGCAAGGGAAAGGAAAAATTGTACAAGAGTACACCCATGAATTTAGGAAAAGGGCTATTTCTTTGAATGTTCCTTTGTACACCCAGGATACTTTGTTGAAGTACATAGGAGGTCTACATTCCTACCTTAGACATTCTATTTTGGTATTAAACCCTTGTAATTTGGATGAAGTGTCAGTTCAAGCTACGCACTTAGAGTCAAGGGGTAAAGGATCTTTTATTGATAAGTTTGATAATGATGTAAAGAAATCTTCTAAGAATGCTGAGACGGAGAAAGGAAAGAAGGCAGCTACAGTTAAGAAGGATGAGAAGCTTTCTTGCACTCATTGTGACAGGAAGGGTCACGATGAAGAGCATTGTTGGCAGTTGCATCCTGAATTGAAGCCTAAGTGGGCTCAGAGACAGAATCAAAAATAGAAAGGTAAGGAGAAATTTGTGAATGTTTTTATGGATCTTGGTTCGGATTCAGATGACGAGACTAAGATAACAGCCATGGGTTTGAAAGGTAAAGCTCCTATTTCTGGTGCTTCTGTTGCTAGTTGTGCTTCTACTTCTACAGTAAATGATTTCCTTGAAGATAAAAAAAGGAATGAGTTGTTTCATTTAAGGGTTGTTGCTAAGAACACTAAAATTGATGCACTCATAGATAGTGGTTCTCAAGTGAACTTGATTTTTGAAAGTGTTGTAAGGAACTTGGGATTGAAAATTACATTACATAAGAAACCTTATATACTAGGCTGGATTTGTGAAAATGATAAGTTGCAAGTAACAAGACAATGCACCTTAAGATTCACAATCACTAGTAAATTTGTGGATGAAGTACAGTTTGATGTGGTTCCATTGGATATTTGTGGGATAGTGCTTGGTAGCCCTTATCTTTATGATAGAAAAGCAATTTTCTATAGGGAAAAGAATCATTATCACTTGTTTAAAGATGGCATTCAGTATATTGTACATTCTCACATGATTAAGACTGGTTGTTCTTTTGCAAACCCAGGGCAGTTAAAGAGGGTAATTAATGCAAGTAAAGAGTTAACTCTTATGTCTGTCAGTATAGGTGGTTCTACACTTGAACTTGGAGTAGCTAACCAGGGTCAGATGTTGCAGGATGCACCCACAGTACAACATGAGGGAATGATGATTGAAAGCATTGATGGTTCTTTGGGTAAAAATGTTCCTATTGTTAAGGATCGATATGTTGTTGACTTATTCTCTTTCATTTTTGCATTATTGTTCAGCTTGATGCTAGTCAATGTTTGTTGGTTAGTGGCTATGACAACTGATGCAGATGCTTATGGAAGTGATAGAATAATGTTTATGATCAACAATGTTGTTGCAGTCTTCATTGTGCTTGTGAGCTAGGTATTTAAATGTACAGATGATACAGGACAAGTGGGGAGGCCAAGTCCTCACTTTATGTCAGAGTAAATGTCACTTTTGGAGGTCCAAAAGGTCTTCAGTGGGGAGGCCTGATCTGATGGATATTTTCAGTGAAAATTGAAGTGTCTCATTTCTCTCCAAAAATCTACACCATGAGAAAGATCTCAACATCTTGATTCCAATGCAACTTGAATGGACAAAAATGGAATCCGAATGGAGAAGTTATGCTCGGTCAAAGTTTTGGTCAACGGACAGACCAGAGGGCTAGATAAGAGGCAAAATCAGACCATCTCAAAAGTGGTCAACAATGTATTTCAAAATAAAGAGCCTGATGAGAGCTTTCTAACGGTGTTTGTTTTGTTAAAAACGGAGCTCGTATGAAGAAGTTATGGCAATTTGAATTTTGGAGGCAAAAGTTTAAAATGGTGACATCAGCATGATGTCACAAAATCATAAAGAGAGGGAAAACATTCAAATTCAAATTAAAATGGATATTTAATTCGAATTAAAGGAATGAGATAATGGGAGTTGAACTCCTAACCATTGGCCTCCTAAAATTAAGGCCAACCAATGGGCTATTTATACCATATGCAATATTAAGAGAAGAGTTGTTATCTATCCATAACAAATCCACCCAATCTTAGTTAATTAAGGGTATTTGTTGAAAACAAACCCTTAATTTTGGTATGAGATCATAACAAAATAATGGTAAAAGGGGCAAATTCGAAAATATGTAATCAAAATAGGGGATTATGTTTGTTAATTATTTTAGCCCATTTTTGGCTAAATTTGATGTATAAAATGGGGGTAGTAGGCTTTGGAAAGGCATTCAGGTGGTGAGAACAAGAGAATGTTTAAGAGATTTTTGAAGACTATTCTGCACGTCGAGGGCATGATATGCTGATGTGTTTAAGGGAATAAGTCTTGGTGGATTTGTAATTGATTTTGGAGAATAATCGGATCGGTCGTACTCTATTGGAGTGGACCCGGAGACGTAGTCACATTTGTGGCGAACTCCAAAATTAAACTTTGTTTGCACTCTCTATCTTCTTCTCTTTCAATTATGTTTATTTCACCTTAAATTCTTAAGTTTTGATGCATAATTTCATTTATGTATGCATGTAATAAGACTTCCGCTAATTTGATTCTATTTAAGCATTCAATATTGCAATTAGTCTAGATCCGTTCATCAGATCAAGTGGTATCGGAGCCCAGTTGACTATTATTGCAGTTGTTTTTTTGAATGCTAACAAGATCCAGGATTCAGAAGGGCAAAGGCAAGCTTGAAGAATTTAATCCTGAGATTGGGAAGCGAAGAACATTTCCGAAGATGTCTATTTCTGGAATGAAAGTTCCTGATGAGATCAGTGAGCAGGAATTTCGAAGAGCATTCCTTGAGATGAAGGCTAAGGTGGACATACTTTTTCAAGAAAGACAAGAGCGGAAAGAACGTGAAGACAAGAAAGGGAAACATCATGGCGATGGTGATAAGAAACTAGATCCACCCTCTTCTTCTTCTCCTCCCTCTTCTCCTTCTTCTCCATCTTCTCCCAATTCTACTTCTTCTAATCCTTTCAAGAGTGGGTATAAGCCTAAGATCAAACTGGATGTAAAATTTGAATTGCCTAAGTATTGTGGTGAACTTAATGCTGAAAAATTGGATGATTGGATTCAACAAGTAGAAGTCTACTGTAGAGTCCAAAACTTATTAGATGATGTTGATAGGATTCAATTAGCTACTCTTCGGTTAGGAGGTACAGCTTTAACTTGGTGGGAGAGTAAGACTAAGGCAGAAGTTTCACGGCATGGTAGAGTCAGTTTAACTTGGGCAGAGTTTGTTAATGCTCTTAAGAAGAAGTTTTATCCCCTAGGACATATGCAACAGTTAATGATGGACTGGCAAATGTTTAGGCAAGGGAAACGACAAACTGTATAAGAGTACACCCATGAATTTAGGAAAAGGGCTATTGCTTTGAATGTTCCTTTGTACACCCAGGATACTTTGTTGAAGTACATAGGAGGTCTACATTCCTACCTTAGACATTCTATTTTGGTACTAAACCCTTGTAATTTGGATGAAGTGTCAATTCAAGCTATGCACTTAGAGTCAAGGGGTAAAGGATCTTTTATTGATAAGTTTGATAATGATGTAAAGAAATCTTCTAAGAATGCTGAGACAGAGAAAGGAAAGAAGGCAGCTACAGTTAAGAAGGATGAGAAGCTTTCTTGCACTCATTGTGACAGGAAGGGTCACGATGAAGAGCATTGTTGGCAGTTGCATCCTGAATTGAAGCCTAAGTGGGCTCAGAGACAGAATCAAAAACAAAAAGGTAAGGAGAAAGCCGTGAATGTTGTAATGGATCTTGGTTCGGATTCAGATGACGAGACTAAGATAACAGCCATGGGTTTGAAAGGTAAAGCTCCTATTTCTGGTGCTTCTGTTGCTAGTTGTGCTTCTACTTCTACAGTAAATGATTTCCCTGAAGATAAAAAAAGGAATGAGTTGTTTCATTTAAGGGTTGTTGCTAAGAACACTAAAATTGATGCACTCATAGATAGTGGTTCTCAAGTGAACTTGATTTCTGAAAGTGTTGTAAGGAACTTATGATTGAAAACTACATTACATGAGAAACCTTATCCACTAGGCTGGATTTGTGAAAATGATAAGTTGCAAGTAACAAGACAATGCACCTTAAGATTCACAATCACTAGTAAATTTGTGGATGAAGTACAGTTTGATGTGGTTCCACTGGATATTTGTGGGATAGTGCTTGGTAGCCCTTATCTTTATGATAGAAAAGCAATTTTCTATAGGGAAAAAAATCATTATCACTTGTTTAAAGATGGCATTCAGTATATTGTACATTCTCACATGATTAAGACTGGTCGTTCTTTTGCAAACCTAGGGCAGTTAAAAAGGGTAATTAATGCAAGTAAAGAGTTAACTCTTATGTCTGTCAGTATAGGTGGTTCTACACTTGAACTTGGAGTAGCTAACTAGGGTCAGATGTTGCAGGATGCACCCACAGTACAACATGAGGGAATGATGATTGAAAGCATTGATGGTTCTTTGGGTAAAAATGTTTCGATTGTTAAGGATCGATATGTTGTTGACTTATTCTCTTTCATTTTTGCATTATTGTTCAGCTTGATGCTAGTCAATGTTTGTTGGTTAGTGGCTATGACAACTGATGCAGATGCTTATGGAAGTGATAGAATAATGTTTATGATCAACAATGTTGTTGCAGTCTTCATTGTGCTTGTGAGCCAGGTATTTAAATGTACAGATGATACAGGACAATTGGGGAGGCCAAGTCCTCACTTTATGTCAGAGTAAATGTCACTTTTGGAGGTCCAAAAGGTCTTCAGTGGGGAGGCCTGATCCGATGGATATTTTCAGTGAAAATTGAAGTGTCTCATTTCTCTCCAAAAATCTGCACCATGAGAAAGATCTCAGCATCTTGATTCCAATGCAACTTGAATGGACAAAAATGGAATCCGAATGGAGAAGTTACGCTCGGTCAAAGTTTTGGTCAACAGGTAGACCAGAGGGCTAGATAAGAGGCAAAATCAGACCATCTCGAAAGTGGTCAACAATGTATTTCAAAATAAAGAGCCTGATGAGAGCTTTCCAACGGTGTTCGTTTCGTTAAAAACGGAGCTCGTATGAAGAAGTTATGGCAATTTGAATTTTGGAGTCAAAAGTTTAAAATGGTGACATCAGCATGATGTCACAAAATCATAAAGAGAGGGAAAACATTCAAATTCAAATTAAAATGGATATTTAATTCGAATTAAAGGAATGAGATAATGGGAGTTGAACTCCTAACCATTGGCCTCCTAAAGTTAAGGCCAACCAATGGGCTTTTTATGGCATATGGAATATTAAGAGAAGAGTTGTTATCTATCCATAACAAATCCGCCCAATCTTAGTTAATTAAGGGTATTTGTTGAAAACAAACCCTTAATTTTGGTATGAGATCATAACAAAATAATGGTAAAAGGGGCAAATTCGAAAATATGTAATCAAAATAGGGGATTATGTTTGTTAATTGTTTTAGCCCATTTTTGGCTAAATTTGATGTATAAAATGGGGGTAGTAGGCTTTGGAAAGGCATTCAGGTGGTGAGAACAGGAGAATGTTTAAGAGATTTTTGAAGACTATTCTGCACGTCGAGGGCATGCTATGCTGATGTGTTTAAGCAAATAAGTCTTGGTGCATTTGTAATTGATTTTGGAGAATAATCGGATCGGTCGTACTCTATTGGAGCTGACCCGGAGACGTAGTCACATTTGTGGCGAACTCCAAAATCAAACTTTTTTTGCACTCTCTATCTTCTTCTCTTTCAATTCTGTTTATTTCACCTTAAATTCTTAAGTTTTGATGCATAATTTCATTTATGTATGCATGTAATAAGACTTCTGCTAATTTGATTCTATTTAAGCATTCAATATTGCAATTAGTCTAGATCCGTTCATCAGATCATTCAGCACTATGGATGTCTCTCCAACATGCTTTGGACAAGCAGCTCAATTTTAGTTTAGCTTACCACCCAAAGACCAATGATTAGATAGAGAGAGTGAACCAATTTTTGGGAGACATTCTTTGCATGTATGTGATGGACACATAGGTGAAGTGGGAGAATTATTTATACCTTGTTGAGTTAGCATATAACAATGGGTATCATAGTTCTCTTGGCATGTCACCTTTTTAGGCTTTGTACAGTAAGCTATGTCGTACACCTTTGAGTTGGTATCATTTAGAGGACCAAGTACTTCTAGGTCCATAGATGCTTTAGGATACAGAGTAGTAGGTTGTTCACATTAGAGAGCATTTGGTTACTACCTAGGACAGGCAGAAGAAGTATGCAGATGCCCGTAGGTTGGATTGTCACTTTTCTATTGGTGATAGGGTGTTTTTGAGAGTATCTTCGAGGATGAGCCCCATCCATTATGGGAAAGGCTCTAAGTTGGAACCATATTTTTTTCAAACTATTTGAGATCCTTGAGAGGATTGGTCCTATTTCTTATCAACTAGTGTTGCCACCTAGCCTATCATGCATCCATGATGTTTTCCATCTTTCTATTTTGAGGCATTGTATTCCTAATGTGACCCATGTTCTTGATTGGGATGCTTTCTAGGTGGAAGATGGACAAATTTCTTTGGAGCCCATTCATATCATTCAGCATCAAAGACAAACTTTGAGAGGTTAGGTCATAGAGTAGGTAAGGGTCCAATGGGACTCGAGCGATTAGACTTCTGCTACTTGGGAAGAAGCTAAAAGATTAAGAGATTTGTACCCCTATCTTTTTTCAAGTGTCTAGGAGTAAGCCTATGCCTAGTGGAGGAGGATGTAGTGCTTCTCGTGGTTGCAGTTTGTACCTTGTTTTATTTGGGTCCAAGAGATACTTGTTATTCATGTTATTTTACATTTGAGATGACATGATGGTTAGATGTTATACTTTGATTTCCAGTATCATAGATGTTAGATTACTATGTTGTTCAGTTGATCATATCTACATGATGGTGCCTTTTTGAGATGATAGTATGTTTTATGATGATATCTAGTTATCTGGTATTTTGACATATCCTCTGATTACATTTATATGTTGGATTTAATGCTATTGTTATTTACTTCATTCTTTCTTTGTGGTGCTATATGCAAACATGAGTGATGTAAATGGATTATTTTAGTACAATTAAATAAATGGTTAAATTAAGTTATTTAATGCATTTATTTCTTTGGCTATGTTATTCTATACAATTGCACTTGATTGTGTGTTTACTGTGCAAGATTTATATCCCTTCCAGTGGCACATGGAGTTAGTTATTCAGTTGTTCATATCTAGCCAATGTTGTCCCTCTATGGTCAACGTATCTTATTTAATTGTTTAAACTAAACCTTCTAGTGATTGAATAAATCTTCACTCTTTTTCATTATGTGATAGACCCCTGAGTGTGTATGTGCATTTAGAGGATTGCATTTGTCATCGAAAGTTATTAAGAAATTATGTATTTTTGGTTTAAGGGAATTTTAGGCTTTATTTAATTTAATTTAATTCCTGACAGCTTTGTCATAGATGAATTCCAATTACTTGGATTAGCCTATTTTCATTTGGGTTGAATTAGGGTTTAACTAGGTGACCTAGTTATTTTCCCTAATCTATTATTCACTCAAAAAGTGAATAAGTATCCAAAAAGGAATTCCATTTCTATATTCTCACTTTCTCAAATAAGAAAATTATGAGATTTTTTCCAAATCCTCTTTTGTAGGATTGCATTTGTGTTCATTGTAAGAGCTATGGGTGTGGGATCTCTATGAGATCAATCTCATTGGATTCATCTCAGGGATACCTTCGATTTTCATGACTTTTGATAGCTTTCACAAAATATTTATTTTTTTTTTTTTGATTTCCATTTTAGCTCATTTGGTTGTTAGGTAGGACTCTCCTTTTTTTATATTTCAACTTCATTTTTGCTTCCATTTCTGGTGGTTGTATGTTAGGAGGTTGAGAAATAGTGTTCCCCTCCATTTCTAATTGTTATTTATGCTCGATTGGTTGGGAATGATGGTTTCCTTGATTTTTTAGATGAGGGTATGGAGTTTTGCACTGTTATGCTAGTTGTTTTTGCATACGGTGTTCAAACCTGATTTTTATTTGATTTTGTGGCTTATTCATCCTTGGGGTGAATGGTTTTTATTTTTTGTTGATTATTTTCAATGTTGGTTTTTGAGGTTTTTGCCTTGATTTGTGCATTAGCTAATTTTCTTGAGTTTTCTTGGCATGATGTTGGTTGTGGACCTGGACTATCTATAGGATGTCCATCTAATCACTAGTGCATTGGGATGTATGCCACATTCATACTCCTGAGCTTGTTTTTGGTTGAGTTATATTTTGCTTGTGTTCTCATCTAGCCCTTGTTTTATGACCTTTGTGTTATTGGTGCATCATATACAAGCACATGCACATGCATTTTTCAGGTGCTTGTGAAGCCTAAATTCCCAGTTGTATTTTAGTGGAGTTATGTTAATTAAGTTTGGGTTGGTAATATGCATGCCTATCATCTTGCAATGAGTATGGGTATGTCAGGTAGCATGGAGGGGCTTCTCTTGTAACCTTGGTGACTATTTCCCAGAGGGTTGGTGTGAAGAATTTCTAAATAAGTGACAAATAAATAAATTACTTAGTAATAAATATAGGATAATAAAAATGTGAGCACCCAGAGTTCACCTGAGGACACTTAATTATGAGCACCCATTGTTGAACTGAGAACATAGAGTGTGCAACTCCTTGGGGATTTGATGTTGTGGATACTAGATTGGGCTACTCAATTCCATTCTACTTACCCTCTAGCAAGTTGCTACATAGTTAACCCATAGAGTGCCTGACAAGGACTTGATCCACTTGCATTATCTCATGATCTTGGTTGTAGTCCTCTTTACTACCTAGTGTGAGTGTTAGCAATAAATGTTTTATTTATGTATGTTTTTGGTTGGATCATTACCTCTATTAGTATGGTAGGAGTGGACCTACAGGTTTCACATGGTTAGGAGGCATAGCTACCTATACCACTATTAGGGACTAGTGTACAGAGATGGTCTATTTCTAGTTGCAACTAATGCTTGATGTTCACTTGGTATATTTGAGATTCTAGAGTATGCTTTATGCTTTTCTTGGAATGCTCAAATATCATGTTTAGATTATGTTAGTTTCATTTTACATGTTTCTTTATTATATGTTTAGCATATGGTTAGATGATGTGATTCACTTAGTTGGAGTATCTATTGCTTTATTGGATTAGCATGTTAGATTTCTTGTTCTCATGATGTTGTTATATTATAGTAGTGACACCCTCATAAGATAGCTTTGACTATCTGGTTAGAAATTTCAAATGTTATGTGTGGGGGATGGCTATGGCCTTTGAGGTCTCATGATGCTATTATAGTTTCGAGGAGCTACACAAGAGTTTATTTACTTATGTACATTGTGATGTTCCTTTTTGCATGCTTTTCATTTACTACTTTTGATTATGGTTAATTGTATTTTCTTGTTATTCTTGTGTTCAAGTGTCCAAGCCTCTATTTGTGAATTCAATACTCTTGGTGTGAAGCTTTTATCTCTATTCTATCATTTTTTTGGTTGTTGTAACATTTCTTGTATTACTTGGTTATACTGATCTAGCATTGGGTGATAATTGTGAAGTATCACACACCTAAAGGAAAACTATCGTACAATAATGGAAAGTATCGCACATTTTTTTGAGTTCTTTCATATGATACTAGAAGAGTATCACATGGCAATAGTAAACTCTATCACCTAGACATTGGAAGTATCATAGGGAAATGTGAGAAATGTCATACAATACTTGTGAAGTATCATCTAGGTTGTATGGAAGCATCCCCTTAGTTTGAGAGAAAACTTTCTCGAGTGTCCAGCAAGCACTTTTTGATTTGACTGAAAGGTTTTGAGAGGTGTTTTGATACCCTTAACAGATTTCTTGAACCCTAGTGTTTGACCTTTCAAATCTCGGATGTTTTGGATTCAAATGTATTTTGTGACCTCCGTAGCTTTGTCATTTTGGTTTGGTAGTGGTATTTTGAGATCATTGGTATTTAAATGTTTGTTTAATCTTCCCTTGTGATATTTGTGATCCTTGTATTTTGATTATTATGTGCATCCATACTTTTAAAATATATATATATATATATATATATCTATATATGTATGTATGTATGTATGTATGTATGTATGTATGTATGTATGTATGTATGTATGTCATGGTTTTTATTTATCATTGTTTGAAGGATCTTCGAGTGGGGCACTATAAACTTGACACTCACTATCTGCTTAGCACATACTGGTGCTCGACATTGACTAGGTACATTACTCAACATATTATCTAGAAATTTATCCTTAGCATGCTTTGATCACTCGACTCACATTAATTTTTTATATTTCTCTGTAATTCTATCGAATAATGACTACAGAACCAATCTGAGATTAAAAATTTCCCCCTTTGACATGAGTGGCAAAAATACGTTGTCATGCAATACAATCTTTATTATGATCATAACTCGAATAATATATATCTATGACTTGGCTCATATACAAAAATTCAAAACTTCAAAATTTTGCAAAATGGATGACTAACAGTCATACCTTATTTCTCTATTAGTCCCCCTAAGTAATTTTTTTCTTACAATATTTGAATCTAATATTCCTGTTAATTATATTTGTTGTGCCCTATTTCTACATAATTACTCCCCTTTATTAGCAAAAACTTTATAATCCCCTTCACTTCACTATCCCCCATTTTTGACATTTATGCTATGGGTGTTCACTAATAGTGTGTTTATCCAAAAATTATTTATGGATCTCCACTATGATTTTCAGTGCTACATCACAATTGTTGCACACTACCTCTAGAGTTTGATATAAAATTTCTTAACTCAATAGCAAGGTTAAGTAAGCCATCATGAGTGGAAATATGAGAATCTTTCTTCATGAAGGTCTCAACATAGGTTAGTTCCTTGTGCAATACTTCCATGTATGGGGTCAACACAAATTTGCAAATAGTATTTCCATTTTTTCTCAACTTGTTCATATTAAATCTTGGGTAGTGAGTTGGCAATCTCAATAGGAGTTGATTTTAATGTAGCCATCATCACATACATGGCTCCCTCAACAATATTTATTTACCTTTCGCTAACTTATCAAAATCAATGTATGCAAAACCAGATAAATTTGCATTTGATTTTACATTGTCACACAAATTATCTATGCCAAAGGAGGGATTGTGGCTTACCACCTTCAATTGACTCATGTCATCAGACTTGGTTTTCTCCTCATTTGACTTGGCTATTGGAGTGTATTTTCTCCTCACATATATCATCTTTGTTAGTTGGCTCAGCTTTGTTGAGGCAATAGTTCATTTCCCTTTTAGTTTCTTAGCAACCTTAACTTTCTTATTGGTTTCCCTTGTGCTAGACCTGGTAGCAGATACTATTGCCTTCAATTGTGAAAGTTTCACAAGCTTCTTAGGTTTCTACACTTCAAGCTCCTTTGCCTTTCTCTTCTTCTTCTTAGTTGGTTTAGGTTCTTCCTTGACTTCTTCTTCCTTGGCACCTTCTTCATTAAATTTCTCATCTTCTCCTTTTCCTTGAGTGAGTGCCAATGGAGCTTGGACTTGTTCATCCTCTTCATCATCTTCATCTTTCTCTTCTTCTTTCCCTTCACCAAATCTCTCTTTCATCTTTTTCACAAATTTTTCCTTATTCCTAAGAAAAATAGCTAGTTTCAAGTCAATTCTAATCCTAGACTTGGCTTCCTCATAGTTCTCAAATGAGGTGGCACTTTTATCAATTTATTTTTCTAGTAGAGTTGTGATGGTTGTAGATGACTCATCCACATTAATCTCATATAGCAAGGGCGTAAGCCATCTAAGCTTTGGAATATTTTCCTACATATATGTATAATCTATAATAGCTAAGAAGAAAATGTCATTTTAATGTTTCTCCACTAGTGACACCAGAATCCTTAGTCTTTATTTCATGTATTTCTTGAAATCCTCAAAATAACTAGTCATTACTGACTCAAAATTATCTCCAAGTTGCTCTATGTACTCTGTAATTTGAATTGTGATAGACCTATTGGTCTTCCAAGAAACTTTTCTAAATGTTGGAAATGTTTTTTGCACATAAAAGAATATAAAAACTAGTAAAGAGCCAAATTTGTAAGATGCACTCTTTATTTTCCTAATGGCCTCCAAGTTTCTAGATAGTTGCTAAAGTTGCAACTCAGCAAGGTCATAGGCACAAAATCTACTTCAGCCATCCAAACATCAGAAGTGTTTGAATCACTACTAACCAATCAGCATGCAACTTAGCACACCCATCCATATCAGCAACAAGTGCATCCAACTCGATATCCCTAATTAGAACATGTAGGTCCAAGACCAAATCCACATCAACCTTAATATGTAACTCCATAGTAAGATATGCCAAACTCTCAATACCAGTAATCTCGTTGCTCACAACAAGATTCTCTACAACACACATCTCGTCACCAATAGCAACCTGATTATCTATGACCAAGCACTCTACAATTTCCATGTCAAACACAACTGAATGATCATGAAAACATCCTAGCATCAAAAAGGTTAGGAATGTCCTCAACAATAGCCTCAAGTTGCTTTGCGCATTCTATATTAGACTCTACAAACTGATCAACAAAACCAACCTCTTCCTCAACCTTTCCATGTCATCTTATCTCTTAAATAGGTCTTCTAACTAGCCAAAAACTCTCTTCCAAATTGGTAGACTCCAACTCCAATGGCATACAACTTCCTTCCTATGTTTCTCAACACTTGTAGAAAACATAGTTTCTACAACAACATCCACTAGAGAAATCATCTCATTAATCCTTGTCTCTACTATATTACAAGTATTTTCAATCATCCTAAGGTCTAATCTTCTTGAAAGCTTCTTCCAAGATCTTTGCAAACCCTCTGTAACAAATCCTTCCCATGTACCTTTGATAAACTCAAATTGTTTGCAAGTCATATCACAATCAGCCACCTCATACAAACAACTTGGAACAAATCACAAGTCTAGGAACATAGATATGAAACATTACACAAACTCTTTATGATCATGTTCTAGCAAGATCAACTTTCCATCTTTGCAACCATCGATCCATTAGAACAAGAGCTTCATAGTTCACCTTCTCCTAACCCAATGTCCTAATAGAAACTGCCTCAACATTAGTGATCTATCTACACACTTAGGAAAAATTATGCTTTGATACCACTTGATGTAGTGCAAGGTAGGAGAATCCCCAAAGGAGATGCCCTAGCCCCCAACAAATAACCTCATAGTGGAAGAATAAATAATAAGATAGATATTTAGATCCAAAATAATGTCAATTCTCATAATATAGTCATAAGATTTCCATCCAACATGCCCAGTTGTAAGGCCTTATGGGTTACGACCAAATACATAAGAAATTACAATAATAATTCTAAAAGATCCCTAAAATCCAATCCCAACTCTAACTAGTCAAAATCCACACTTTGGTAGAAACCTCCAAGGAAGATCTAAACTTGTGCTCGAAATCCCACCAAGAAATCTCCTTGTTTCCCAAGCCACAACTTCTAGCCCTTCTTATTAAACTTTACCCAAGATCCATGTGTAAATTGCCTCACATTTGACACTATATCCACACACTTAGGAAAACTTTTCTCACTCGGCTACTCCATCTTCCATGCTCTTCTCCAAGTTGAATCCCACACTCTCTATGACTCACTCCACTAAATGAATGACTAAAACATTCTACAAGACTCCCTTACTTATACCCAACTAAGCCACAAGTCAACCTAGCCCAATACAAATTAAAATAAATCCTTACATTAAATGTATGCATAAGCCACAAGTTGGCTTAGCAAGTTATGGTAAATGAACCCTCAAGCCACAAGGTACATTTAATAATGCCACCGATTAAATGTCTTTTCCCCTTTTTTATTCATTTTTTTTCTTCTAATTTTTGTCACTTTCTCTCTACTCCATAATTTATTTTTTCTTTTAATATTTTTTTCTCTTTACTTTTGCATCTTACATCATCAAGTAACATCCGAATTAGATTCTATTAATATTGAGCATGCAAAATTAGACAAGTACAATATCATTGTGAAAGGAGAATTAACACATGGTAAGCTATAGTTAGAGAAACTTTATTCTAGTAATGAGAAGATTGATGAACAAATATTTCACCAAAGACCTTCTTATGATAAGACAAGACTTGGATATCTTATTGGTGAGAAATCAGCCAAGAAAGTTGAAATTAGAAGATAACTTAATCCATTTGTTGATTCCCCTAAAGAATTTGATCTGAGTAAGGTAGAATCAAGCACAACTACTAAAGTATCAAAAGAAATTGAATTAGTTGATTTGTTAGTGAACCATGATGAACCTAAGAAAATAGAGCAAGTTGATAAACCTAAGAAAGATGAACCACCCAAGGATGTGAGACATGAGTTCAAAGGTAGATATTCCATATGTAATGAAGTTGATCATATTAAAATAGATTGCACATGTAAGTCTTTTAAACCTATTACTAATATCTATTGTTATAATTGTCAAGCTTATGGACATAACATAGTAGATTGTAAGAAACCTAAGTTTGATGGTAACAATGCAAATAATAGAATGTTTAGGAACACTAACCTTGCAGGTAATGAAATAAGGAGATCACAAAGCAGATCTAATGATGGACGAAGATCTGATGGAGAAAGGAAATAGTTTGTATGTTATAAGTGTAACAATCCTAGACACATTGTAAGGAATTGTAGAGAACCTGATAGTCAGAATGGAAACAATAAGATAAGGAATGCACCTGTATGTGAATTATGTAATAACTTTGGACACACAACAAGATATTATAGAATGGATAGAAGGAACTTCAATAGGAATCCCAATAATAGAAGGAATAACAATAGGAATGATAGAAGGAATGGAAATAGTAGTGATAACAATCATAAGAAAGCAATCAAGGAACATGTTGATGAATTCAAGGAGGCATTTGTGAAAGCGAAGAATCCATAAAGTTGTTATATAGTTTTGAAGGAATGGTATTTTGATGCACTTGATGAGAAATTGAAGTCAACAATTGTTTGTGACTCATCCTATCTGAATTGAATAGTTGGAGTAGAGACAGAGCATCAGTTGGTAAGAATTGATGATACGAAAAGGATTAGAAGTTGTGCAATTAACAAAAAGTGGAAGACATAGAAAGGAATCTATGATTGAGTGTGTAAGAAAAGATATGATCTTAGGAAGATTTAAAAAAGAAAACAAACTTATTGGTATATATAGATAGTTTGTGAATTTTTAGTATATACACATTTAATGTGTAGTGTAATTTGAAATGATTCAAGGATCACAAACAAGATTGTGAGTACTATTTGATCACATCAAGTGTTTAGAGAGAATTGAAGAGTGATCTGATAAAGATTTGAAGTGTGAAAAGAAGTTCTTGAAGAGAGAATTTGTAGAAGCCCTACATGCAACTATTAAGGTATTTTATAGAGCTCAAATTAAGTTTTCAGTGCATATAGTTAGAGATACAATGGCTAGATAGTTAGTTTATGATGTAAGTGAAAGATGAAGATATCTATTCAAGAAATATCCATTTTATTCTCTTGTGGATGATCCATTAGGTGCATTTTCACAAGTCCTACAGAATGTGCTTCATGTAGAAGATATTAGAACTTATATCCATTACAAGACTAAGAGTATAAGATATGAGGATACACACAAGGGCTTAGGAGTCAAGTGTAATAATGACCTAACCTTGAAGTCTAAGTATACACACTTGAACAAGTTGAAACTAGTGAAGTATGTGTTTTATACTGAGTTTGATAATCATGGTTGGGACCCAAATCATTCTGAGTAGGGTACATGATCAAATGTTTTGGTTAGGAGATGAGCATGTTACAACTGATAATGACCTTATTCACAAGGTCAATGGACTAAGTAATGAGGTTTTTAATCTAGTAAATGAGGATAATGTAAGGAAGATGGTTGAAACAAACCTAAATACAAGATTTGATGGAAGAAACGTGAAGGATGATGGAATTTAGGAAAAAGAAGTAAAGTTATTAAGTCAGATCTTTGGATACATCTTTAACCATGGTTCAAGGGTTAACTTAGTGAAATCCAAATTATTACATGCATCTTAGGTAATGGTAATTTAGGGAAGGAAAGTGAGTTTGTGCGAGATAATCATATTACAGTTGTTGGACAACATTGCAAAATTAAAGAAGACCAAGAATGCAGTATTTAGATTTGAGTCCTTATTGACTCATTTATATTTTCTATGCAAAAAATAAGTTCCCAAGGATGACTAATTGGGAGAGAAATGAGTGCAAAATAAAGTTGGTAACTCAATGCTATAGATCAAAGCTAGAGAATGTCAAAGATAATTATGTTGACAGAATGATAAACAATTTCCAGACTAAAATGAAACAAAACTATAAAATACCTCCTTCCATGCTAGAGAGGTACAAGGATGGCATATTCTTCATGGTGGAAAGTGATAAAACTTATATGGAAGTTGTGGAACCAAGGGTAAAGTTCAAAAATCCCATGAGATATGAGATGAGCAAAAAACTTATTGAAGGGTATGCGCAGATCATACTCCAATCTGAGAAAGACACTGAGTGCCCTAGGTGGGAACCTATGAAGAGAAGATGAGAGAAGTTCATTTTAAACTTCATAGTAAGAAAAGAAAGAGGAATTAGGAAAATTAATCTACTCCATCCTTAAGGAGTTAGGCATGACTCAATAAGAATTCAATGAAGTTAAGGGAATTTCACTAGAGATGAAGGCAAGTGAGTAATCAGAGGTGATAGTGGTAACAACTTTAGTAGGTGTAACTATTTTTTAACCTATTGTGCAAGTACCATATGAAGTAGTTGCACAAGTGAAACTAGTAAGAACAAGAAGTGATCAACCAAGGAGGTAGTCAAAGGTAGAAACACCTACTGCATGGAGAAAGTCAAAAAGACTGGTGAAGGTTAAGCAAGAAAAAATACCATTTGCCAAGAAAAGGCTCAAGCATACCATTAGTAGACCAAGAAAGAGAAGGAAGACACTACAAGTCATTGATTCTAACAATTCTAAGGATGAAGCCAAGGATAGACCAGCAGAGCAAATTGTGCAAGAAGGCAAGACACTAATAGGAAAGAAAGCATGGAAGCCAAAGGTAGAAATCGTTAACATGCAAATCATTAATGATGAAAATTTTGTATAATTGAATAAGTATTATAGTTTGTACAATAATATGGATAGAAGGAATGTAGAAAATGTCATAGTGAGTAATATGATTTTGTAAAATAAGAGATTTGATAGCATTCAAAATAAGACTCTAGAGGGCCTATATAATAGGTTGTTGAATAGAAAGAAAAGAGTAAGTGGAGAGGACACTAAGTTAAGAGAGACTATGATCAATAAGTTATGTGAAGTTCACTCTAAGAAGGACTTAGATATAATTTTCAAGGGTATTGAGCCCCTATTGAGTAACAAAAGAAGATAAATTCTTCTTATGGGAGGCAACTATGAGGATGTGAAAAAGGAAACAGAGGAGGCCATTGTGAAATACATGACCTCAGTGCCTACAATAACAAAGGTGAGTGCATTGTCCAAATCTTAGAGCCCATCTTATGTACAAGTAAGTACACCTTCCAGTGATAAGGAAGAAGTAGAAGAGATGTAGTAGGCACCCTCACTACTGCATATTATTATGGGTATTCAATCCATGTAAGTGAACAAAACACACATAACTATGGATACAAAGGAGAACCCTTTTGTAGGGTATGGAACATCCATTATTGGAAATATCACAACATACACCAGCTTTGATGATGAGGAGGAGGAAAAGAAGAAACAGGCTAAGGAGAAGAGAAAAGAAGAGGTAAAGAGGAGAGTAGAAAAAAAGAGAAAGGAAGAGAAGAAGCAAGTACAAGAGAAGAAGAAAGAAATAGAGAAGTTAGTAGAGGAAGAGAGGATAGAAGAGGGAAAAAAAAAAAAAAAGAAGAAGAAGATGAGGAAGAGGAAAAGAAAGAAGAAACAAGAGGAAGAGGAAATGAAAAAAGAAGAATAAAAGTCAAAGAAAGAAGCTAAGAGACTAGAAGAAGAGAGGAAGAAGGTTGAGGAAGAGAAGAAGAGTGTTTAACTAAAAGGAATTACACTCATTTCAATAGTAACTCTAGTAGCAGCAATAACAACAATAGTAGTACCATCTGATGATGATGATGATCAGAAGGGACTAATGAGTTCTTTGAGCAAGTTGCATGCAAAGAAAAAATCTACAAAGTCTTTGGAGAAAACACTAACTAAAGTCTTGGACATAATATAGAAGATAGTTACCAAAATTATAGCCAATCTATACTTGCAATCAAAAGAAAAGGAATTGGTGAAGACCTTTGATAAGGAATTTACAACATTATTTGAGGTAGCTTTAGTGCAAGCACATGCCAAAGCACTTTTTGATACAATGTGCAAAAATGTAAGAAATGACTTGAAGGAACTTGTTGTAAGCATCAAGGAGTTAAGGAAATGCATTGATGAAGGTAAGAAGTTGTATGGATAGTGTGTGTTTTCATACAAATACTTGAAAGGCTTTGAGAGTTAGATAAAGGGTAAGTTGAGTGATTTGGACATACTCACTACAAAAGTATAGCTTCCTAAGACCAGTATTGAGGATAGTGAAATGGAAGTGGAGAAGATCCATAATCTGATTAGAGGTTTGGAGTTTGATAAGGAAAAGTCAACAAAAAGGTTATTTACTCTTAGAGAAATCTTGTCACCAAAGATCAATATTTTTCAAAGGCAACTAGAGGAATGTCTTGCAGCAAAGGCTTTCTATGATAAGTTCACCTATACTGACTTGAGAATAGTTGAAGTGGCATCTTATGCACTATATACACTAATCAATATCTATGATATAGTAAAGGAGAACTAGAAGAAGGAAGTGCAAAGATAGAAAATTGTATATGCATATTATTTTTTCCTGAATATCAAGTTGATCAGCAGTAGGCCACTCAGTTAATTTGTATACAGTTTTGAGACCTTTTCCATTGATGTCAAAGGAGGAGTAATATGTAAGGAAAATTTTATATATAGGAAACGAGTATTAATATGTAAATTGTATGATTGTATATGTAAGGGGGAGTAAACTTATGTATCAATGTAATGAGTGATAAGGAATGTAATGATCCATGAAAAGATAAATAAAATTGTTATGATTTGAAGGCAATTTTGTGGTTTGTTTTATTTGTTTTATTTTTGTATGACATAATTTTGGGAATTAGCCAATTTTCCCAAACGTTTCTATCAATGCCAAAGGGGGATTTTGTTGGCAATATGGTCAGTAAGATGTCTTGAGTGTTCTCATCTATGGCAACATATATTTAGTATTTTATTTATGCATTTAGAGTTAGGAAATTGTGTAAGTTTTAGATAGTTTGCAATAATACAAAGACAAATATGATGTGTATAGAGAGTACGACACAAGTTACAATTGAAATACCAGTATGGGTATTTCACAAAGCAAAACAAATCATAGTAGAGAATTGAGTTGTACAACTTAAGGAATTATTTTGGTGAAAAAATAATTACTAATTCATGATGAACCAAGTTCATGGATATTAGTACATAAGTTATTTTATATTATATCAAGTGTGTGAAGACATGAAGATTGATTGAGCAAAGAATTACTAATTTGTGAAGTATAAGTAAAGATCTTATCTTGCAAAGATAAGGGCACTAGATGTGGAAGTTGTATGATATGTGAACTATTGTACAAACAACTTGAAAGATATATGAGCCTTATGTGGTGTGAGATCTAATGTATGATTAGAGAAAATACAAGTTATAGAAGTCAAAAAGAATTGTATGTATATCTACTATTCCAAAGAACTTTATTTTATAAATACATGTTAGGGCAGTGGGCTCTTCTTAAATACATTGTATTTGATCTACCAACTCCTAATAGGGTTGAGGCTTCTAACAAGGACTTGAGACACTATATGTACTTCATAGACTCCTAATAGGGTCAATATCCTTAACAAGATCCTTTTGTTTAGTGAATCATCTTGTGGGTATCATCCCCATTGGGTTTTTCCATTGGCTAGGGTTTCCCTAACTAACAAATAATAGTGTTATGAGTTCTCTATGTGTATGGTTAGTTTATTATTCAGCATTGTTATTTTTCTTTCATATGTAAGTTATAAAGTAACTAACAATATTTAGTTGTGGGAAAACTATTGTAGAATACTAATTCACACCCCCCCCCCCCCCTCTCAATATTATCTATTTCTAACATAATGAAATATATGAGGTATTGATTTATTTGTAGAAATTTGTGATAAAGTGTGATCCCCTTAATACCATAAACCCATAACAAAAATAAAGCAACAATAGTAAATGTGAGAACAAAATATGGACTTCTTATTATCACTGCAAATGCAAAATTATAGAATTCACAAGTACAATATGGTAACCCACATGGGCATCTTCATTATAGTAATCTGCAAGATAATGCTACAAACTACACCTAGAGTTGTCCTAGACAATGTTCGAACCTTTCTTAAATAGGCAATTTTATGCCACCTCGAAAGGTCCTAGACATTGAAGCTTAATGCCTAGGGGCGAAAAACTCTAATAATACATATAGAGTCAGCCAAATACATATTTGACAATTATTTTAGATATTTCAGGTATCCTAACTTTCAAAAGCCATAACTCTCAAACCATTGCTCTAATTGGCTATTATAACCACTTTTCAAAAATGCCAACTCTTGATCTACAGGTTTGGAATGGTGCTAATGCCCTTCCATCAAGTTTTTGGACCTCATTTAGTCATTCTAAGGACTCCAACAGTGAACCTAAAGATTTTTCTGCAAATTTTTTCACCAAAAATCTGCAATAACTTCTTCGATACTTTAAGTTGGAGCAATGATATTTTTATGGTAGGCTTATAACTCTAAAATGAACCTTCTTGTAGAAAATGAGAACATTCTAAGATCATATGAAAAACTTACTAAAAATAGAAAGTTCCCAGAAACAGCAACCCCCTGTCTACTAGTCCTTCTTAAAATGGAAAAGACTAAAATAAAAATATTTTTGGGTGATGCAAGATTGCTCTTACACCCAAGATGCTCCTACATCAGTTTGTTTGACTTATATATTTTAATAGTTAATTTATTACATGTTGATGTCTAATGGCATGGTATAATTAATTCATTGTGTTCAATTCTAATGACAATAACATAGGTGATTTATGATACACATGTTTCAAATATTACTCATATATTTAATATATTTATTGTTTAAAAAATTACCAATGTATATGTTATGATGCTCAATTGTTGGTGTTGATTACATGTAGTATATTTTTTGTACATGATTGTCACCCTTTGTGGAAATAGGAAAAGGACTACAGACATCCTCACCCCTTTGGTTGATGATCTTACATAGATAGCACAAATTGTTGGAAACATACAATTGGAATAATTGTTGTTTTAGCATTGATGTCAAATCTATTGATAAGACATATTTCTACCTAATCTAAATGACATATCTATTTGATTGATGAAGAGGATTTTGAGAAATTGCTTATAATAATAGTACCTTGATGAAAGGTTTAGTTATGAAAAGGAAGCTACAAATGAAAATTTGATTAGATAGACATTGATGAAACAAAGTGATTGTTTATATCAATAAAGAAAAGTTAAACCAAGCAATAAAGTAAAAGGTTAAGGAATAGCAAGTGATGCTAGTATTAACTTAGCTACAATAAGTGTTGAACAAATATAGTGTTGACCGAGCAAGATAGTTGATACCAAGCCAAAAAAAATTATAGTGATTGAGTAATTCAGTGATGACCAAGTGTCAGAATTTAGTGATTGTCAACTAATTGTGTTGAGAATGAATTTGAGAAAATTTTGATTCCCATCTGACTTAGTTGATTTCTTAGGAGACACAAAATGTGTTCAAGATAAGATTGATGAGTTGGATCATTAAAAATTCAAGGTGTGGATTAGGTGAAAACCAAATAGATGAGTTCAAGAGAAGTTTCTAGAGGATGACTAAGAAGATGGACAAATATAATTGATCATATTGAACCTAATCATAAACCCTAAGATCTAGGGTGATCATGGAAAATGGTAAAGAAATAATTGTCTATTTAAAGAGGTAAAGAGTTGAACTGATGAGGAATGAGAAGAATAGATGCATAGGGAAAGGTGGATCAGAGTCACACAAGGGTGAGCACAACTAGTGTATGAGAGTGAATGCAAACCTAAAGGAGATTGCTTGCACAAATGTTGTTGATATTGATAAGTGAATCTGAGTAGATGGCTTGAGTTTTGTTGAGAGGAGAAGATTGATTTCTTGAAATGTTTCCAAATGAATAAAGAATACAGATGACAGTGGGAAGCTTATTAGTTAATGAACACATGGACCGAATACTAATCTAAAGTTGCAAAGTGAGTTGTAATCATACATATCTAAACCTATTATTTTCTTTCTTATCATTGTAAAGAATTTGTATTGAAATCCTTTTAATAGAGGTTGACCTAATAGTCATTTGAAAGACTTGAGAGTCTATGTAAATCCTTTAACAAGGTGACATTCTAAATGAAAAGATCAAAGTTCAGTGACAAGGCCACTCATAAAAGGGTAATTAAATCCTCTAACCAGGTCACATTTAATAGTGTGTATTATAAACCTTTAACAAGGTTGGCTCCTAATTGGGCTCACTTTGAAAGAATGAAAAATTGGTGACATGTTGTTGGTGGTTTTTCCCAATTTAGGTTTCCACATAAAATCTTAGCGTCAAATGTGTGTTTAAATTTTTATATTTTTTTATATTTGATAAAGTTTACATTTGGCAAAGCACGTTATGTTTGAGATAGTAATTCTTGTTTATTTGTACAGTAAAGATCGAGCAACAGTTGGATAAGAAGAATAGTGAATATTTTATGTTTAATTGTTCAAATGGTACTTATGGACCTTGAGTAACTAATTCACCCCCCCTCCCCTCTTAGTTAATCTAAACATTTCTAACAAAAGTAGAGGTAATGAATTAAAAAATTATACAATGATTATGATGAATGTGTATTGTTCATGGTGTCTTCTATGTAATTTTTAGCTAACTTAAGATAAATGATCTACATATGCAAGAAATTCAACCCCTTTGATGAGGATCCCACATAGTGACATGGATTGACAAGTATAAGTCAATACACTTGATAGAAATATTTCATTATTTTCTTTCTTTATCTTTACCTCCAACATCAAATTTAAGTTGACTTCACCAATATTACCCTCATTTAGAAAAATATCTCACTCCTTACTAACTATATCTCTCATTTGATGGATTGTAGGTACCACCAAATGGGTATTTCACAGATCTATATTCCTCGGGTGAGAGAAATGATGGAATAGAAGATGAAAGTAAGACATGTAGTAGGTCTACAATATAGAGATCAACTAGAGGTCAAAATATTAGAAGAAATTTTAAGAAATGTATTCATTTTTTTTTGCTTAAAGGGGGTCATTTTATTATGATGATGAGACCAAAGGCAACATCAAGATTCCCTTGAGGAACACACACCGTCAAAAAGAATGGATACTGAAGGAACTATCTCCAATTAACACTAATTTTTTTGTTAACAACAGGATATATCGCATAGATTCATTTTCATTACATGGTTTGGGTTTGTTTTCCATGTACAGTATAAAGATCAATTATAACAAAGTTATTAAATTGATGGAATATGTAGGACCTTATTATAAATACAATAATTGGATGTGGATTATTCAATATGTAAAAAAATTTGTGTAGGTATGCACTGTTAAAAATTATATACAATGGAAAGAAAAAAAACTTGCTATGTACATTGATGGAAGACCAAAAGAAACATATTATATTGCTGGTTTTATAAATAGTACATGACTTGGGTCAACTAATAAGTGACCTAATTGCATATTTGGGGCATGTGAGGGAAGCTATGTTTTTGTATATGAGATAAAATCAAAAAGTGTAGGGGAAGAGATATTAATAAATTATCATTCAAATCTCATAGATACAAACAAAGTTACTATCATGGGACTAGTAAGTACTATATAAAATTTAAAACAAACTCTAATTAATGACTCCAATATACCATATACCATTTTATTAAAAAAAAATTACTAAGTATATTGCTTTCATTTCAAATGCAAGGAAATACAAGGAAGCTCTATAACAGTAGGTGAAATAAACTCAACTTAAACATAAATCACCTCCTGCTTATAGTTACACACAAAAGCTAAAATATTGATTAAAAAAACCATAGAGAACACAAGGCTAGATGTAGCATATTTGTAGGTGTAATAACTTAACTTTATGTATAAAGAAACCACAACATGTTTGGCTATGAGGCCTTTCGAGCTGTGACCTTATAAAAAATAATGATCCTTCAAAATCATAGCCTTAGCATTAATATTTTATCTCCTACTCTTTAAGAATTCTACTTCCCTACATCTAACCAAGCTTATTTTATAATCGGCTAAGTCACAAGTCAGCTAGTCAAGCATTATTTGCAATCTGGGTCCATCCTTGGAGGAGTAAACAAAAAGCCATACAAATGGTCATATGAAGGGATGTATAGTTGCAGGTATGTCCAAACTTGTGTTAGGGTTTAGATTCCAATTGCACAAGATGCCACATAATAAACCTGAACTACATCAATCAAAACAACATGCTACGCAAGGTTGAAACAACAAGAAAAAAATATCACAAAGAATGACATAGAACTCAAGAAATATAGAACATAAGAATTCATGCACTTAGTAAAAGGATCTAAGATATGTCCTTGACATGATGACAATTGTGCATGACATGAAAGCAAAAGCAACAATGGCTACTATGCAAACAAAAGACTTGTACAAAAAATTGGAAATAAATTTTTGGGTTGATGTGAACTCTCTCAAAGAACCAAGATGCTCCTACATCAAATAGCTAGAGTTAATAAAGAATTGATATCCACATAAAGGATGACTAATATTTTTATTTAAATCATAGAGATCCAACTCAACTTGCATAATCCATGAACTATCTTAAATTGGTTTTCCTTTCCACTGAACTAGGTATTTCATGTAATATTTTCCTTTGGAGCTTTTACTTATTTGGCTTCTCAAGATTTTCTCAATGCCATCTTCTTTCTTCTTATGGTAATCCAATTTACTTTTCATCTTTTCATCTAATTAAAAATACTCAAAGATATCTGCAATGTTGAATATAGGAAAAGTATCCATGTCTTCTGGTAATTTAACTTCAAATGCATTTCCTCTATTAAACTTCTTTAGAATCTTACAAGGACCAAACTTCTTCATCTTCATCTTACTGTAGGCACCAGCTAGAAATATATTTTTCTTCAAGTGAATCATTACCTCATCACCAAATTTTAAATATTTATGTCCCCTTTTGTTATCTACTCTCTGTTTGTATTCCATATTGCTATCTTCCATGTTCTTTTTAACTTCTTCATGTAAAGCCTTTATTAAATTTGCAATTCCTTCAGCTTCAACAGTTCTCGTTATCTCAAGGTTTAAATTTTTTAATTCAATATTTCCTTTAGGATTCAATCCAATAATAATCTCAAAAGGTTCCTTCTTAGTACTCCTATTCATAGAATTATTGTATGCAAACTCTACTTGTGCCAAAATCAAGTCCCAATTAGTAGGCTTATCTCCAACCAAGCATCTCCGCATGTAAAGCCTTTATTAAATTTGCAATTCCTTCAACTTCAACAGTTCTTGTTATCTCAAGGTTCAAATTTTTTAATTCGATATTTCCTTTAGGATTCAATCTAATAATAATCTCAAAAGGTGCCTTCTTAGTACTCCTATTCATAGAATTATTGTATGCAAGCTCTACTTGTGCCAAAATCAAGTCCCAATTAGTAGGCTTATCTCCAACCAAGCATCTCCACATGCTACCCAAACTTTTGTTTATAGCTTTAATTTGTCCATATGTTTGCAGATGAAAGATAAAATTATACTTCAACTCTATATTCATCTTCTTCCAAGGTGTCATCCAGAAATAACCAATGAGTTTAGTATCTTTATCTAAAATAATAGTTTTATGTAATCCAAGAAATCCGATCACTTCCTTATAGAATAATTCATCTACATGTACATCATCATATGTCTTCTACAAGGTATGAAATGAGGCATTTTGAAAAAAAAATCAAATATCACCAAAATAGAATCATTACTTCTCTGGGTTGTATGAAAACCAAGAACAAAATCCATACTGATATCTTCCCAAGGCTTCTTGTTATATACAATGGTGAATATAATCTCAAATTTTGACTAGTCCCTTTTGTTGTTTGATAAATTATGCAATCTCTTACCATTTTCTACACATCTTTATATATATGTGGCCAAAAATAACCTCCTAAAATACACTTTACTATTTTTTCAACCCCAAAATATCCATAAGTTTTACCACTATGCTTTTCCTTTATGAATTTTTCTCTCATAGATCCTCTAGGTATGCACAACTGAATTCCATTAAACAACACGTCTTGCATGAAACAATCAATCCACATATCCCTTACTATATATTCCTTACAAGCTTACCAAGGTTCTACAAAATCAAGATCAGTTTCATACAAATACTTCAAATCATTAAAACCAAGTACCTCAATTCTCATTTCTATCAGCAAATTCCTTCTTTGTCTCAAAGCATCAATAGCTTTGTTTGAATGTCCACTCTTATGTTTCAAAGAAAAGAAAAGGTTCTAGAAAAACTCAACCCACTTCATATGTCTTTGAATCAACTTGTTTTGACTCCCCAAATACCTCAAATCTTTATGGTCAATATAAAACAAAAAATCCTTAGGTATTAAATAGTGTCTCCACTTCTTCTGAGTTTGAACAATAGTATAGAAATCCTTATCATGAATTGAATATGTCCTCTTAGAATCATTTAATTTCTTACTAAAGAAAGCTACAAGTCTTCATTCTTGACACAAAATAGCTCCAATAACACTTCTACTAGCATCACATTCAACTTGACAAACTTTCTTGATTCATTAAAATCAAATGTAGGAAATTCTACAATCTTTTATTTCAATGTTTCAAAGCTATTTTGTGCTCCATGTGTCCACTTGAAAGAATTTTTATCTCCTTTCATAGTCTCAATCATAGCATTACAAATAGAACTAAGATTTCTAATGAACTTTCTATAGAAACGTGCTAATCCATGTAATGATCTTACCTCTCCAACATTCTCAAGTGTAGGCCAATCAAGAATAACTTTCACCTTTTCAAGATCCGTCTTCAAACCATCCTCTAAAATTTAAAAACTAAGATACACAATGTCTTCCTTCATAATTGAACATTTCTTTAGGTTAATCAGCAGTTTCTCCTCTTTCAATCTCTGTAATTCTTGTCTAACATGTTCAAGATTCTCTTTTATAGTCTTAATAAATTTCAAAATGTTATCCAAGTATACAATCACAAATTTACCAAAGAGCCTTTTCAAAACCTCATTCATAAAACTCATAAAAGCACTAGGTACATTAGTTAAACCAAAGGGCATAGCCAACCATTCATACAAACCTTCATTAGTCTTAAAAGTAGCTTTCCATTCATCCCCTTCTCTAATTTTGATCAAATTCTAACCCCTTTTCAGATTGATCTTAGTTAAATACTTTGCTCCACTTAAATTTTCCATAATATCATCCATCCTAGCAAAAGGAAATCTAGATTTCACTATTATCTTGTTTATAGCTCTAGAATTAGTGCATATTCTCCATTCTCTATTATTTATTCTTCTTAGGTGCTAACATAGTAGGTACTACACAAGGACTCAAAATTTCTCTACTTAGACACTTCTCAAGAAATTCTTGCACTTGCTTATTCAGTTTAGACTTTTCATTAGGTTTCAATCTATGTAGTTCTTTACTCAGAAAGCTAGCTTTGGGTATCAAGTCCATACAAATAAGTTATACTTCTCACAGATGGTAAACCATTAGGTACATTATCATAAATTATACCTAACAAAGATTTGATCTCTATTGCATGATCTAACTCATCTTGTTTCTCAGTCTTTTTAGGAATCAAAGAAAAACATACATTTTGTTCCTTCATATCTCTACAAAATTGATTACCTTCAACCAAACATACTCTGACTTTGGTACATTGATTCAACTTAGGTTTCTCTACCAAGGGTAACAATATTTTTTTATATCCATCTACCCAAATAGTATATTGATTCAATCTACGATCATGCAAAGCTTTTCTATCTAACTTCCAAGGTATACCCAAAAGGATATGACAATAATCCATAAGCATAATATCACACAAGACTTCATCATGATAATTCCCAATTTTAAATTTAATAAGGCATTGTTCACTTACAAGAAATTTTTTCTCCTTTTATATCCAAGCAACATGATAAGGTTTAGGATGTCTCACTCTCTACAATGGTAACTTTTTAACTAGCTCTTTAGATGCCAAATTATCAAAACTTCCATTATCAATAATTAACTTACAACAATTTCCAACTATCTTACATCTAGTTTTGAACAAACTTCTACTCAAATCATGTTCTCCATAAATTTCTTCATTCCACAATATCCTTCTTAGCATCAAATTCTCAGCATTTTCAATAGGTGTTTTAGTAACTTCTTCATAAGCCAAAGTGCTCTTTCTATTACCTCCAATCTTCTTCCTAGTGTTTGTACATTGGAAGGCCTTATGTCCTTCTCTGCATTTATTAAAAATACCTTTAAACTAAGATCTTTCTTCTCTTCTTCCACCATTATTATTCCTAGTGTAACTATTACAACTACCTTTAGTGTAGTTACCTCTTTTGCCAGTAGGTTCTTCCTTCCATTTTAATTTTCCTTTATCTTGAATTGTGCTATCAAATATGCTACCTTCTCCATATGTTCTACCCCTACTTCTCTGAAATCTTCCACCTCTTCCTCTTTTTCTCTAATCATGTTTCTTCACCAATATTTGTGCAACCATCAAAGTGTATCTATATTCTTCTTCCACATTGTCCATCTTAACATATATGATCTCATCCTTGATATCCTTAAACCATTCAAATATCTTTCCACCTTCTCAACTTCATCATCTTCATGCCCAAATTTGATATCTAGTATGTAGAATTCCTTAGTATATTCCTTCACATTCATGTCATTTTGTCTTAGATTTTGCATCTTTATCAATAATTTAACTTTATAATTATCAAGAAGAAACTTCTTCATATTTCATATCATATTTTCCCATGTCTTGATCTTAACTTTTCCCCCTTTTTTGTATCTTAGTTTGAAAATGATCCCACCAAAGTGAAGCATGACCCTTCAACTTTGTGGTTATTATCTTAACCTTCTTATTATTAGGAAAACCTTCATACTTAAAGTATTTGTCCATCTTAGCAATCCAATATAATACAACATTACTCTCGATTCTTCCATTATAGCAAGGAACTTCAGTAGTGGGTCCAGCATTTTCCTTAGGCAAAACTCTTATAAGCTTTTCCTCATCATGTTCAACCTCATGTTTAGGATTAGGATTCATTGTTGCCTCTTCATCATCACTAAAATCTTCAAGATGTACACCCCTTCTTTGTTTTGTCTTCATGACTTCAATTCTTGTTACAATATACCTCAACATGTCCATAATAGAATTATTAGCATTTCCTCTAACATGATCCATCTTGACAATAGTTCTTACAAGATCGTAACCTTTTGCAAGTTATAGGTCATATTTTAGATCTATCACCCTACAACCAAATTTAACAAGGTTCTCCATGATCCAAGTCTTCAGAAAGAACTCACTTTAATAGCACCTAATGCAAGGAGATACAAGGAATCTCTATAACAATAGGTAGAATAAACTCAACTTAAACATTTAGCACACTCTACTCAGAGTTATACATAAAAGCTAAATATTGATTTTAAAAAACTACAAAAAACATGAGGCTAGATGTAGCATATTCGTAGGTGCAACAACTTAACTTCACATATAGATCAATAATAACATGCCTAAATGTGAGGCCTTTTGGGTTGTGGCCTTATATAAAATAATAACTCTTTGAGCTTAGAGCCTTAGCTCACATATTCTATCTTCTACTCTCTAAGAAGTCTACTTCCCTACATCTAGCCAAGCTTCTTTTATAGCCAGCTAACCCACAAGTCAACTAGTCAATCATTTATATACAATTTAGGTCCATACTTAGAAGAGTAAACAAAAACTCGCACAAAAAATCATATGAAGGGATAGACACTTGATGGCAGGTCCACATGTGTGTTAGGAGTCAGCTCCCAACTATACAAGATGCCATGTAATTCACCATAACCACACTAATCAAAACAACATGCTACACAATGTGGAAACAGTAGGAAAACAAGAGTGCAAAGAATGGCATAGAACTCAAGAAATATAGAATAGAAGAATTTGTGCACTTAGGACAAGGATCTAGGATAGTTCCTTGATATTATGACAACTATGCATGACATAAAAATAAATATAGCAATGGCTAATTTTTGAACAGCATACTGGTACAGAAAAATGGAAATATTTTTTTTGGTTGATGCAAGATTACTCAAATACCCAAGATGCTCTTCCATCAATTTTGTTGATGTTTTTTATATTTAATATTTATCACAAGATGGCATGGATCTACCATATGAAAAAGGTGGGGATGTTCCTCACACCACTTCTTCAATGAAGGTAAACATTAATGTAATTGTATAAATTAGATAGAAGCAAAATATTATATTATTTTATTATTTTCTTTAGGGGTTTGGATTTATTTTGATAATTTGATGTTTTGGGAAAGGCAAAAGTACCAGTAATAATAGAGCAATTATTTATTGATATGGAGGTGACAATATTATGCAATGATGACATCACATATACCATTGACCACATAAGCACAGTCAAAAAACCTTAAAAAATAAACTTGCAAATTCTTTCCATTTTGATCAAACCAAATCCAAATGAGGATATAGAGGAAAGGAAAAATCAATTGATAAAGAGAGCATGTTGTCTGGAAGTAATTAGTAATTAGTCTTTAGCTATAACAGAAGTTCAATAAAGGTTTATATTTCATAATATTTTGTGAATCATGAACTAAACTATGTATGTGTTCTTCTTACATGATTTTTTGAGACATAAATGTGTTTCTTGACATGATGAGGATACTAGCACAATTCTTACAAGTAGATAATCCTCAAGGGACTTTGAAAAATTTAACAAGTTATAAGGAATTTTATTAAATGAAAGTTATTCCTATTTGATGAAAAGGAATTATGCAACACGTAGATGAAGGATTCTAATATTGTTGACTGTAGCATCAGCAACAAGGAGCAGGTAATTATCCACGTTTGCACTGACTAGAGCTAGTAAATCCATGTTTTGGTATATTTTGTTATATATTACTTATGATTTTATTTTTACTTTCTTGGGTTCATTTAATAGTCATTGATTAATTTTGTGCATTAAGAGATACACCTCCTCGAGATAGAATAGAGACCAGTAGTAGTGAAAATTTTCCATTGTTTCCTGGATCAGTCCATATTGCTAGTATGAGATCATTGCAGGCGTCATTGTTATTGACCAAGAAAGATATGATTTCATTAAAAGTACCTAAGCTTCTAGGCACATACTTAATATTTGTTATTATTTATAGTGTAATTATAGTTTATTTATTCATAGCTCATTTTTGACATATGAGCCCATGATGTTTTTGCAAGAAATGATGTTTTTTATGAAAGTCTTTATGAAATGGCATTGAAGCTATTTGGTACCACCATATGTACTAGGTATGAGCTTCATATAATTGGTAGAATATTTTTCCTTTCATCCATTTATTATACTATATTCAATGTACCTAGATTCGGTTAATTTTTTATCTAACAAAAAAAATTCTTAAAAGGTGGAATGAGCAAGATGGAAACTTAAAAAAGAATCTCATAAAATGTTTAGAGGAGATCTTTGGGAATAACATCTTTGACAATACCAAAGTTCTTTAGAAAGCTTCAAAACATCTAAACTATTTGAGGGACCAATACAGAAGGGCTCTAAAGCTCAACCCAAACTATGAGTGTCCTCCTAAAATTCAGGAGATTGAGTGTGATGTAGAGTGCACACAATAGAACTAGGGTGACCTTGTATTTCTTCCCACATGCACTTATATGCTCTACAAATACTTATTCAAGCTTCCTCTTTTCCCCTTACTAATTTTTCTCCTTGCTCCTAGGGTCTATCTTCCTTGGAAGACAAAACAACTCACAAAGTGGTGATAAAAGTCCTAAGGAACTCAAAACATTTCCCAATTATGGATTTATCCTAAATATCAACAATCAAAATACCTTATTTGGTTTGGCCACACAAACAACAATTTTGTGGCTTCTAGCCCTCTTGGTTACTAGGTATCCTCTAGAAATTTTCCTCTAATATAAGGGTAAGGCTATGGACTAAGAGACTCCTAAGATGGATTTAATCTACTCACATGTAACACATTAACTCCCTCAAACACTAAGTATCAATCTTATTCCTATAACACAAGACACTTGCAATAGCATTTTAGCCTAAGTGATCAAGTTAGACTAGGGCTTGATGGAAATGCTTAAAGTTTAGTGCATGAAACTAGTTAGATTATTTACTAATCTTCTACAAACTTATTTTTATTCAACACATCAAATTACTAGGACCCACAACCTTCCCCTATTGTTACCACGCTTAAATAGGTCATTCTCATGCTAAGTACATGGGCTTATTTAGCCTAGGGCATCAAAATATAACTAGAAAACCAACTCCCTCTCTCTAGCCTTTTGAAATCATAAATTAAAATATCCCAACTTTCATTTCACCAAGTGGAATCAAATTCCAATGGTGAATTTTCAAGTTAGGGCCATTTCTTTGCTCCAAAGCCTTGATTTGAGGGTTTCATACCTATGCTTAAAGAAAATGTTGTAAATTGATTTATACACAACTAATTTGACTCAAACTAGTTACAAATGAACTCAAATATCCAACCATGCATGTAATTTACTAATCCCTACCAATCCATACGAGGTCATACAAAACAAAATTGCTCCAAAAAAAAGGTTTTTTGTTCATGAAATGCTTATACAGTCTATAGAAATTGATGATCTAACATGGGAAAGATGTATTATTTCTTAAATACCTTCAACCAACTGATCCAAACCAACTCTTGATGGTTATGAACATTGGGAGGTTATTATGACTTTTCATGAGAACTTTTCAAAAAGTTGCATTTAGCAATTTTGCATTTTTTGCCAAATATGACAAACTTTTACATTTTTGCTCTTAATTGATACCAAATGATCCCAAACCTTTAGGAATGGTGGCAAATACATATCTAAGGTTTAGGAAAAAACCTTATTTTTAGTTATTAGACTCCAAAACACTCAAAACAAACAAAATTTAACCTAGTGAACTAAGGACTCTCTTTGTTTATAAGGTGATCATAAAGAGCCTTGTCCACACAAAAAGTTAAAACACCCACACAATGGATGGTGTTAATGCATTACATCCTTATTACATCACAAGAAAAGAAAAGAGATAACTCTTCAAGAAAGAGATAGGTCTTGGTTCCTTGCACCAGAGTGGAATGAAATCATTGAAGATGCAAAATAGAAAAGGCTAAGTGATAAAGGTGTTGACCCTAAAGTAAATCATAGTATTTTCAATTAGTGTAAAACACTTAGTTAATTAATAGCTAGGATTCATTAGTCATTACTGTGACTGATCCATTCTTTATAGATCAACTAATGTAAAGGAAATATATTTTTATTGTAGTTAGTGTCAAACTATAGTTACTATTAAGAAACTCGATGGTCACTGAGTACTCTAATATTAGTTGAGTTACTCCAAGTTAGAAGATTGGATGAATGTGAAATTAAAGGTGAATTAGGAGAGAAAATGAGAAGTATAATGAAAAGTTAAGAGTAGAGTTATTAAAAATCTATCATAGAAAGGTGATATCATATAGAATAGAGGATATTTTTCATCAAAATTCAAGTCCAAACTGAAGGATTAGCTAATGATACATTTTTAAAAGTGTTTCAAGTTAAATATCTTAATAGAGTTGTCCTAACAAAACTATGTAGAATTAACAGTGTGCTCACTTAATTGTATAGTTAAAATCCTTTAATCAATGTAGATTGAATAAGTCTTGTAATCTCTTAATAGGGAAAACCCTTCACAAGGTAGATCATTAGAAGTGATCAAACTATGTAGCCTTAATAGGCACACTTTGTTGTTGTGGTAGTGAATATCTTTCTAGGTGTCATCCCCACTGCATTTTTAGCTTCACCTTGGAAGGTTTCTATGTTATGATATCGAGTGTCATGTGTTGATCAGTTTCTTATATGTGTTATTTATGTTATTAGATGGTAGATCTAATATTATATTGTAATTTATGATATTTTGATATAAGGTTAAGATTCAATGAGGGTTTATGTGAAGATATCAAATATGTTTTATGTTTGATGATTTTTTTAAGATCAACCACTTGGGAGTTAAAGATCTTGGTGAATGGAAACCTAAAAACTAGGAAAGTTCATTTAAAATTAGAACCTTGGTATTCAACTTGCATTTGAATAAGACTACAAAAGAGACATTGAGGAAATCCTTAAAGAGAAGGAAAGAGATGGCAATTCACCAAAATGACACACAATACAAAGAAGAAACCATTGAAGAATTATTTTATGATGTTAGATCTAGTGAATCTAATGTAGCTATAGTAGATCTATTGGAAAAAAACAAAAATTTGAATGAAGAATTTAGAGCACTAAAAAGAGAAAATGAAATGTATTTAGTAAGGTTATGTGAAGTTGTGGAACAAAGAATAAAGTTGAGCATGACAAGGCAATAGTTGGTGATGGAAAAACACAAATGGATATAAGAATTGATGAAAGGATCAATGAAGTGTAAAGGATGACTAAAAATCAATATGACATGATCAATTAGTTCTTAAGAACAAATCATGAGAATTATAGCAAGGGGGAATATATTGTAAAACTTATATTTAAAAATTATCAATTGAATAATAAATAGAGAGTTCAAAATGAAGCCATTGAAAGGATGAGAAAACTTGAAAAGTCTATGTGGTTACTTAATGAATAGATGAATGCACCAAGGTGACCTCACAACACTTCTAGATTAGGATATGTTGAGTTCCTATCAAGTGTTGAGAAAGGAGAGTCATTAAAGAAGGTAAAATAGAGGAATGTGACTGCAAAACCAAAGAAGAAGAAACCTACATGCTATCGCTATGGAAAACTAGGACATACAACAAATGTTTGCAAGAGAAAAGTTGTTAAGTCAAATCCACAACCCAAATTCAATTGAAATTGTTTCAGTTACAACAAGTATGGACACTAAGCACTTGAGTATAGATCAAAGGTTAGTAAGGAATCTAAATTTAAAGGATATTGTTATACGTGTCATAAGTATGGTCACATGGCACAAAATTATAGATCTAATGTAAAAACTCATTGGACACCTAAGAATCAAGGCAATGCACCTAGACAGGGTAATGCAATAAGTTAGGATTATAATACTTGGGTATATTATAAATTTTGTGGAATGTATGGACAGATTGTAGAAAATTATGAAAGGATGCATCTTAGAGGAATATCAGGAAACTAGAAGAATTTTGGACTAGTGTGTTTCACGGTCAGAAGATCATTCGCGTAAGGAGAGACTGTATGAACAGAGAACTAGTAGCTAATGTTGAAGAGAATAATGGAAAAGAAAGGGTCAATGTAGAAGAAGTAAGAACTCAAATGAATCAACTTTGGAATAAGAAATCTAATGGTAGAAACAATGTAAGTCGTGAAAGTTTGGTCACCCAATTGAATGGACTAGGTGATTCCCCCACCTCAAACTAGAGCAAAGAGGTATGTATGGAATTATATTACAAACTATCAAATCCTATATCAGATCCTAGATTAAATGCATTAAAATCTAAATATGCATGATAATGGATGTTCATGGACAAATTTTAAGTTTGAATTGAGTAATGTATCTTGGTGTTGAGTTGAGTTATTAGTATTGACCGAGTTATCCTATGTTGGTTGAGCTAGTTGTAGTTCACCCACTATTGTACAGAGCATTGATGAGGCACTAAAATTCAATATTTGAGACATATAGAAAGTTTTACAAGTCATTTTGAGAACACTACATTTGAAATTTTAGAGACCATACTAAGTTCAAGCATTCAAGAGTAGTTGATAAGAGATTGTAAGAAAATTTCAATAGCATCGTTGGATGTTATAGTGAATTGTGAAGCATTTGTGGTTGTCGAGTTACATAGAGACTGTGTTTAAACCCTAAATTTAAATAAATGGCATCAATATCATCTAAACCTTAGAAGGAGCATTTAAAGGTTAGTAATGCTCAATTATTCAAGAATGATGCATGCCCCCCACTCAAGTACAAGGCATATTCTAAACTAGCAATGAAGGGTAATTCCTCGAGTTCTATGTCATCAATTTCACCTAGAGTTATTATTATTCATGATGTTAGGTCTTGTTAGATGTGAAAAGTAGGTGACGTAGGAGATTATAAATTGAGGATTACATATGAAAAGTTATGCAAGGAAGCAATGTTGAAAGATGAAAATAAACACATTTCCAAGAAAGGGTTGACTCGTGCCCTAAATTTTCTAAGAAACTTCAAAGTGGAATGGATTAAAATCATTTTGAACATAAATTATTATATTCAATTGTGGATATATAATAGACCAATGAAAATCATGAAACAAATCATCCACCATGTTACTAGTCATCATGTTATGGATAGGAAGAAGACAATGTGATCTCAAAGAAGAGATGTAATTGGAGTTAATACTTTAGCATTTTGGAACAAGAGACAATTAACCCTTAATTTAAGTTGTAATGTCCACCCTTAATTTACTTTATATTATATATGTTGAAATGTTTTAGGCATATAACATACATGTGTTAGTTTCAGAGATATATGCTATCATGTTATTTCATGACTTCAAAATGTCATTTATGATTACATTGATTGGTTGTATTTTACGTGTTGCCTAATGATTATGATTACTTATGTTTAAATGTTGCTTTAATGATTCTTAGTTAGTAATGTGATTGCTTTCATAATGATGTCAGGTGATTTTTTTTAACGATGATTGTTTTACATTCATAGTAATGTATTGTTATATCTAAGCATTTGATGAGTTGACTCGTGATTCATTATAGTACTTACCCCATACTTGCATGTGTATGGTGTGTGTGTCTAAATTACTTTTATGTCTGACGTGTCTGATATGGTTAATGGAGGGAGTCATAGTCACCTACTAGTTGGAATCTACACGATGCACCACTCCTTGTCATTCCCTATCTAGTTTAGTTATATATGCATATGTACATGCTCATCTTTCCTGCAAGTTGCAACTACTAGGCATCGACTTCCCTGAATTGCCAAGATGAGTCTACCCTATCACAATAACTCAATTGTAAGAATGGAAAGATAATGACCATGTCCAATCCTAGTCATAGCCTAAACACTTGTCCTGCAAGGAAGACTTGTATCTGACTCTCTACCCCTTTTTAAACCCACAAGTTTATCTTTGTGTATGTTGTTTGAGTTTGAGTTTTGAATCGTTTTGCTTATGTGGATTTGACTATTTTATTTATTTGGTAAAAGGTTAATTGTGATATTTAGATCAATCACATAATATTACAATTATTAAATATTATTTAAATAAAAGGAAGAATTATAATATCAAGATATTTAAGTAATTGGAAAATTAATTTTATTATTATTTTTTATTTACAAGAGTTGATTTAAAAATTCTAAATATGAAAGTTGGAAAAAAGGATAAATTAAAATTTAAAAGACTAAATATTTATTTCTCATGAATATTTAATCAATGATAATAAAATTAGAGTTCCAAATAATTAGTGGGCTTTAATTTTTATTAATCATTAAACTTATTATATGCAATTTAATTGTATATTAATTAATAAAATTAAAATAAGGCAAGAGCCTACAACACAACGGTAAATTGTAAGCCTCGTATCAAAGAGGTCTTGGATTCAAATCTACTCACACTTAATAAATAATAGTAATAATTAAGCTTGGCTTCCGCCTCTTACCAATCCAAAAAAAATTAAAAATTAAAATAAGATTTTTGGGTGAGAAATAAGATATTTAATTTAAAAGAAAGGATATCTATTTATTTTATTATAAAAAGATAAACCTATTTTGTGAAAAGAAAGTAAATAAATAAATGAATATTTATTTATTTAATATTTAAAAGAAAGGAAAAAAAGTAGAAATTATGTATTTCTTTTCTTTAAAAAAAAAGTGATTTTATTTATTTTTTTAAAATATATAAGAAAACAAAAGAAACTATTATTTAATTTTAGTTGAGTTACCTTCTTTTTATTTATTTTTTTAAAATATATAAGAAAACAAAAGAAACTATTATTTAATTTTAGTTGAGTTACCTTCTTTTGTAAGTTTACTCATTTTAGAAACTTTAGTTTTATTAGTTTTATTTATTTATTTTTCTTTATTCAGAGGTCATTCTAGTCATTTTGAGGGAGAATATTTTTGGAGACCAATAAGATAATTTAGAACAGAGATTTTAGAAGACAAGTTATAGGTTATGCATTCGGATTTTGAAGTAAAAGATTTTTTTTAACCTGGGAGTAAAGTCTACAATTAGGTTTTCTTCTTCTTCTTAACAAATCAACTTGGCATTTGATGGTAGGGGTTTTCAAATATCTTTGCAATTTCTATTGGAAAAAAATTATTCTCTATGTTTTCTTAATTATGAATAAATGTGTTTGCAGTTACCTATGTGTTAGTTTGAGGGTTTGAAATATGTGATTTTGCTATAACTTTTATTTAATATATTTTATTAAAAATGAAAAGATACTTTTAGATGCTCATTTGGATTTTAATTAACATATAAAAATAATATATGAATTTTTTGCACGGAAATAGTCAAATATTGATTGTCATGCTAAAACTAGGCCTATTTGAGTTTGATTTTTCAACTAGAGACACATGAACAATCACTTATAACTTTTGCAAAATATATGGTTAGGAAAATGTCTTCTTTGTGATTGTAAATAAGTCTATTATGAATATTTTTCTTGATTCTCATGAAGATCCAATTGTTCAGAAAAAAGTTATGCTCTTTCTGCTAAACTAGTAACCTTCAAATTTGAATAGTGTTGTTAGGAAGATACATATTTTACACCATTCAAATGAACTCTTCTTCAGGACGGGTAATAATGAAAAATGTGTGAAATTAAATTATATTTCCATCAATATAGGTTGCAGATTTGTATAATTCCATATGAGATTATAACATTTAAATTACCATCTTATTTACATAGAGGGAATGCATAAAAACTCATTGTTATGAACTTTGAAAATGTTCTATCTTTACTATTAAATATTATTGATTTAAAAAAATTATTATTAATTTTAAAGTTATTAACTAATTAACATATTGAATTTATCTACACTTGTCTATTATAAAATTAAATAAATTTTTTGAAATAATCTAATCCAAATAATTAGATGGAACCTTGCATTATTTAATGTGTTTATTTGAGGTTTTGTGGTTTTTTTTTTGCGATGGGTTTTAGAAATTTTAATATCATATTTTATTTTGTGATGGTTTTTATGTGAACTATTTAGTTGACCCGACTAAGATGTGCACCAAAGGCATCTTTTAAGGTTTCTTTTATGATGGTTATTTGACTAGATGTCAAGAGGTGCTTTATGATTCAAAATTGAGGCTTATGTTTATGAGATTTATTTAGTGAGCATATATGATGACTTGGGTTTTGAGAAACAAATCATTTTTGGGTTTCCTATTAAGGAACTAATTTCTATCTTTATGGGTATTGTGGTATGGGACACAATTATGGTTTATGTGCTTAAGGGAAGTTATCTAGGTATGTGTCTTTAGTAGTGGCTTGCAATAGGGGTCTAGGACCCAAAGTGGTAAATACTAGAGTAACCTATTGTAAGTTGTGTACTAAGTGATAACATAGTAATTAAAATATCATGCCTAGCTTTTTTCCTTGAGATACATTAAAAAGATAAGTTAGAGATCTACCTCGCCCATGCAGTGAGTGATTGTATAGGCTAAGGTTGGGAATAAGATGATACCTAGTGAGAGGTATGACTATTTTTTCCTCATCTTCATGAGAGGATATTCTAGTTTCACATGTGTCAGGTTGAGGGTCTAGGGTCTAGAGTAACCGGTCTAGGGTAACTCAATGCTTAAGATTCAAAGGTCTAATGAGAAACCAATCCATGGTAACTCAAGTAGTTTCACCATGTGATGACACTTCCTAGTGGTGCAATTGTTGGTGTTCTTCTTATTGTTGGATGTATTTATTATTGGTGTTTACTTTTATTGATGGTAATTGGTGAGTTGTCATTGTACTTTTGATCTATAGTTTTTTACTTGAGGTGGATATCTTTTTTTAACTTTATCTTCTAATTTTGGTAATTGATTTACACTTGTTTAGTCATGATGTTTTTTTAGGTAGTGTTGGTTATGGATTTAGAGATTATTCTCTTTGGATTATTGTATCTTCTTGAGTAGTATGTGTTACCTTTGAGGTAGTCTTGGCTATTAGGATTCCTTTCCTATAAATGTTTTATGTTTGATTAACCTTTTGTGGATCATTCATTATCTACATTGTTACTTTGATGTTGTATAAAATTTAGAAAAAAATAGTTCAAGAAACTTAGTAACATATTAGGATTATTTCTTTTGGATTCCCGAGTAGGGCATTACATAGGTTTGGTTCATTAATTATCTCTAAAGTTTTCTATATACATAATTCTTTTACTACATTTGGAAATGTAGTTTCAGATCAAAGGAGACCTATCACACAAAAGATTAATGAGTATATTCATTAGATAGGTAGCAATTTTAACAATGTTATGTATGGATATTTTGAGGAATTCAAGTAGAAAATGAAGAAAAGGACAAGAATACCTAAATCCTTCATTGATAAGTAGTACAATGAAGTTTTTTTGATGTAATTCCTAAGGTTGCATGGTTAAGACCCTTTCCCTATGAAATCCAAATAGATGAATTGGTTGGAGCAATTACTGCATTATTGGTAGAGGAAGTGGACAAAAATATAGAACCATTTGGCAGGTATAACATGGAAAATTCTAAAATCTCTATTTATTTGAAAGCCTCTAAAATGAACAAGAAAATAAAAGGTATGATTAAAGATCTAGAGAAGTCATTGGGTGAAGGTACAAAGAAGGAGATGCCTCTGCAAATCACAAAAGGAAAAGGTAAGGATAAGACAAGTAGTAACAATAATGGTGATGAATAGGAAAATGATGAGGAGGAAGAATAAAAGGTAGAAGAAAAAGGTAAGGAGTCAATACCTATTGAGCCAAAGGCTACAAAGGGTAAACATATTATCACTATTGAACTCTCAATCAATAAAAAGTTTTAAAAAAGTAGTAACAAAGCTTATGCCTACACTATCAAGAGTTAAAAATCAAAGAACTAGAGTGGCTACCACTACACTTGAGGCTAAGCTCAAGAAAGGAGTGGCTAGGATTGTCAAGCCTACTCAAGGGAAGAAGTTTATGAAGAGGAGGATCACTATTGGTGTAGAAGATGAAACCAGTAAACAAGCAAAGAAGCCAAGAATAAAGGTAGTAATGGAAAAGGATGATGAAGAAGATGATGATAGAATAAAATCTAGTGAAATAGATAATTTAGAGTTACAGTGCAAAAGCCTCCTAAAACTATTGATGAGGTATGTGAAAACATTAAAGGAAGTGTTTGTTTGTTAGGATTCAAATTTGTCAAGTATGAAAAGTTATGTAAGACAAATAAAGCCAAGATTGAAGAAGTGTTAGTTGGCATGATGGAAAACTTCAAGACTACCCCATTAGAGAGAGGAAATGGCATTCCTAATTAATTATATAATAAAGTTAATGAAGATTGGCAATATGCAATAATGACCAAGAGACAAATAAGGGAAGGTGAATTAGCCTAAATTATTCCAAAATTGACTAAAAAGAAAATTGCATGATTTATGGAGAAGAACATTAATAGATTATATCAAAGACAATGGTAATCTTGGTGTTGAAGAATAAAATGTTGATCTTGGATTGGTTTTGACAAGTCAGTATCTATACACTTAAGTCATTTACTTAGTTCATGCCAAAAAAGTAGTATATGTTGAGCACAACATGTATAAGTTAGAGCATGCCAAGTCAACAATGAGTTTTGAGTCACTCAAGTGCCAAGAAGATAGTATATGCCGAGTGATTTAGCAACTATGAAAATAGTGCTTGCAGAGTCATTCAAATGCTAAGTCACAATATTGAAGTTCATATATGGTAATCATCAGGGATTACAGATGTTGAGTAGAACAATTTTTTCATAGTTTTTTGTATTGGCACAAACTACTATGTAAACCATTTTTTAGCCAACTTACAGATTGAATTACAATATTTTGGTGATAAGGATAAATCTTAAGTTGGAATCCCTATGCATTACATGCATCCAATTAGGAAAAGAGAAGGTTTAACTAGTAAAATGGGTGAATCATAGTCATTGATTCATACCTAACCCTAAGTCACCTAGGTTTTCTTAAGGAGGAAAAATCCTAAATTTTTTCAGAGTGGAAAAGGGAATGTATGAATGATCAATTAGAGTTTTGCATGAACAAACCAAGACAATCATGGTGACCAAGGTATTATGATCTGAAATTGCATTGCAAAATCAGTTGAAGGAGAACAGAGGAAGGAAGAAGTGAATAGCAGGGAGACATCTAATCAAGAAGGATCAAGTACATAGTAGAATAGAGGTGATCTATCATCAGGCAACAAAGTGCTAAATGCAAGATCGTTGTTGAGACATTCTAATAGGTGAAATAATTAAATCTCTTAACAGAGTAATCCTACCAGGTGGTATTGAAATCCTCTAACAAGGTGCTTACTTAATTGTGAGTTGAAGTCCTTTAACCATGCACACTTTTAACAAGGTGTTGAAATCCTTTAATAGGGTAAGACCTAATAGTCTTTGTAAGCCTTTAACAGGGCAGACCTTTCACAGGGTAGATCATGGTTCATGATCAAACATTGTAACCTTCATTAGATGCACTTTATTACTATAGTAGTGAAGATTTGTGGGTGTCATCCCCACCCCAGTTTTACCTTCTCATTAGAGGTTTTCTAGGTAATCATATCTATTTTCATATGTATGTATGTGTGGTTAATATTTTATGGGTTAAAAGTTTGAAGCATTGATTTACACACCACCCCCCCCCACCCCCCCCCCCTCCCTCTCAGAAGTTTACCTTTCCTATTATAATTCCAACAATTGGTATCAGAGCATTGGTTCTTTAAAAAAGAAGCTTTGCAGCTTTGAGGAAAGATATTGGAAATGGAAGTCTACAAGTTGGAAAAGATCTTTGAGAATCATGGAATTGAAATACAATTTATTCTACATTAGTTGAATAAAGAAAGAGATGATCTAAATAAATCACCTAAGAGAAGGAATGAAATCACCATTGAGGAGAATGACACACAATACAAAGAGATGGACACTACTAAGCTATTTGTAAATGGAGACTCAAATGAATTTGATGCAGCAATTACAGATCTAATGGAAAAGAATAGAGCCCAAGCTGAAGAAATTAGAAATATCAAGTTAAAGAAAGAATCAAAAGCCATATTAATATGTGAGGTGATCGAATAGAAAAAGAAAGTAGTGGAAGACAAAGCCATGATTGAAGATGAAAAAAGAGTTTTGACCAGTAGATTGGAAGAGAGATCATCAAAGGTAACCAGGATTACTAACATGCACTTAGAAACTTTGGGTCAACTGATGAATGCATACCATGAATTGAATACCAAGGACATTGAGATAACAGCACTGAAATTATAGAATGAATAGTTGAGTAATGACTGAAAAAGGAAAAAGGATTTTGTTGAAATTTTAATATGCCTAGTAAATCCATCAAGTACTTTGAACAATTGATGAGATCCCCTAGATCTAACAATTATACATCTGGACTAGGATACACAAGTACTAAGGAAGGAGAATCATCCAAAACTGCTGAAGAAAGGAGAAAAAAAGGTAAGAATTCTAAACCTACTTGTCATAATTGTGGTATGAAAGGACATACTGCTAATGTATATAGGAGCAAGACTATAAGTCAAAATGGTAAGTAGAAGAGAATGGGTCACTGCCATAAGTGCAAAAAACAAAGGCCATCAAGCACATGAATGCAGAACCAAGACCATGCACACTCAAAGATTTGAAGGATATTGTTACAACTATTAGAATTATGGATATAGAGCTTTTGAGAGTGGATCCAACTCAATATGGTCATCAAACAAGAAAATAAAGGTAAAGAACAATTTAAACTTTTATGATTGGGACTATAATACAAGGTATAGTTGTCGCTACTATCAAGAGTATGGACATATTCTTGAGAATTATATTAAAACACACTTCAAGAATGACTAGAAAAGGCAGTTGAGTCAAACCACATGTTTTAGATGTTTGAAGACTAGTTACATCGGTCGATATTGTCCAACAAGGTCAAAGGCACCAAGTTGAGAGTTCAATAAAGGAAAATACAAGACAAACATTGAAAATGTTAGAAATGAAATGAAAAAGACATGGAAGAGAAAGGAGGATTGTAGCACATCAAGTGGAGAAGGGATCACTTCACCCAATGGGTCAAGTGATCACACCTCATCAAATTAAGCAATCAAGAGGTATGTGGGATTTGATATTTTAAAAGTTATACCATACATCATATCCAAAGGATTTAGTTCTGAAAAGATTACATAAGCATGAATAAAGATGCAAGGTGTTATTAGGAATCATCTTTAAGTTTTTTCAATTTTTCATGTTGATGTCGAGCATGCAAAGTTTACTATGGTTACTAAGTGAAATACTAGTGGATGTTGAGCTAACAAATTGACTAGTTCTTGCCAAGCTCATAATAGTTGTCGAATGAATGAAAAGACTAGTGGATACTGAGTGAGCAATAAATTAGTTGATGTTGAGTTGATAGCTCTATAAGCACTTAGCATTAATTGCAGTATCTTAAAGGGATATTTGATCAATTTTTTCTCATTAAACATCATTTGAATTTGAGAAAAAGCAAGAAGAGTTAAAGGTGATTTGGAAATTTCATCCAAAGTATTTGTAGGAGATTTGAATAGCTATTCAGCATCATTTCATCAAGATTTACAAGGTATTTATCATGTGCCAAGCTATGTTGTTTCAAATTTTGTAAACCCTAGATTTATAAAATGGCATCTAGTTCTTTGAAAGCAAAAGTTGTAGAGAGAAAAGAGATTTAAATGTTTAGTTGGTTAGCAATAAGGTAAAATAACCAATTTTTGAGGCCACCCCAGACATAGCATATAGACAAGATCCCTTCGATGCATTATCTATGATACCACCAAAAAAATTCATGATTCAAGATTGTAGAAAACAAAGGGTTAACTTGTGCCCTAGATTTCCCTAACATTTTCAAAACTGAATGGATCAGGATTATTTGAGTAGAATTCATGATAGTTCAGTGTGGTCAAACAATGTACCAATCAAAATCACAAAGAGAATAATCCATAGGGTAATAGTGTATCCAACCCTAGATCAATCAAAGACTATGAGAAGTGAGTCCAAAGAAGTCATTCAAAAGAACACAGGAGTTGTGTGGAACAAGAGAGGAATGACCATAGACACCATCATAGATCCTCTAAAAGATTTTTCAGTAAGAGTAATTGCGCATAAATTTTATCAGTCAAAAACATTGAACAGTGTACCCTACATTATAGTAGATATGGGCTAAAAGATTGTGAAGAAGGGTCATACATATGATCCTGTCGAGCTACAGCTACAACAATTAATTGAAAACTTAGGAGCAATAAGGAAAAAAAAGAGTGCTTAGTGTAAATTTGGATCTATTTTAATATGTATCTTCTTTTATGTACAGAACACATATCCTACATTTGGTACTATAACATGGAAGACAAATAGGTCTGTTACAGTTCAAATAAGAGAGTTTATTGAATACTTAGGTGACAATTTTGAGTCAGTAATGACTAGTTATTTTAAGGATTTCAAACAATCCATGAAGAAGAGATTAAGTATTCCAGTATCATTAGTGGAAATATATTATGATGATGTTTGTTTCCTAGTTAATTTTGATCACACATTTCTTCAAGCAGCAATTCCTAGAGTAAGATGGCTAAGGCCATTAGGTTATGAAATTAATGGTTATGAGGCCTCTAAAACAATAATAGCATTATTCATAGGAGAATTAAACAAAGATGCCAAAGAGTTTGGTAACTATGAGATGGACAAGTCAAAGATTACTATGGAGTTGAAGACTACCTCTGTCATCAAAAAATAGGACAAACTGGTAGAGAAACTAAAAGAAAAATTTGGTGAAGGTGTCAAGCAGGAAGTTAAAGAGGAAGAAGACACTTAGATTCAAGCACCACTTGCATCGACACAAGGATAGGGTGAGGAAAGCAAGAGGAAGAAACAGAAACTGCAGAAGGTGTTGAGGAAGAAGAAGCAAAGGAAGCACCTATTCCTACTAATCAAAAGAAGAGAAAGGCTAAGGCACAAGTAGTGACAAGACCTAAGAAGGTTGCTAAACCGAGCTAGCCCTAACCAAAAAAACCTACCACAAGGGCCAATAAACTTGTCATTGCATAAAAGGCTAAAGAAAAAGTCAAGCCTATAGAGCGGGAAAGTGGAGCATAGAAAAGACCAAGGACAAATTACATTGCTTAGGTTGAAACTAATGAGGAAAGAATTGAATCTAATGACAATAGCCAATTCCAAGTGGTGAGTCATAATTCATCCTTAGGTCTAGACAACTTATGTGAGAATGTTAGAAATAATGCAGATTTATCAGGTTTTTCTCACGTTGATTTTGAAAATCTTGGAAAAGTTGAGAAGAATCAAGTAGAAAAGACAATATATGCCATGATGGCTACTTTTAAGAAAGCTACTCTAGAGATTGCAAAATCCATATCTAAAATCCTATATAAAAGAGTTGAGCAAAAATGGAACTATTTTTTAGATGCAAAAAGGAAAATTAGAGAAATAGCCCTCTCTCAAGTTATGCCAAAACCTAGAAAATGGGTTAAATGCATAACATACTATGAGAAATCACAAACTCAATCAACATATGTTAGCACCCACTAGTCTACCATGAAAGCCAAACTAATCAAAAGAAGCAAACACAAGGTTAGAAACCCCCTCTTCCATTTGTAGCTCCCATGTCCTTCTTTCTTCTCCAAATGATGTAGCTCTAACTTGCCTATAGTGCACACAATATTGAAGCAAAGTCTATGATAGGGATAATGCCATGAGAATACTAGAAGTGTGATTTTAGTGTAAGAGCAAGAATGCAAAATGCAAAAAAGCTAGGTACTCAAAGACTCAAGAATTAGGATCTTAGGGACCAAAAATGAGAGAAAGAGTGGTTATTTTATAATGGGCATGGAGGATGAGAGCATTGGATTTGTCACTCTTAGATATGCAATGTGGCAATAGATTCCCTTGAGAATCCATGATGCATATGACAGAAGATGCCAAATGTATGATTTTATGATGCATGGAAGTCAAACTTGGCTAGGTAAGATGATAACCCCTATAGAGAAACACTCACCATCATCATAGGCTTTGATTGTGATCCTTTGAGAGGGATCCACATCAGTTTCAGAATAATCCAAACCTTTTACTACTTTAAGTGTACAAATATTCAGCCCTGCTCCTCCATCTATCAAGACACGTCTGACTTTAACATTGTGGACAAAGACTTCAAGTTGGAGGGGATCATTGTGGTCGAGTTTTTCTTTAGGAATATCTTGAGGGGAAAAAATGATATGTTGCGATGTGGATAGGTTCCCAACCATGGCTTGGAACTGGGCAACATCAATGTTATCTGGGACTACTAACTCTTTAGGGGCTTGATCCAAGATCTTTTGATGTTGGGGAGATGCACGCAATAGGTCCAAAATGGATATTTGTGCAGGAGTCTTGCCAAGCTATTCAACAAGGTTATACCAGACAAAGTAGGAGCAGCAGATCTACTAGAGGGTGTAGGTCTAGTAGAAGCAATAGGTCTAGATGGGGCTCCAGGTAGGGTGATCTTGCTATAGCATGTAGTGATAGCACAACAAGGGTCTTTCGCATTCAATGTGAATGTGGATATGCGAGAATCAGACTCATTAAAGCAACTGATGGTGTAGTCATATTCAGTGCATGTGTAATTCACATTACCTTGTGAGTTTGAGTTTGAACTTGCTAGTTTCTCTTTGTCATGATTACCCAAAGGATCTTTGAATATAGTGTGCTCAGAGTTGGATGCTAATAGTGATTTATCAACCATGATTACACTATCATCAATAAGGTCTTGTATTGCATGTTTCAATTGGAAGCATGATGAAGTCTTATGTCCTTTGGTGTGATGGTAATCATAGTTCTTTTTGTCATCCCACCAATCTGCTTTAGTTAATGGTTCATCTTTAATTGTGGGTAACTGTAGGAATTTATTACTCAATAATTGTTGTAATGCAGTCTCAAGAGGTATCCCCAATGGTGTGAGTATTTTTTCCTTGGTTCTAGGATGTCTTTGAGTTTTTTCTTGTGTGGAACTCTCAGTCTTCTGTTGTGGGGTTGATGTTTGATAAGGAGTATGCGAATTTGTAGGATTTGCACCTTTCAAAGTTAGTTGAGGTTGTGTTGTGCTAATTTTTAGTGCATCCACAATACCATCATTAGTCACATTCTTGTTTTTAGAGAAAAAAATTTCCTTGTCATTAGATGAGTTGGTTTTTGTGTTTTCTTTGTTTATCTTGAGGATTCCCTTACGAATAAGAGCATCTTCAATACTAGCCCCCTTTTTCATCAGTTTAGAAATAGTGCTTAGGCTCTTGATTTTGAGTTCATACATTAAGTCTAGGACTAAGTTTTCAATGCACAAGTTTACTTGTTGTTCTTCAAGAATGTCTAGTGAGCATTGACTAACTAAGCTTCTCTAGCGGAGTAAGAATGTGATGAATGGTTCTCCTACTTTTTGTTTAATTGATCACAAATTAGAAAGTGTCATCTCATTTTTAATGTTGAAGACAAAGTGGGAAATGAACTTGTCTGCTAGTTCTAACCAAGATTTGATATTACCAAGATTTTTGGAGTACCATTCAAGTGTAGGTCCACCTAGAGAATGAGGAAAAAATCTCATGAGGTAAGGGAAAAATCATAAACTCAATGAACATACATTAGAACCCACTAGTCTACCATGAAAGCCAAACTAATCAAAAGAAGCAAATACAAGGTTAGAAACCCCCTCTTTCATTTGTAGCTCCCATGTTCTTCTTTCTTCTCCAAATGATGTAGCTCCAACTTGCCTATAGTGCACACAATATTGAAGCAAAGTTTATGATAGGGATAATGCCATGAGAATAATAGAAGTGTGATTTTAGTGTAAGAGCAAGAATCTAAAATGCAAAGAAGCTAGGGACTCAAAGACTCAAGAATTAGGACCTTAAGGACAAGAAATGAGAGAAAGAGTGCTCATTTTATAATGGGCATGGAGGACGAGAGCATTGGATTTGTCACCCTTAGATATGCGATGTGGCAATAGATTCCTTTTAGAATCCATGACACATATGACAAAAGATGTCAAATATAGGATTCTATGACGCATGGAAGTCAAACTTGGCTAAAGGTGGAAGAGAATCTATGACGCGTCATAAGACACCTCAACCCACTTAAAGCCAAGAATCTATAACAAATAATCCAAATATGGACATGCATAAGAGAATAAGAATATTTCATTATGACATATCTTATCCAAGCATCAAAGGAGAATCCATGAGATGTCATATCCAAGTTTCATGATGATGCAATATTTTATGGAATATTTGAGTTAAAAATCCTTTATTCAACAAAATAGAAATTAGTAAAAAATAGAATTAATGATGGAAAATGTGACTTGGGAGATTGTGAATTTCCATGGTTTGCAGATGATGAACCAATTAATTAATAAAATTAATTAATTGAGGATCATAGTTAGGAAGAATAAGTAGAAAGAATAATAGAATTAAATTATGGGTTATTTAATCCTATAGAGAAAATTAGTAAATGATTGGCCAAATTGATCAAATAAATGCGACCGTATCCTTTGATGAAAATGTGATGATGATGGAGATTGAATATGATGATGATAAGTAGGCCAAAGACATGGTCAGATTGATTGATTGAAGTTGATAAAATGTGAAGGACACATGACATGAATTGATTGATATGTAACATTTAACTGACATTGTAAATGCCATAGGATCGAAATTGATTGAAAAGTTTTGATCATAATAACATTGACGGACACTGTCAATATTATTAAAATGGTTGATAATGCCATGATCTAACATTGAAAGACTCAACAATGTCAAAGATTGGATGACATGAATGATAGTTTGACCTAGCACTGAGAGCCACGATAGTACTAAGGTCAGATTGGTAAGATTGATAGGTTGATAGGTTTCCAAGGCACTGAAAGTCACAACAATACCTAGGATCAGATAAATGATGATTGATTTGGGATGTTTGATATGTTCCAGATTGATTAGGACTGATTCTGAGTGATTCTAAGTTTATTTGGGGTGATTTTGAGTTAATATGAAATGGTTTTTAGTTTATATGAAATTAATGTGAAAAAGGATACAAATCATAAAATGTGATCAATTTTGGCCAAAATATTAAAGTTTGTAGAATGAGAAAATGGGACAAATTAGTATGAAGAAGTGATGAAACCATAGATGTGAACCATTTTTGAGCATCTATAGTACAAGATACGCAAATTCTGAATTTCATCCCTCCATAGATAATAAGTGTAAGTACTAAAATTGTCACAGTAAAGGATGTTTCTAATCTCACTATTTAGAACATTAATCCCCTAATAGAGGAAGACTTGAAAAATATACTTGATCAATCTACACTAAAGGTTAAATTGTGTAATAACCCTGTATTGGTGAGTGTAGATGAACTTCAGAAGTAAGTGACTAAAACTACAAGGGATGAGGTGAAAACATAAGAACCACCTACAATCACTCCTCAAGTCACTAGTGTACAACCTTCAAAAAATGTACCAAAAGTTGCAATAAAAAATGTTGAAACAATTGGAAAGAATGAAATGGAAACACGAGTCACTAATAAACCATAGAGTCAAACAAGTCAGATAGATTCATCTACACTTCTAGCACAAGTTCAAGGTGCAATTCAAAGTAATGAGGCTAAAAAGGAAAATCCTGAAGAGACTAAGTTGACACCCAAGCCGAAGGAGCTAGCAGTAGTTCAAGCACTGGTAACTTTACCAAAATCTGGCACTCCTTCTAGTCACACTCTTCAAAGGTTGAGCATAGATGCAAATCCTTTACAATTCTCAGTGCTAAGTCCAAGTTCATCTAAGGAAGAAGAGGTAATAACCTATGGAGATGTTAACCTAGATGAAGAAATCATATTGCCCAAGTTTGATCTTGCAAAAATAACAATTGAGCAAATGGGTATACTTCAAGAAGCCCTAGAAAGAAAGAAACATCAAGAACTACACAGAAGGGATCATAGGAAAAAGTAAGCTTTGCTTAATATTAAAGACATCTTCTTGGATGCATTTAGTCTACCTACTCTAGATGAAACAAAGCCACTTATTTAACAATCAACTAACATAGTGGAAAAGGTAAGTGATGCAGACCTTGATACCAATGCAAAATTATTAGAATGGTCTGAGAAGTATTTTCAACATAAAGTGAATGAGAAGATATCCAATGATATAGAACTTACATAAGTTGCATTGGAAACTAAGATAGCAAGTGTAAAGTAGGTACTAGAGAACATTTTCTCTCTTTACACCAAACTATGTAATCCTACATTATTCACACAATAAATAAGGAATCACATCCTAAGCTTGGAAAGTCAAATGTAGTCATCCAAAGCTAAATTAACCATGACTCCAACTCAAAGTGAGAAACACTTTAGGACCCTATTGCAAACCCACAGTCAGTTAATAGCATTGTATGTAGATGAAGCCAACATAAGGGCTAAACTAATAAGCATCCAAACTACATTAACACCTCACATGGAGATTCTACACAAGGAGTTAGGCTATGTAGAAACTCTTATGAAGAAAGACCCCAATATTTCCACATTAGATGGCCTAGTACACCTTGCTACCAAGCCGGCCATCCAAATTAAGTCTTTGGAGGTAGCTTGTGACAAGTGGGATGTCACTCTTAAGATTATTCTTGAGGTCCGTAAATCCTTTTTTGAAAAACACACTATTATTATATGATCCATTGACATCAGTGTCAAAAGGGGGGAGTAAGAGCATGGAGAAGAAAGCATGGGAGAGAAAGCAAAGAATGGTAACTAAGCGAAAGAGTATCAATTGAGGAAAATCTACTTAGCATGAGGAAGATTGAGATTGAATAGATGGAATATATCAAACAACTCAAGGGGAGTTATGAGATTTTTGAGTTGTATAAGTTGTTGCAAAATTTTGATATTTTGAAATCTTGTATAGAAGTTGAACAAGATTTTATGTTATGCTCATAAGAATAAAAGTATTAATACATGACCAAGTGTTTTTGAAACTCATGTCAAAGGGGGAGATTTTTTATCTCAGATTGGTTTTGACAAGTGAGCGTCTATGCACTTAAGTCATTTACTTAGTTCATGTGGAACAAGTAGTATATGTTGAGCACAACATGTATAAGTTAGATCATGCCAAGTCAATAATGAGTGTTGAGTCACCCATGTACCAAGTCACTTAAGTGCCGAGAAGATAGTATATGCCAATTGATTTAGGAGCTAAGATAGTAGTGCATGCTGAGTCATTCAGATGCCAAGTCACAATATTAAAGTTAGTATATGTCAAGCATCAGGGATTATAGATGTCGAGTAATATAGTTTTTTCATAGTTGTTTGTATTGTCCAAACTACTATGTAAACCATTTTTTAGCTGACTTATAGACTGAATTATGATATTTTGGTGATAAGGAAAAATCTAAAGTTGGAATCCCTATTCATTACATGCATCCAATTAGGTAAAGGGAAGGTTTAAGTGGTAAAATGGGTGAATCATAGTCATTGATTCATATCTAACCCTAAGTCACCTAGGTCTTCTTAAGGAGGAAAAACTCTAAATTTTATGAGAGTGGAAAAGGGAATGAATGAATGATCAAGGATAGTTTTGCATGCACAAACTTGGACATTCATGGTGACCAAGTTATTATGATCTAAAATTGCATTGCAGAATCAATCAAAGGAGAATAGATGAAGGAAATAGTTAATAGTAGAGAGACATATAATCAAGAAGGATCAAGTACATAGCAGGATAGAGGTGATCTATCATCAACCAACAAAGTGCTAACCACAGGATCATTGCTAAGACATTCTAATAGGTGAATTAGTTAAATTTTTAATAGATTATTCCTAACAGGCTGTATTGAACTCCTCTAACAAGATGCTTACTTAATTTTGAGTTGAAGTCCTTTAACAAGGCACACTTTTCATAGAGTGTTGAAATCCTTTAACAGGGTAAGACCTAATAGCCTTTGTAAGCCTTTAATGGGGAAAACCTTTCACAGGGTAGATCATGGTTCATGATCAAACATTGTAACCTTCATTGGATACACTTTATTAGTGTAGTAGTGAAGATTTGTTGGTGTCATCTCCACCCCAAATTTACCTTCTCATTCAAGGGATTTTGGGTAATCATATCTTGTGTAATATATCTGAATGCTTACCTATTTACATGTTTTACATGGTATTTAAGTTTAATTATTAAATATGTGAGATGGATGTGTGGTGAATATTTTATAGGTTGAAATTTTGAAGCACTAATTCACTTACCCCCATCTCGCCCCCCCAGATGTTTACCTTTCCTATTGAATGAATATTTTTGGATTAATGCTAGTAGATGAAAGCAAGGATGAAAATGAGCAAAGGGAGCTAGAATGAGTTGAATTGGAAAACTAGAAAGAGTACCATGATGGTGTTGAAAATCTTAAGGAAGCAATACAAAGAAAGGTTTAGGAGAGTGAGCAACAAGAGATAATCAATGTTGAGGATGAATATTGATAATAAAAATGATTTGAGTTAGTGAGATGAGAAATTTAAAAAAAAAAACTCCCATTCAAATTCCTACACAAGAGGTATTGTTGAATCCTAGTCATGTGTTAGTTCAAGTCAAAGAGTATCCAAAGCTAGTCTAAAGATAGATACAAAATGTAAATGTTGAGCAATACCACATGTCAACTACTGAAGAAAATAAGTCACTTGAGAAAGTAAAGATAGATAGTGCTACTAAGGGCACTGAAAGTGTACAAGAAGAGAAAGGAGAGAAGAGAATTAATGATCAAGTAGATAATTTTTCTATAGTTAGTGGAATAATTTTCTTAGGACCTCAGCAAGAGGGAGAAAAGGAGGTTGGTAAATCAAGTTCCTCTAGTGAACTCCAAATTAATTTTGTTAAAGATAAAATATATGTGCATGTACCACAGCCATCTACAAATGAAAGAAATAGAAGAGAAGAAGAAAGGAGAGGAAACATAGAGAGTTGATGCAATCAAGAGTCATACAAGCTAAATCTGGTAGTTCAAACTTAGGATTTTCAACTGACTATGTTGAGCTCAAGCACACCAGATTCTAAGAGAGATAAATTAAAGAATTTACTCATCCTAGGCTATGAGAGGTAAACCAGTTACCTTAGATGGAGATATATTTATACCTAATTGGTATAGATCAAATTTAAGTGAGGATAAAAGGAGAATTTTAAGTGAGTTATGTGCTAGAAAGGCTAAGCAAGCCGAGATGAGAAGAGAGCATCAATATAAACAAGTTTTGTATGATATTGAGGATATTTGCTTGACACTATAATTGTTCGTGACTTACAAGAGAAGGCTCCCTCTAAGGAAACTCAGGTGCGAAAATAGATTCCTACACTAATCCCTTAAGGAAAGTATTGTGCAAATTCCTATTAAATCCTTACAATTTCATATTGATATTATGTAAACAATAATATTGTAGTCAACCATGAATACAAAAAATAGATAGAGAAAGAAAATACATAAACAAAAAGATATGTTAGTGGGGAAAAATCTTTCGGTAAAAAATCCCCACCCCTCCAAAACCTACACAATGTATTATCTTCAATCCAAAGGTTACTACACACTTGCAATGCAAGTTCTTTCAAGACATGGAAGACTGATTCAATAGCAACCAACAATACACTTCCACTCCCTCCTATCTATAACCATAAAAATTCTTATATCATGCACTTTCCATTTTTAGGGATGCTTCCAAAGAAAAATCATATTAGGGTTTTAGCATTCTCCAAAAAAGTAGGAACCCATAAAAAAATTTCAGGCCAGTGCCCCAAACCCTACACACTAGATGGAGACTCGAGTGTACAGTACTTAATGATCAATTTTCCACATGTCTTCACATCTTCACTCATCATCAAAACTTCCAAAGATAGCTCTTACACATTATAGGAATCCATCATAACCATTTCAATCATGATATCCTTACACACAATTCAAGATGCTAACACATGCAAGTGGAGTGACACATCAAAATTACAACTAGACATGTACACTCACACTTAATTACATTATTTGCAAAAAATACATATACAAAACAAATAATAAGAATAGGAATTATCCAAGGTTGAGACACCTTATTCCTAGCACTCCCATCATTCAAAAGTTAGTGAAAGCTATGGAGAAGATTAATGAGCCTAATATTGATATTGAGTGGAAATTGATGAAAAGAGTTGAGAGAAAGTGTGATAACAAGGTCATGGAAAAAGTGTTAAGTGAGATAGCCATTAAAATGGCTGAACTTTCTACTCAAGTTAATGATGTGGAGAAATTATTTTTTGATATAAACTCTTTATTTACAAATTTATTTAATGTCTTATCATTCACCAAAGAAATAAGAGATCATGATGGACAAGATCAATGTTGATTTGCTAAATAGGGGCATAACATGGACCTTGGATGCAAGTTCATGTTTAGTTCATTTTTTAAAGTTAAGATTTCTACAAGGAAATCAATATGAGCTTATGTAGGAGTAGAGAAAAATAAGAGTTGGGCTACTTACAATTCAAGCATTGTTGACTCTACATTTGGAAGTCATGCAAAAATATTTGAATATTACAAAAGATATAATTTAGAATAATCAATAGTTTTCTATTGTAGACAATATGATTAATCATGCAACTACATTGGAGATTCAAAGACAAATTCTTGAAGGACTTAAGAATAATTGGGATAGAACATGGCAATGATTTTAAAGTCCTGAGAACATTTTTTAATAAAGTATGGTATACTTACCACTCTCTACTTGCAAGTTAGAACAACCATGACAAAAACAAGGGGGAACGAATGAGTGATGCGAGATTAACAACATGATCCACAAATGTATGACAAGAAGAATAGAAACATTTGATCATGTATGTATTTTATGAAATTTTGACAAAAAAAAATTTGTGTATATTTTTGGAGTAATAAGAAGTCAATTAGTATGATACTTAGAGATGTGTGATATTACAATATTTTGTAAAAGATTATTAAAATGCAAGTACAGAAGTCTATGTGTAGATCGAGCTATAGGTATGGATTATATCCTAAGGGGGTGATATATTGCTAGGGTAGTTTTATCACTCATCCCTATTCTTCCTTTAGGACTGATAAGGCTTTCTCTTAGCCTCCTCAACTCTTTACCACCAAGTTACACCAATGTATTGGCTTCTAGCACTCCCCAAATGTATTGTTCAAGTTGTCTTTCCAAACTGGGTTTTTGATCAATTTTTATCATTTTTCTAACCTTAAGGAGTAAAGGAATCCCTTATGATGTCTAAAATATCATTCAACCTTTTGGACTCAATCCTAATAGTTTTTTCTACCAGTTCCTACAAAACTATCCAAGTTACACCGATTAGGCCTAATTGAATTAGCCCTTCTAGTTGAGTTTTTAGGCCACAATTCAAAACTTATTTTAAAAAGTTACTAAAATAATCATGGCTCTAAGTACCATTTTGTAAAATCTAAATTATTTTTTGTGTATTATGTCTCCAACTTTCCTGTACATCAGAAAGCCATAACCATGCCTAAAAAATAAGGGTTTTAGGATGGTTATGATAGCATTTGCTAGGTCAAATCCAAAAGGGAAACAAAAATTCTTGCAAGAACTTATCCCTATCAACTTCTAATCTTTGAAAATTCATCCTCCCATTCTACAGCTAGGATTTAACTATTCATCATATTCAATATGCCTTTAGCCACTTGCAGGCACTGATTTCGTCAGGTGCTTAGGACTCGCCTAGGACATCAATTTTAAAATGCTTAACCAAATTTCAAGGGCCCAAAAAACTATGTACATTATGTACGCTATATCCACTTAAATTTCCTTTAAATCCATGAAGAACTCACAATAGGAACTCATGGGGGAGCCATTATTGCAAAAATGGTCAAAACTGGACCAGTATACAGAATATTTACAAATGAATTTCAAAAACCTGCTTAAATGAACACCTAAAAACTTCAAATATGTATGGAAAATAACTATACAAGCATGAAATCCACTAATCTAGAGCCAAAATCCAAACTTCAATTCATTATGATAAACATGTAATCCAAAAGCACAAAAACTATCAAAAAATGTGACAAAAGTCATGGTTTTCAATGCCAACACTTCCTCCTTACAATGTCCAACCTCAGTAAATGTTCTTCTTTGAGGTTATATAGGTCTCTCTAGGGTTTTAATTTGGTTACCATAAACATCCAACCTCTTCTTCCATGCTATGCAACTTTTGGCATTGTTGTCATGCAACTTTGCAAGAATTGCAAATGTCGTCATGACATCATTTTGCATCTTTGAACAACTCTATCAATTAGAACTTGGGATCTTCCAAGTAAGTTGGATATGGTCCAACTAGGTCATCTAGGCATTATTTATCTTTTACATCATTAGATTACATGATTGTCCCAATTTTTTCTCCTCTAGGCCAAGTTGACAACATTACAACATTGCTGACATCTTTTACAATTTTAAATAATTCTTAACCAAATGATAAATTATGACCTCTAAATTATCCATTTATTTGGAAACACGCTCTAGAGACCAGCATGGACACTTATACCAAATTTCCACAACTTCTAGCGCACAAACCCAAAAATCCTAATCTAGAGACCTAGGATGCTAAACACAACTTGAACCAAAGCTACTAACCATGGATTGGGCCTAGCCAAATCCATTCACTACCTAAATATATGGACCAAAAAAGGTCCAAATTTAAAGTAAAGACTTGGATAGATCCTGAACAAGCCAAACCAAAACAAAGAACTAGTCCTACAGAATTTGACTAAAGTGCTCCTACACTAGGGGGTACTTATTTTGAAGTTTTAGAATGTAAAGTTTTGACCATGAAAAAAATTTATGCCACTAATGTAAAAGGGGGAGATTTTTGACCCTAAAGGAAATCATAGTTTTTCCAGTTAATAAAAAACACTTAGTCAATTATTAGACAGGATTGGTTAGTCATCCCTATGATCAAGCCATTTTATATAGGCTAAGTAAAATAAAGAAGACACATTTGTATTTTAGTTAGTGCCAAACATTAGTTAATATCAAGAAATTCAATGGTCACTAAGTACTCCAATATTAGCTGAGTTTGTTAGGAAATAATGTACACACCAAGTGCATACATATGCCAAGTGTAATAGCAACCAAGTAATATTGTTTATACTAAATGAAGTTGAAGTTGAGTATCAACAACCTACTAGTGTCATGTAAGATAGTATGTTTATTTGGAATGGCAAGAATCTCATGTAAACTATTTTTTTTTGAGATGGAGATATATTTGCATGATTGAGAATTTTGTCAAAGAGATAATTGCACCTTTAATTACATATCATTAGTCTCTATATAGATAGATTAGCCGATTCAAAAATTACAAGGACTAAGGGGGAAAAAGGATGGATTTGGATCATTGATCGAGATCTAGAAACTTCCAAGGAAACTATTAAAGCATGATCTGGAGATAGGAAAATATTATTGAGATTTTGAAGATTAGAATCATGTGAAGTTGAAGGTAAATCATGAGCGCAATCAAGCACTGTAGTGAATAGATAAGAGCAGAGTTAGTGAATATCTATTATAGAGAGGTGATATCATATCAAATAGAGTAGATCTATCATCATGCATTCAAGTGTAAACTAAAGTATCATGTACTGATACATTTTAACAAGTTTTTCAGGGTAAATCTCTTAACAAAGTGGTCTTAATAGGCCTTTGTAAATCTCTTAATAGAGTGCTCACTTAATTATGTAGTTAAATTCCTTTAATCAAGGTAGAGTGAATAAGTCTTGTAAGTTGTTAATAGGGCACCCCATCATAGGGTAGATCAGCAAAACTAATCAAACTTTCTAGCCTTATTAAGCACACTTTATTGCTGCAATAGTGAAGATCTTTGTGGGTGTCATCCCCACCACAGTTTTACCTTCACCCTGGAGGTTTTCCATGTTACCATATCTAGTATCATGTGTTGATCAATTTCTTATATGTACTATTTATCTTATTAGATGTTATATCTGATATTACATTGTAGCATATGATTATTTTGATATAACATTAAGATTTAATGATGGTTTATGTGAAGCTACCAAATATTTTTTATGTTTGATGAGGTTTTGAAGATCTTGATTCTCCTCACCCCCCCCCCCCCCCCCCGCCTTCAACGTCTTACTTTCCTACTAGATTTCCAACAAAAGGATTTAAACCAACAAAAGGTAAAAGAAGGTATGTGATAGTGCACTGATTAGTGATCTTTATATTTATATTATCAAGTATATTTCAAACTTTTCATAGACTAAAAGACACATCAAAGGATACAGAGGCCACATCACACAAGTAAATTATGGCCAACACAAACTTGGCTCTGGTGTATATATAAAACTTTATTTATGACTTGTAAGTAGCAGTGAATGAAATTTCAAATCAATTTTTTCATATAAAATTACAAAAAAATTGTTTAATTAAAAAATACATGTGAAATTGATGATATTGACCCAAAAATGAAGGGCTCAAAATTTAATGTAGCACCCATGAAAGAAGACAAACAAATTGCCTTCAAGCAAGGCTATAAAGTTGTGGCTACACGCCTACACCAATGGTCATGTGGCCAAGCCAAAGATTTTGGTGCTTCAAATCACACATAGATAAATAGGCCAAATGAAAAATAATTTAAATTGAATATTTGAGAAATAATATATATATGATGTTAATTTCAAACATAAATTGACTATTTTGGTTTCATAAAGCAAACAATAATAACAATGTGTATGACATTTCACTATAGCCTTCTAATCCTGGCATAGAACCTGTACATGATGAAGGCCCTAATGTGCATCACAGTGATGGAGGTATTCATTTTCTATGAAAAATTAATTATATAATTATTAATACAATTTAACTTCTTAAATCAAAATTAGTGTAAAAAAAATTGAATACTTTAGAGCATGTAGTGTTGAGTAATAAGATATTGCCTTATTAATTAAATCATTTTGATTTAATTATTAAATCACTTATTATCTCTAGTTTACTTAAGATAAACTTTAGGCATATAATAATTAATTCTTTTATTAATTATTATTATGCAACCAAGGATATTTTCTTGTTAGAGTTTTGATCTCCTTTTATAAGGATTGATCTCTTTGTAATTTATTAATTCAGTTTTGATAATAGAAATCTCTCTTTTTTCTCATCAAGAATGTCTCATCTATGGATCTAGCAATTCCAATCTCCATAGCTTTTTGTTTCTCTCTTCTATGATACATGTTTTCATGTAGGTGATTCTTGGGAGTTGTGGGGTTGATCTTTCATCAACTTCAACATGTAGAACATCATGGTGAACAAGTGGAGCATGATCTAAGTGTTCAACATGTTAAGGTTGGGGATGAACAAAATGTTATTGTAGACGATGTGGCATAGTTAGGTAAAGAAAAATTCATGTTATGTTATTTTTATTAGTGAAAGACTTGTAACTTTAATTAAAAAAATATTGTTAATTTAACACATTTATTTATTATTGCAATAGACCCTCCTTTGGTGTAGCAACCTCATGCTTTTCAAAACATGAAGAATCATCATATGTTGGGACCACAACCATAAGAGGAGGATAATGATGAAGAAATTGATGCTTCGCTTATCGTTTACCTTAAAATTTTGAAGAAAAAACCAAAAAAAAATTACTATTATAAACCTTGTTTGATAATGAAAGAACATTGTCTTAATGAATGTGTTACAAAATATTGATGAATGTTTCATATTAATGAATGTTTTTTGGTTATAATGATTCATGTGTTAATGAATTATTGATAAATTTTATGTACTAATAAGTTTTATGTCATGTTAATGAATGTTATGTGATTATAATGATTGAATGTTATAGTTCATAAATGAATGAATGAAATATGTAATTAGATGTTAATGGTTAATTTAGAGTTGTTATAAGGGGGGAGGGGTCAAATGAGTTTCCACTTTCATGTGATTTTCCTTGTTAAGTAGAGAATATTAAAGTATTCTCAAAACTAAGTGAAGTTCAAACTAAACCAATCAGCACCTACACAATTCCTATAATTCATTTAGTTTTGGTAGTTGGATTTGTTCATTTTGGAGATAATACACAAAGACTTGAAGATTTGTAATCAAAACAACTGGGAAACATAAGAATTTCTAATGTGTCTCAACTGATTTGATTAGAAGTCTTTAAGTTTTGAGTTTTGATGATTCAATGAGGGGAAACAATTTCTTATATCAAAGGCATACCTAATATTATCAGGCATGCCTTTGATATAGAGATAGTTGAAATTGAAGATAAAGGCATGCCTTTGATATAGAGACAGTTGAAGTTGAAGATAAAGGAATCTTCATATTCTCTAATTGTTGATGATGTCAAAGATGAGGTCAGAGAATGTAGTCATGAAGAAATAAAAGCAAGTGATAAGAAAAGGTATTCATCCTAGATATATTTAATTTTCCTCATTTCTACATTGCTATATAGTATTTTTACTATCAATTGTAAAGGATGTAAAACATATAATTTTTCTTTGACATCAAACATGTGTTCCTTTTCTCTAAAAGATATTTTAACAAGAATTTACAGTTAAAAAAATGCTTGGCATTGAAAGTGACATATGTTGCATTTGTGAATTTAGGTGACTAGAATGTTGCACTTGTTCAAGATTTGAATGCATCATCTAACCATGAAATTATTCCTAGCTCTCAAGAAGCATGTTTTATAGGCAAAAATGGGGTTTTTTTAACCTTTTCTTTGCATATTTATTCATTTGGGTTTACATTAATTGTTATGATAACTCTTTTAGTAGCATTAATATGAAAACATCTTAATTATCTGATTGGTAGAATGTAACATAGAGTCTAATAGGGTTGTCTAGATCTTTACAATTTTATGATTGTGAACATAAAAATCATTAATAACAAATCATTGTTAATACTTTTTTATAAATTGTATGAGATGTGGGTTTTCTTATTATCTATCACAAGAAACTAATTATCTTAATGCCATAACATGGCTTTACATGTGTTCCTCCTTAATCTAGGTCAAGCCATGCCACATCACATAGAAAATGAGATATGTTTTAGTGGATTAGATCATTGAGTTCTTTATTCTTATCAAAATTGCACATTTGCATTCTTTTTTTTAGTGTCCACTATGGAATTTTTCTATATCGATTGTCTGTTTGTGTACATATGCATTTGGAGTTTTGACTTTGGACTTGCACAAGAGCAAGTGTTCTGAATATGGTTTTTCAATACTTCTCAAGTTTGCATTGTCTCAAGAAAAAAATAAAATCACCTACTTCCTAAGTTTATTGTTGATTGGATTATGATATTTAATTGCTCATAATTACAGAAAAAATCAATTCTCGACACCTTGAGATTTGTTATTGTCATTCCAACTCATTATGTCTTTATGGATAAATTTCTTGAGGTAGTTGGATCTAACAAGGATGTAAGTCTTATGTGTTCTTGTCAAGGATTTAGATTCATTTTCTCATAGCCAATGTAATTATATTTCTCATTGAATGTAGCATCCACCAGCAACGGTAACATCATCAACACTATATATTGCCTAATGCATCCTTATAAGAGTTCCATCATGGAATACTAAGATGGAGTCCAATACTTCATATAGTGAAAAATAGCTTATGTAAGTGCCATTTTGATAACTTGTTCTCTTTTGTATGTTGTTTAAACTAGATTTCCCTCTCTTATTATTTCTCTCATGTTCTCCTATTGGCCATTAATGTGGTTTTATGTAAGCCACTTATACTACACTATGATATATATGAGACTCATCCTTTTCCTTTTCCTTTTCTTCCTTGTTCACTAAAATGATCACTCCAAAGAGAGAGATCATAGGGGCACAACAAGAGACAAAATAGTTATCCACTCTTGAATCCGAAATGAATGAATGAATGGAAAAAATAGTGGGGGCATAAGTTATAACACAATTAATCAAATTTTATGACTTTTAGTTTGCATTCCATTCCACCAACTCAACAAAAGATTCTATTGATTTGTGTGTATGTAAAGTGGAGAGAGCGAAGATCCTGGGGCTCGAACACCTCATCAAATCTATTTACAGCAATAAACTACACTACTCAATTCCTGGTCATTCATTACTATTCATGTTCTTAACTACATTGGAAATATCCTAGTTATTTCTCATTGAATTCCTCCTATATTTATAAATCAAAATCCCACAAATTAGAATTAAAATAAAACCATAATTAGGGTTAGTAGAATTACTAAACAAATATCTGAATGACATGGGAATGGGTGTGTTGTAAAGTCTAGCCAGGGGCTTTCATTTGTGTTGCAACTTGGTGGTGATAGGAAGTCATCCCAAATAGATTGGTGCCACAAATGGTTTTTTGAGAAAACTTACGCTTTACTAGTATTAAGTGAATCCATGATTCACATTCTAGATGTATGCTTGTTTTATAATGGATTATATTAACTAAGAGAGGGGTAAATAAGTTATCCTTGGTTTTAGATGTACCAATTCAACTTTTACTAACTTCAATCAAACTAATCAATCTTAGATACCCATTCAGTCTATATAGCATATCATTATAAAATCAACTTTTTACGCAATTTGTTAACTCTATGCCTCTATATGTGTCAAATTCCAATTATTAAAGTACCATAAAATATAGCATGCATATAAATAACATCCACACATGAAAATGACACTTTGACAATAGGATTTAATGTCGAAACCCAATTTGGGAAAAACCACGAAGTAACATGCTACCAATTTTTCACTCTTCTAAAGTGAACTCTTTTAAGAGTAAACCCTATTACAAGTTATACAACACGCTCTTAAATGTGACTGTATTAAGAAATTTAATCACCCTATTAGGAGTAGCCTTGTTAGAGGATTTTGGACCATTCTATTAGAATGTCACCCTGATTAAAGGATTTACAAAATGATTGTTAGGTCAACCTCGATTAAAAGATTTTGACTAATAAAATAGTTAGAATGTAACAATAGGATTGATATGTAAATTACAACTCACTTTGAAAATTTATATCTCCATTCACTCATCTATTGATTCATTGATTGGCCTCTTTTATCATCTCCATCACTAATCTGCTTGGCATCTCCTCAAGAAATAATTTCTTCACCAAACTCTTCACACTTTAGCTATGTTGTTCTTCTCTTCACATATTCTCCTTAAGATCACCAATCAACAATAAACCAACCTTATAAAACATCTTGTATGCCTCCTTAAATAGGTAATTTCAATATTTTTGCACTTAAACATCAACATTGATCTTAGGGTTAGGTTAGATTCATTAAATCCTTACATATTTTTGTTCTCCTTCTTCTTCCAGAAACTTCTAATCAAATCCTTTTCTTTGATCACATATAAAAACTCTCCTCATGCACTAAATACATCATCTCATCAAACAATATCTTCCATGTGCTTTGACTAATTCAAAATTCTAACTATGTCAGCCTCAAATTCAATTCTTTCTCAAACTTTAACTTTTGTTGTCACTTAGAAATCATTGTGTTCTTCTTCTCGGTCTCACTATGTCGCTTGACATACACTATATTATCTCACTTGACATCAATAGGATCACTCAGCCAATACTATGCTTACTCACTACTAACATTTCTTCCTACATTTTCTCAACAATAACTAGCACTCAACTTGAAATGTTTTTTTTTAGCTTCTACTTAAGTTCCTTAATCTTTTGCTTCAACTCTTTTAGTGACCGACCAATGTTGATAATCAAGCTTATCCTTTTGACTTGATTCAATTCTAAGCCTCATTTAACTATCTTCTTGACTTCATGTGTTGATTGGACAACACATTATCTTGTCAAGGACTATCTTATGAGTTCCCATTGTATTTCCATTATAGTTAAATTCTCTTTACTTCTACATGACTAGCTCACCTTGCTATCTTCTTTTAAAAAAATCTTTAGCAGTCAAATGATGTGGCATTCTACACTATTAGTAAATGTCTCTCTAGTAGGTTTGACATTCTATCTTACCAATAGTTTTGACATTAATGACAACATAGCAATTTCTCCAATTGTAGTTTTCAACAATCTCCGTATGTGGAATTGATGGCAATACCTCCAATATTTTACTAGTTACCATGCAAATAAATTTTGAAAATAGATTGATAGAAGTATAAGAATGTGTTTCAATCATTGTTTTTTCACTGATATCAAACCTTCTACTTGTTGGTAAGACAACTACTTAGATGGTTTGAGTATCATCATTTGTTCGATTGATGAAGAGGATTTTATCAAATGAGGTAACAAGAGCACCTAGTGGAAAGGTTGAGTTATGGTATGTAAAAGGAGTATAATGATCAGTTAAGATAGTGATATTATAGTGTATTTATTATCTACTTAAGGTTCCAAAGGATGGATACACTAATTAAGTTCAGAAGAACAACTAAAATAAATTAAGTCTACTAAGCTTAACAATCTGCATAGTAGGTGTCGAGCAATGTTAGTTGGGGCCAAGAAGAAAATCATTTGGAGCTGAGAAAAGCAAAATTTTAGTATATTTTGAGTGATATAGTGTAAGCCAAGTAAAGTTTAGTTGATGTGGAGCACCAGTAAACTTTAGTTCATGCTGAGTGATTTGATAGTGGATGTCAAGCAACATAGTTTGTGTTGAGCATCATAAGCAAGTTAATGTTGAGTGACAACATTATGAGAAAGATTGTGAATTTAATGAATTTGAGCTAAGAAGTTTGATTTCTTGGATTGTGTGAACCATGTGGAAGATAAGCTTGATGAGCTAGTGGCATAGAATTCAAGATGAACTATTTTAAGGTGAATTCAAAGAGGATTGAAGGAGAAGTTTCTAGAGGGGAATAAAATGAAAACATGGGTAAATTCAATGAATCCTACCTAATCTTATATAACCCTAAAATGGATGATAGAGGTTTAATGACAAAAGATCTTAATTTTCTATTTATAGAGATGGTTGGTCAAAAGAAAAGGTTTTCATGTACAAGAACCTAAGGAATACAAGGAGTCTAAAGTATTGCTTCATTCAGTGACCAAAGAGAAGAGACTATTATAGGCAAGCAAACCAAGAAGGTTTAAGGGTATGGATGCTTAAAGGGTGAACTAGATACCAAAGATGAAGTGTGTGAAATCCAAGTAGAATGGAGGACTAAAATAGAGATCTATAATTTTCAAGTGTGTTGTAAGTTGTTATTAGTACAAGCCTTACTATTACTTTCTAATCATTGTACCATTCTAGGGTAAATCCTTTGGATTAAGGTTGACCTAACAGCCGTTTGTAGATCTTTTAACTAGATGACATTCCAAGTAAATGATCTAAATTCCTCCAACAAGGCTCACTCCAAACAAGGTGATTAAAATCCTCTAACCAAGTCACATTTAGCAACATGCATTATAACCTTTAATAGGGTTGGCCTTTCATAGGGCATCACTTTAGAAGAGTGAGAATGAATAGCATGTTACTAGTGTTTTTTTTCCAAATTGGGTTGCCATTTAGAATCATTATGTCAAATGTTTTATTGAATCTATTATGTTTCATGCTTACATTTCTGCAAAGTTGATGTGATAGTAACCTACAAGTTTAAGTGATTATATGATCTAATGGATGAATGCATGATGAATATGTTTTATGGATATGGATTCAATAAGCTGTGAAAAATTTTATTTGTACGTTTAGACCTTGGATAACTAATCCAACCCCACCCCCCCCCCCCCCTCTCAGTTATTCTAAAGAATTCAACATCCAAGATCTTCAATATTGTACTATCATCTCCCTCTATGTTTATTTTCTCTCTTTCTTAATTTCATTCTCATTCTCATCAATGTAGTCTTAGGATGCTTCCTCTATCAATTTAGTATATACTCATGCTTAGTATAAATATCTCACAAGTTCAATAACATATGTCTATGTATAAATTTACTTCCTTAGTGTATGAATAGTAACTTCCATATATTTCCCTCTTTGTGTTCATCCTTATATGATAAGCTAATCTTATTCTCCCTCTTTAACTGATCAATATTATATGGTAACTTAATCTTTGTAATCTCTCCCTCTTTGACAACAATGCCAAAGACATCAACTATTCTCATATATCATCATGTCACTAATTTTATGGATATAGAAATGTGATCTGAACATTAACTCTTTGCAACTTCATTTACTCATAGCTCGGTGTCTTTATTTTCACACCTTTAGGCAGCTCCTAAAGTGTGACCTCTTGCATTAATGTATATGATATTTTGATTTAAACATTTGATGCAATGCAGCATCTCTGCTTCATTTTATTTAGGTAGGGAAATGACCCCTAATTTACCTCTTAGATACTCATATGCATTCTTAGGTACTTCCTTTGTGAATATATCAGCTAATTGCTCTTTTGAATTCACATATTCCAATCTCACTTTTTTGTCTTGGACTAGCTCTCTCAAGTAATGATACTTGATCTCAAAATGCATAGTCTTTGTATGCATCACAAGATTCTTTGATATGTTTATAGAACTTGCATTATCACAATATATCACAACAAGTTTAGCTATCTCTTCCCTAATTCCTTTGAACAATTGCTTGATCCATACAATATTTGAACAATTCACTGCTACACCAACATATTCAACCTCTACTATAGATTGTGAAATACAATTATTTTTCTTGCTTGTCCAAGAAATTGTTGATAATTGGATAATAGAGATATGTAATTGTTTTCATTTATGGCAACACATGATGTACATACTTATAGGAAACCTTAGAAAATGAAGAGACTTAGCTTTTGGTAATCAAAAAATTGTCTAAGTATGGAATTTGGTATACATCAATGTATTGTTTTGTTTATAACTTATTTATGACATCATATTATGACTAGAAAAGTTAGATGGAGATAGTATACATAATGGTGATCACATGTATAACCTCAAAAAATTTTATGAACTCTATGGAATAAAGATAATCATGTTTTAGCGAAATAGGATAGTAGAATTGAAGGAAAGAATTCTTTTGTTTACAAAGTAATTACTTGTCTAGTTAGGGATGACATCCTAGATGTTTACTCTAAGTTGGAAAAGTGGATAGTGGTTTTAGCCAACCCAGTACCAATTTTTGTAAAGATGTGGTATTTATGCAAAGGGCATTTTACAATAAGAAGTGTGCTATCATGTAATTGTGATGTTGAGCAATTGTATGCGAAATTTTATGAAAGCAATATATGTGAAGTTTTGTACAAGCTATTTTCTGATCTGAGATCAAGCTAAAGATCAAATATCGGTCAAGGAAGGAGTTATAGTCAAATTATTTTTTGGGTAGTGAGCTCTTCTTGTAATTAGAAGTGCATGTTTAGACAATGGGCTCATCTTGCATTCTCTGTACTACAACTCCTAACAGGGTTGGAATCTCTTAACAGGGATTCAAAGTCTCCTAATAGGTACTCCTTATACTAAATTTTCTCATTGACTCCTAACAAGGTCCATCCTCTAATAAGAAACTCATATATCAGTATATTTTCTAGTGGGTATCATCCCCACCGAGGTTTTCCCTTGGCCAGGGTTTCCCTAGTTAACAAAATATGGTGTTATAAGTTATCTTTGTGCATTATTTATATTACTATTCAGCATTGCTTTATTGTTTTGTTATGAATTAATTAAAGTAAGAAATAATATCTAGTCGGTGACTAAAGTTTGTAGATTATTGATTCACCCCCCCAACCCTCCTCTTAGTAATCCCTATTTCTAACAGAAATAAATCTCCTTCCCAAGAAGAAGGATCCTCCACTTGTGCTCTTTTTTTCATCAAAATTTCCTTCCCAAATAGTGTTATCTTTATTGTGGTCATATGATTTTCTTTAGGATTAGTGAAGAATCTAATAACTCCAAAAACTAATGCAATGTTAGTTCTTCTATGTATGACATATTATAGTTTTCCAATCATTAACATGTATAATGTTTGTTTCACCTTAGTTGAATCATCATTCTTTGACAATTTGTGTCCAATTACCATAGGTGTTCCAACTAGTCTTGAGTCTTAAATACCAAAAGTCTTCAAAATTTCTTTGATATACTTGTCTTGAGTAATAAAAATACCTTTTTTCATCTGATACACTTACAATCCAACAAAGAATTTAATATCTCCAAACATTGACATCTCAAATTCCTTTTTCATATGATCACAAAATGACTTGCTCAATGAATCCTTTCCTCTAAATATGATGTCATCAACAAAAATATGAGCTACCAGTATCTTGTTTTCAGCTTCACTTTTTAGATATAGATTTTTATTGTTATTAGTTCTTCCAAAACCATTTTTCACCAAATAATTGTGTAACCTATCATACCATGCTCTAGGAGCTTGCTTCAAACCATATAAAGGTTTTTGTAACTTACATATCATATTCTTTTTTTTGGATCAAGAAATCCTTTGAGTTGTTCAATGTAGCCTTCTTCCTCCAAAATTCCATCCAAAAATGCAGATTTTGCATCCATTTTGTACACTTTGAAACCTTTGTAAGAAGCATATGCAAGAAAATTTCTTACTCATTCTAACCTCGCAACTGGGGAAAAAGCTTCACCATAGTCAACCCCTTCCTCTTGTGCATATGCCTTACAAATTGGTCTTGCATTATTTCTTATCACTTCACCTTTATCATTTAGCTTGTTTATAAAAACCCTCTTAGTCCCAATCACATTCTTGTCCTTTCATTTGGGTACCATTTTCTAAGTCTTGTTTTTTGTGATATGCTCAATTTCTTCATTAATTGCCTTGATCTCATCTTCATTCTCCAAGGCATCTTTAACATATTGAATCTCACACTCACATAATAAGCATGTATCATTCTTTAATATTCTCCTTGTCATAACTCTTGAATCTTTATCTCCAAAGATTTGATCTGGTGTATGATGTCTTCTCACATACTTTGCTAATACATGTTTAGATCTTGGATCTTGTTGTTTTTTTCTCTAGATTCTGCAAGTTCAACATCTTCAATTGTTTCTAGTTGAAACTCGGCTTGCACTACCTAATGGTTGGTAGTCTGTGTCTGTGACTTGGCTCCTATAGCCAAATTCTTAGTAGTTTGTTAATGCTTGGTAGAACTATGTTTCAAAACCTTAACAATGCTTAGATGTTGATGCTCAACAACCAACTTTTCTATTTTAGGTAAGGTGCTAGGTCCACCTTCACAAATATAGACAATCTTTCTATAGTCTTTGTAGACACCTAAAAATCCTTTAAAAAATAAAGTATTTTTATTTTTTTTTTAAATACCTGATGACATCATCATTTATTAATTAATTATTTAATTAATTAATTAATTAATTTTTATGCCATCAAATCCCTTCATCTTAATTAAAAATATTTAATTAAGGAATCCCTCCCAAAAATGTTTAAATCTTATTTAAACATTATTTCCTTATTTATTAATTATTTAATTAATAAATTGACCAAAAATCCTAAAATAAATTAAAAAATTATTTTTTGCCCAAAACTTGGCCAATTTCTTTATGACCAATAACCTCTTTCAAAATCTTCTAATCCTTCTTTAATTTCGATTAAAGGCTAATCCCATCATTTCCTACCCCTAATCCCAACTCAAAATATTTAATTAAGATTAAATATTAATCCTCATGTTTATTAAAAAAATTTTAATAAATATCTCCTCAACCCAAACCCTTGAAATAAATAAAACTTTATTTATTTCCTAAAAATCTAATTTATCCTCATCCTAAGAAGTTCTAGACTCTTCTAGAAAGTTTTCATCCTCATCCTAGGAAATTCTAGACTATTCTAGAAAGTCTTTATCCTCATCCAAAGTCTAGACTCTTCTAGAAGATGTCTTTAAACCTAATCCTAATCCCCTCCTAACCTTGTCACATTCCCTAAACATGGGTTAAAACTTGCTAACTCAAGCCAAAGTTAACAAATATCTCCTCCTTCACCCACCCTCATTAAATGCCATCCACTTGCCTATCCCTAAGCTAATCCTAAACCATCCTAATCCATCCTCTAATCATTTGCACAAGCCTAAACAAGCTTAAAACCTTCCTAATCAAGTCCAAGTCGAAATTGCTCTCATCACCCTCAAAATATCTCAACCATAAAACTTTATGAAGTCCACTAGGTCATAAATGACTCTTACAAGCCCTTTTATTGCTCTTACAAGTCATTATGAGGGTCTTTATGAATATTTTATCCCTTGAGCCTCCTTTGTTGACTCATCCTTCCCCTTTCCTCCATCCTCTCACCATGTGACATGTGTCACCCCTTGATTGGTTGTAAGGAAGCACAATCCATGTGCTCTCCTCATGCAATCTAAGCCCTCCATGAGCTTTTTCCCATCCTTGCATCTTAGCTCTCAATCCCTCAAGCCTCTTGCTTATAAATTGGATCCTTCCCCTTTGCAAAATAACACAACCCATGAAGTAAAGTCATAATTCCCTTTTGAGAAGCCATTTTACATCAAAACCATACACTCACACCCAAATTCCAACTCCATTTGAAGCCCTTCTTGAAGCATAAGCTTGAGCATACATCCTATCTATTTAGACAAAGCCACTCAACAAGAGAGCTTCTTATTGAGAGAGTCCATTAATGGCTCATATTCTCAATTGAGAGCTCATCTTAGTCTATCTTGAAGTTTATGAATTTTTTTTAGTTTGTAGAAGCTTTATTTAAATTTGGTTTCTATTAGCATACTAACATTGCTCATATACATTTTGGCACACCCGGTGGGACCCCGCATGGGTCATCTTCATTAGTTTTTTTAGTCAAGTTTTGTATGTCATTTGCTGATTTTGGCTAATTTTACTTGTTTTTGTGATTGGTAGGATTGTATAAATTGGTTTTGTAGGTCCACATGAGCATGAAGAAGATAAAGGAACTCATAATCTATCTCATAGTGTTTGCAGATTTTTCAAGCTTATAGGTGGACAAAGAACTTGAAATTCTTCTTCCTCTTCTTGTCTATATTCTTCTTATTACATCTACTTCTTCTTCTTCTTCTTGTGGGAGATCTTGGCCATTTTTTTTTTAAGGAAGCAAAATCATACACACTTCTTTTTAGTGTTTAAAATGAACCCCCAAATCATACTTAAATCCATTGAAAAATTAAAAAATTTGCAAAAAAGAAAAAATATTTTAACAAGTGAAACTAAACCAATCTAATCATTTGCATCCTTACAACATCAAGGTTTTAGATGCATTCATGCAAAATTAGGAACACTTCATTTTTGAGAATTTAAAAAGAACTTCAAGTTTCCATTTCAAAAGGTTCAAAATCAACACTAAGTGCACACTAAAGTTCTTTTAAAAAAATCTCATGAAAACTAAGAGTCCTAAATGGTTGCCAAAAATTTTCCTAAAAGCTTTTTTATTTTTTCCAAACAAATGTCTTATTGCAAAATCTTGAATGTTTCTTAGGTTTTTCATGCATCAAAACAATCTAGGAATATCATTTTTGGGCTTAAAATATGCAAACTACAACACAAAATCTTGAATGAAAACCAAAGTCCAAAGAGTCATTTTCACTTTTGAGTCCAAAAAAATCTTGAATGATCTAAGGTTAAAACAAAGCACTTCAAAGTTCTTAAAACAACACACAAAATATCAATCTTGAATGCTCAAAAGAAAACACTTGAATGTTTAACCACTTGTCTTTGAATGCATGTTGCTAAAATCACTCTTGAATGCCATGGATTAAAATCAAATTTTCCTTGAATGCATGATTAAAACAAAAAATCCAATCTTGAATGCCAAGGATCAATTAACCATTGCAATATCAAACACTTCATTTGGAGCTTCTAAAAATTGAACAAAACAAATCTCTTTTCCACATGCAATTTAGGTAAAGTTTGATTTTTGGACATTTAAGAAACTTTGTTAAGTTAAAATACAAATTTTCAAAAATCAATTTGAGTAGTTCCTTGGAATCACCTCTTTTCTAATCACGCATCAAATATTAACCATTGGTTGCAATTTCAGCACCATTTATGGGGATGGGTCTACTTGAAAAAGGTGTTAAATGTTCCACAATCTAACTCACTCACTTGGTCTTTGAATGTTTGCTTTAACTTTATCAAAATTCTTAAATGATCAAAACTCTAGATTAAATCGATCACACTTCAAGTTTGGGCACTAAAATTGAACAACAACTGACGTGGAGAGCCTCTGGGCGCGCGCTTGAAATCGAATCTCACACACTTTTGTTTTGGGCTTAAAACAAACTCACACTCAATCTTGAATGCCTTAAAGAAAATTAATCGATACTTGACATGGAGGGCCTCCGGGCGCGCGAGTTTGCTTTTGTTGACCCTAACTCTTCTTATGGTTTGCATTCTTCGATCGATTTACTTTTGTTGGCGCTTCAAGTTGGAATTTAACATTGTCTCTTAAACATGAGTGCTTGCAAAGTCTAGATTAGCACACATAAGAGTCAGTTGGTAAAAGAAGAAGCGTGTTTTTTAGCCCAAGGTCATCCAAGTCTTCTCTCCCCTTGTCGTCTTTCGAGGCCATCTTGGGTGCATAAGATTAGGATCCAAAACCTTATTTCTTTTTAGGAGGCCTGCTTGGGGATTTCATCACCCCTTGGACGACCTCAACTCTAGCGTTCTGGCAGAGTATAAGAATCGGGAGGTGAATCGAAAGACACCTCTCTTGGGATCAAGATTTTTGTCACTTAGGATAAGCCTCAAGGAACTTTATACCCTTGAGAAGTGAAAGAGGAGAAGTGGGTTACCGCTCCTCTTGGCTGTGTGACATCTTTTTGGTCTCATCTACAGATTTGGGCCTCACGTACCTTGGGTATATCGAAGACTCCTTAGCTAAACCAACTATCAGCCTTGTAGACAACCATCTAGGATGTTAATGTGTTTGAGATGACTGATCAAAACATTTGTAGAACATACACACTCCTTGCCGCAAGTATCACTTTCTGAGAATCAAAAACTTCTATCTGGTTGTTTCTATCTATTGCTTGATCTTTTATTTGGTGAATGAATGTTTGCCAAACTTGGTCAATCCTAGCTTAGGGCATACTTAGCGTAGTCACTGCCTATTCCATAAGTTGAACGAGTTGAAGCAAAACAACCAAGATCTCTCAAAGCCAAGCAGATTCAGGAATTGATGTCAGAGCAACCCAAACCCAAACAGAAGTTCCACAAAGTTAAACTCAAACCATCTCTAGCATACCAAGAACTTTCAGCCAAGAGAAAAGAAATAACACCAAGCCCACGAATTGCCAAACTCCACAAAGTAGAGGAAAAAGCTACCGACGAAGCACTTCAAGAGGCCTAGTTAGAGCACAACATCAAATTTAGCCAACATCCAGGAGTTAATCCTAGTTATGCCTTACCAACTAGGCATGATTTCTATGATTAGACACCCTTGTTTCTCCACATCTTCTTGGATAAGCTTCACTTTAGAGTCATCTTTGTAGAAAATCCAGCCATCTTAGGTTATCCCCTTAAGCATTATTAGCTCATCCATCTCATTTAGAATCAAACCATCTAGCCAGCAATCAAAACCTCACATCCAAGCCTTCAAAATTGTTGTCACTTTTTCCAAAAGTTTGCCACTCCTAAAATCTTCCAAATCCATCAATCTCACCAAGGTTATCCCTTTGACAGAGCTTTGTCTAGGGTAATCCAGCTTTTTCACTTGTTATCCCTCATCACCTTGAGCTAAAGGTTGGGATCCACAAGTGGTCAATCTCGTGTTCTTCCTAAAGGATCATCAGTCTATCCTTAAGTTGACACAATCACCACCAACCTTGCACATAGGAAAGCAGACCTTTCGTGCTTTGGCAACATATCTTTGAAGTTAGAATCTCCAACCCTCCTCCTTAGGTTTTGTCATATAGCTTTGCCTTAACCTAGGAAATCATTTGCATAGAGAAGCCTTCCCCCTTTTGCATCCATCAGCATTATTGCATCTCATCCCTAGGAGCATTTTTCATGCCACCCGTCACTCACTTAGCCAAGAAGAAAGAAACAATGGAGCCCTATCATTTGGATCGAACAGCCTCACCCCCCTTGAGCACTCAGCCATCCTTCAGCCTAGAGAAAGCTATGCCATCATGTACTGACATTGAAACTTTCATGAACCAACCAGGATATGCAGTATTGGTAAATGCCATTATAGACAAGAACAAAGAGACAATCATGGCTAATTTTCGAAGGGAAAATGTAGGAACCTTTGACTTTGGAAGACCCCCTCCATTATCAGATCCATCTCACCCATTGTTTGGGCAGCTACCACCACCCATAGGCTCTTATGATCCAAATTATCCTCAATATATGCCAAAAGAAGATCCTCCAGCCAATCCATATGATCCAACAGACCCAAACATACCATCATCCACCCAAGTTGAAATCTCCATGCCGCAAGCCAACCCAGAAACCACCACTCCATCCTTGGTTCATACCTCTCTGCTCCAAACCCCCTTTACCCAAAACAGCTCACCGTTCAACCCCCTTCACTATTGCTACTGTTGCTCCCCAACCTAGCCTTCCAAATCCACTCATCTCCCAAATCAGTGCTAGCATCTTTGGCCAACCTCAGCAATATACAACAGGGATGCCACCCATGGGGCCAAGTAATCAACCTTTCATCACCCCCAGCTTGTTCACTGTAGCCCAAAGCACAATCCCATCATTTCCATTAGGTCTTGGGAGCTCAATACCATTAGCCACAAATCTACAAGCTACTACCCTCACTCCACAAAGCTATCAAATCCCACAAGCTACTACCAATTTTCTACCAAGCTCCCAGGTGACCCGAGCCCCTGCCACCACTCTACCAAGCTTCCAAATCCAACCACAAAGCTATCAAACCCCATCAATTCCATTCCCAAACTTTCAATTCCCACCACCTCCACCACCAAATAATCCATTACCTCCAATTACCAACTACTTTTCAATGCCACTTCTAGGAGGTAATCCACCACCCCAGCCAACCACCAATTATTTGCAGATACCATCCCAAATAGGGGCACAACCCACATATATTGATCAAACCCCACAAGCCCCCTGATCCTTTCCCCAAGCCTCACAACCATCTTATACCTTACCTCCACAAAGCAATCCATTTATCCCATAGCTATCTTATGTTCCTTAATCCCAACCTCAAATCCCATATCAACAGCAAGCCTCGCAGCACATGCAGCAATATGCACCACCTCGCCATCAGCAACCTGTCATCCACCATGCAGCTGCCCAAACAATATACAATCCCTATCAGAAAATCCCTCAAAGCCATCCATATTCAATGGCCCCATCCAGCACATACCTACCTCAAGGCACTCCTACATTAGGGGCACCCCAGCCATCACCTATCAATTCAGAATGGGAGCAAATGAAGATAGCTTTGAAAGCCATCCAAGAAGGGAATGATCCAAAGACATTCAAGTTTGAGAATGTGTGTCCTTACCCATTTGACAGAGCCATTACCATGACACCATTTCCCGAACACTTTGAGGTACCCAAATTTGACAAATTCAGAGGAAAAGGAGACCCTATCACACATATCAAAGAATTTTACATGCACTGCCAGGATGTGGCATACAATGATGTCTTCCTCTTGCGCCTTTTTCCCAAAAGCTTGGCTGGACCAGCTCTTGAATGGTTTTATAGAATCCCCTATGGCACAATTAAAAACTTTGCTGAATTATCTGAGGCATTTGTAGCCCAATATGCCCATCTTGTTGAAATAGAGCTATCAATAGTTGATCTTGTCCACACCAAGCAAAAAGGTGGAGAAAGCCTTGCCGAATACCTACAAAGATGGCAAACCCTTACCACTCGCATATCCTGCACCTTGCCAAAATGCCATGTGGTGAAAATGTTTATTGATAATGCCCATCCTAGCTTGGCTCACCACATGACCATGAACTATTTGCAGACCTACAAAGATATCAAAGAGAAAGGAATGATCCTTGAGCAAGGACTCATTAAAGATGGTGTGGTCAAGATTTACAAGGAAGCAAACCAAAATCAATCACATTCCAATGACAAGTCTAGGTATTGGAACAAAAACAAGCACGTTGCAAAAGATGGCATCACTGACACCAGACATGTGAATATTGTTGGTCCTTCCCACAACCAGTCCAACCCACCATATCAACCAAACAATAAACAAGCTATCAACTACCAACAATAGAATAACCAAAGCTATCAAAACCATAATCCAAGACCCAACTTCCAAGGGTCTAGCAATCAATCTAATGCCATCAATGTAGCTGCAGGACAAAAGCCTAGATTCCAACCTACACCTAGAAACTATACACCCCTTGGTGAGCCATTGGATGTCATTTTTGAGAAATTAGTCAAGGAAAACCTCATTGAATTTCCTCCTACCCAGCAAATTGACCCAAGCCAATCCAAAGCTGCATGGTACAAAGATAATGAGTACTACAAATTTCATAGGGTAAAAGGTCACACTACCCTCAGATGCATGAAACTGAAAGACTATGTGCAGGACCTCATTGATCGGAAGGAAATCATTGTTGGTGCCCAAACCTCTCCCAATGCAGGCTTACAGATCTATCAAAATGTTTTTCCTCCACACCACAACCAAAATCTTGGAAAAGCACCTATCCAAACCAACAACAACAGCACCAACAACCGTCAGCCAAACCAACAGCATGGGAAGAATAATGACCACACTTCATCCTTTATAGAAAATGGTAGCCTTATAGGTTGTATATTCGAGAAAGAGCCTTCCGTCAATGTTATCAATATCCAAGGACCAAACAATGAGTATGCAGTCACCACTCAAAGAGCACAATTTAACATTGTAGGCCCACCTATTAAACCAACACCATCAGCTCCATCAAAAAGCCAGTACAATATCTTGGAACACCTTGGGAACATGCCAGCCCAAATCTCCATTTTAGACCTTCTTCGCACTAGTCTTGTGTACAAGAACATCCTTGACAGTGCTCTCATAGAATCTCGTGTCCCTTCTGATATCAATGCTACTAATTTTTGCAATCTTGTTGGACACCTCTCATCCTCATGTGCCCTATCATTCAAACCCACCGACATACCCGTGGTCGAGCTAGATCACACCCTTTTGCTTCGCATAGCCATCATGGTATCCAACTTTGCTGTGAAAAGAGTAATGATAGATAATGGATCAGCCTTGAATATTTGCACCCTAAAATTCATAAAATAAGCTGGGTATACTGAGGCAGATATCATCAGTGAGGTTATCACCATCAAAGCTTATGACAACTTGGAAAGAACCACAGAAGGAACTATTTTGCTACCAATCAAGGTTGGGCCAATCATCCAAGAGACACTCTGCCATGTTATTGATCTAAACCTACCATTTAACATCCTCCTCGGTCGCCCATGGATTCATGCCATGAAAGCCGTTCCATCCACTTACCATCAGTGCATCAAATTTCTGCATCAAGGCAATGAGGTAACCATCCATGCCGATCCAGAACCCTTTGCTTACTGCAATGCAGTTGAAGCTTCATATACAAACCATTTCCCTAGAATTGATATCGGCACATCCATCGCCAGCTCATCCCACACTTATAATGACCCAGAAACCATCTTCGCCTCTACCCTGTCTACCGTGAAGATCAATAACAAAGGTTGTGGAGAGTATAGTCTGTCAGATGCATTTTTTGTCAGGGCACTCCCACTTGATCCACATGCCCATAGATGACCGACATATCACAAAGCTAAGGAGATTTCACCTCCTCGATACAAACAGTTTGGCCCAACAACCTTTGTATCCTCGAAAATCCCTCTTCATGAGGAGCTCACTCTAGTTATCAACAAATGGTTACATAAGGATGCACCTCAAAGAAATCAAGCATGCCTTGATCACTTCAGCCAAAAGTATCCCCAAGAACATAAGCTCATCACTGACAAATGGAACTATCAAGGTGGTGGTCTAGGACCAGAAGAAAGAGGCATGCAGTGCCCCATCGACGCACATAAGTGGGAATCGAAGTCAGGTCTTGTCTTTGGCATACCCACAACTGGGGGCACCAATGAGAACGGTCACGCTTTTTTGAACATTCACCGCAACCTTGTCGAAATCGAAGACATTCCTGAGGAAGTTAAAAAGAGAGCCTACGACGATATCCTAGACCAAATCTCCCTCACAGACTCTGTTCTCCAAGAACTATCCATCCACCTCATTGACCTACCACTCACCCATCCACAACTCATAGATTGGGACCAACCAAGTGTCATACACATCGATGAGTTCACATCAGAGGAGGCACTTCTAAGATTCATGGGAGCTGAAACTCCTCACAAGAAAACAAAGCCAGATTCTGCCTATATCTACAAGCTAGATCCCAAGGGGTATTTTGGAGAAAATCCCCAACCTAGTTCCGATACACCCAAAACTGGAACTAAGGTGAATCTGAGACTAGCTAAGGCAACGAAGAGAACCCCTCAGCAAGAAAATCCAGAGCCACAAGAAGAACATGAGGATTTAGCATTGCCTCCTCAAGATAATCGACCAGAGGTGTCTTCTATTCTAATTGAGGATACTTGAGAAGTCAACATTGGTTCTTCAGAGATCCCCAGACTTGTTCACATTGCTGCATCCCTATCACAAGACCAAGCTGACCTCCTCTTTGAGGTCTTAAGAGAGAACATTGGCCAATTTGCATGGTCATATCAAGACATACCAGGACTTGATCCAAAGCTTGTAGTTCATCATCTTGCAGTTGATCCAAAGATCAAGCCCATCAGACAAAAGCTTAGAAAAATGCACCCCAAGGTGGCATTATTGGTCAAAGCTGAATTAGAAAGAATGTTAGCTACTAAGGTTATCCGACCTATCAACTACTCAGAGTGGATCTCCAACATGGTCCCTATCACTAAACCTTCTGGTGACATCAGAATCTGCACTGATTTTAGAGATCTTAACAAAGCTTGTCAAAAAGATGATTTTCCCTTGCCCAACATAGATATGATTGTAGATCTTATAGCTGGACATGAAATTTTGTCCCTCATGGATGGATTTTCTGGGTATAATCAAATCAAGATTGCAGAAGAGGATCAGCATAAGATAGCATTCACTACCCCTTGGGGAACCTTTTGCTACAACATGATGCCTTTTGGCCTAAAGAATGTTGGGGCTACCTATCAAAGAGCTATGACAACCATTTTTCATGATCTCATCCATAACATTTTGGAGGATTATGTGGATGATATCTTGGTCAAGTCTCATACCTTCATGGATCATCTTGCTGACCTGGAGAAAGTCTTTGATAGGTTAGCCAAATATCATCTCATGCTGAATCCCAAGAAATGTGTCTTTGGGGTCACATCTGGCAAGCTTCTAGGCTTCATAGTTTCTAAACGAGGTATAGAGATCGACCCCAAGAAGGTCAAGGCTATCTTAGACATGCCTCCTCCCCAGACACTGCGAAAGCTTCGCTCTCTTCAAGGAAATCTCCAATCTGTTCGTCGCTTCATCTCCCAGCTTGCAGATAAGTGTACACCATTTTCACATTTACTGAAGAAGGATGAGAACTTCAAGTGGGATCCTTTATGTTAGCGCAGCTTTGACCATCTTAAGCAGTATCTCATCAATCCCCCTATATTGGTTCCACCAGTTCCTGGTTGTCCCCTAATTTTTTACATATCAGCAACACCTACTGCTCTAGGGGCACTTCTAGCACAGCTTGATGACTACAACAGAGAAAGAGCCATCTACTACATCAGTAGAACCCTAGTTGGTTATGAACTCAATTACACTCCTATGGAAAAAGCTTGTTTGGCAGTTGTTTTCTCAACTCAAAAGCTTCGCCATTACATGCTAAGTCATACCATCCAACTAGTCTCCAAGATTGACCCTCTCAAGTATATGCTCTCTAGAACAGCACTTACAGGCCGTTTGGCCAAATGGGTTATGCTCCTTAGTGAATTTGACATCCAGTATGTGGATAGAAAGGCAATCAAAGGGCAAGCTATAGCAGATCACCTAGCTGATGCACCTCTAATAGATGCTTATCCATTGATCACAAAATTTCCAGATGAGCATATCTGTCTAATTGAAGAACAACCCCCATCGAAACTTTATTTTGATGGCTCATACACATCTCATGGATCAGGGGTAGGAATATTGTTGTTCACACCTCAAGGAGATTACATTCCAAAAGCCTTCAAGATACAATTCCCTAGCACCAAAAATATAGCTAAATATGAGGCCCTCATAGCAGGATTAAAGATAGCTGCAGAATGGAACATTGTTGAGCTACAAATATTTGGCGATTCTCAGCTCATCATCAAGCAAGCCCTAAATGAATATCAAACCAAAGATGAAAAGCTATTACCCTACAAAGAGCTAGTTGATCAGCTAACCCAACATTTTACAAAGCTTCAGTTTACACAAGTGCCTCAAATACATAACAAAGCAGTAGATGCTATGGCTACTATAGGCTCGCTCTTGGAAATTCCCCAAGTAGCTACACAGTATGAGTTTTTAGTGGAGTAGCTCCTCACACCCGCCTATGCAAATGAGGATTCAAACCGTGTTTTTATCTTGGTTGATCCCCAATCCCCTTGGTACCATGAGATTCACGCTTACCTTAACGATGATATCATATCCCCTCACCTCACACATACCCAACGCCAAAACGTCATTTGAAAATCATCCCGCTATGTTATCATAGCCAATACCCTATATCATCGAGGTTATCACGATACTCTCTCTCGATGTTTAGACCAAAATGAGGCCGCGATGGTGTTAAAGGAAGTACACTCTGGACTTTGCGGTGCCCACACGAGTGGTATTGTCCTAGCACGACAAATCCTTAGAGCAGGCTACTATTGGCCTACCATTGAAGAAGACTCCTGTGACTTTGTCAGAAAGTGTCTCCCATGTCAGCAGCATGCAAATCTTGTGCACGCTCCAGCACAGGATCTACAGCCTATTGCACCACCTTGGCCTTTTGCTTATTGGGGCCTTGATCTAGTTGGAACTATCACACCCCTCTCATCTGATGGGCATAAATGGATAATAAAAGCTATAGACTATTTCACTAAATGGGTGGAAGTAGTCCCCCTAGTCTCAGCTATAGGAGTTCAAGTCTCCAAGTTCATCTTGTACCACATTGTTTGCCGCTTTGGCATCCCATCCACCATCTTCACCGACCACGAAGGTAACTTTGAAAATCTCAACATGGAAGAATTATGCACTTCCCTCCACATCCATCACCACTTTTCTAGCCCATATTTCCCACAAGGTAATGGCCAGGCAGAGGCAATTAACAAAACCCTCCTCAAAATTCTAAAGAAATTTGTCAATGATTCCGGTCGTGATTGGCACCTACAAATAAATCTAGCCCTATGGGCCTATCGAACTTCCTTTCGTACATCCACAGGCACAACTCCATACTCCCTAGTCTATGGTGCCAAAGCGGTACTACCTATAGAGGTTGAACTTCCCTCCTTGCGCATATCTTTGCAAGGACAAATATCAGATGAAGAATATAGAGAAGCTCGGCTCACCCAGCTAGATCTCTTAGATGAGAAACGACAACAAGCCTATGATCATTTCACAGTCTATCAAACTCGTCTCAAAAGGAATTTCAACAAGAAGGTGCTTCCATGACACTTTCAACCAGGTGATATGGTCCTTAAAGAAAACATGAAAGTCCAAGCAGATCGAGAAAAGAAAGGCAAGTTTGAACCTACATGGCTTGGTCCTTATGTTGTCACTGCTTCCTTTGGCTTCGAAGCTTATCAGCTATCTACACCAGAAGGAGAACTCTTGAATGATCCTAATAACATCATTCATCTCAAGAAGTTCTATGCTTGAAGATCCTTGGTATACCCAGCTTTTGAAAAATACAAAAGAAAAAAAAATAGTAAAGAGAAATAAGCGTCCAATGGTGAAAACTTGGCAATTCAAGCACCTTGGATAGGTACCTTGGTGAAAACTTGGTAATTCAGGCGCCTTGTGTACTAAAGACTAATCCATTATCTATCACTATCCTATCCCTCATCCATTCACCCACCATCCCATAAGACACACTTGCTTGTTCCCTTGGTGTTCCAACCAAATATCCAAAATCTGATGAAGCTTGTAAATACCTCCTGTACAACTTGTAAATCTTGTACCAAAGCTTGTATTATACCTTGTAAATCTTGTACCATACCTTGTCTATCCGAATCTTGTCCAAGGTTTGTACCATATTCCAGCCTATAAATAATCCTGTATCCTAGCTTGTATACTATCGCGTGCACACACAAAACCCCATTTTCACTTAAGCTTTTCGCAAACCATCTACCTATCCACCTATCACCTATTATAGACATCCCATCCTTCACAAACATTTCCATCTCACAAGAACCAAAACATGAACAAACTTGTACATTTGTAACATATCTTGGTCCATCAGCTTGTACATCCTCTTTAGCTTAGTACCATTGTATCTATCTAGCGTTCGTGTCAGTTCGTCCTTCATCAGCATCTTGCACCCATCACACATCTTGGTTAGCTATTCCAATGCATCCTTTAGCTAGATTTCCTGTCACCAAAGTGTTATCTTTCTTAGTTCAGCTTGCCAAATGCATCACTCATCCAAATCCACCAGCTTCGGTGCTCTCCGATAGGTCCTTGTAGGATATAGCTTTCCTCATGTCTGATCTTGGTCCATTAGTACTTTTTCCTACCCATCTCATTGGCAAATGGCTCTCTTTTGGATTTTCACTTTCTTTTGATTTGGGATCTTCCCTTTTGGGTCTTGAAGTATCTTTTCCAAGAAATCTCCTTGTTCCCTCCTCAAGGTTGCCATGATCTTCCATATCATGGTATGCTGCGAATGGGGCAATTAGAGTGTAAGGTCTTGATTAGGTCTTTCGTTTGTTTTTCTTTTCTGCTTGTGGGTTCTCCAGTGTCGTTTCCACATTGCTTCCTCTAGGATTCATGTGTGATGCTGGGGCAATCCTTGTGTGTTTGTTTTGAGTTAGTTTGTCAGTCCTTTGGATGGTTGGTGAAAAGGCCTTGATGTTCTTGGTAACCTTGGCAATTAACCAATAGTCCTATAGCAAATCTAGTGCTCAACTACATGGTGGTACTTCTCTTTGAAGTATCCCCCCGCTCAAAAAGCTTCAATGGTTTTCCTTCATCTCCATTATCCCCCATCCATATCCAGCATTTGTCCCTCCTACCCGAGCTGATGCATCAGTATCTCTTTGAATCACTCATCACTCTTAGCTTTAGGGATCCACAATCCTAGTCTTAGGGATCCACCAATCCAAATCAACCCACCAAGCCTCATCTTTCGAGATCCACAATCCTAGTCCTAGGGATCTCCAAAACCCATCTTCCACCAATCTAACTCTTTGAAATCCTGTTGCATCAGCTTTATAATCCCCTCATCCATCTCCCTATCCTGGATTCTTTCTTATAGCGCTCCACTCCTTCATCCTCTGCAATCCCTGAGATCTTAAGCTTGCTTCCTCTTGTGCCTCTGATTCTCCCTTTATCATTCTCCCATAGTAAGAGTTTGAGCTAACTAAACCTCTTCTCTTAATCCAATCTGAGTCTCCTTGCTCATCCCAGATTCTTGTATTTTTCAAGAAGCCACCGAGCCTCGCTTTCTCTCCCCGCTGCCTTCTTGAGGGGGCATCTTGCAGTCCATTCTCTCCTCTTCTGCTCTAGCCTTGGGCATCTTATTTTCTTATCTTTGATGTCATGCCACTTGCGGCATCACATCAAAGAGGGGCAAAATGTACACACCTAAAAAAAATTTTAAAAATAAAGTATTTTTATTTTTTGAAAAAATACCTGATGACATCATCATTTATTAATTAATTATTTAATTAATTAATTAATTAATTTTTATGCCATTAAATCCCTTTATCTTAATTAAAAATATTTAATTAAGGAATCCCTCCCAAAAATGTTTAAATCTTATTTAAACATTATTTCCTTATTTATTAATTATTTAATTAATAAATTGACCAAAAATCCTAAAATAAATAAAAAAATTATTTTTTGCCCAAAACTTGGCCAATTTCCTTATGGCCAATAACCTCTTCCAAAATCTTCTAATCCTTCTTTAATTTCGATTAAAGGCTAATCCCATCATTTCCTACCCCTAATCCCAACTCAAAATATTTAATTAAGATTAAATATTAATCCTCATGTTTATTAAAAAAGTTTTAATAAATATCTCCTCAACCCAAACTCTTGAAATAAATAAAACTTTATTTATTTTCTAAAAATCTAATTTATCCTCATCCTAAGAAGTTCTAGACTCTTCTAGAAAGTTTTCATCCTCATCTTAGGAAATTCTAGACTATTCTAGAAAGTCTTTATCCTCATCCAAAGTCTAGACTCTTCTAGAAGATGTCTTTAAACCTAATCCTAATCCCCTCCTAACCTTGTCACATTCCCTAAACATGGGTTAAAACTTGCTAACTCAAGCCAAAGTTAACAAATATCTCCTCCTTCACCTACCCTCATTAAATGCCATCCACTTGCCTATCCCTAAGCTAATCCTAAACCATCCTAATCCATCCTCTAATCATTTGCACAAGCCTAAAAAAGCTTAAAACCTTCCTAATCAAGTCCAAGTTGAAATTTCTCTCATCACCCTCAAAATATCTCAACCATAAAACTTTATGAAGTCCACTAGGTCATAAATGACTCTTACAAACCCTTTTATTTCTCTTACAAGTCATTATGAGGGTCTTTATGAATATTTTATCCCTTGAGCCTCCTTTGTTGACTCATCCTTCCCCTTTCCTCCATCCTCTCACCATGTGACATGTGTCACCCCTTGATTGGTTGTAAGGAAGCACAATCCATGTTCTCTCCTCTCATGCAATCTAAGCCCTCCATGAGCTTTTTCCCATCCTTGCATCTTAGCCCTCAATCCCTCAAGCCTCTTGCCTATAAATTGGATCCTTCCCCTTTGCAAAATAACACAATCCATGAAGTAAAGTCATAATGCCCTTTTGAGAAGCCATTTTACATCAAAACCATACACTCACACCCAAATTCCAACTCCATTTGAAGCCCTTTTTGAAGCATAAGCTTGAGCATACATCCTATCTATTTAGACAAAGCCACTCAACAAGAGAGCTTCTTATTGAGAGAGTCCATTAATGGATCATATTCTCAATTGAGAGATCATCTTAGTCTATCTTGAAGTTTATGAATTTTGTTTAGTTTGTAGAAGCTTTATTTAAATTTGGTTTCTATTAGCATACTAATATTGCTCATATACAGTCTTTAGATTCTTTCTTGCATTCTTCTTCATTTTTCTCTACAAATCCATCAACTCTAAAAGTTGTTTTCTTCACAATTTTGTTATTGTAAGAATTCAAACACTTATAATCTTTTCTCTTAGTGGAATAACTGATAAATATACCTTCATCACTCTTTGCATCAATTTTACCTTTTATTGCATCTTTCAGAATGTAACACTTGCTTCCAAAGACTTTAAAATAATTCACATTTGGTACATATCCATACCAAAGTTAAAAAGGTGTTTTCTTTGTACCTTTCTTTTCTTATACTTAATTTGAAGTATAGACTGTAGTACTTATAGCCTCTCTCCAGAATTTATGTGAAACATCCTTATCCATCCTTAGTGTTCTTTCACAATCGATAATTGATATATTCCTTCTTTTATCTATATCCTTTTGTGGTGGAGTCCTTGGTGCACTCATTTGTCTCTTGATTCCTTTGTTATTGTAAAATATGTTGAACTCGTCTAAAATTTATTCACCACATCTATATGATCTCAAACATTTCAAACTTTTTCCTATTTCTTTTTCAACTCTATGCAAGTACCACTTAAACATTTGAAATGCATCAGATTTTTCTTTAACAAACATCACAACCATCATTCTAGAAAATTAATCAACAAAAAAAATGAAATATTTATCACCACAATATCTTTGTACTCCATTAGGACCAAATAAGACAGTATGAACCAACTCATAAATATCATCAGAAAATAGGTCTTGCTCTTGAAACTAGACCTTTTCATTTTACCCATTTGGCAATCTTTGCACATCACTTTATTATGTTTTCTTAGTCTTGGTAATCCTCTAATTCTTTTTATCTTACTAATTCTTACTAAATCATCAAAGTTCACATGACATGGCCTCTTATTCCATAACCAAACATCTTCACATCATGCAAATAGACAAGTATCTTTAGATAGGTCAAGATAGAACATGTTACCTCTTGTTTTCTCTCTACTTCCAACTAGTTCACCAATAGCACCATAGATATTTTCCTTCTTGATTCAGAAATCAACTTTGTAACCTAAACTAATCAACTATACCATACTCAACAAGGTATATTTCAAACCATCAACCCAATATGCATTGTCATACTTGAGCTTATCATTGTGTTTAATTGATCCTTTACCTTTCACATAACATGGTGCATCTTTACCAAAATTAACCATGCTTTCATTATAATGATCTATCTTCTAAAACTTAATTGTATTACTAGTCATGTGATGTGAACAACTGATGTAGGAGCATCCTGGGTTGCATTACTATCCTGCATGTTTGTGTTGTTTCTTTGTTGCTACCGAGCTCATAGTTGGTACTAATACCTTAGTTTTTGTTGAGTTGCAATGCTTTGCATTGGTGAGTTCCTTAGTTTTTGTCAAGATCTTATAGGTTTTTCAGTTCTTGTTTTTTGTCAATTTCATAATGGTTTTTGAGTTCGTGGTTCTTGTTGAGTTCCTTAGTTGTTGTCGAGTTCACAATGTTTACTGAGTTCCTGGTGTTTGTTGAGTTCTTAATGGTTGCCAAGTTCCTAGTGTCTACCAAGTTCATAGTGGTTTTTGATCTCGTGTATGAATTGAGCACTATTGAGTACTAGTATTATTTTGGGTCGTCTTTGACCTAGTTTTTGGTGTCTAGTTCCAATTTGAGCTTACCTTGTGAGTTAATTTTGTGATTGGTATTTAATATTTATTGGGAGCTAACTTGTGGCTTGGTTTTCATTTAATGTAAGGGTTTATTTAGTTGATATTTGTGATAAGCTAGCTTATGGTCATGCAAGTACTTAAAGAGGTCTTAGGTAGAGTCTTAAGTAGTGATGTAGGTCATGAAGAGCAAAAGTGAAGATGGAATGTGAAGTTCATCATTAAAGATTAAAGTTTGAATTGTAATGTTGATCATAACCTAGAAGGCCTTATAGCTGGGAATGTATGTTGATGATTTGATGAATCTATAAAGTATTTTGTCTATTCTATCTCCTTTGTTTGTTATTGTTTGTGTTGATTTTTTTTGTGTTTATACTTCAAGGTTGCTTTCATAGCTAGGTGTGCCTTTGGCCCTAGCTATCTATTGTGCTCCCTATGTCAAGTGGTATTAGAGCTAGGTACCTATTGTATTAGTACCTAAGAAGAATGGGAAATGGAGGTTGTGTATTGATTCCAAATCTATCAATGAGATCACAGTGAAATATAGGTTTCCTATGCCAAGGATGGATGAAATAATGGATTATTTGAGTGGAGTGAAGTATTTTACCAATATTGATTTGAAGATTGGTTATCATCATATCAGAATCAGATAAGGTGATGAATGGAAGACTACTTTCAAGATAAAATATGGTTTGTATGAATGGTTGGTAATGCCTTTTGGTTTGACTAATGCACCTGGTACTTTCATAAGGTTGATGAATGAAGTTCTCAAGAGATTTTTGGGTAAGTTTGTGATTTTTTATTTGGATGACATTCTAATATTCAGTAAGACTAAGGGAGAATATATTGAGCATGTTAGAAAAGTATTGCAAAGATTGAAAGAAGAGAATTTTATGATTAATCTAAAGAAGTTTTCTTTTATGCAAGAGGAGATTGTGTACTTGGGATTTTTGATTTTAGTTCATGGTTTGTGAATGGACCTTGAGAAGGTTAAAGTAATTTTGAAGTGGCTTACACCTAAGAATGTAGGTGAGGTAAGATCATTTCATGGTTTGGCTAGTTTCTATAGGAGGTTTATAAGGAATTTTAGTTATGTTTGTAATGTTATGACTGAGACAATGACAGGAGATAAAAAGGAATTTAAGTGGAAGCATGGAGCTAATGAGACTTCGAAACAAAAGGTTGTTGAGTTACCTGTATTGGCTTTTCCTAATTTCAATAAGGTATTCCAAGTTGAATGTGATTCAACTGGTAATGTAATAGGAGTTGTATTAAGTCAAGAAGGTAAACATGTTTCTTTCTTTAGTGAGAAGTTGAATGATGCTAAAAGGAAGTATTTTGTGTATGATCAAGATTTTTATGATATTGTTTAAACATTGAAGAAGTGGAGACATTATTTGATCCCTAAGGAGTTTGTGTTGTATATTAATCATAAAGCTTTATAATACTTGGGAAGTCAACATAAATTGAACCAAAGACATATGAAGTGGGTTGAGTATTTGTAGAGTTTTACATTTCTAATCAAGCATAAAAGTGGAGTCACTAATCGAATTTTTGATGCATTGAGAAGAAGATGTTCTTTATTGGTCGAGATGAAGATTGAAGTTCTTAATTTTGATGGAATGAAGGAGTTGTATGATACTGATCCTTATTTTTCTAAGATGTGGAGAGAGTGCAAAGCACCTTTTTTGATAGAACAACCAAGTAATTTTGATTAATATTTTATTCAAGAAGGTATGTTCTTTAAATGAATTCAGTTGTGTAATCCTAGAATTTCTATGAGGTTGAATTTGATTAAGGAAAAACATAGTTGTGGATTGGCTGGACATTTTAGAATTGATAAGACATTAATTTTTTTGAAGGATAAGAATTATTGGTCATAAATGTATAAGGATGTTCAAAAAATTTTAAAGAGTTGTGGAGTTTATCAAGTTGCAAAAGGAGTAAGTCAATATACTGGTTTGTATACACTTATTTCTATTTCTAAGAAACCTTGGAGCGGCATCAGTATGGATTTTGTTCTTGGATTTCCTAAGACAACGAAGGGGTATGATTTATATTTGTTGTTCTGGATAAAAAAAATTTAAATGGCCCATTTTATACCTTGTAAGAAAATATCAGATGTTGAGCATATTGCTAAGATTTTCTTTAAAGAGATTATTAGATTGCATGGATTACCAAGAAGTATTATTTCTAACAGAGACAGTAATTTTTTTGGTTACTTTTGGAGGACTTTGTGGAAGAATATGGGTATTGAGTTGAATTTTAGTTCTACATTCCATCCATAGACATATGGATAGACAGAGGTTGTGAATACAAGCTTAGGTAATTTGCTAAGATGTTTGGTGGGAGATAAGCCAAGTAATTGGGAGTTGGTACTGGCACAAGTTGAGTTTTCATATAATAATTTTGTGAATAGGAGTACAGGGAAAACACCTTTTTTTATTATCATTAGAATGTAGCCTGAGAGGTTATCATATTTAAGGGATGTTTTTGGTGAAGAGGAGAAGTGTTGCAGGGGGAAAAAATTATGATTTTATGAAGTCCTTGCATGAGGAAGTAAAGTTAAGGTTGGAAAAAAATAATTTGAAGTATAAGGAGAATGTTGATAAGTCTAGAAGACATCATGTTTTTAAGATTGGTGATGAGGTGATGGTTCATCTGAAGAGAGAAATATTGCCTATTGGAAATATAAGATAGGCTAGGTTACTGAGAGGGGAGGGGTGAATCAGGAACTAATAAAATTTAATCTTAATTCACCAATTAATCCTTCATATGTATTCTAATCTAATTGTATGCATGAAAAATTATAAGCATTAACACATTCATAACACTTTGACACACAATATGGTAACCTAGAAACATTCCAAATAAAAAGTAAAAATGGGGTGGGGATGATACCCACAAGCTTTAGTACTGCAGTATAAAGTTGGCATGTTAAGGCTTACAATGATCACTTTTGATGATCTGCCCTATTAGGAGCAATAAGAACTACCAAGTCCACCTTGCAAAAGGATTTATAAACATACAGTGAAGTATGCACTTGGTAAAGAGATTTACAAAAGACCATTAAGTTTAGCTTGTGAAAAGATTTAACTATTCCACCTATTAGGATGAATTAGTGGTTGATCTCTGATCTGCAACTTTGATTTGTTGGATGATATTCCTTCATAATGATCACCTTAATGTGATAGATAAATATTTGTTGCTCCTTATACTGCTTGTAGCCTTTTCAGTTTTTGTACTTCTACTTCTCATATATTCATACTTATTATCTCTATATATTCTTCTTTAGATGTGATACAGTACATTCCATATATACCAATCTAAATTACAATTCATCAAAGTCATCTACACTACAAGTTTCACCAAAATACACAAAGTCGGCCCAACTGATAGTACTCGAGTTCTAAAGACAAAATCAGTGAGGTTTAGACACTCAAAAACCATTGTCAACACTTGGCATTGTAATGTACTCGGTAGATGTAGAAGCTTGGCTCATACTAATCACTTCCAAGTAGTTTGAACTTGGTCTACATTGGTGACTCGATGAACACTGCAAAACTCAGCATATAAACTCGATGAAACATCATTGAAGCTATGAACTTGGTAAACATTGGAGAACTTAGTTTGCACTAAGAAACTCAGTAAACACTATGAAGATTGATTTACATTGATAATCACCAACTTGGTAGATACTTCTTGATGCGAACTAAATATTGTTCCTAGAACTTGGTAGCAAGTTTAGAAGTCTGTAGAGCCTAAATTACTTGGTTAACACTATAAACTACAAGATAAGCTTGGTAGTTACTAACCATTTGATTAAGTGTAAGTGTGTGTGTGTGTGTGTGTGTGTGTGTGTGTGTGTCACTAATAAACAAACTTGATTGTAATGTCAAAAATCTGCCCCTTTGGCATTACTGACAAAAACACTTATCAATCAAAACTAAATTCTCCAAAATTTCAAAACAATCTTTAGTCTTCATCTTCTGTCTTTAACTCGGTAACATACTCTATTTTTGAGATTTTTCAAAATTGCTTTTGTAAGTGATGTTTATCTAAATATATGTACATGCATATGTATAATATTATTATGCTCCCCCATACATATATATTCAACATACTTTACATGTTAGATACATATGTCTCACATCTTATTATTACATCTTCTCTTCTTATCTTCTCCCCTTTTATTGCATCATCACATATTCTCCCTCTTTACATATTCTCCCCCTTTTTGACATAAATTCCAAAGGTATATGATACATGGTAATGCAAAAATGTGACAAGAAGTCATAATGTACCTTTGAAATTAGTGACATTGTCTTGTCCCAATTTTCTTGTAACACCTTTCTTACATGCAATGCAATCTAAACTTCTGCTGATAACTACTTCATGTGATCAGCTATGGAGAAGTTGTTGTCATGGATGAGATTTTTGGCATGTGCAATGTGTTTCTATAATGCATCCATATTTGGAAGAATCGTGTCTTGTATGTCTACAAGTGTGGCCCTTATGCGGGCTTCTTTCCTTAGTAATTATGCTTACATATTAGTCAGAGATCCTATCTTTGTGTGATGAGTAAAAATATAGCTTGGGTCAAGTGACAACTAGTGTGCACTTGCCTTCAAGTCTTCATCTATCTTAGAGATTTTATCTTTGATTTCCTAAGTAAAGATAGATGTATTACATAGTTTATTAAATAGATAAGTGACATTGTTAGAAAATGTTTCCAATGAGCTGAGAGTAGTAGATAAGTTTACTTGATATATTGCAATCTTCTATACAAGTAGTTCCAATACTTTGTTTTCAAATTTTGTATCTACTCTTTGTAAAAAAAATTTATTTCCCATTTAGATCTTCATTAAATTTATAAACAACTTCTACTAATTGAGCAAAATTTAGGTAGAGAAGTATCAACCTCTGTGTTGAGTGCATCTGCAAGTATGTTCTTTACATCTTATAGCACTTGGTTTTCTCTATTTTTTTCCTCTCTAAGACTGTGTTACTTAGCTTTCTTCTATAATAGCTTACCTACTATATGCATTTGATCAAGATTCAAAGTAGAGATATCCCAATTTAGGATAACTATATTTTCATCAAGATCAATGTCCTCTTTTTTTAGCTTTGCCTTTGCTATAAACCTTAGTACTTGGTTGAGGCTTTCTCTCAACTATCTTTTTACTAACTACTTGTACATTGGGAATACTAACAATAGTTAAAAAGAGGGACTACCAACAAAATAAGATATTGCACTGATTGTAGAAATACCTAGTTGTTGAGTAGCCAAATTTGATGAAGGAGGAAGTACTGACTGCTCGGTAGATGAAGCGTTGATCACTTTAGTCAATGAAGTACTTAGCTGAACAAGTGCAAAGATAACCAACTCATCAGAAGCTTTCTCTAAGCTTGATGGCTTTAAAGCTTTGCTTGAAGAGTGAGGAAATAAGGCCATAACCATTGTTACAATCTTCTTAGGGTTAGTTTCCTCAATGCTCTAAATCTTAGGGAGACTCTCCTTGGTAGCTTCTTTTTCTTTCTCCTCATCATCTTTATTACCATCATTTGTTTCTTCTTCATCATCATTGTCCTTTTATTCCTTGTCATCTTCGTCATCATCTTTATTACTGACATGAAAAAAAAATCACTCTTCTAATGAAGATTGTATATATTCTTCCATGTAGTAGTGGTAGTCTTCACCACATGTTCAATGTCATTAATCAGTATCAAGCAAGTATTAAATTTCAAAGTGAGTTTTTCTTCATGGACTCTTTTACTTCTTTATCATGAAGACTTCATATGAGTTGCCCTATATTTTTCTCATATATATCCTTTATAGTTTTCTTGGCATGTTCACATCTTGCCTTGATTCTTTCCATCAATTCAATGGGAATTTTTTGTGCAAGTTCATTAGGTGAATATTTCCATTTACCTAGCTTAGACATAATCATGTCTTTAACTTGCTTCTTCTCCTCTATATTCCTAGTCTCATATCTCAGTGATTTAAAATTTGCCATACCTTCTCTAGAATCAATCTCTTTTTGTTTCTCTTGAAATGTAGGTGGAGGCCATTTGAAAACAACATCGTTCGCTTCTTCACCCAATTTCAATTTCTTTCTAGATGTTCTTCTTGTGAATACTACAATAGATGACTTGGTAGGTCTGGTTATGATAACCTTACCTTTCTTCCTAATTGTCTCTTCTTCTTTTGATTTAGTTTCATCTGCTCATCTTTTACATCATCTTCTTCCACATCATCTCCTTTACCTTCTATCAATAGGATAGTAGAACTAGTTTGTGGCATTTTTTCTATCCTCTTCTTTCCTTTGCTGATAGCCTAAGTAAGCTTTATTTCTAGCTCAATTCTAGCTTTGGCTTTATCATATGTACTGAAATATGTAACCTTTGGATTCATAGGTCCATTCAATAATTCCTCAATGGTATCCTTGGTGTCATCAATGTTAATCTCGTAGGTTAGAGGCTTAACCCACACCACTCTAGGTTTGACTACTTGTATGTATAACTTGTCATAGTCTACCATAACACAAACATCATCCTTGTAATCTTCTACAAGTTTCTTGGGAATTCTGAATCTGTTATTCATCATTTCTTTTAATGAATCAAAATAATTATCCATGATACTAACATAGTTCTCACCCATCTCTTCTATATACTCATTGATCTGGTATAGTACATGCACATCTTTTCTTCATACAACTGTACATTTTGAAGGGAAAAACTTTTGCACAAAGAAGAATAAACAGGTTAAAACTGAACCAAACTCACATGGGTTGTTCTTTTAAGTTCTGATGCTCTCCATGTTCTTATTGAATTGGTTCAACATTAGCTCGGCAAGGTCAAAATACATGTTGTTCTTGACCACCTTGAGAGCTAGATCAATTGTCTCACATGATATGTTGTTGAGATGACTAGAGCTATAGATTTTATGTGTTATTACATGAATTCCAAACTTCAACTCCATATCAGCTACACAACTGATCTTTCTAACTCTTCCATCCCACTCGGCAAGCATTTTGCTTTCCAGTTCTACTTGACTTAGGGTTTTGGTAGTCTTTTCCTTGGTCAACCTTGGGAGATCTTTGATTCTATGAATCATTTTCTTAATTATGAGAATAGGCTACTCTAATCATAGTCACCCTTTGTGTACATGGCTAAGGATAAACCTTATCCATTTTATCTAAAAGTCTCGAGGCATATGTGAATGTAGGTTAAACCCTTGGTTTCCAAGTGTTGATGCTCAGGTTTCAATGCACCATTCATGCATAAATTTTCCAGAGTTTCATCTATTTCTAGGGTTCCAATGTCTTGATTTGAACAACAAAAATGTGATTGAATATCATTAACCAGTAGTACCTTTGGTGAAATTTGTGACTAAGCTCCAGTTGGATCAAGTGTTTTTGCAATTGCTTGACTTAACTTGAAGTCTAGTTCCTTCCAATCAACTCCTCAAACCAACATCCCAAACCCCTTCTTGGCTTTGTTTCTGGAGGATGCCATGCTTAGTAGGGTTTACAAAAACATGGAAAACTTCAACAACAAATTGCATAGATCACTTGGATGCACAGAAATTACTCTTCACATATGGCTCTTTGAAATTTCATGGTCACAAATGAATTTGATTTCTTACTTTTTAACAAATTTCACTTTCCAATTGCCATAAATTCTAGGTACATTCACTTTTTTAGTGATAGACTATCTTCCACTAAGTTTGATTTAATTGCTTGATAGAGTCATCCATGGCTCGGTGTCCACACAATGGCTTATTACTCTTGACCTTGCTCAAAAGGGTCTTGCAGCCTGATCTAGCTTGATAAGGTCTTGATTTCCTTAGGCACTTAGTGATCCCTTTGCATCTTGAATGCTAATATAGATCTTTTCTTCTAGCTGACTAGAACTAATGTAAGATGTCTCATTTAGAATCTTAGTTCTAGAAATTCTTGAGTGATATGTGCTTCATTTCTTGGACTTGTATTCTCAAAAGGTTTTGGAATCCATTGTTGTCTCATCTACTTTCTAATGTTGTTAGCCTTGGCTTTCTTTTCATCTTCAATTCTTCCAATGTTCATATAGTTCTTGGCAAGGTGTCCAAGTTCTGTACAAATAAAACATCTTCTAGTAGTGTCACTTGTCCTCATGTGATGTTTCACATACTTTACTCCAATGTGCCCAAATTCTACACAGTAGTCACATATGCACCATGTGTTGTAGTCCCAACCAAATATATATTTTACAATCTATTCTATTGGATTCAGTATCTTAGTTTTGCATTCAAAGGATTTGTGCCCATGCTTCTTTCATTTGTGATATTTGCCTCCAAATTTAGGTTTCTATTTGCATTCATTAGCTCTATGAACATGCTTATTGAAATTGCAACACTTTCCATTGAATTTAGCTTAACCATTACTCCAACATTTGTTTGATGTATGAGCTAACTTACCAGAGTGATTGCAAGTAGGTCTTTGATTCTTTTGAGCTCCTTGCTTGGATGAGTCACCTTCTTCTATATATCCAATTCCTACTTTTCCTTTCTATCTATATTGGTTTTTCTAATTTAATTGATTCATGTTTGCTTGAAATTTCATCATCCTCTCATTGGTTTTCCTTTCCGCGTTTAGATAATTTTGTAATCTTTCATTCTCTGATCTTAGATTCATTATTTCTTCATTTGCATTAGTAAGTTGATCAATGAAGTCTTCCTGTTGAAAGAATAGACATTGAATTTCATTGGTTTTTCCTTCTATCTCTTCTTTTATCCTTTTTTCCTCTTCCGTGACTTCACGCAATCTTACTGACTAAATTTCTTCTTCTCTTTTTATCTTTCTAACTTCTTCTTGAAGTTTACCATTCTTTTCTAACAATTCTCTAATTACTTCATTAGCTTCATCTAAATTACTTTCTGAATGGATATCTTCAATTCTTTCTTTAGGTATAGAGTTTTTCATTCATATGTACTACAAGATCTTTTCTTCTTTTTAGGGATTGAGAGAGTTTCTCCTTTTCTTTCTTAAGTTTCCCAATAGCCAATTCCAAATCTAGCTTTTCATTGTCAATAGCCTTATACAATTTCAATACCTCCATTGCCTCTAATCTTTGCTCAAGATGTTAAACTTCTTTGAGAACCGCAAAGCTCTAATACCAACTGTTAGAAATTAAGATAGGCTAGGTTACTAAGAGGGGAGGGGTAAATCAAGAAACGATAAAATTTAATCTTAATTCACTAATTAATCTTTCGTATGTATTCTAATCTAATTGCATGCATGAAAAATTGAAAACATTAAACCATCCATAACACTTTGACACTCAATATGGTAACCTAGAAACCTTCCAAATAGAAAGTAAAACTAGGGTGGGGATGATACCCACAAGCTTTAGTATTGTAGTATAAAGTTGGCCTGGTAAGGCTTACAATGATCACTTCTGATGATCTACCCTATTAGGAGCAATAAGGACTACTAGGTCCACCTTGCAAAAGTATTTACAAACATACAGTGAAGTATGCACTTGATAAAGAGATTTACAAAAGATTGTTAAGTGTACCTTGTGAAAGTATTTAACTATTCCACCTGTTAGGATGAACCAGTGGTTGATCTATGATCTACAACTTTGATTTGCTAAATGATATTCCTTTGTAATTATTACCTTACCATGATAGATAAATCTTTTTTGCTTTGTATACTACTTGTAGCCTTTTCACTTTACACTTCTACTTCTCATATATTCATACTTCTTATCTCTATAGATTCTTCTTTAGATATGATACAATATATTACATATATACTAATCCAAATTACAATTCATCAAAGTTGGATATAATACAAGTTTCACCAAAATACACAAAGTCGGCCCAACTGCTGGTATTCAGGTTCTAAATACAAACTCGATGAGGTTCTAACCCTCAAAAACCATTGTCAATGCTTGGCATCATCATGCACTCAATAGAAATAGAAGCTCAACTCATACTACTCACTTCCAAGTAGTCTAAACTCAGTCTGTATTGCTAACTCAATGAACACTATGAAACTTGGCATATAAATTGAATCACTTGGTTGACACTACATAGCTCAGTCAACACTAGATTCACATCACTGAAGCTATGAACTTAGTAAATATTGGAGATCTTTGTTTGCACTGAGAAACTTAGTGAACATTACAAAGATTGGTTTACACTGATAATCACCAACTTGGTAGATACTACTCAATGCGAATTGAATACTATTCCTGGAACTCAATAGAAATTGTAGAACTTGGTAGAGTCTAAATTACTTCATTAACACCATAAATTGCAAGATAATCTTGATAGCTACTAACCACTTGATTAAGTGTTTGTGTCACTAATAAATAAATTTTATTGTAATGTCAATAGTTTAGACCTTGTAATATTTTGAGAAAGTTTGACAGTGGTAATGCTTATGAAGTTGAGTAACCTAATGACATGGATATATCTCCTATATTCAATGTTTCTGATTTGTATAAGTATCATGAGTCATATGATGAATTTTTTATATCAAATGATTATCCTAAGAAGAATATTTAGGAGGTTGAACAAATATTGGATCAGAACGTTGGTAAGAGCACAAGAGGAAAAGATTACTATGAATAGTTGGTGAAATGGAAGAATAGGCTTGTTGAAGATGCTACATGGATTTCCCAAGATAATTTTGGTTCAACTTGGGTTGTGACATCTCAATGATTTAGGAGAATCACTTCTTTCAACCCTGGTTGTCTAATGCAGGAACATCTTGGGTTGCATTGTTATCCTACATGTTTGACTTGTTTCTTTGTTGTTGCCAAGCTCGTAGTTAGTAGCGAGTCCTTAGTTGTTGTTGAGTTTCAATACCTTGCATTGCGAAGTTCCTTAGTTTATTCTAAGATCTTAGTGGTTTCAAAGTTTCTAGTGTTTTTTAAGTTCTTAATGGTTACTGAGTTCCTAGTGTTTGCTAAGTTCCCTAGTTTTTACCCAGTTTACAATGTTTGTCGAGTTCCTAGTGTTTGTCAAGTTCATAATGGTTGCCAACTTCTTGATGTCTGCCAAGTTCATAGTAGTTTTTTATTTTGTATATGAATTGAGCATTGTCAAGTGCTAATATTGTTTTGGGTCTTCTTTGACTGATTTCTCTATGTCTGGTTCTAGTTTGAGCTGACCTTGTAGGTTAATATCATGATTGGTATTTAATATTTTTTGGGATCTGACTTGTAGCTTGCTTTGAATTCAATGTAAGGGTTTATTTAGATGGCATTTGTAATAGGTTGACTTTTGGTCATGCAAGTATTTAAAGAGGTCTAAGGTAAAGTCTTAAGTAGTGATGTAGGTCATAAAGAGTAGAAGTAAAGTTGGAATGTAAAGTTCATCATCGAAGATTGAAGTTTGAATTGTAATGTTGGTCATAACCCATAAGGCCTATAGCTAGGCACGTATGTTGATGATTTGATTAATCTATAAAGAATTTTGGCTCTTCTATATCCTTTGGTTTCTATTCTTTGTATAATTTGTCATTGTGTTTACTCTTTCAAGTGGCTTTGATAGTTGGGTGTGCCTTTGGCCCTAGTTATCTCATGTGCTCCCTGCATTGGAAACCACTATCAATTATTCATCTATTATTCTTACTCACATGTGAGACCAACCCAATTTTTTCATCTCTATTAGAATCATCTTGCATTGCAACATAAGCAACTTCTTCATCATGATCATGAGAGTTACTGTCAGACCCATTTTCTTTAGCAATATAACAAGATTTCTTACCTTTAAACTATAGTCTCTTTTATCTTTGTTATCTCTACTATCTCTCATTCCTTTGTATTTTAATTATTTCCTTTCATTCTTTTCATATACATTATGGCATATGACAGCAATATGACCAACTCTTTTACGTATAAAACAAGTAATAGGAAATTTACTTTTGTATTTGCCTCTTCCTCTTGGAAGTCTTCTAGAAAATAATTCTTTAAGGTCATCATCAGATCTACTATCACTTTCTACATACTTTTTCTTTTTCTTTTTCTTAGATCCGTCAAGGGTTAGTTGCACTTTGAATGTAGATTCAACACTATTAGGGTAATAATTATCAAAATTGGATAACTCAGATGCAATAATGCTACCAATCAGACTATCTAAGTTCATATCAGACTATATATGTTTCAAGCTTACTCAATGCTCTTTTTGTATGTCTACCTCATACTTTTTATTAATCCCTAGAGTTTGTTGTTTGTTAGTGTCAACCTCTTAGTCATTCATATTATTGTGATATGGATACTAATCAAACTCAAAGTTTTATTCAGTGTGGTTTCCCCCCTAATCATGTCTACAGAGGTTTGGGGGCAGCACCCCCTAGATAGAGTCAAGGGGCAGCACCCACAAAACCAAAAATGACCTACTATTGTAAAGGGTGTCAACTACTATTTTTTTAGTGGATGACTTATTCTGGCCCTAATTTTGTAATTGGTTAAAGCTTCTATAAAATGGCTTAGTATTAGGGATTTCATAATATATGGTGATATTGTAGCTTCTAGCAGTGGTATTGAGTTATAAGGGATTGTAGATTGTAATCACTAGATAATAATAATATTGGACTTATTGTTGGTGGATGTAGCCCAAAGATTGGGTGACCCATTTTAAATCCTGGTGTCTTGTGTTCTCTTTTGTGCAATTTATTATTTTCTTATATTATTTATATTTGCATGTAATTTTTATTTATGTTTGTGGTTCATACTAACAAGTGGTATCAAAGCAAAATTGTCATTAATTTTTTTTAGCCAAATCATTGTTGTTTTATTTTATTTTTTGCTATCCTATATAGGAAGGTCTCATGGTTGAGTGGCAAAAATGGCAAATGAGGGTAAGATTAACATTGAGAAGTTTAATGGGCTGAACTTTTAGTTATGGAAAATGAAAATGGACGACTATCTTTATCAAAATGATTTATGGAAGCCAATGGAAGGAAAAACTAAGAAATAGGGAACTATGATAGATGAGGACTAGGAGATTTTAGACAAAAAGATACTTGGAAGTATTTGATTGTGATTGGCACTATCAGTAACATTTAACATTACAAAAATGAAGACAATGAAAGATTTGATGCAAACTCTGGTGAAATTGTATGAAAAGGCCTCCACTTCAAACAAGATATTTCTCATGATGCATTTATTTAATATGAAGATGGAAGAAGGTGGATCTATTGTAGGTTATTTTAAAAAGTTTAATATAGTTACTGGTCGGTTATCTTCTATAAATATCAATTTTGATGAGGAAATTCAGGCTCTTTTGATTTTGTGTTCTTTGCTTGAAAGCTAGAATGACTTGGTAATGGTTGTGAGTAATTATATTTATGGATCTTGTAAGAATCTACCTTAGGGAAGAATTTACGCAAGACCAAGAAACTCAAAACACAAGCACAAATTAGACTAGAGTATGATCAGAATAACTGTATAGTATTCAATTCTATGTACAAGTACACTAGGAGTGCCTTGATATAAAGGCCTCTGAGATGCATCTAGAATGCCTCAAAATTAGCATCATGATAAGTCCAACAACTAGGCACATGTCCACTAGATATGGGTTATCCTCCATTATGCACGAAAGTAAGTGCAATAATGTGAGGATAAGCCTACAAAGGTGAAACATGCACATCAGTGTTGTAGATAGCATGTGCTAAATTAGGAGCATGAAAAAATGTGTTGTCTACATGAGAACTTAGTAAATGATGCAAACTCCTATGGTGTAGACACCATTTGCATAATTAGAGTTGCATACTTCTATGTTGTCGACATGACAACTGTAGAAGATGCACAAACTCCTAAATGTCTCATAAAGAGAAATAATAAAATAATGCAAAATAATAAAATAATACACTAATCTAAGTAAACTTAAGTAAAGCGTAAATAGTAAATACCTATTTACACCAACAGATCTCATACCCTAAAATTTGATGATGTGATTGGTGTTATTTCGAGTGAAGAAACTCATAAGAAACCCTTAGGTGGATCTAGATCAGGAAGTTCTTTGAAGGAATAAAGCAGAAGCAGAATGAATAAGAGAGGAAACAATTCTAGAAATTGTGTGAAATAAAGAGGAAAATCAAAGGGCAAGAGGTCTCAATCTAGAGGACCAAGAGATTGTTGGTATTGTGGGAAACTAGGGCATAAGAAGAAATATTGTTGGACTTGAATAAACAATAAAGGAGATAAACTAGAAGGGAAAAAGAACACAAATGTGATAAGTGACAAATCTAAAGAGGATACTTTGCTTCTTTCTTTAGAAAGTGTTTATTATTCTTGGGTTTTAGATTTTGGAGCTTCATTTCATGCTACACCCCATAGAGTTTATTTTATTGATTATGTCCTAGGGGATTTTGGGCTTATTTATTTGGGGGATAATGAACTCTGTCATATTGTTGGAAAGGGAAAAGTTAAGATTAAGTTGCAAAATTGGAACTATTGGGTACTACATAAGGTAAGATATATTCTAAGTCTAAGTAGGAATTTAATTTCAATAGGGAAACTTGGTGATGAGGGTTGCATATTTAGTTTTAATCAAAAAGATTGGAAGGTTTCAAGAGGCTCCCTTGTAGTAAAAAAATGTGTGAAATTAGGAACCTTATATCTTTGTAAAGGACATATTGTTACTTCTACTTTGATTATTTCAAAGAAAAATGAATGTCCAGGAATAGTTGTTGCAGTTGAGCAGGGAGAACAAAGAGTTATTGTAAATTCTAATACAGCACTATGGGGCTATAAACTTGGGCACATAAGTGAGAAAGGTATGAAATTACTTCATTCAAAGAAAGTTTTACTAGGTCTAAAATGTGTCAATATGGATTTCTTTGAAATTTGTGTGTGTAGAAAACAAAAGAGAGTGAGTTTTGTGAAGAGTGGGAAGGGGAAAAAATGAGAAAGAGCTTGTTCATACATATGTATGGGGACTAGCTCAGGTATCTTCCCTTGGTGGCTCTCATTATTATGTTACATTCATTGATGATACAACTAGAAAACTATGGGTTTATTTTCTTAGATAGAAATATGATGTATTTTTAACTTTTAAGAAATGGAAAAGCTTGGTTGAGAATGAGATTGGTAAAAAGATAAAATGTCTCAAATTTGATAATGATGGTGAGTATTGCAGCAAATAATTTGAATATTATTGCTCCACTAATGGTATTCATAGATAGAAAATTGTTCCAAGGACTCCACAGGAAAATGAAGTGGTTGAACACATGAGCAGGACAATAATGGAGTGTGCAAAGAGCATGATGTTGCATGTTGGTCTTCCCTTAAATAGGTGGGTGGAGCCTATTAATACTATTTTATATTTGATTAGTAGAAGTCCCTCTACTCCTTTGGGTAGTGGTATTCTAGAGGAAGCATAGACTAGTAAGAAGTTGAGTTATTCTTTTCTCAAAACATTTGGTTATGAAGCATTTGCACATATAGATTTTGAAAATAGAACCCAGCTAGAACTTAAATCAAATAAATGTGTATTTTTTGGATATGGCATTGATGAATTTGGTTATAGGCTTTGAGATTTTGAAAATCATAAAATTGTAAAAAGAAGGGATGTCATATTCAATGAGAAAGTGTTGTACAAAGATATGTTGCAGCAATAAGAGAAGAAAGAAAATGATTATATAGTATTGGATGATACTCAAAATGAAGATGTTCAAGAATTCCCTCATGTTCTACAATAATCACAACAACAAATACCACACACCCAATGAATGTTAGGTTGTCAACAAGGCTAAGTAGGCCTCTAGAAAGATTTTCTCCCTATTTTTATTCTATGTTACTAATAGATGTTGGTGAACCTAAATGTTATGATGAAGTTGTGCTGGTGGATACAAAGATTCAGTGGGAGTCTACAATGAAAGAAGAAATGGACTCCTTGCTGAGAAATCAGACATGCGATGTATGTAAGTTGGCTATAGGTAAAAGGGCTTTACAGAATAAATGGGTTTATAGGTTGAAAGAAGATGGTGGAGGTAAGAAACGATCTAAAACCAGGTTATTGGTATAAGGATTTTCACAAAAAAAAGGGCATTGATCTTGATGAGATATTTTCTCCTATTGTTAAAATGACTTTGATTCATACCATTTTAAGTATTATGGATACTAAAGATTTGCATTCGGAGAAGCTTGGTGTTAAAATAGTTTTTCTTCATCGTGATTTGGATGAAGAAATATATATGGTATAACCATAGGGATTTGAAGTCTAAGATAAGGAGAATATAGTGTGTAGATTGAAGAAAAATTTATATGGCTTGAAGTAAGCATCTCGACTATCATATATTAAATTTGGTAGTTTTATGAATGTACATGGTTATACTTGGTGTCATTCTAACCATTTTATTTATTTTAAGAGGATAGATGATGATAGCTACATTATTTTATGTTTATTTTTTAATGATATGCTTGTAGTTGGGTCTAACATGAATCACATTAAGGGTTTAGAATAATAGTTAGCACATTCATTTTCTATGAAGGCTTTGGGGGTAGAAAAATAAATTTGTGGTATGAAAATTTGTAGAGATAGGAAGCTCAAAAAATCAACATTATCTCAAGTTGATTATATTGAGAAGGTATTGCAACATTTCTCTATGGCGACTGCCAAAGCTATCAGCACACCTTGACCTTGTCATTTGAAGTTGACTAAGGAGATGTATCCAAAGACACCAGAAGAGGAGGCTAAAATATCCAAGCTACCCTATGCTTCAATCATAGAAAGCTTCATGTATGCTATGGTATGTACTAGGCCAGCTATTGCACATGCAGTGGGAGTTGTTAGTAGGTATATGAGTCATCCAAGGCTTGAGCATTAGAATGTAGTTAAATGGATTCTTAGATATTTGAGAGGAAAATCTAGTAAGTTTTTACATTTTAAGGACTCTATTACTGATTTACAATGCTATGTTGACTCAAATTTGGTAGGGGATATTGATACCAAGGGAAGTACTATAGGTTATCTAATTATTGTTGGTAGGGAAACAATGACTTGGGTTTCTCAGTTGTAGAACGTTAATCCTTTATCTACTATAGAGGTAGAGTATGTTTATTCTATAGAGGAAACCAAGGAGATGATATGGCTTCAATTCTTCATGGAAGAATTGGGACACCCACAAAGGGATAATTATTTTTTATAGATAGCCAGAGTTCCATTCATCTTGCAAAGAATTATGATCTACATCCAAAGAAAAAATAAATAGAGTTGCGGTACCACTTCATTCATTTAGTTTTTGGATGATGGACAATTAAAGCTAGAGAAGATACATATAGATGATAATCTAGCAGATATGTTTACCAAGGTAGTAAGAATGGAGAAGTTGAACTTCTTTTCAGCAAAGTCCAAGATGGTTTTATATTCTAGTGGGAGCTACAACTTTAGTGATGCTATGATCAGTCTCCAAGTGGGAGGTTATTATTGCAGATTTTGACCAGTGTCCAAGTGGGAGATTATTGTGATGTGGAGCCTAATTAGACTTAAAGGTTTATTTAATTTGATTTTTCCCTAGATTATGTCTATAAGATTTTGGGGGAAGCTACCCCAAGATAGGGTCAAGGGGTAGTGCCCCAAGTGCACTTCTTGTCGCAATACAAGGTTGGGTTGAGGTGCAGTACCCCATGGGGGTTTTGGAGGGCAGTGCCCTCAAAGCCAAAAATGACCCTACTATTTTAAAGGGTTTCAAGTGCTATTTTTCTATTGGATGACTTATTCTAGCCATAATTTAATAAGCAGAAAAAGCTTGTATAAAAATGGCTTAAGGTTAGCAATTTCATAATGTATGGTGATATTATAGCTTCTTGTAGTGGTACTGAGTTGTAAGGGATTATGGATTGTAATCATTAGATAATAATGATATTAGACGTGTTGTTTATAGACATAGCCCAAAGATTGGGTGAACTACATTAAATCCTTGTGTATTGTTTTCTCTTCTATGTGATTTATTATTTTTTGATATTTTTTTATATTTGTATGGAATTGTTATTTCTATCTATGGTTAATCCAGCATTGTGACTAATCCATCCAATGAAGGTAGATCTATATGTACATTAGACTTGTTGATATGTTAGTTAAAGCCAAGAAAAAATTATTGCCAAGAAATTATATGGTTGTTGAGTACTTCTATAGATGTCAAGCAAGATAGAAGATAGTATAAGTCGGTCTATATGGAGTTAGTTCATGTTGATTCATACAATAGGTTATGAGCATATAGAAATTGGGGACAACATGAAGATTAGTAATGATTGAGTGTCAGAGTGTTCATGTGTTGAGCAAGCCAGTTTTGATATAATTGTTTGGAATTGCATAAACACTAAAGTAAACCATTTTTGGTTTACTTAATGCATTTTTAATGATCGAGGGGTAACTTAATGAGATGATTACACATTTTGTTGAAGGAAATTAATGACTATGCAAGGAAATCAAACAATCATAAAAGTGGAAAGTTTAAGAAGGAAAAGGGAGAGATATAGATCATTGATTTTGATCTAGAAACTTCTCCAGTTGGTTATAAAAGGAGGATCCAAATTCTATTTTCTAGGCAAGTGTATGTGTGTGTGTTTGGATGCTTGAAGTAAAGTTTGAAGGAGAATCAAAGATGGCATCTGAATATTGTAGTAAAGTGTAGAATAGAGTTATATCATATTAGAGAGAGGATCATACATTGGAAAGAGGAGATCTATAATCAACATATTGAGTGCAAACTAAAGGATTAGGAACTAATACATTCTAACAAGTGAATCAGGGTAAACCTTTTAATAGAGTGGTCTTAATAGGCCTATGTAAATTTACTAATAGATTATTTAATTAGTTGTAAGTTTTAAATCCTTTAATCAAGGTAAATTGAAAAACCCTTGTAATCTCTTAACAGGTCAAACCTCGCACACAATAGATCATCAGAAGTGATCAAGATTGTAGCCCTAATTGGAAAACTTTATCACTTTACCTTCACCTTGGAGGGTTTTTGGGTTACCAAATCTTTGTGTTATGTTTTGATCATTTACTTTCATTTTTATGGTTGTGATCAGTAGATTAGATTTGATGCATCATTTTAGTGAATGTGTACATGATTTATGATATTACTATTAGAAGGGTTTAAGGTTAGAGATATCAATTTGAGAATTGTTTCAAAGGATTAAAAAAATTATAGATCCTGATTCACCCCTCGCCCCCACTCTCGGTATCTTACTTTCCTAATAGACTTCCAACAATTGGTATCAAAGTTGCATTCTCTTAGCTGAATTTTAACCACTTAAGAGTCAAGATCTTGGAGATGGAGGCCTACAAATTGTGAAAGATAATTGAAAAACATAAGCTTGATATACAACTTGTACTATAGCTACTTGAAGAAGAAAGAGAAGAATTGAGGAAACCCTTAAAGAAAAGGAAGAAATTGGTAATCCAACAAAATGATACTCAATATCAGGAAGATATTAATGGTCTACTTGATGATGAAAATTCCAACTAAATTGATGTAGCAATAGTAGATCTTTTAAAGAAGAAGAACACACTAAATGAAGAGGTAAGATAAATAAAGAGAGAAAATGAAATCTAATCAATAAGATTGTGTGAATTGATCGAATAGAATAAGAAAGATGAAGAGGATAAGAGTCATATATCTACAAGATTTGATCAAAGGAACAATGAAGTAAAAAGGCTTTCTCAAAATTAGTTGGACATGGCTAACATATTGCTCCTTCCAACTCAAGAGTTTAATAGGAAGGATGTGGAGATTGCAAATCTAAAATCTAAGAATGAACATCTGAAGAATGAAGTGAAATGTGATAGGGAACTTATTGAAAGATTGAACAAACCTAAAGAGTTTGGGAGATATTATGAAGAGCTAATGATATCATAGAGAAGACCCCATTAAACATTTGAACTAAGATATATTGAGCACCTATCATCTACCAAGGAAGCAAAACTATCAAAGAGTGGAGAACAAAGAAATACAAAGCCAAAGAACAAACCTAAATGCAAGATAGTCCATACAACAAACATCTATAGAAGCAAAATTGGTAAGCAAAAGTGGTAAGCAAAATTGGTAATAAAAATCCCAAGCCCAAATTTACTATAATTACTTCAATTGAAATAAGAAAGGAAATCATGCACATGAGTGTAGATCAAAGCCTAGTAACACACCAATGACACATATATTTGAAGGACATTTTTATAATTATGAGAAGTATGCACATAGAGCTCAAGAATGTAGATCAAAAGAAAAACCTAACTAGATACCTAAGAATAAAGGAAATTCACCTAAGCAAGGAAATAAAATCAATTTAGATTATAGTACATGTTATGGTACAAATATCAATTATGTGGCGAATATGGTCATATTGAAGTAAATTGCATCAGGACACATTTCAAAGGTAAATCCAAGAGTTGGATGAATGGAAGTTTGATTTTTTATAGTTGTCACAAGATTGGACATGTGACTGGGAACTATAGGACCCAAACACCAGTGCATGAACAAAAAAAAGGTGAAAATATGGTTGAATGGCTAAGGAACTAGATGAATCAAACCTAAAACAAGATGGAAGAAGCTTGTAGCAGTGGAGCTAGTGAAGCCGAGATCACCCAATCTAATGGAGCAAGTGATCACACTACCTCAAACTAAGAGAAGATATATGAGGAACTATATTTTAAAAGATTTATCATGCATCAGTTCCTAACATGTAATAAATTGAAGTATATATCTACATAAGATGAGATACATAAGGATATATCTAAGGTGTGAATTGAGTAAGGAACACTTATACCAAGTTGGAGCATAGTTGAAGCTGAGCACTAGTATCAATGTTAGTTGTGACTAAGTCACAACTTGGACCAAGATCTCTTATTAACCAAGATAAAATGTTTGATCAATCGATAATTGAGAATAGGGATGTTTGATGTGACCAAGTTAGTATCATGACTAAGCTAGTGAATGGAAGTATGAACACTGAGTTATTTTTTAAGAGCCAAGACAGTTGTCACACATTTTGTGTTGACCTACTATATGTACATAACATTAAATGCAAGGCTATTTGAGTCATTTGAAGGTATTAAGTCTATTTAAATTCTATTTTTTCATTCACCCAATGATTTAGAACCCTTAGAGCAATATCAAGATGATTGCAGAGCTACTTGTGCAAATTTTAGAAGGATTCTAGTTCATGCCATCAAAAAAATTGAGTAAGTTTGCAAAGTCTCTTTGAATCGAGTTTGATTAGTTTATGAAATAATTCTAAGTTCAGAAAGCCTATTTTGCAATGGCATCATCTACATCTAGAAGTGGAAAGGGGGCATTGAAGGACAGAAAGGCTTAGATTTTGTGGAATGATTTGTGCCCTCCTTCGAAGCTCAAAGCATATCTAGAGATTGTGATGATTATAGATGCATCTAGAGAATTTTCATTGATTTCACCTTGATTCATTATGTTGCATAATGTGTGATCATGCTGCATGTGTAAAATTGGAGAAATTGGCGATTTCCAATTGAGGAATGCATATGATAAGCTATGTGAGAATGGAGTATTGAAGGAGGAAAAAAAAGTCATGGTTGAGAAAGGGTTAACTCATGCCCTATCTTTCCACAAAGTTTTCAAGGTTGAGTGGATTAATATCATTTTGAGAAGGATGCACAATATGAATTTGTGGTTAGAGAATGGGCTAGTTAAGGTCACCAAATCAATAATACATCAAGTGATTAGTCACCCTACCCTTGATAAAGTAGAGACGATTCGATGTCAAGCCAGGAATATAATTGAAGAACTAACCAAGGTGAAGTGGAATGGTTGTGGGATATCAATTAATATAATCAAAGATATGGTCATTGAGTTTTTAGTATGAGTGATTCTCCATAAATTCTATCAGTCTAGCTAACTGAATAGTGTGCCTTGCATAGTTGTAGATTTATGGTATAAAATAGTCAAGAAGGACCATGGCTATGACTTGGTCATGCTTGAGTTGATCCATCTTGCAAAAAATCTTGGAGCTATCAGGAAGGCAAAGAATACATCATGTAAGTTTGCCTCACTTATATTATGCATATTCTTTTATGTGTAGAATTCATTCCTACTATTAGAGATGTAGAGTGGGATAAGGATAGACCCATAACCAAGCAATTTAATGTATATATTGAGAATTTTAGTAAAAAAATTGAAACAATGTTAGATGGGTATGTTGTTGAGTACAAAAGGAAAATTAAGAATAGGACGAGAATCCCTAAGTTGGTTATCAATCAATATTATGATTAAATATGCTTCATGGTAGATACTAACTACACATGCTCTCAAGAAGTCATATTGTGAGTGGAAAGGTTAAGGCCAGTGTAATATGAGGTTAATGTTGATGAAGTATTTGTAGTAGTAAAAACACTATTATCAAAAGAGATTGACAAAGATGTCAAGCCATTCAACATATATGAAACTACAATGATTAAGATGATGATGCAAAAAAAGTTCCCCAAGATGGACAAGAAGAGAAAGGAAATGATCCATGACCTAGAAGGTAGTCTTGGAGAATCACCCCTACAAAATATTGAAGGTAAAGGGGAAGATTAGGAGAGTGATGGTGAAGATGATGAAGAAGATGAACTTAAAGGAAAAGATCTTATGGTTGTCAAGCCTTAGCACCAAAAGGTAAGTAGGTTTTTATTGTTGATCCTGAGGTCAAAAGGAGACTAAAGAAAGTGGTGACACCACCCACCACAATACAAAAAAGAATGACAAGGCAAGGATCAAAGGTAACAAGTTCTCCAACTGCTAATCCAAAGAAAGGAATAGTGAAGATAACCAAGCCAAAAAAGGGAAAGAAGAGAACATTAGAGGCCAAGGAGACCAATAAAGGTCAACAAAATAAATTTTTGAAGAGAAATATTGTTAAGTCGAATGATGAAGAGGATGATGAGGTCGAGGGGAATGGGCCAGATGATCTACGTAAGTTTTAAATTTTGCCAAGGTGAGCTTCTCAGAACATTGGAAAGTTATGTGAGGATATTAAAGGTTCAGCAGGCCTTACTAGGTTTAAATATGTAAAATATGATTATTTAGATAGAGGTGATAAAGAAAAAGTTGAGCAGGTAGTTTTGGATATGATAGTTAATTTTAAATACAAGCCCATTAAGTTAGGTAAATAATTACCTAAGGAATTATATAATCATATTAGTGCTAAGTGGAAATGGGTATTGACCACTAAGAAACAAATGAGAGAGGCCACATTGGACCAAGTAATGCTAGATTTAGGCAAGAAACATATGTCTATTTTCATCAAGGAGTATGCAAAGAAATTTATTCCTAAGACTAGAGCCTATAAAATTTTGAGGAATAGAATTGAATACATTGTTCAAGAGAGCAATGTTGCATGGAAGGAATTTTTTGGATTGATTCCACCAAAAGAAAATGAAAAAAAGGAAGATGAGAAAGTAGACCTGGATAACACAGAAAATTTATATATTAATGTAGAACAGTTAATCAAAAAAGTGGAAAAAATGGCTCAAGACAAGGAAAAATAGATAGAGACAGTCATCATCGAGGACAAAACCCCCACTTCAACATTTCCCAATGTAACTCTAGTGTCAATCAAGCCACAAAACATAATGTCAACCAAGCAAGAGATAGAGGAGTAGTTTCTAAATCCATAAAAGATATTGTAATAGACACCAACAATCTAGTGATTATGAAAATTTAAAAATATCCATAGATTGGAGAGCAAGGAATGGATCAATAGGTAATAGTGATAATAACTGGAACACCTAGAGTTACTGTTGATTATAATTCTCAATTAGAATAGAAGAAATTGGTCATAGATTTCAAGGAATAGAGTGTGCCAATTGTTTAGGAAGAGAGAAGAGATGAAGATCTAGAAAAGGCAGATCAAACCACAGAGGATCATACTAATGTGCAAAAATATCAAGTAGATAATTTTACTACTAGTGAAACAAGACTAATAGTCTTAGGACCTCTTATTGAGGGAACAAAGGAAATAGATCCACCTAGGGATGTAATGACCAAGGAATAGGGTTAGGAACAAAAGAAAGCCAAAGAAATAAAAAGGACTAAGTGTGGATGTTTCCTCACACTCTCTACAATAAGCATTGTTGATTAGCAACAACCCAAGGAAGACAATGTTGAAGAAGAAGGAAAGATCACCTGGCAAGCTCATAACATTGGAAAAAGTTATAGTGATCCCTAAACTTGACATTGATAACTTGAAATACAAGAACATGCAATTTTTTTAACATCAATTGGCCAAGAAGTCTAGGCAGTAAGAATTGAGAAGGGAGCATTAGTAGAAATAGGTACTTCAAGAGATAATGGATATCTGTGTTGATTCTTATGACATCAAAGATGTTGATGATAAAGCCCCTATTATGGACCAATTAGTGCATATTATTGAAAATTCCAATGATGTAGATATTGATGCAAATGAGAAGGTATTGCAATGGTTTAAGAAGAAATTTTTGAAGAAAGTGTAAGCTGAAAGAGCCTTCAGGAAAGTTGAACTTTCTAACCTTGTAAATAATGTAGAAGGTCTAGTAAAGAATATTCAAATTTTGTATAAGACATTATGTGATGTACTAAGGTTTATAAAGGATTCTTAGGATCATATTAAGAAATTGTAATTAGATTTGACTTTGACTACACATTCTTTGAATAAGGACACAAGTTCTATTCATTATAACATACTAATTTTTGCTTAAGGGAGACTGGCTGAATTGCAAGTCACAAATGGTAGAACATGAGAAAAGCTCATTTACATTTAGTCAATCTTGATACCTCATTTGGAGGTTATGAAAAGAGAGTTATCACTTGCCAAGGAGATAGCTAAAAGAGATTTACACCTCTCTACTATAGAAAGTTTAGTTGAACTAGTTTCTCAGCTAGAAATTAAAATTCAAGTTTTGGAATCTGATAAATCAAGTTGAGATAATGCACTTGAAATGGTTATATAGATTCATAAACCATTTTTAGACAATTATGGTTTGACCCCATCACCCCAGTAGACATAAGTGCTAGAAATAAGAGGGAAATGATGAAAAGAGGAGAAATGATTTGAAGAGGGAAATGATGGACAAGGGGGAAATGAAGGAAATGAAAATAAAGAAATGTATAATTCTTTAAAAAAAAATTGATGTATACTAATTTTGAAGTTAGAGTATGTCATAATTCATGTATATATGTTGTATATATTGAAGTATTTTTGAAGACCAAGTCATAGTCTATGGGGGAGTACTATTTTTAGTTTTGGATTTATTGTTGAATCATGACAAACTATTTTTCCACTAAAGACAAAGGAGGAGATTGTTGATCCCTAAATTTTTTGTCTATTAGTGTCAACAACTTCATCATTCCTATGGTAGAGTTGCTCGGCCATCATAGCGATTGAGCCATCTAATGAAGGTTGAGTTATGTATATTAGATTTGTTCATATTTTAGTTGTAGCCAAGCAATTTTTATTGTCAAGAAAGTCTATGGTCATTGAGTACTCCTATACATGTTGAGTGAGACAAAAGACAATATAAGTTACGCTATAAAGAGTAAGTTCATGCAAATTCATACAGTATGTGTCAACCATATAGAAGTTGAGGAACAATGTGAAGATTAGTAATGACCAAGCATCAGAGTGTTCATGTGCCGAGAAAGCCAATTTTGATTTTATTTTTTGGAATTGTACATACACTAATGTAAACCATTTTTGGCTAAATTAATGCATGTTTGAATGATTGAGGAGTAATTTAAGGAGATGATTACATGTTTTTTTGAAGGACATCAATGCCTATAAAAGGTAATCAACCAATTAGAAAAATAGAGATTTTAAGTGGCAAAAGGGAGAGATCTGGAGCATTGATTTTGATCTAGAAACTTCTCCAGTTGGTTATAAAAGAAGGATCTAAAACCTATTTTATAGGTGAGTGTATGTCTATGTGTTTGGATGCTTGAATTGAAGTTTGAAGGAGAATCAAACAAAGTGACCAAGCATTGTAATGAAGTGCAAAACAAAGTTATGTCATATCAAAGAGATGATCATATATTTGAAATAGGAGATCCATAATCAGCATATTAAGTGAAAATTGAAGGATCGGGTAGTGATGCATTCTAACAAGTGAATCAGGGTAAATCTCTTAATAGAGTGGTCATAATAGACCTATGTAAATCTCCTAATGGAGTACTTACTTATTTGTAAGTTTTAAATCCTTTAATCAAGGTAGACTGAATAAGTCTTGTAAACTCTTAATAGAGCAGACCTCCCATAAGGTAGATCATTAAAAGTGAAAAATAAAATTAGCCTTAATAGGTAAACTTTATTACTACGGTATTGAATATTTGTGGGTGTCATCCCCACCCTAGTTTTATCTTAACCTTCGAGGGTTTCTAGGTTACCAAATCTTTGTGTTATATGTTGATCATTTACTTTCATTTTTATGGTTATAATTAGTAGATTAGATATGATACATCATTATAGTGAATTTTTACATGATTTATGATATTACTGTTAGAAAGCTTTAAGATGAAAGATATCAATTCGATAGTTGTTTCAAAAGATAAAAGTTTTATAGATCTTGATTCCCCCTCTTAGTATCTCACTTATAGACTTCCAACAACTTTAATGTTGAATTTGTGTTGTATAGCTTCAACATCTTCATTTATATCCTTAATATGTTGTGTATATACTTCTGTGAATACTTTATAATATGTAGAATTCTCATGCTCTATATGCATTCCCAATTACTCAAGTGAACTAATATTTATGCTTTATGTACTACAAGTATTTGTGTGTATTATGCAAGACTTGAGTGAATTCATATTTCAAATATATACTCCATGATTTGTAATTATTTTTTCATGTGATCAATACATTTAGTGTATTTATATGTGTGTTTCATGTATGCATTAAAGTTTGTATTTAAAGCTTTGTGTCTTCATTCCTCAGTGTGTATACCTTGAGTATGTGTTGTCTTTACTTAGTAATGCATATATTATCAAGTGAATGCTTTATTTTGGTTTTCTAGAATAATATAATAACTATAGAGTAATTGAAGTCTTATATATTGTCAAGTGAATGCTTTATTTTGGTTTTCTAGAAAAATGTTGTGAGGCCAGGTGAGAAAAGAGCATACCTCATTTGATCTCATGTCATCCATAATTACATACCAATTTTTTTTCTAAATAAACTATTATCATCAAAATTTTGACTCCCACTAAACACTTCGATGTTGCTCTTGTCAAAAAATGAGTTTTTCTAATTCCAAACATCGATGCAACTTTTGACGAGGATCACATCAATGATACAGCATCATCTTTGAAAGATGATATTTTCCAACATCATATTTTAAATATTTTAATGACAAAAATTGGAATTTTGATGCCACATTTTGGTTCCCTCTAAACTCTTTTTCGATATCATGGTTAGTTAAAATTTTGTTTCTCAAAGTTGGCCATCGAGCATTCGACCAAAGTGTTATGACAATGGAATTCATACAAAAAATCACCAATTTTTGTAGAAAAATCAATAAATTTGCATCAAAAAAGAATATAATTTTACTAGTGGTAACCTACAAAATAAAGGGTTTTTATTTTTTTGTTGGGGATCTGCCTTAATCAAACCCTAGTTTAGGATTTAACCTGGAATTGAGATAGAAGATAAAGAATGCTAGAAAGCAAAAGAAATAGATCTGACATAACATAATGTAAGTCTATGAATATGATCTTGAATTTAGAATGTAATAAAGTATGTACATGAAATATTGTTGACTCAACTTCAAAAACCATAAGAAATGAAATCAAAGAGAAACCAAAACCTTCATGAATGAATGTGCTTCATATCTACCTTAGGAATCAATGGAAGGATGAATATAGAATATATTACAAAGGATATTGAATGTATAAAGGGAGATCTTGAATGTTGAAAATGATAGATCTTGCATAAACTCATTCAATCACTTGAACTCTTGGTTGAATTGCGAGAGTGTGGGTCAAACCACAATCACAATAGAGTAGAGAAGAGAGAGGAGAGAATATTTTGGAGAATCACAATGAAATAGAATATCACTTAGTAAAAGATAATAATCTCCCCAAACCAAGGGTTCTAACTCTACATTTATGCAAAAGGGTGCAACAGAAAAACAAAAAAAACAAAGCCAAAGTTATAATGAAACAATAAGGGATTAGTACTAAAAGAAACTCAAATGAACCAATGAAAGAGACCTTAGCTCAAGAAATCTCTCACCCACTAATATCATATTTGGAAAGTCATTACAAGAGCACAAATGATGACATAAGAAATGAAACAAAAATTTAATTAGTAACATAGATTTAGGATCATATAACATATATTCTTTATATCAATGGTGCACGGAGAGGGAGTGGGAGTAGGAGTGGGAATTGGCAAGATCAGAAATTTGAATTATGCTACAAGTGGATCAATCCAAGATGGAGCAAAGAAGGGATCTGGGGCCTACCAAGAGGTGGATGACCAGGGGAATAAGCCTACCTCTGGGAATGAGGCCCCATGTGAACCAAGGAAGGACCCTAGGAAGGATGCATTGAGATCTGGTCAAACTATGTTAGGCCCTTACTCTACTCAAAATGTCCTTGGTGTGGAGTCAACTAGTCAGTGGTCTTCTCTCTTTGGTATCAAACCCATAGGTAACTCTTCCTTCTTAGAGATAAAGGATATCTTAGATAATGAAAGGGGCAATATGCTATAGACATTCTTGACAAGCTAGTTGACCATAATATTTCTACTATTCCATCTTCTCTAGTTGGGAAGTTCATTGGACCAAGGCCAAATATAGATATTGTGAAAACCTATGCTAAGAACAGATGAGACCTAAAAGGTCATGTTGATATTGTGGCTATGGCTAAGGGTTTCCTCTCCTTCGAGTTCTCTTACCTAGAAGATCTCACAAGGATCCTTTGTGCAGGGTCTTGGTCCTTTGGTTGATCCACCCTTGCTCTACAGAAATGGACCACAAAGTTAGATCTTAATAATTCTTTCTTTGTTCAAGCTCCTGTTTAGGTTTGCCTTCCTGATCTTCCAATGCAATTTTGGTATAACGATGTTTTTGATGGCATAATTAAATTTTTTAGGGAGCTTCTATCCATTAACCCCATTACACTTTCAAGAAGCTGACTAACATATGCTCAAATCTATATTGGGGTCAGTGAGGGTAGAGATATGTCAGAGGTTGTGTATCTTCACTCTAAATTGGGAATGCATATTCAGAGTTGGACTTTGAAAGTGTCTGATTTGCATGCTTACATTGTAAGAAAGTAGACCATGTGGCTAAGTCAAGCTTTATATTTTTGGAGGAGAAAGCCAGGAAACAATCACAAAATAAGAATAAAGACAAGGGCATTTCCAAAGACAAAATGAAAAATACCAATGAGGGAGATAAGGTATGAAGACATAAGGAAATTATGAATCATGAAGGAGAGCCCCAGCAACAACAGGAGGACCAAGTGGAAGCCCAACCCTCGATTGTTGATGTGGTTCAAGGGGTAGATTTAGGAGGAATCTCCATTATGGAAGTTGATATACTTAAGCCTTTGGTAGATCAATAGTGGGCTACTGATGAGGTAAGCCCTAAGGTTGCTACTCTTGGAAGAAAATTTGAGGATATTGTTATCCCTCATATTTCAAATCCAATGGAGGGTAATTTTGAGGGAGATCTTTTTCTAGGGAGTTAGGGATTTTACACACTAATTATACAGCAGAAGAAGATATATCTCAAGTCCCTGACTCCCAGGCTCTTGAAGGGCATGAGGATGCTACTCAAAAGTGTAGACACTCCCCTAGGGAATCTAGTATTAGCCTCATCCTGGAGGTGGAATCTCCTTGGAAGGTTTCAAGAGTGATGGAAATGGTTGGATCTTCATCACCAGGCTAATTAACTAGAATGGAGGCTCTCTTTGCAAGTTGTGTAGATGAGAGAGAGGGGGAATGGACTATGGTAAGGAAGAAAAAGAAGAGTAGAGACCCTTCTCCAATTTCCCTAGCTACTACCAAGAGTAGAGTGAAAGCTGACATAGGAGAAAAACCTAAAACCCCTAGAAGGAATAGTCATAGCTAGAATAGGAAAGAGGAAACTAGAAGGAATCTAGTAGATGGGAGTGAATAGACCATCCAAGAGGCTTGCCTTGCAAACAAGAGATGAAGGTCATATCCTAGAACATATGTGGGCTAAATGAAGCCTAAAAAAAAGAGGTAATTAGAAATATGATTAAGGATCATAGACCAAATTTTATCCTTATTCAAGAACCAAAATGAAAAAGGAGACTATGGAGAGAATCTCATTTAGTAGGAGCATGCAGTGGTTTGCCACAAATTTTGATGGGGCCTCAGAGGGTCTACTTACCTTCTACAACTCTAACATTTTCATGTCCCAATTATTATATGGTGAAGGTAATATTCTTCTCATTCAAGTTCTTAATATCAAAAATCATGAAAATTGGTATCTTTTGAATGTTTACACTCCTAATTCTAAGAATGGTAGGAGGAACTATTGGGTAAAAATTAGAAATATTTTATCTAGATACCAAGTGGTAAATTGTATCATTATGGGGGATTTTAATACCCCCTTAAGGGATGATGAGAAATAGGGGGTTATCTCTAGATATGGATAGTAGGTAGGACCTTTCAGACTTCACCAATGATTTGGCTTTACTAGATGTTGATCTTCAGGGAGGCTTTTTCACCTAGTCTAATAGAAGAGTCAGCAGAGATTGCATTCAAGTATTGCTAGATAGTGCTCTCATTTCTTTAGATTGGATTAATTTCAACTACTGCAATTTGTCTTTATTGGCTCAGAGTGGATCGAATCACTCTCCTATTTCTCTCACTATGGACCCCATTTCCATTAAATGTAACTTCCCCTTTAGATCTGAAAGAATGTGGACTTCCCACCCAAATATCTCTCTTTGTATCTCAGGGTGGTGGAACATTCACATAGAGGGTACTGCCATGTTCGATGTGGCCAAGAAGTTGAAACATATCGAGCTCAATATCAAGAAGTGGAATAAGTCAAATTTTGGTAACATCTTCCAATCCAAAACTAATATCTTAGAGGACCTTAGCATTATTCGAGATGTTATTCAGAAGGAGGGCTATAATGAGGTGAGGCTAGAGGAGGAAAAACTTATTCTTACTGAGCCTCACAATATTATTGGTCAAGAGGAGGCTTACTAGAGATAGAGATCGAGAGCTATCTAGTTAAAAGGGGGAGACCAAAACACAGGATTCTTGAATATCTCTACTCTGAAACACAAAGTCCATAACAAAATCAGTAGAATCAATTTGGGAAATATTGTTTTGGAGGAAGAAAAAGATATAGTGGCAGAGGCAATCTCTTTATTCTCTAATATTTTGACAAGAGATCTTAATCTTGTGAAAGAAGAACGGTAGGATATAATCTCTAATATCTTGGCTTTGATCCTATAGTGCCTACCCCTAGTTTACACTATTTTTTTATTGTCAAACTCTTTTAGGCCAGTTTATGCTTGATGATTAGTAGCATTATCTTTCAGATTATCAGATATTGTTTCACACTTGGTTGATTTTATGATAAGACTACTTGGTACTTTTTACTTCATGTATGCATGATTATACTTTGATGATGATTATTACAGTGATTTTAGTTATTTGATGGTGATTAGTTAGATTGATTATTATATGTGTTTTCTTATGGATGCCTACCCCATACTGCATGTGTATGGTGTGCATGTGTATTTCCTTTATGTATGACATTTCTAATGTGGTTAAGGAAGGGAGTCATAGTCACTTGCTAGTCAGGATCTACATGATGCACCACTTCCTACCATTTTCTATTTAGTTTAGTATAGATGTGTTTGTACATGTGTGGATTTTATGTAGATTATAGGTACCAAGTATCAACTTCCCTGAATTGCTAGGATGAGTGTACCCGATTGCAATATCTCAATGGTAAGAGAGGGGAGATAAATTCTTAAGTCCAAATCCTAACCTTTAAACCCATTTTTCCTAGAAAATTAGGACAAGTATCTAAGATGATTACCAATCTAAATGCGTCATATGATGTAAATTTGTGATTATAACCCTTAAGTTTGATCTTGTATGTGATATTTTATGTTGGGTTTTTGTATTTCATCTTATAGGTTTTTGGTAATTTTTCTATTAATTAAGTCAAATTAAAAGATTAAATTAATGATCTATTTTAATGGAAAATTATTATGATATTTTCAATATTTAATTATATTTAATTAATTAAATAAAAGAATTAAATTTAAAGAGAAAATTATAAGTTTAGTTTAAGAGCATAATAATATTTATTTAATTTAATAATAATATATTTAGGAGATCATTTTTAAATAAATGCTAAATAGTATTATTACTTAAGTTAATAAGCATTTTATCAATTAATACTTAGAAAATAAATTAAAGACTGAAAAAAAAAATTATTAAAGATATTTAAAATTGCATAAAGTATGCATGAAGTTTCAAAAAAAGTTAATAAAGAGCTAAAAGTTGTGATCAAGGAGTTCCCTTGGGTGATCGCACAATCAATGCCTCGAATTTAGGAGAGAACTCCTTATCAACAATTGAGGGTCCATTTTCTAGGGATGGGGAATTTTGGAGAAGGGAATTTTAAGAGAGAAGGTTTTGAGAGAAGAGATTTCTCTCATATTCTTTGGGTGTTTTCGAATTAGCATCAGAACCACATAGATCCTTGTGTTTTGTTCACCCAGTTAATTATGTAAATTATTATTCATGTCTTCCTCATGATTGTGAATTGTTTATCTGAACTTCATTTTGATGAGTCTTTCAATATTTCATTTTGAAATTACTAGTATGCATGTTGATTTCTTTTGTATGTGTGAGGATTTAAAATATCAATAACATCATCATTCTTTAGATTTAAAGTTACAATTAATTCGGGAAGGGTTTTGAAAGAAATAGAAATTTTAGATTAAAAATTTGATTGGTCCGTCATATTTTTCCTATCAAAGTGTTTGATAGAAAATCTGTAAAACAAATATATATATTATAAAAATTTGTATTGGGATAGGGTTTTGTTTATATTAAAAAAATGATTTTTAAAAATAAAAATAAAATATTACATTAAAAAGGGAGGAGAAGCGGGTTTTACCCCACCTCCCCCCTTATCCCCAGCCAATGGCATAATCATTGCTATTTATAGGGTATTGCGACAGCAATAGTACTTTGTACTACTATTGCCACAAGGCCCTACAGCAATAGGGTGGTCGTGCAGCACATAAAGGCCGATGGGCCCCAAACACAAGGTATCTTGCGTTCTCAAATTTTATTTTAAAATTATTTTATTTTATTTTTATTGAAATTGAAATTATATTTAATTTAAATTATTGTTTATTAATAATTTTTATTAATATTTAATAATTTAATAAATAATTAATAAATATTAATATAGTTATCTATTTTATAATTATTAATTAATTTAATTTAATTTGGTTTAATTAAGTTTGATTAATGGTGAAAATCATTTAATGAAGTTTTAAATTTATTTTTTTATTATTATTATTATTATTCATAAAATTGTAATTATTTTATTTAAAAATCAATAATTATTAATTTAATAATTTAATAAATAGTTACCTTTAAATTATTTTGGAATATTTGACTTATAAATTAATAAGGGTAATTGTGCATCTTATTCAAATATAAGAAATGGGTTACTTTGTAAGGGTAAACTGTGAATCTCATCTACTTGAAACATACATTAAAACAAATACTTAAACCTTATTGTTAACTCAACTATGTGTTTTCAAAATCAAGCCAACAATGAAACTACACTATTACCTATATGTTGTCTATGTTTTTGTTTTGGGTTGGCTAGAGTGTTGACCAGTCTTAGGACATCTACCAAAGGCTTGGGAGTTCTATGTTTGTGCTATTATGATGATTTGATCTTGATCTTGATCTTTTGAACTCAACTATGGTAATGTGTTTGGTATGCTCTATGATGAGTTTGGTTATATTGTATATTATTGCTTTCAATGTCCTTCTGTGATTATGAGATGAATGCTATGACATAATTGTCTTGACCTTTGAGTCTTCAATTAGTTATTTTGGGATACTTTCCAGTTGCTTGTAAAGAATTGGGGGATTATTGTGAATTATCTTTTGATTCTTTCCAATCACTTGTATAGGACTAAGGGAATTACTATGATTCTTGAATTTGTGATTTTATGAGCTTAGGGTAGGTTATCTATATGTAATGTCTGGAAGTGGCTTGCAATAGAGGTCGGGGCCCAAAGTGGCTGCCAAGGTAACCCATTGTAAGTTGTTTAATAAGTGAAAACACTACACTAAATGAGAGTAAAATGAACCTAATAAGAGTCTTTGTATGTTCTTGCCCATGCCTTGAGTGCTAGTACAAACTAGGATGGGAGTAGAGAGAACGCTTGGTTGCAACCATGCATCATTAATATGCCTTGTCAATACGAATGGATACTAGTGCCACATAGAGTCACTAGGGGGTAGCATCAAGTTAGACTACTAGGGTAACTCTAGTGTTGATTCATGCAATGACACTTGCCTACTTACATAGTAGATTCCCTACGTGTTTGTGTTTGCTTATAGGTCTAGATGTCAATTTACCTTGGAACCTTTGAGTTAGATTACTTTTAGGGTTTTCTTGACATAGAGATTACTTTTAATTTTGGGATTGATATCTTGTTTGGGACTTAAGACTATCTCCTCAATGCAGTGGGAATGGACTTTTTTGGGTTACCACAAGGTCGAGCAGCAGTGCTTTTTACTCTTACCATTGAGATATGTCCATTGATGTCGTGGCTAGAGTTCCTTATCTGCATTTCTTTTCATTCTATCTTTGTGTATTATGATGGATGGTTATATCTTTATGATGGATGATTTCACTTATTGTATTGTACTTTGTTTCATAGATCCAAAAGGGATGATGAAATCTATATTTATAAATGTATATTATTTTAGCCTTTCATACCCTATGACATGTATAGTGGATGATTGTGCATTCTGAATTTTATTGCCAAGTGGCATTCAGAACAAATGTATATTATTTAAGTGGAATGGACTTGTAATTGTACTTTCATGTGGATGTGTTACTTATTAGACTTAGTATTATTTAAAATTAAATGTGATTCAGTGTCTTGGGATCCTTAAGGAATGTAATCTATTATGTTGCTCATGTATGATTGGATGTTATTACTTCCGCTACTTTGTGAATGTTGTACATGTTATTATTTTTAAAAAAATGTTTGGAAAACTTAGAAAAATTGTAGGCTAATTCTTTTGGATCCCTTAGTGGAGTGTTACAGATCTAGCTAGAACATAACTCTATGATTGAGGTTATTCCTTCCCCTCTAGAAGTTGAGTAGGAAATTTTCTCCCTCCTTGCAGACAAATCTTCAGGTATGGATGGTTTCCCAACTTTCTTCTTTCAAATTTTCTTGGAAGTAGTCCATAGAGATGTTATCAAAGTGGTTCAAGAGTTTTTTGGAGCTAAAAGTATACTCAAGGAGGTAATTCTACTTTCTTAGTGCTTATTCCTAAGGTGTCAAGGGTAGATTATATGCATCTTTTTAGACTTATCAACCTTTACAACTCTTTTTGCAAGATTATTTCTAAAGTCTTGGCTAATAGGATTATCAAGATCCTCCCTATTATTATTTCTCCTCAATAGTTTGGTTTTGTTCTAGGGAGACAAATTTTGTATTCTATCATGATTGTTCTCAAAGTCATCCACTCTTTGGAAGAAGGAAAGAGAGAAGGATTTCTCCCCAATCTTGATTTGTCCAAGACTTATAATTGGGTTGACTGGTATTTTGTCTTCAAGGTTCTTAGAGCCATTTGGTTCAATTCTAAGCTTTGCAAGCTTATAAACCAATTGACTTCTACTTCCTCTTTGGATATTTTAATCAACGGTTCTCTATTGGCATTATCCAAACCCCCAAGGTGACCCCCTATCACCCATTCAATTTATTATTTTGGCTAAGTGTTTAGGAAGGATGAATTTAGCCAACAGAATTTTAGGGGCTTTGAAATGAATCAAAGCTTATTCTAGCCCCCTAGTCTTATCTCATCAAAAAAATTTTGATGATAGTATTATGGGGGGGAAGCCTCAATTGAGGAAACTAGGGTTGTCAAAATGATTTTGAGCTCTTACACTAGTGGATCAGGGAAACTTATCAATTGGATCAAGAGCTTTGTCTTCTTCATTAATAATTTGAATGTGAGACATAGGAAGATGGTTGACATTCTAGGATGTGGCATAGGTAGTCTTCCCTTGACCTATCTGGGTCTCCCAATGGGCCTCAAACCCCCTTATTATTTCTAGATTAGTCTTATTGATAGGTTTAATAAGAAATTGGCTAGCTGGAAGGGTATTACCCTAAGCCAAGCTAGCAAAATTTAGTTGGTTAAATCCACCCTTCAGAATCTTCCAACCTATGTGCTGAGTCTCTTTGGGATTCCTTGAAAGAATGTCGACCTTATGGAGAAGATCTAGAGGAATTTTCTATGATCTGGTTCAAAAGACCACAAGAGATTTCCTCTCATTGCTTAGGACAATGTGTGCCTCCCTAAATACTATTGGGATTTGGGTATTAGAAAACTAAGACCATTCAATATAGCTCTTCAAGAAAAATAGATTTGGAGAATCTTTTCTAGCAAGGGGGATTGTTGAGATATCATGGAAAATAAATACCTTAAGAGACCTTCCATAAGATACATGTTCAATGATGGCACCATTCCCAGTGGCTCAAATATTTGGAATGGCATGCTCAAAGCTAGAGAAACTGTTGAATGCAAGGCAAAGTGGAGAGTGAGAAATGGTAAAGAAACTATTTTCTAGTAGAACAACTAGTTGTTCTAGGGGCCTCTCCTCAATTTTCCTTCTTTTGACAGATGGGCTAATAATTACATTTAGATTTTTTATAGTAAAGTTGGTGACTACATATTAGGCCAAGAAAAGAGTGATTTTGACTATATTACACACGGTGATTTTGAATAATGATTACGACAGTTAGTGCAAGATAATACTTCTAGTAGAAATTAATTGGTGGCTTCTAAGTACTAAGATCTAAAGAAGAATGATTCCAAACTTTTATGGGAAAAGGCCTAGTACCCTATCCTTATTTTGAAAATCAACATTTTATTTTGGCTTTCCCTCTAGAAGTGGGTTTTGACTATTAACAATCTCAACAAAAGGGGTCTCTATATTCCTAACAGATGTGTTCTATGTAAAAACCAAGTTGAGTCTAGGACCACTTGTTCATTCATTGCTCTTTCATGAGAGAGCTGTAGTCTATTTTCATTCAAGGTTTTGGTTTGGACTGGTGTGGCCTTGTCTTGGCTACTAAATTCTTTAGGCAATGGGATGATTTATGGAAGGGTTATAGTCTTCAAGCCATCAAAAAATGGGCTCTACCCAACTTTGGTTGGGGAATATGGAAAGAACACAATAATCAAATCTTCATGGATGCTAGCCTTCCTACCAAGATAGTGTTAGGTAAAATTCTAAATGCCCTTATGGAAAATTACCTTTTTTGCAAAGGATCTAACCCATTTATAGGAGACACTTGAAGTAGTAATGACACACATAAAAGAAGAAAAGAATGATAGTGGTCATTGCCTCCAGTGGGGTGGCACAAAGTGAAGTTTGATGGGGTGGAAAAGGGTAATCTAGGTGAAACATGTAGGGGTGGGGTGATTGTAAATAGCTTTTATTATGGCATAATGGTGATTACCTTCCCTCTGGGGCTCTAAAATAATTACTTCGTTGAGGCACGTGTTTCCCTTCATACTACTAAGTTGGAAAAACATATTGGTGTTAAAGGCCTCTAGTTTGAGGGGGACTCTAGTAACATCATAAAATGTCTTGAAGGTGAACATCCTCCATCCTAGTAAATTAAGAATATGGTGGAAGAAACCAAAAAAATCTTGCTTACTTTTGAGAGGGTCTATGTGTCACATGAGTATATAGAGGAAAATTTGATCACTGACTGGATGGCTAACTAGGCAGTCAAAAGGGACGCATCATACAGGTGAATTAATGGTGATGGGTTTCTGGGGGCAGTTGAAAGCATGATTAAGATTGATAGAATCCATGGGAGGGCAGGAAGTATTAAGAGTAATGATGAAAGGTAATGTTGTCAGCTCCACATTTAAATCAATGAAAGCTAAGCATGGGTTGAACATGAGTAATCTTAATTGGGAGGCTTTTTGGCACGCTTTCTGGATGTTTAGTAATCTTAACTACTATTGCATTCCCAAGGAAAAAAGAAAGTTTTTATTTTAGTGAGATTTACCAGAGTTCAGTTCTTTGCACTCAAAATTTGCAAAGAATTTGTCTACTCTTAGCAACAATATGGTGGAAGAAATGAATCACAGAGAGCCAAAGGATGAAGCAGAAAAATGGAAAAGGAGTTCAAAGGTTTGGGAGAAGCTAAGGGAAGGTGACATTTTCAATTTTATTGAGAGATTGCATGGCTAGAACCTTAAGGTTACTAAACTTATGGTCATGTCTTAGAAAGAACAGAAAGTTAAGATTGATGGTATTGATTTCCAAGTTAATGAAGGTGTTATTGTGGAGGTCATTGAATCCCCTTCCAAAGGTATCAAATTCTTTAGGGATAAGAAATTTTCCCTCAATGTGATTAAAGACTTTTCTAAGAATGCCAAGGAGATGAAATATTTGGTGAAGACGGGTGCGTATTATGAACCAACTTCAATTTAAAAACTATGGATCTTTGTTCTTAAGATGATTATCTCTTATATTATGTTGGACACTAGGTATGATAGAGTACATACCCATCACTATGTCTTACTTAACCACTTTAGGTATGGTACTAAAACCTCCATCCCCTACTACCTCTTCTTCTTTGTTAATAAGCATATCATGGGATATAAGAAGAAATTGTATGCTAATCCAACTTTCCATGAGGGCCTTTTGTTACTAATTTCTGACCACTTTAAAGCTCAAACCCATGGCAGATCCATAGCCCATAAAGTGAAGTCCTCAGAGGACACAGAAAGATCATATCTCCTATCTAACACTAAGGATAATTTTGGGCTTCATTTGGATGATGAAGAGGAGATGGTCAAGATTATAAAGGATTTGGGCAAAAACAAGAAGATAAAGGTTGGGAAAGGCTCAGTGGGTAAAGTTATAAAGCTGAGCTGAATTCAGTGGAGGACTATAATGAAGACGATGAGGGTATGGATACAGAGGAGGAGAATAATGTAAAAGATGAGGGTACTAGCAAGGTCCTAGTTTGCAAGAAGTTGGAAAGCCCTACCAAGATGAGAGGGTGAATTGAAATAGAAGGGAACACTGATCACGATTTTAGAAAGGGAAAGGAGATCCCTCTCAATGCCCAAGAGGAGAGAAATGAGGATTATGGCATGGAAAAAACCACTTGTACTTTGGCTCTAAGGGTAGGAAAATGGTCTGGAGGAACTTTGAAACATGAACTACGCAAATGGGCATTGTGAGAGAAACTATCCAACCAAAGGTCTTGGATAGAAATGGTGGTAGGATTTATTTAGAGGAACTTATTGATCTAGCCATGGTGATTCATGGTGACAATGCCAGGGAGGTGGGGATGAATCTCCTAAACAATGCCTAGAACAACATGGTAGACAAATTATGGTCTATCAAATGGATTTTCTATGAAATGAAAGAGATAAAGAATAGGTTGCAGGGTCTAGAAATGAATTAGGATGGAGAAGATAGGATTGATAGAATAAGCAATCTAGATACCAAGGTAACTAAGATGGAAAAAACAATGGATAGGATGGAAAGCTCTCTCCATAGCACTGCTAACTAGAGTCTTAATATTATCAAAGGCTTAAATGATAATATCAAATATTTGCATACTATGATGGAGGTTAACACAGGAGTAAAAGATGAAATAAACAATGAGGATAACAAGGAAACTAAAGAGGATGTCAACCCCCTGGTCGAGAGCCCAAGCAATAAAATGAGTTCGAACAAGAGGAAGAGGGACATGGAGGATTTTCCAGATGACATATACCTGATGACTAATGTGGTAGAGACCATAAAAAGATGGAACTCAAGGAAGTAGAGTTGGTCAAAGATATGCTGCCCTGATTGGTTCTCCTAGATTTTCTATTTTTCCTTTGGTTTCTACGGTTTGCTAGGCTTGCCTACTCCTTAAGAGGTTGTGTTTTCTTATGACTAGTTCTAGTGGCCTTTTATGGCCTATTGTTTCTTGTTGATTTGCTTCATGCTCTGGACTTAAGTCAATTTTATTTTGTTTACTATTGGGTTTTAGGCACCCATTAAAACATGTTTTACTTAATCAAAAACATAGCTTTAGGATCTATCTCAATGAGCATGATAGAAAAAGAGAGGAGGGAAAGTTTATTACCTCATCTAGTAGGTGGCCACCCTACAATGAATCATAGGAAGAGTTACTTGCAAAATATGGCATCAAATAGTCTAATAGAGTGGTAACATACTAGTCAACCCACCAAAGTTCTAACCATAGATCAACATCCTTTGTATCACCATGACATGGTCCTATAAAAATGTGTTAAATGTGTATGTGACTTATCATGTTGTGCTTTAATTTATTACCTATAAATAATATTTAGAAAATTCTTATGTGATACCCATATATAAGGTTTAGCATGTGTATCTGGAATGTATATGAGATTTAGCAAGTTCATATGCATTACCCATATACGAGATTTAGCATATATCTAGTTGTGTCACCCATATATGAGATTTAGCAAGTTTGTATGCATTACCCATAAATGATATTTAACATATGTGCTTGAGTGTGAAAAGGAGATGAAGCAATAATGTATAAATTTGAGTATAACCTAGAAAGCATACCAAACATCCAAGGCTAAAGTACTCTAAGCCATACTCAGAATCCATATTTAGAGGGTGTATGTATGCCCCCTTCTTATCATGTATATATAGTAGACATGATAAATAATAGAAAGAGGATACCTACTTCAGGTAACAAGGAGATATCCTCAAAGAAATAATATGTGTTTCAAATGTCACAATTTTGGACATTTAAGCAAAAACTGTAGAACTCGAGTACCACTAACAAATCACAATAACACCAAGGGTAAAGGCAAACTAGACATTGATCAAACAAGGAAAGAGATTAAACAAACATGGATGAAAAAGGAAGAAGATGGAAAAAGTGTAATAAATGGAGTTGAGATCACCCAATCCAATGGAGGAGTTGATCATATCATCTCAAACTAATCAAGAAAAGTATGTTAAGAACTCTATATTCAATGATATATTTTACATCAGTTCCTAACATAAAATGTGATAAAAATCATATTCTAATAAGAAAATAGGTATAAGAACAAATCTATGAAAGAACTAGTGCAAAAGAAGCTATTTACACAATTAGTGTTGAACATCAGTAAAATCATCTATATTGACTGAACATTGCAATATGGACTAAGTACTTCATAAGCCAAGCTAATGTATAAGTCAAGTTAGATGGAAGAGACTGAGTTATATAGTAGAGACCTAGTTCAAAGGGTCAATATCAATCAAGATAGTTGGCTTCCACCTACCTAAGTACACAACATTAATGGAGACCCTAAATCAAGTAGAAGGAAGTATATATCAAAATTTGAAGGCATTATTTCATACGTTTCATACAGAGTTCAAGAGCACAAGAGAAATTTGAGCGAAAAGAGATCCTAAGGTGATTAAGAGAAAATCTAAGACAGAAGCTTGATTGAGTCAAGAAATTAGTAATGTCAAATTATCCAGAGAGAAGAAATTTTTCAACCCTAACAAAGAAACATGGCAGCTTCATCATCGATAGGAAAGAGTCAATGAATAGAGGTTAGTAACATTAAATTAGTGAGGATTGATGCTTTTCCTCCACCTAAATTTCATGTTATTCCTAAGATCATGGTGAAAGGTTACTCAATGGGTGTGTTATCTTTGATACCACCTAAGGTAATGATGATACACAATGTGCAGAGTTGCTACATATTGTTGAAAATAGATTGACAAAAGTATGATAAATTTGTTTCAATCTTTGTTTTGTAACTAATATCAAACCTACTAATTGTTGGTAAGAAAATTGCTTATATGATTTCAATACTATCATTTGTTTGATTGGTGAAGAGGATTTGACCAAATGGGGTAACAATAGAACCTAGAGGAAAGGTTGAGTTATGATATGGAAAAGGAGTACAATGATCAATTAAGACAGTGGTATTATAGTGCATTGATAATCTACTTAAGGTTGCAAAGGATGGTTACATTGATTATGTTTACAAGAACAAGTTAAAAAAAGTATGACTACCAAACTTAACAATTTGCATAGTAGGCACTGAGCAAAGTTAGTTTAAGCTGAGCAAAGAATCAGTTGGAGCTGAGCAAAGTCAATTTCAGTGTAAGTTGAGTGACACAGTGTATGCAGAGTAAAGTTTAGTTGATATCGAGCACTAGTAAATTTTAGTTCATGTTGAGTGATTTGATAGAGAATGTCGATCAACACAATATGTTCCAAGCACTAGAAACCAATAAATGCCAAGTGTCAACATTATGAGAAAGATCAAGAATTTGATGAATCTAAACTAGAAATTTTGATTTTGTTGCCCCACTTTTCACCTTGTAACCATTTTGTAAAAGTGGAAAATTTTGTGTCTTATTTAAGCCTAGGTATGTATGGATCTAGTTGTAATTTCCCTTAGGTGACAAGAGTCTCCATCGAATTTTTCATCTTTCTCTTCTCCCACATTTCATGGCTAGGTGGTTTTCCTTGATGTTCTGAGTTTATGGGTAGCTTAGTACCTAATTTGATGGGGATTCTTGCAACATGAAAAATTTATTCAAAAATTTGGGCCTTTTTGTGATTTATCATGTTTGTAATGAAAGAAGGAAGCTTGCGAAAAATCTAGCATCACCTTCTCCTTGGCAGGTTTTCTACCCATGAAGGAAATTTCTCGCGAAGAGAAATAAATGATGTTTACGGGCCTATATAAGAAGATAATGAACTATTTTGTGGAAAATCCCTATTTTCATTACAATATTCTACCTTGGGAAACATTTAGGATCCATCACAATGCACATAATCATCTTAAGTGGAAAACTCAAAAATGACTTCTCCTTGGCAGGCTTTTGAGCCATGAAGTCCATTTTCTACCAAAGACAATTGTAAAGGAAAAAACAAGGAAGTGGGCCCCTTTTTGACTTTTTCAGTCCTTTCAAGATTTTCTAAACCCAAAGGAAATATTAACTCAAAGGATAAATTTTAAAGGAAAGTTTGGGCGGAAAAATGAGAATCATCTTCTCCTCGATAGATTATCCCCATATGGATGATTTTTTGCATTAAAGAGAAAATCAACTTTATAAGTGGATTGGGCCCACAAATTACACACAAAACATCTTAAGATGATAATGGAAACAATCTAACCATTGAAGGAAAGGTATACTAAGAAGAATTCACTTACGCAGATATTTCTTTACGGGGTACTCTGTTCATAATTCTCTGAAACTTAATGGGAAACGAAAAAGTAAGTATGAAAGAAAGGAAGGTTACTATTGGGCCAATGGAAATAGTGAAAGGACACCAAAATATCTATTAGAGCTTCTGCATTTACTATTTCAATAGGTTTATCCTTTAATTCATTCGTGGGCACGAATCCTAAAGATCAATGGATGATTTGAGACTCCTATATAGATAGAAACATAACAATTATTCAAACTACCACTTTTCTTGAACTATTATTTTGTTAAATTTCACAACACTTTCAAATAGTTTGAATGTGTGAATTCAATATCCTATTCTTCATCTAAATTCAAGATTTCAATTTACTTCATTCTTAGACAGAATGGCAACCAGATTTGTGGGGTTTTGATGGGCTAAATGGAATCAAGTCCACATTGTAGAATTTCATGGATACTTCACTCTATTTTTACGATATGAAAGATTTCCAAAGGAGGTTGAAGTCGAAGCCGATTCATCCCATAACTGAGAAGCACTAAGTAAGTGGACTAGTAGAGGCAACTAGTTTCCCAGTGGTATTCCAAGCTCTAGAATTGATTTATGAATGCATAAATCACTACAATCTGGATACCAGATAGATTGTGTTACCTAATCATACAATATTAATATCCATTTATAGGAAGATTGTGGTGAATTACCTCTGGATTCTAGAATGAGAGGAGTTTTTGGACTTGACAAGAGGAGTAGTCTCTAAGTTCTTTGTGAAGAATATGGTGTGGAGGAAGGAAATTATGCAATCCTAGTTTCAAAACCTATGGAGTGCCAAGAGTAAGGTCCCCAAAACTCTATTTGGTACTAACCTCAAACCTAAGATTGTAGATATTTTGGTTCTCCTGCACAGACTGAAAGGTGAGGTAGAGGCTCCAAATTTTGTTGAATAGTATTTCTTTCTAGTACAAGTTATTTGTTCAAATACACAATATATTGATTGGGCTCATGAGGTTAGTGAAAATCTTTCTAGAGCTCTTAGTGTCACGAAGTTCTACAACACTTTCTATATGTCTTCCTTGTTAATTTACATGCTAGGATCTCTACAGGTATGGCCAGGCCTTCTAATAATAGAAAACTATCATGATGATGTGAAGTGTTATGATTTTTATCCATGTTTGCAATTGCAAAATAGTTATGTGGAGTATGTCAAAGTTAATGATGCATTCACAATGAGAATTTTTAGGGAACTCCAAGGATGCGTAGAGAGGAGATTCAGTCTAGAGGCAATGGTGGCTATTAGTCAATTTGGAAGCTATTTTATCCATTTTTCATCTTTCTCATATTTGTGTCTTGCAACTTTTGATGGATTCCCCTTGAAGTTGCCAAGGTATCCAAGTGACATGATTATGCTTATAGAGATCATGAGGTAGGTGATATAGGTGAACGTATTAAGCGGAAGCTTGAAGAAGAAGGGATATGAGTTCCCTATGAAAGTAGGAGCTTACAATTGCGAGTCCTACTCTAATGCAAAGAATATGCTCAAAGTGTTTCAGACGAAATAAAAATTGGAGATGTATGAGGTCTTAAGACCTATTTTTTATCCGAATGGATATGTTAGGGATGTGTTGCAAATTGGGAGTATGATCAAACACATTACCACTGTTCACGACTATTAGGCAGACTGTAAAGATAAATTTGAAAGTCAAGATCATGCTTTCACTAGGCTCATAGTGGAGCAAATAAAAACATATAATATCAATTTTTATATTGAAGGATAGGAGAATGATGGGAAAAATATGTATAGTAATACATATTTGACTAAGTTAAGGAACAATCCTATTAGTTTGGAGCCTTATGAGAATGCTGAGGAAGATTTAGACATTATAATGGCCTAAATCATCAAAAGAACTAGGAAGTGGGTTGAATGGAGAGCCAAAAGAAGTTGGAGTAAAGGTGCAGCCACTTAAGCATCTCCAGTAGCTACAACTCCCTCTTCCTCCCAAAGTGCTACACCTAACATAACACTAGCTATCACTCAAGGACCAGCTCAACCTTTGGGAGGAGGTGGCCAACCTCTAGACAAGAGCATTCCCATAGCTAAGACTTGTCATGATGGCTCTCTCCCAGTTATTGGAACCCAAACTAGTGCTAAAGAGAAGAAGATGAAGGAGCCAAAGTATAGTGTTGTTACAATAGTTCCCTCTCCTCATGTTACACTAGTCTCCTCTCCCCATCATAGCCTAGTTCTACCAGTAAGTGCTACACTTTTGAAACCAAGTGGCTCCCCAATATAGATAGTAGATTTGGGAGATGGAAAGAGTAGTGGTAGTGAATCTACTAAATCTGATGAGGCAACAAGAAGACCTCAAAGGTGGAGAAAGACCAAAGCTCTTCCAAGTTCATTTCTTAGGCCTTGAAGAATCCCTTCGCTTCAACTGCAATGACCATCACTCTAGTTAAGAAGAAGATGTTTAGCATAGAATCACTTGGGACGGTCTCTAAAGTGATAGGCATTGATTCCTGGTTAGAGGATGCTCTAGAGAGGAAGAGAAAAAGGAAGGATGAAAGTGCCCCTGCTAAGAATACCATATCCCTTATAGTTCATTTTGGATCTACATTAACCAAGGTAAAGAAGCAGAAAACTTTGTCTATACTTGGGCAAGATTCACAAATAGGGAACCTAACAATGGAGATAGCCAAGCCCAAAAAAGAAGGAAGAATTGAAGATATGATTGTTGATGATTTTACTCTGCACTCAATGGACCTTGGAGAGGCTAGACATGACACTAAAGTTGGCTTTTGGAAGTCAACCAATGAAGTAATTGAGGGACAATTGGAAAACTTGAAGTTGTCAAAAGCTAGGATGAAGGCTGAGATAAAAGAGTTAAACAAATTCATTAGATAATTGGTCACTCCATTGGCAACTATCTCTGGAGTATCAGTAACAAAAAATCCTACTGCTGCCAAAGTTCAAGCCCTTATCTCTCAACTTCGGGAAGATAGGCACTTTGGCCAAATTGGTAAAGACTGGATTGGGGAGCTCAAATTAGAGGGAGCCACTATTATAGAATGAATTGGAAATGTTATCTTAAAATTAGAAATAGAAAAAGATAACATCTTAGCAAATAGCAATAATCTAGCTAGAGAAAGAACAAAGTGCAAGGATTGTATCTCTCTTCTAAAAATGGTCATTCAAATGAAGGCAAAGGAAGTCATTGAAGCAAAAATCTTGCCTATGGGAGATGGACCTTTGTTTGGCTTCAGAGCATGCAATTCAAGTCAAAAATGATCTTATTAGAAAAAAAAGGACTTAAGGAAATAGAGGATAAAGTGAAGAAGACCCAAGATAGGGGATTTGAACTCATGAAGGGGCTACATATAGATTCACAAACTAGTGCCCAAGGAAAAGCACTCATTGGGTAAATGTCATAAAGGAGAATTTCTCCAAATTCTTAGATAGTCTGACTAATGTGTCTTCTAGTAATCAAAACAGAGTTGCAGAGCTCCAAAAACTCAGGGGATGCATACACGTGGCCACGGAGGAATTGTCAAATAAATTGAATGTTGTGAAGGAGTTGCTACTAAGGCCTATAGAACAAAATAAAAAAAGGGGAAGAAGTCAAAGTGAATCACATTCCACCCCATTTTCACTTTCTTATGTAATTATTGTAATATGAAAAATTGGTTTCTTTCCATTTTTCATTCTTTGAGGAGATGAACCGATTGAACTTCTATTGTAATGGTCATCTCGAAATCCTATATGTATGAAATTAAAAGATTAATAAAAGGTCGTTGAATTTTTAGTGTGAAGTGCTTGATGTTGCAGAGTCAATTGAATGGTATTATGTATCAACTATTTTCTGTTCCAATTCTGTTAGTTGTAGCTATATGTTTTCTCTTTAATCTAGATTGAAGCAAGGAAAGAATAGAGTTTCATTCCCCTGTTTCAAGGAAATTAGTGGGTATGATAAGTAGTATCATTGCATGTTCAAAGAGGAATCCCTTAAACATATTTCCCATTAGCTAACTTCTTCTTCTCTATATCTTAGATTCTAATTGATTCAGTTTAGTATTAGTTATTATGTTATTAAGCTTTGTGAGTTCATAAGATATGTGGATTCATAAATTTAATTAATTCTTTAGAAGTCTTTTTTTGCCTGAGTTAGATCTTGTTTAGGTCTGGCTTGGTTTTACCTCTTCTATTCTCGGGTCAAGAACACATCCCATATTAGTTTAGAAATAAAACATAATTCACTGCAAATCTACCATAGGGAGCTATACCTATCAATTCAGAGAAAAGACAGTCTATCTATAAGTGGCATTTCAACTGTTTGTAATCAAATATTGTTTTTAATTTGGGCATTCAAAATTCATAATAAAATATATATATATATGTTTACCAACAAATTTCTTGAATTGTGTGAACGGTGTGGAAGATAAGGTTGATGAGTTGGTGGCACAGAATTCATGATGAATCACTTTGAGGCGAATTCAAAGAGGATTGAAGAAGTTTCTAGAAGGGAATGAAATTAAATGATGGTTAGATTCATTGAATCCTACCTAATCTAACCTAACCTTAAAATGGATGATGGAGGATAAACAGAAAATGATCTTAATTCTCTATTTATAGAGATGTCTAGTTAGAAGCAAAGGTTGTCGTGTGCGAGAACCTAAGGAAGACAAGAAGTCTAGGGTATTGCTTCATTTAGTGACCTAAGAGAAGTATATGCATTGGCAATAAAAACAAAAAGGTTTAAGCGTATGGATTTTTGAAGGGGGAACAAGTTGTCAGAGCTGAAGTGTGTGAAAGCCAAGTAGAATGGAGGACTAAAATAGAGATTTGTAATTTGCAAGTGTTTTGTAAGTTGTTATCAAATCAAGGTTTACTGTCACTTTCTAATAATTATACCAGTCTAGGGTAAATCCTTTGGATTAAGGTTGACTTAACAATAATTTTTAAATTCTTTAACTGGGTGACATTCCAAGTGAATGATCAAAAGTCCTCTAACAAGGCTCACTCCGAACAAGGTGTTGAAATCCTTTAACTAGGTTACATTTAACAATGTGCATTGTAACCTTTAATAAGGTTGGCCTTTAACAAGGCATCACTTCAGCAGAGTGAGAATGAGTAGCATGTTACTGGTGGTTTTCCCCAAATTGGGTTTCCATGTTAAAGCATTGTGTCAAATGTGTTATTGAATCTATTATGTTTCATGTTTACATTTTTGCAAAGTTAATTTGACAATAACCTACAAGTTTAAGCGAATGTATGATCTAATGGATGCATGCATGATGAAATTTTTTTATGGATATGGGTTCACTAAGTTGTGAAAAAATTTAATTGTACACCTAAACCTTGGATAACTAATTCACCCCTCGCCCCCCCCCCCCCCCCTCCTTAGTTATCCTAAAGAATTCCAACAATGCAAATTGGAGAAGTGGGTGATTAGAAGATTCAAGAGGCCTATGAGAAATTATGTGAGGAAGGAGTTCTAAAGGAGGAATTCAAAATTGTTGAGAGAAAAGGGTTAACTCATACCCTAGAATTTCCAAGAAATTTTAAGGTTGAATGGATCAAGTTTGTACTAAGAAAGATCCACAATGTGAAGTTTTGGCTACACAATGGACCAGTTGAGATAACCAAGAACATGATTCACAAGGTTAATGGTTATCCCACACTAGATAAGAAGAATACTATGCAAAGTCTGAGTCAAGAGGAAGTTGAAGCTAGCACAGGAGCTGAGTGGAATGGACAAGGGTTGTCCATCTAAAATATTTCTAACCCATCGGTTGAATTTGGAATGAGAGTAATTTCTCACAAATTATATCAATCTAGTAGGATTGAATAGTGTACCATGTATGGTAGTGGATCAATCATGGAAGATAGTCACGACAGATCATGAATATGATCTTGTCAAGCTGTAAAAACTGCAATTGGAAGAGAACCTAATATCCATCAAGAAGGTGAAGAACTCAATGTTTAAGTTTGGATCACTTGTTCTGTGTATTTTCTTTTATATTCAGGAGTATTTTTCTGGTATTGGTAATATTGTTTGAGAACAAGGAAAACCAGTGACAAGAAAAATCAAGGAATACATAACTCAACTAGGAGAGAATTTTGAAAATGTCATGGGTACATATTTTGAGGAATTCAAACAAAGAATGAGGATGAGAATGAGAATACAAGAAGAATTGGTAATGAAACATTACAATGATGAATGTTTCTTAGTGGACACAACTAACACATTTGTGTAGGTAGTAAAGCCGAGGAAGGGATGGCTAACAATATTTGACTATGAGATTGATAGTGAGATTGTCAATGCAAACATTTTTGTATTATTAAAAGAAGAGATTGATACTAAAGATGAAACTTTTGGAAAATATGAGGAACCTAAGGCTAGAATCACTACAAATATCAAGATAACTTCTAAGGAAAAGAAAAGGATGAAAATGATTGAAGACCTAGTGGCAAAGCTAGGCATCCAAGGCAAGATCAAGGAACCTTTTTAGATTACACAAGGTCTTGGAGAAGATGAAGAAAATGGTAGTGGTGATGAGGAAGAGGAAGAAGAAGGACCTAAGGGTAGAGCCCTAGTTGTTGTCACAGAACCCAAGAAGAAGGCTAAAGGAACAGTGAAGAAATCAATGATGACACCCCTCTCTCCTCCACCACCTACCAAACCAAAGACTAGGGCAGCAACAACAAGCATTGAGCAATCAGCAAAGCAAGTAGTGGAAACTACTAAGTCAAGTAGATCAAGTACAAAGAAAGAAATATATCAAGCCCCTACTAGAAAACCAAAGAGGAGCAGATTGGTAAAAGTAAATGAAGTTGAAGAAGATGATGCAAAGAGAACAAAATTAGACAAATTAGTCACATTACCTAGAAGAGAAAAGAATATTGATAAGCTATGTGCTAACCTAAGAAGCTCTTTAGGCTTATCCAGTTTTAGATTTGTAAAATATGACACACTTGATAATGATGATAGAACAAAATTTGAGGAGGCCATTATAGATATGATGGCAAGAAATAAATTAGCTCCTAAGGAAGTAGAGAAGAAGATTCTTATGGATTTGTATAACAAACTTGATAGAAGGCGGCAACAAATAGGTGAAGAAGAGAAAGAAATCAAAACTGGCACATTAGTCAAAGTTATGCCTAGTCTATCACAAGACTAGAAAGAAACATTTTTAGAGAAATACATGAGCATATTTGTTCCTAAGTTTAGAATTTTTATGATATTGCAAAATAAGATTGAAGTTGTAGTTCAACAAAATGAGTTTCTTTGTAAAAAAAAATTTGGTCTCACCACTAAAGAAGTGACACAAGGGAAGAGCACTAAGATAGTAACCATTCAAGATAATGAAAGTGATGAAATGATTTTAGGTGTGTCGAGTCCACAAGGCATCATTTCACTAGTTCATGCCAACAACCCTGACACTCTAGATATTGAACAAGAGAAGCCCTCATATGCAGATAAGGAGGAGCAAGAGGTAGAGAAAGAAAATAAAGACACAAGCACAAACATTTCTACCACTGGTCAAGAAGGACCAAATGTGTTAGAACCTCGAATTGAGGAGAAAAAGGAGGAAAATAAAATAGTGTTGAGTACTACCATTGTTGTCTCTAATATTGATATACAAGAAAGACCGAGTGGTGATACCCCCTCACCATCTACTAATGTAGTTCCGAGTAGTAGCACTCCTTCACCTCACAAAGGGAAAGCAATAAAGGACTACTCTCTAGATATTGAAGCTATTCTGGATGAAGTTATTGAGATACCACAATTAGATTTGGAAAATCTCACTCTTGAATAAACAATTTTATTACAAGAGATTTTGGCTAAGAAGAAGAAACAAGAAGAGTTGAGGAGAGAACATCAACAGAAGCAAGTATTACATGATGTTAAGGACATTTTTGTTGGGGCATTTGATATTTAAAAAATTGATGGGAAAACCCCAATCATTTCCTAGCTTGTACCTATTGTTGAACAAATAAATGTTGGAGATATTGAATCAAATGAGAAATTGATAGATTGGTCAACAATGAAATTTGAGAATAAGGTAGTGGACAAAGTCTCAACAACCATTGCTGAGAAACATGTTCAATTACAAGAATGTGTACAAAATACAATGGAACTAATACAGAAAATACAATATTTTGTGTGATGTGCCAAGATTCATAGTGATATTAAGGTAAATATCTAATAGATTCAGGCTGATATGTAGAGAACAAGTAGCATCATTTCACAATTAGTTGAATCTAGCACAAGCTACTATAATAAGTTATTGCATGTTCAAGGAAAATTGGTTGAGCTCCAAGTAGCTGCTAGCAATATGAGATCAAAGTGGATCTCCATCCAATAAATTTTAATACCTCATTTGGAGGTTATGCAGCAAGAAATGAAATCAACACGAGTTCTTATTAAAGAATATCATAATCTTTTGGTTGCTAAGAGTTTGATTGATTTGGAAGCTAGATTGGAGTTAAAGAATTATATTTTGGAATTAGCAAGAACCACTTGGGAACATGCAATTGTTATGATCAACCAAGTTCACAAATCATTTATTGACAAATATGGTTTGATTCCATCCATTCAACCCCAGTAGTAGACATAAGTGGCAAAAACAAGGGGGAATGTAATGAGAATGTAATGATGAGAAATGATCAAAACAGATTGTTAGATTCAGAAATTAGAATTCAGAAGGTTGACAGGGTAGGACACTGAAATAATCAAACTACATAAAGTCATGTACATATATGTATTAATACATTGTTTACTATCCATTTTTTATTCAGCATAAGTCAATGTTTTTTAGTTCTATTAGAACATGGTCATAGGCTTGAGGGGGTACTCATATTATCATTGTAACAATGTAATCATGACAAAGTTTCTTTGCCACTAATGTCAAAGGGGAAAATTTTTGGTATCTCTAACTATTGTTGTTTATTAGTGTCAAACACTTAGTTATATACTAGGTAGAGTTAGAAGCTCATCACAGTGACCAAGCTACTATATAGGCCAAGTCATGTGATAGACTTGTATATAAACATGTATATATTGAGCTCTATAGGAATCGAGAAAGTCTGTAATCATCAAGTGTTTTCAATGTAAGCCATGTTCAATGTTTACCGAGTAGTTTGAGCACATTAATGTCAAGTTATATAGAAGGTGTCAAGTATGGTAAAGACCAAGTGTCAATAGCATATACAGTGAATGACAAGGGTTAGAAGTAGTAAGTGTCAAGAAATGCATAAGTGATATTCAAGTCAAGAATGATATAAACTTTGAGGTAAACTATTTTAGGCTGACATGGACAAGATATTTAATTCTTGTAGAGGTTGTTACAGAGATTATTATGAGTTTTATGACTTGGATCATAGATCCCTATATCCTGTGATGAACCAATTAGACGAAGAGGTGCGAACAAGATGCATCTAGAAAAATCTTTATGAAATATTCAAATAGAGCAGATATTAACCTAGTTTAATATAGTATGATAAGGATATGGTGATGAGAAGGAGAAAACAAGCTATTCATGCGATCACAAAGAAGATTAAGTGTGAAAGTGTGAGCATTGCAGAAGAGGCAAAATAGTTTTTTTATTGGAGAATGGAAAAAGAGACCTCAAAAAAGTGAAGGACGGTAAAATCATATCATATTATAGATCATATCATATTGAAGAAAGGAGATCCAAAACTAGCTTATCAGAGAAAACCAAGGATCAGGTACTGAATCATTTTTAATAGATTGAGTTTGGGATAATCTCTTAACAAAGTGGTCTTAATAGATCTTTGTAAATCTCCTAACAAAGTCCTTACTTTGTTGTAAGGGTAAAATCATTTAACAAGGTGAGACCTAACAATCTCAAATGCTTTTTATAGGGCAGACCCCTCACGAGGTAGATCATTGTATGTGGTCAAATAGTGTAACCCTAATAGGTTAACTTTATTACTATAGTAGTGAATATTTGTGGGTGTCATCCCGACCCGAATTTTACCTTCAAATTGAAGTATTTCTTATTAACCAAATCTTTGTGTCATGTGATTACTTTTTATGCATGTGATTGATAGACTAGATCTATATGTTATTACAGCTTGATTATATAAGTTATGCATGCAATTAGATATCAGACTGTAAATGTAGTGAATGAAACATGAATTCTTAAAGGGTAAAAAGTATTACAGATCCTGATTCACCCCCCTCCCTCTCAGTATCTTGGTTTCCAAATAAGACTTCAAACACAAATTTGTATCCCTAATAGGTGAACTTTTTTATTGCATTAGTGAAGATTTGTGGGTGTCATCCCGACCCACTTTTTATCTTCACCTTCAAGGGGTTCTTAGTTACTAAATATTTTTGTTATGTGTTGATCATTTACTTTCATGTTTATGGTTATGATCAATAGATTAGATCTTATACATCACTGTAGTGAATGTTTACATGATATTATAGTTAGAAGGGTTTAAGGTGAAAGATATCAGTTTGATAATTGTTTCAAAGGATAAATTTTTTATAGATCTTGATTCATCCCCCCCACCAGTATCTCACTTTCTTGATAGACTTCCAACAACTTTCATGTTAAATGTGTGCTTTATTCCTTCAACATCTTCATTTATATCCTTAACATGTTATGTATATACTTTTGTGAATACTTTGTAATCTTTAGAATTCTCATGTTCTATGTGTATTCCCAATGACTTAAGTGAACTAATATTTATTATTTATGTACTACAAGTATTTGTATGTATGATGCAAGACTTGAGTGAATTCATATTTCAAATATATACTCCATTATGTGTGATTTTTATTTCATGTGATCAATGCATTTGGTGTATGTATATGTGTGTTTCATGTATGCATTCAAGTTAATATTCCAAGCTTTGTGTCTACCTTGATTATGTTTGTCTTTACTTGTTAATGCATATATCATCAAATAAATGCTTTATTTTGGTTTTCTAGAATAATATAATAACTATAGGGTAATTGGAGTCTTATATATTGTCAAGTGAATTCTTTGTTTTGATTTTCTAGAAAAGTATTGTGAGGCTAGGTGAGAAAAGAGCCTACCTCGTCTAGTCTCATTCCATCCATAATTGTATACCAATTTATTTTTTAAACAAACTATTATCATCAAAATTTTGACTCCCACTAAACATTTGGAACACACCTATTCAGCCCTCCAAGCATAGGTGGAAAAGGAATCCGTAGATGAAGGATGAAAAAAATTCACCCAAAGCAAGGAAAAATATTTATAATGGGCATATCTTTACTTGAGAAAGAAGAGGTGATGGTGCAGGACATACACCTCTTGCCAAAGAGAGAATCCATAGTCAAGACACAATCCTTCATAAAGAAAGAACAATGTCACATAATAAACAAGTTTCATTTAAGCCTAAGGAAAGTAGATCCTTGGAAAAAGAGATGAATAATATACAAAGCTTCTTGCCGCCCAAGTGTGAGATAAGAAAAGGAAATGTACAGTGGATTATATAACAAAGCCTTGGAAGATATAAGGAAAACTCATAAGAAAAAACCAATAGTCATGCATAAAACACAAATACCCCATATCCAACAAATATTATAAAATAATGCTACACCATAAAGAAAATTAAAGAAAGAAAATATCATAGGATATTCAATTCCAAACAACATGAGATGCTAGAAAATATAGCACATATGAAGTAAACTATAGATGATCATTGAATGGGAAAAGATTAAAATCCAAAGTATAAAAAGATATTTGCTAAGCAAAAACACATGGTCATGCATGTAACAAAGAAATACATACCCATAGATAAGAATGCATCACCAAGATGTGTAGGGGAAAATAGAATTAATTAATTACCAAGTAATGAAGGTAAAAGACCAAGATTCACATCCTAAAGGAGGTCTGATTAACACAAAAAGAAGTGTCAATTTGTGGCCCAATGAAAAAGGGTGAATAACTTGGATTTACTTCCCTCTCACTTCCACCTTAAGAGAGTTTAAAACAAGTAGATATGCAATGTAAGACTAAAATATAAAGAAAGGACAAAATGTATTGAAAGGGAAAGGGCAAGATGATATACCTTGCAAGATAGAAACCTGAAAATGGGTTGCCAAACAAGCTCAGAAAGTGTTGAATCTCGCGATCTGGACTAAAAATAGCAAGATCTGTAAAATTGATAAATCATTTGGTTGTTTGGTGGAGTTGACTTTTATCAATAAGGATGACTTTAGGTAGCCGGGATGTCATGTGTCTCTATTGAGTAGTCTCCAAACACAAAATAGTTTTTAGATCTCTAAAGTTCAACAAAAAGGGTATCTAAATCCACAACGTATTCTTCTTTCTAAGATCCACAGCCTACAAAAATAAAGGATTTTTGTTTTGTTATTAGGAGGGTTTCCTCAGTCAAAACCCGATTTAGGAATTGACCTTAAATTAAGATAGGAAATAGAGAATAACAGTACATAGTAGAAATAGAGCTAACATGAAGCAATGTAAATCTATTTAATATGCTCTTGAATTTAGAATGTAATCAAGTATGTAAATGCAATAGCCTTGACTCAAATTCAAAAACCATAAAAAAGGAAATAAAAATTAAACTAAAACCTTCATAAATGAATGTGCTTGAAATCCGCCTAAGGAATGGATGGAAGGATGAATATAGAAGATGTTATAAAGGGTCTTGAATGTTGAAAATTCTAGATCTTGCATAAACGCCTTCAATTGCTTGAATTCTTTAATCCTAGATCTTCATTGGAGAACTTGGTTAAATGCCTTGAATGCTTGAGTGCTTGAGAGCTTGTGTGGATGATGGATGCTTTGTATGAGATAAGAAATCATATTTATTTGTAATCATAGACATTGATATAGGATAGATTTTTTGTTTATTATAAATTGTAATATAGTATTAGAGTTTTGGTATCATATGATTGTTTTTTCTTTAAGTAATGGAAGCATATCATCCTAAACTACAAAGTTATAAGTAAAATAAAGAAGGAATTTAAGAAATCTAGAAATCTCACTTAACTATATATCTATAGCTTATTTTCATGAACCTACATTTCCCCATTTTTTTACTAAACGGATATTGTTGCAATGGCGACCAATAATTTTGATGCATTTGCTTACTTGTGAAGCTATTTGTGAGAAAGAGTGTATATATTATGAATACATAAATTTGTGATTGCTATTTGTTGACCTTATAATCAATAACTATAGGAAAGAGTGTATATATTATGAATACCTAAACTTGTGAGGAAGTCTTTAATGAGTGTGTATATATTATGAATGTATACATTTATGAGAAAATCTTCAATGGCTCTTTTATCAAGAGTGTGTTTACAACAATAATGTAACTAGAGGTTTCAAAAATATATTATTACATGCAAAGGTTCATATAACTTTTATATTTGATGGAGTCGTAGGTATATGGTCCTTAAATAGGTACTTTTTCTCTTAACCTACACTCTCCCTATCATAATGTTTGTTGAGAAGTTGATTGAAGGGGGCTTTCTCTTCATTGTCAAGAAAAATGTGTTTGATGTGGCATTTTGTTTGCTATGAAAAAAGACAATATACATTTCACTTAATTTAGTTTTGTGTTTGAATTAGAGTTGTTGACAATTTGTTTGGTATATTTTTACATAGCCTCAATAGATCTATTTTTTCTTAATCTACAACATTATTTAAAAATATAAAAAGTACTTTGACAAAGATCGATTTACATATTTCACATATGTTTTCTGTGTAGCTCAACATCAAGAATTGGTAATTTGATATACAAGATAGCATACATGAGTATATACCTTAAATGTTTAGAAATTTAAGTTATTTTAGAGATAATTTTTTAATTGTTAGTTTTTATTATAGAGATTGATAAAATTGAAAGATGTTACAAACCAAATTCTATTGACTATTTGTTGGAAATAAGAGTGATTCTAATTAGAAATTTCATAAAAGTGAGAGTTAAGAAAATTTTGTTCTATTAAATTTGCATATTGTACACATGTACAAGAGTCAAATAATTGAATACACACAATGGATACAAGTGGCATGAAAGGTTATTTACCATTTTATGCAAGAACCTCTTGCTTGTCATAAAAACGTGTAATGTTCATATAACTAATGTACATGTTGGATATATGTCATAAAAACATCACTTGACACATCCAAGATCCAACTCATTCATGAAGACTAATTAAGATAAACAAAAAACTAAATAGATATACAATGTTTTAAATCATCAACTATAGTTTTAAAAAATATTTTAAAAAGTCAACAAATATTAATAAATCAAACACCAAAATTAAAGTATGGACCATTATCAACTAAATTTATCATCATACTAAATGATAGCTTTAAAAAGTTTACATTGTATTTTTTATAAATTTTGAAATACTAATTTTAAAGAATACTTAAATTGAAACATAGTCCTAAAAGCTCTAAAATAGAAAATAGTGTTTTTAAAGTATTTATATAATAGACTTACTATAAAATCTATCGGACAAAGACTAACAATAAAAGAAAAATATGTTATTTTTATGCTGAAAACATTTATCATTGACTATTTATTTACAAATAAATAATACAATAATTCACAAAAGTCAACAACTAGTCCCTTAAATAGAACGCACCATAGATTTTCATTTGTGAAAGATATCTTTTACATTCATCAATTTGTCAAGGACATTTGATATTATTTTCGTTATTGAAACTTGTTTTTCTCAATTGTTCAACTTTGAATTTAAATATTTTAAATTGGATTAATAGTAAATAAGGGGTCCTACGCAATAACAATCCTAAGTTTTTTATTCTTTTAAGCAAAGCACTATGATTTGATGGCCTAATGACTTTTGCAAGCTCTATACCTTAGGTGTTACAAATAATATCGACCCTCTAATTTCTAAAGAATAATATAAAATTTCAAAGGAGAGGGAATTGTCTTTATCGTTGGCTTCGTTTGAGAACTTTACTTTCTATAAAAGGAATACATTATTTTATAAGTGAAGACATATTTTTTTTCTTAAAAGTGTTTCAAAGGATAATTGTAATTATTATATTGAAATTAAATATAGGATTAAAGATATTTAGTTTCAAATTTTATAATTTAAGTTGTGTAAAAAGTCAATAAATTTTAGTTCAATTGGTTGAGTACAACTAATGAGGATGATGGTGAGTTTCTTGATATATCATCCACCAAGGTTCAAATCTTTGGAGACACGTTTGATGTGGATTCAGCTACTAATGACTTTGATGGACAAAACCCCTTTTCTCTGAGTTTAGTCTCGAACAATGTGAATTTGATTTTTATATGAGATTAGTTTGAGTTGTGTGTAAATAATCTTGACAATATGTGCTCCTAAAAGTTTGTCCTTTAGCACCTTCTCAATATTTGAACCTATTAAGCTAGTACCGAAGGACATCATTTAAGAGTTTATTGATTCAATCGAGGAACATTTGTTCTTAACCCAAATCTTTGGAGGCACAATTGGTGTAGGTTCAATGGTAAATGAATTTGATATGTGGATCTCTTTGCTTGCATTATTTAATTGAATTGTGACTTATAACTCAAATATATGCTTGCTCATCATGGTTGCAATTTAGTTGTTCTAAAAGAATTTAGATGTTGGCATTTATGTAATCTGGTTATTTCTATAAGTAAAATTAATGTGTTATTGTCAAAAGTTGAAATAACATTACTTAAGAATGATCTAAGAGCTATGTTGTTTCAAAGAAATTAAGGCTCAATTTATGTTATGTGGATTTGATCTCAAATAATGTGCAGTTTATTTGTCAGTGCTTGTTATCACTTTCTCAATATTTGAAAAATTATTAAGATGGTGCTTAAGGACATTGTTTAAATAGTTTATATATTCAATAATTTAACATGTTGTCTTTAGTCAAATCTATGAAGATACATTTTGATTGCCAATATCCTTTGTTTGCAGTTGTTTAGTTGAAAGATGAATTATAGGTCAACTATATGCTTCCTTGTCGCATTTACACTTCACTTGTTTAAAATAGATTAGCAAGTTGATATTTGTGTAATATAGGTATTTCCATAGGGAAATAAACTATAAAATTAATGTATTATTATTCAAAGTTTAAAATGGCATTATTGAAGAACAATTTAAGAACATTTATTATTTGACAAATTATGATCCAATTTTATGTTATGTGGGTTTAATCTCAAATAATGAATTTGGTTTGTTATATAGGATTGGTTTGTGTTGTGGAAATAATCTCACACTGTGTGTTCCTCGAAATTTGCTTTGTTGCGACATTCTCAATATTTGAACTTATCAAGAGAGTGTCAAAGACATTGTTTAAGAGTTTATCGATTCAATTGGCAAACATAATAAGTTAGCCCCTCGTTTGACAAACTAGCTTAATAACAATGAATATTATTGAAAACACTATATGTGCAAACACACACACACACACACACACACACACACACACACACACACACTTACACTTTGGTTAGGGGCTAAATCAATTGGAAAGAGAACTTATGATAAGCATAATGTCACTTAGTCCTACATCCTCATAGTCTACATGATACCAAAGGACTATCACAATATTATCATACATCACATTAAAAAATTTACTTGAAACATTGCAATTTATCACAAGACTACCGAATTCCAACAATCTAAAAATATATATTATTTGTAAACAATAAAAAATGTCTTAGTAATGTTTTCCTTACATAATAATATAATACAATAATTTTCTCTACTACACTTAATATCTTATAGTGGTTATATGTAATATCTTTATTGGTCATGGGTTGAGAAAATATCTTAGCACTATCACAACATTATCATAGATCACGCTAAAGAAATTACTTGACATGTTGCAATTATCATAAGACTATCCAATTCCAACAATTGTAAAAAACTATTATTTATAAATACAAAAATATCTTAATATTTTAACTGTAAGATAATTATAATAGAATATGCTAATTTTCTCCATTACACTTAATATCTTATAGTGATCCATAATATATTTATTGGTTATGAATTGAGAAAATATCTAAACATAAAAATATCTCTTTGGTCAATTGTTTGGTAAGCATCCCCACCTCACAAACTAATAAAAGTAAAAAGCATGAAGCATAGCTTGACTTGTTCCCCAACGTCTATTTTGATGGGCGCCATGCTGAGTCAGTATTTTGTTGTGTCGTGGAAAGATTGGACAAATCTAAAGAACCCATGCTGCTTTTGTCTTCCCCCTCGCGATTTTAGTGATAGGGACAACCTGTGGCCAACTCAATTAGTTATAACTATCTTTTCCATGGTCAAACAAATTTGGAATTTTTATTCATTTAGTTGGAGGAAAAATTATACGCAATAAAGAAGAGTAGACAATCATATGAAGCCACGTGTATCTTCACGTTGTTTGGTGGACAACGTAAAAGATGGTTATGATGTTTGGTGTGGAAAGTTCCATGCCCATTATTGAAGAATAATAACTAGATTTCCCTACCACCAATGTAGCTTTCTTGTGTTTGGTTTCTACCCATTGTAACATTTTTAATTTAAATCTTTTTAAAGCTTATTCAATTGAAAACAGTTTCATTTTAGCATTTGTATTATGTTGAAATGAACTTAGAGAGAATAAGTGGGTAATAGAATAAGAAAAAAACATTAAAACAAGGGTGCTAGTTTTTATAAGATAAAATTTAATAATCCAATGAATTTTGAAATTTATTTATATCTAATATTATTGATCATTTAATCTATTAGATTTAGAATATTGTTGTGGAATATTGGTTTGTATTTGATTTGGCAATATTCTCTAAAACATTCTGATCTTTAGTTTTCTTCTTATTCTAAGCAGTTATTTATAAAGATGTTTCATGAGATTTCATGGAATTTTATTCTTAAGATATATTATAAGTAATCATTTTTACTTCTTTTTTAAAGTGATGTGAATAATGTAAAGCATATTAATGTTTTGATAATAAAAGCAATAAAATCAAGTGTGTTGGTTCATAAGTAGAAGCTAAAAAGGCTTACTAGAGAGACTTACATGAGCATGTTAACAACACATTAACAGTGTCCATCAAGAACATCAAAAATATATAGTGTTTTTTATTTTATTTTTAAAGCCAAAAACTAGGGGGTTGGCCCTTTATAGTGGTGGTGGAACAACCAACACAAAACTTGCTGATGACTAGCACAAAACCAACTAGCAACCAATAAACAACCAAACAATCCCCTTAACAGTTCATATCAAAAACATAATAAACAGTAGAACAGTAAATAAAGTTACTAATATTCCTACTTTTAAAAACAGCAAAGTTTAACAAGCTAACAACATGCATGTAGGTGGTCATCACATCATACCACCTACAGTTCATAAACAAGTTCAGCTTAAAAAATAAAACCATCAACATTAGATGGGGAGAGACCAGTAGAGTACCAAAAAAATGGCAAACACTAGTGAGCCACTAACTAGCATCCTTTTTCTTGCCCTTCCCAGCCATCAGAACCTTGGCCCAGTCATCAGTAAGGCAGCTATACAGGAGCTTCGTATCCTCTTTTCCAAGGTTCTTCTCCTCCGAGTTATTGGCCAACAACTAAAGAGTGGTTGCCGCTGCATGCATCACTTTAAGAGTGAACTTGGAGAAGAGGTTAAATCCATCCTCCACTGCCATGCACCTGTCCATTAGTTCCTAGTGATCCTTGTGAGTAACAGGTTCATTCTCCTCAGTTCCCAGCTTTACAATCCTGCTATAATTCACCAGAGAGTTCCTCTTACCCTACACATCAAGGTTGTTAGCTTGGTCTTTCAAGTTCTCCTGGCCCTTTTTACTAACCAAAGAGCAAATAGTGTTAGGGGAGGCATCAGTTGTATTGGGGTTCTCCTAGTTGACAGAAGAAGGTAGGGTGATGATGGCAGAGACATGTGTGGGGTCGAGGGAGGGGTCCTTGGTAGTGCTATCCTCCTCAAAGTCCCAAGTTCCATCAAGGGCTTCATCCCATTTCTCCACATCTTTATCCATCTCTGCTTTCCCCTTATCCATACCTTCCCCTGAATTCTTGTCACTCTCCTCAGAGTTGGTATCTTCCTCCTCTTCCTGAGAACGACTAGCCATTTGTTTGTATCAACCTCGAGTCTTAGCAATTCTTCCTGATCTTCTTCTATTCCCACAAATTTCCTCATCCAAGTTCCCAATTTCAACCTCCACCCTCTTGTCCATTTTTTTTTTTTTGTTGGGTGTTGGCTAGAGGGTCTGAGTTTTGTTTTTCCTACCCTTAATTGGGGTTTGGCTCGATGAGGGCTAAGGTATGGGGGCATAGCTACCACTAGTAAATTCCAAACGCAAGAGGGCAAGGGGAAGGATGTTATCAATGGCTATCACACGAGGAGGGCAGAGGATCAGGTGAAATTGGAAGAGGCAAAACATGAGTCCTTGGTGGAGAATAGTGAAATTAGCCCCTTTTTTCTTCTTCTCTTTAACATCTATCACAGTATCTTCAAGGGTGTGCATTAGAAAGAAAGGAATACAAACAAATTCCCTATTGCAAAAATGGTGAAGCAGAGGGAAATGATAAAAGTATTATACACCATGTCTACCCTCCAGCGTCAAATATTTCATTATCATCAAACACACATCATCCTAGGGCTCCAAAAGTTTCTCTCTTAAAGCCACCATGGTACCGGTCAGGAGCCTTATTCTCTCTAAAGAAACTGGACATACTCACCTCATCCACCACGTTTGTGATTTTTTTCCATTTCCTGCCCTTCATATCCAAGCCCGTCACCATAGCAATAGACTCTTCATTCACTTGAAAATAAATGCCATTGATAGTCACCTGCCTATCCTTCCAAGTAGCGACGAACTATTGTGAACAATTTTCATCGTACCCAATCATGGCCTGCATGTAGGAGACAAACCCTCCTTTAGCATTATCCAGGTGGCCTGCCTTTTGGAGAAATCCTCCAACTTTGTGGGCTCCAATATATTAAGGTCCCCACCCATGGAAACTTTCTCCTCAACAAAATCTCCTTCCACAATCTTAGTAATTCTCAATTGCACCCTAAAAATCAACAAGGCGTGCCTAAAAATGGAGCAACCAGCAATTAAAAACTTTCATTTTTTAGTCTTTGCAAGCTTGTGAATACAAGAATGTATAGTCCAGTTTAAAATATCATTATAGGGAGTGTGAGGATTTCACACATAATACCATAATGATCTAGCCCTAATATTAATAAGAGCTTTCCCCATAATAATGCCATAACACCAAAGAATAATGTTGTTATTTTTAAAGCCAATATTGTTTATTAATTCACCTTTTTCATGTCATTTCATGATGAAATCCATATATTTTCCCTTTGCAAGACATCTTGTCAACATTATGGCGACCTTGGCTACCATAATAATAGCAAGCCCTACTAGAAAAGTCCATTTTCCAAAGTTGGAAGGTCATCATACCTGATTTAGTGGGGTCTTTTCCCTACAAACAAGGGAATTTACATTCGTGGGTAGCATTTTTGCACTCTTCCAACCTTTTATGTTCATAAAATCAAACCCACACCCAACCAAGGCATTTTCCATTGCATTGCCTTCCCTGTAAGTGTGTTGTAAATCATAATCATCTAGTTTTGTAAGATAATGCCATATGTCCCCCAGAATCTACTACAAGACCCAGCCAGGCTGAGCATAGCCCTAAACTGAATCAATGATGAGTTTAGACTCCCCCTCAATGGTAAGTCTTCTAACCTTCATCTCCATCACAATTTTTAGCCCTCAAAGTAAGGTGGTGGCTTCTGCCACATTGTTGGCTCCATGACCCAAGTTTCCCGAGTAGGCAACCAATACATCACCCTTTTTGTCACATAGCACACCACCAACATGTATTTTTTTCTAGCAACTAATTTTGAGTTGTCAAAATTATGGAAATTAGGGAGAATATTCCATCTCTTAACAACGTCTTCCTCCTTCCTACTCGAAGGTTCCTATGGCACTTTGAATTTTGCTGCCATAACATTCTCAATAATGAGCTTTCCCAGAATCTCTCCAGAACCTCCTCACCCCTTTGCTCCTCAATATAAAACCCAATTATTTCTCTCCTTCCAAATGCCCCAGGAAACATGTGGGGGGAGGATATTCCAAAGGATTCTAAGGTGGGGGTGGTAGAATGGGCAACTCTAGTTCTCCACAAATTGCTCCATTCCGTTGTTCATGACCCAATCCAACGGGAATTTTTTCCAAATGTAGGACTAGACCTTTAGGGTATAGGGGCATTCTAGAAAGAGGTGGGCAATGCATTCCTCTACCTCCATGCATAGATAACATCTATTGGTAATTGGTAAGCCATGCCTTTGAAGGTTATCAATAGTGAGGATTTTGCCATGCATCACTATCCACCAAAAAAAGTTTACTTTTGGTAGTAACTAACTGATCCATATCTTTTTCCAGCTTATCGAGGTCTGATCATTTTTGAAGATGAGCTAGTAGGTAGAATTGATTGAGAACTAACCATTAGTCTACCTATCCTACACCACCTCATCCAACTGGGCATGCATAGGGAGAACATGGTCGCTGATTAGAACATCCAACTCTTTAATCAAGGAGTCCTTACTATTTCATATATCCAAAGTGGATAAGCCTTTCCATTTCTCATGATCATTAATATAGTCCACCACTTTCATCTCCACCATTCTTTTTAGAGGTTCCTGGAGGCCACAGAATTTATTGTAAATGAGAGGTTCCCCCCCATTCAATTTTCCTCCCAGAATCTGATTCTTTTCCCATTCCTAACCAACCATCTCACACCTTTCCTCAAAAGGGACCTATTTTTGAAAATGTTATTCCAAATCTTAGACCCACTAGGCAAATCATTGTTGAGGAGGTTATATCTAAAGTGAGTGTTGGCAAGGTAATTTTCCCTCATTATTCTTCCCTAATCAGTCTCATTTCCCACTAACTTCTCCACCCCACTTTTGTGAGTAGAGCCTTATTCATATCAGCAATTCTTCTTATACCCAGTTCTCCTTTATCCTTGGTTTATGCACAGTCTCCCAATTCACAAGACTCTGTTTGTTTTTTTCCTCTATTCCAGACCAAAGGAAGTTCCATTGCACTCTTTCAAGTTTTTTTTTCCATGTGATGGCTGATCTTGAAATTTGAGATAAAGTAGATGGGAATTCCCTGGAGTGCCACACCTAGGAGTTGTAGTCTTCCTACATTGCTAAGCAACTTGCCCTTCCACCCAACAAGATTTGTTTGCATTCTCTCCAGGATAGTGTTCTAATAGGTAGTAGAGACCTCCTTCATGGTTAGAGGAAGCCCAAGGTAAGTGCTTGGAAGATTCTCTGATTGAAAACCAAGGATATGTTTTACCTAACCTAAAAAACCTCAAGGGTGTTAAAAAAATATATATATTTCTTTAAACCAAGTTAATTTGTTGACCTAAGCAATTCTCATAATTGGAGAGGAGGTTCCTCCAAGCTTTAGCTTCTTGTATGGAGGACTCACCGAAGAGGAAGGTATCATCCATGAATTGTTGGATAACTAGAGGTGTCAGAGTGGCAGTTGGTTGAATACCTTTTAAGTTACCCAACACGACCAATCTACAAACCGCTCTCCCTAACACTTCAGCTACCATGATAAAGAGGTAAGGGGAAAGAGGGCCCCCCTATCTTAAACCCCTACCTGCCTCAAAGTTTCTCCAAGGGGTTCCATTGAGTAATACCTCAAATTGGGTGGTTTCCACCATAGTTTTTATTAAATTCAGTATGTCCCTCTTGAACCCAACTTGTTCAAGGACTTCATAAAGGAAGGTCCAATTGACCCTATCATATGCTTTAGATATATCAAGTTTGAGAGCCATACTCAGATTTTGTCATGTCCAATAATTTGAACAAGTCATACACACAAACATACTATTCAATTTTAATTTTTTGAAACTTTTTAAGAAATCATATCAAATCATTAACAAATTATTGCTAAAAAAATCAATTGCTTTTAATCATATTCAAGGAAATATTTTATAGTTAAATATATTCACAACATTGAAATGTCTCTTCAAGTATTACAATCACAATTGGACCTTTACAAAAAATCAAAATTACATAAATGAAGATCTACATGTGATCTTTTACAATACAACACTTCTACAAATATCCATAATAAATCATCTTGAAAGCTCCAATAGGAAATGAAATCTTCTAATTGTTTCTTCAACAAAAATCCATTTGGAAAACCTGTAAAAAATAACTCTGAAAATCATGGAGAGCTCACCTCCCAACCTAGGTCTCTATGAGACCACCCATTGAGCTTGGAGAACCAAGACTAACCAGGTAACAATCAAGCACAACCACATAAAACGATAATTACACAATACAACATTTAAAACCCTTTTTGAGCTTACACAATAGGTTACCATAGCAACCAATATAATGGGTGAAGGCATGCCTAAAACCTTGAGGAGAAGCCAAATACATAAAACTAAATCTGCCTTCACAAGGCATACAAAATAATTACCAACTCTCACAAAATTTCTCCCCTTATCACCCCCAAAGTGCATAACAATATTGTACTGGCACATGCAGCCCACACTACATTCATATCCCTCTTCCTTCTAAGGAAGAGACTCTATACTCAAGGGAAAGGCCCAACTAACCCCTTCACCTGAAGGCTACTTCTTCCCTCCCAAGGGTGAGTGATGTCCTTCCACACCCATTACATCATACTCTCAAAATCAAAGAGAAAGAAACAAAGAAAAACAATAAAAATTCATTCACACCCAACAATACAACATGAACAATACACATATGCATCTATAGCCAAATTTACATAACTTTTATTCTCTAAAAAAATACAATACACAATTCCTAAAACATGGCAAAAGATCCAACCTTTCTCCAAGCTATGGCAAATGAACTGATTTGAGAAGAGCCATCTATCCTTCCTTGATCAAATCTCCAAAAAAATAGAAAATCTCTAAAACTAGAGAGTGGGGGAATGAAAACTCTATTTTTGAATTTCCCTTTAATAAGAAACTAATCTCCTTCTTTTTCTCAATCATGAAAGAGAAAAAATCACTTTAACTCCACCTAAGTTTCCCCATTGGATTGGAACTCCAACTCACTGAAGATAAGGTGAGAAGTTGGGTAAGATTTCTTCCCATTTCTGTAATACTTGGAAAATGGGATTTTAAAAGGGTTAGAAAAGTGATTTAAACTAAAGTCAAAATTAAAGCCCTAAGATATAGTACTAACATGTAGGTAACTTAATTTTACCAAAAGTACACCCTATGACTCTTATAAAGCCCTCTAAAGTCACCTTAAACTTAAAATCCAAATTTAATCTAATAAAAGCCTTCATATGATAATTTTATGCAAGGGTATATAACTTAAACATTTCTAATCGGTTAGAAATAAGGTTGGATCTCTTTGGCCAATATCTAAAACTAACTTTCCACTTATACACATAACAATACAAGTGCCAAGTGAAACTATAAAATATACACTTAACATTACAAGTGGCTAATCTAATCTAACACACTCATTCACATTATGTTCACAAAGTATAGTACTAAACAACAAGGCTAAGATCTCTTCATTAGATGTAGCCTTGGCATTCTCGATAGATACAAAGGTATAGCCTTGGTTCTCCATTTTACCATGATTATATTTCCTGCACACTCAAACTGCATATCAGTAGTCCAAGATATATAAACCATATGCATATATAAATCCTAAATCAATATAATATTCGTAATTGAATAAAACATAAAATATTTACCAATTAAATTTCAAATAACATATTTCTATTTCTAAGCTATTGTGCATATATAATACAAACATAATCAACCTAAACATGATATGACTATTTTATAACATGTCATGATTTTCACATATATTATCCATCTAATATTTATATTAAAACATACTTTCCTACCCATTAATAAAATCACCAACCAAGTGCATGAATGTAAATAATCATCAAGCATCATCAATAAGTTCTAACATCATAAATAATCACCATGAAATAAAGTGTCCCATAGTATCAAATAGTTTGAATATCAATCCAAAATAGTCCAACACATAACAAGGTCTCAAAATATAAAGTATCTGAAATATAAATAAATGACTATGCTATGATGGGTCAGGGTGAGACCTCACATCCTCGCCCACTAGGCATGAACATCCTCCTGGAGTTCATCAAAGAGATAAGGGTACTTTGATCTCATTTGAACTGCATTCTCTCATTAATGCATGGATTTATTCACTTGATACTCCATGCCTTAATGAGTTTGATTCTATAGATCATCTTCTTGGGTGGAGTCCATCTCACGATAAAAGAATACATGGTGATGAGGTTTTTTTTTCAAGTAGTAGTCTGAATAATCATCTTGTTTTCAATTAACATTACATTTTGTGGCTAAATCTTGATATAAACATTTACATACCAAAATCAACTTAACCATAATTCAAGTTTCAACATCAAAATTATCACCTAAATAAATAACATCAAAAATAAAATAAATAAATAAGTAAAAAATAGTTTCCTAACATCATCAAATGATCACTTGAATTGATAAATATTAACACATGTGCAATAGGTCCTTGTCTCATTCTAGTACTCTAGTTTTATCAATTATAGTATATACATATATAGACACAATGTATACGTAGGTTCCTCAAGCATAAAGCATCTAATATTGTCTTATATAGAAAATTACCATAGAAAAGACATATTAAAATAAGTACTAACTAGGAGGGGTCCTACATCCTCCCAATCTTTCCTTTGACTTCCTCCTAGGACTCACCCAAAAAAAATATATAAGGCATACTCCTCGTGCTAAACCTAGTATCATTTACAAAAGTCTCTTATCTATAACACACTAGGTTAACCTATAATCCTACACTAATCTTATGTGGTGATTTGACACTTACTTGGAAATATTCAAAGAAGGCTAGCTATTCCTACTAAAATATACTAGAGGGTGAGAATATATAGATCCACTAAACTTTACATTGTAATGGTCTACTTCCTACCTAATTCATCAGGAATCCATTTATGGTCTAGCCATTCACAAGTTTGAGAGCCACAGTCAGATTTCTACATCTCTCCATTGAGTGGATGATCTCATGGGTGGAAATCACAACATCCAAAATTTGACAACTCGGGAAAAACCCCTTTTGAGGGCTCCCTATAACCATATCTAGGAAGGGTTTAATCCTATTGAGAAACACCTTGGAAAACACTTTATCAATGGTATTGCAGAGGATGATCAGCCTAAAATCACTTATAGTTGATCCTTCTTAGCAATTTCCCAATTCTAATGATGTCTCTAGTGGCCCAAATTAGTTCATTTTTTATCACTTCCCAAAAATTATAGAAGAAGGCTAGCAGGAAGCCATATGGGCCTTGAAGCCATTCATAGAGAACGCAACATTCTTTACTTCCTCTTTTGATACTTTCTCCTTTAACTTATCATTTTCCTCCATCCTAGCATTGTTGGGATGTTATTGAGCATACTTCTCTATATTATGTCATTGCTCCTCCTATCCTCTCTTTTATAATAATTTGTGAAGAATTCCATAGCATGCTTGCCCATTTCCTCTTTCTCCAACAAAATCCTTCCACCATCCTGATCTAGGGAGGTGATAGTGTTACATTTTTTATGTTTTGAAGTAGATCTATGGAAGAAAGAAGTTTTTTTGTTGCCTTCTATCAACCAAGTAATGTGAGACCTTTGCTTCTAGAAAATCTCCTCCTTGATATTACTTTCCTTCCACTTCTTCCTGCAGATATCCTCGAGTGTGGTCTCCTTTGTGTCATCCCCTACTGCCATGGAAGTTTTTAGCCTTTTGAGCTCCTCCTCAACATCTTGCATAATTTTAAACACATCCCCAAAGGATCTCTTAGCCCATTCCTTAGAACTTTTTCTTGCATTATCTAGTTTCTACATCAGGCAAAACATAGCTGTCCCATCCACTCTTATATTCCACCATTCTTCCACTTTATTCTTGAAGTCCAAGTGGGATTGCCAAATAATTTCATACCTAAAGGTTTTTGGTCCACTCACCAGACCATTTACCCAATTGAACAAGATCAGGGAGTAGTCTAAAATAGTCCTTGAGAGATTAACGAGGGAAGAGAGGATGATGTGGGGCTAATCTCCTGAGACTAGGAGACGATCTAACCTAACCTAAATCAAGTCCTAACCCTTCCTTTTATTGGTCCAAGTCAAGGGATTTCCCTATAGGTCCACATCCAGGAGGTCATTAGTGTTAATGAACTCCAAGAGGTCCTGCATACTTTCTAAGAAGTCAATAATCCCCCCAAGCTTTTTCGAGGGGTATAGTGGGGTGTTAAAGTCCCCCATACACATAAGACTTTTATTTTTCAAAACTCCCAACTCTCTTCCAATCCTGTCCCAAAGTTCACCTCTTCCAGCCCTAGTATTTGGGGCATAAATGTTCACTAGATTCCACACTATTATGTCATTACTAAACTTTGTCACCATGAAGTTCTTCTCTTTAAGGACTTCCCTACCTGTTAGGACATTAGGGTTCCACATGATTGCAAGGCACCTTGAGGCCTTGTTGGCTTCCAAATGGAAGAAAGCTACTCTAGGCGAGAGCTTCTCAGCCACCTTAGTAAAATTTTGGTCTATCATCTTAGTTTCCTGAACGAGGATACAATCAATCCTTTCCACAAGGATACATTGTCTAAGAGTGTATTGTTTCTGGGCATTGTCCAACCCCCTAACATTCCACGAGAGGAATTTCATTTTTTACCTTTCTTGATTGTCTCCAGTGTAAGTTGTCTTCCATTAGCCACTTCCCTTGTTGTCTATTTGGTCCTAGTTGTTCTATTGTTGGGACAACCCACAGTAGTAGCCACTAGTTTCCTACCCCCACTAGTTTTTGATGTAGGGAGTTTAGAGAGTCGTAACTTTTGACTCAAATCTGGGTTTTCTTAGATTTTTCTAGGCTTTTTTCAAAATCCATAGTTAAGGTGGATTCCAACTAAGCCAACTTTTTTGAGGCCATTTTGATTTTTTTTTGAGAGCCATAAATTCCATCTTGACCTACAAATTTCAGTTTTAAAATATCTTTAGTATTTTATTTTATTTTTTGCTTTGTAATAACTTTGAAATTTCTTTCTAAATTTTAGAGATTAGTTGGTAATTTTCCTTTGTGGTTTAAAGGGTAGATATAGAAAACTTTGAAATTGCTTTTGGAGGTTTTTTAGAAGTTACCAAAAATGGTATATCTATCCAGTTGTCGAAATCTACCAAATTTGAAAATTTCTTGCTTTTTCTTTTTGGAGTCTATTGTTATTTAATATAGTTAGAGATCCATGTAGAAGCAGTTTTCAATAATGAATGATTCACAGTTTGAATCGATATTGAGTTTTGTTATGAATTTATTATGTTTTCTATGAGTTGAGATCAATGTGCTACATCAGTTTTTCTCTTAAGGTACTCTCACTCTCTTGTAACACTCGTTTGAGGGGAGGACAAGGTCAAGAGGGCATATCTTCCCTCAACCTCCTTAATGCTTCTCATGACCTTGGCCACAACCTCCTCAAGAGATACCAATTTTAGCCATTTTGGGGTAAACATCTCCCATTCACCCAACTTATTAGGTTTCTCAATATTAGAACTCCCCCCTACCTCCATATGTGGTAGTGGGTTCTTAACAAGTATTACCAAAATTGTGGTCATTTGCCTGTCTTTGGTAGGAATTTGCACGCAGATTTATCAGGGTACGGCTCGCGGGTCAGGATTTAGCCTGAATTTAAAATGGAAATGAAGCCCGTAGATTAATAAATTAGACCCTGAAAAATAAATAAAAATTTTGCCAAATTTGCAATACAGGATCTAACAGCCTGATACTTGAAATTTTTTTTCTCTGACAGGAAGAAATCCGAAAAATAATTTCGAAAATAACCAGAGAAATAATAGATCCAAAATTTAAATAATCAAATCAATAAATTGATCATACCCGAATTGCAAATTGGACCCTCCGGGCTTCAATTTACAAAAAAGAATTGCCTCACAATCAACTTTCACCTAATATAGGAAAATTTATAGTCAATCTTTACCAAATCAAAACTCCAGATGCAACGGTGAGGTCATATCTAGCTCTAGATGCTCCCAATTTCTACAGATCCTCCAGATTCATGTCGAAGTGTTGAAGCATGAACGGTCTCAAATGGCTATGTGATGAGAATCTTCCTCAGCTCTGATACCATGTAAGAATTTGGCTTAGGCTAGAATTCACCCAAGAACTAAAGAACTCAACAGAAGCACACAATAGACCAAAATAGACAGAGTATGATCAGAATGACGATATTCATTCAATAACTGGATGAGAGTACACTAGGAGTGCCTGAATATAAAGGCCTCGAGAGAGCTTCTAGAATGCATAGAAGTTAGCATCATGATATGTCATACAACCAGGCACATGTCCACCAAATATGGATTATCCTCCATTAAGCACCGGATTAAGTGTGATGATGTAAGAATAAGCCTACAATAGTGTAGCATGCAAATCAGTGGTGTAGACAACATGTGCAAAATGAGGAGTGTGGATAACTGTGTTGTCATCATGACAACTCAATTAATGATGCATACTCCTATGTTGTAGACACCATGTGAATAAATAGAGTTGTGTAACTCAATGAGAGTACACAAACTCCTAAGTGTCTCACCTAAAATAATAATAAAATAATGCATTAACCTAAGTAAACTTAAGTAAGTGTAATAAGTAAATACTTATTTACACCAACACCCCCCCTTAAGTGCAACTTAGGGAAATGCCCTTAAGCTTACGAAATCTAGGATGAAATGCAATATGGGTCCCGGCTACTAGGCCATGTTAGGTACCCATGTACATAATGATATGCAATCTCCCATAAAGCGGGGAAAGAGGGAAAACCTCATGGAAAAAACCCTCCCCCAAAAAGAGAGATAAATAGGGATGCATGGATGGATGGAGTAATCAGGACCCCCCCATTACGACATACATCTAGTATATACATAAGAGAATGATGAGAAGAGAAAGAGAGACAGGATAGGCTCCCCCCTCCAAAGAAGAATGTCGAACAGTGACTGCTCCGATGAAGAAGCTAATCCAAGACTGCAAAATGGTGTTCCTCCACTTAGGAAGAAACAATGCCAAGGGTACAAATGAGATGCTTTCGCTGTGTGTGGACAGAATCCCATGGATGAGTGATGCCTCTGAAACCTGCTCAACTAGCTGAAGAACCTATCCCAAAGAATTGTTTGTCTCTGCAACTGATGAAGGACCTTGCTGCAACTGCTGATCATAAGTATCCACAATCACTTCAACTTGTGAGGATCGATCATGTAGAGAATGAACAAGAGAGTCTAATGGAACCCTCATGACAACTGAAGAAGGTAATTCTGTATCAAGAAGAAGAGGCAAATCATGAATACTGTCCCCCAAATCTATCACTGAACCTGTATCTAGAAGACTGAATGTACCCTACTGTTATGGAACTATCACTGTGGCGATGTATGCATGTGGACTGAACTGATGAAGTGACCCTTCATTGTATGTGTTGATAGAACCCCATGTATCTGAAGTTGTTGAAGCACTATCACTGGAATCACTATTAGTATCCACACGGTATGATGTGCGAAGAGGAGTAGAGGACAAGCTGGGTGAACTTTCCTCAAAATGTACTTCCTTCTCCAAAAATATCTGATGTGTCTCAAGATCTAGAAGTCTATATGCCTTCACACCATCTTCATAACCAATGAAGGTACAAGGCTGAGGTGATTGTGCCTTGCATCCCCTGGAAGATCTCTTTGCCCATGTAGGACAACCGAAGACTTTGAAGTGTGTCACAATAGGTTTTCTGCCGCACCATGCCTCAAAAGGAGTTTTTCCATCTAAGGCTAGATGAGGAGAATGATTAAGAATGTGAGTGGCACTAGAGATTGCTTCAACTTCTAATGATGGATCTAGAGACTTAGCATGAATCATGCAACTTGCCATAGACTTGAGAGTTCATATCCTCAAAGCTGCAACATCTATCTTATGCGGACTGAATGCTGGTGGAGTCTGAAGATCAATTCCCTCATGTCTGCAAAAGTCCTTAAGTCTTCTGTTCACATCCATGTTTCCACTGTCCATGCAGAGTACTTTGATGGCCTTTCTGGATTCTTGTTCAACATGAGCCTTGAAGGCCAGAAATGTGTCCAACACTTCATTCTTACTATGTAGAAAGTAGACCCAAGTGAACCTTGAAAAATCATCAACTAAGGTGAGTATATAGCGACCCTGGCTGAATGCAAAAGGACCTACTAATACCATGTGAAGCATCTGGAGAACACCAGGTGCTCTTGAAGACTTCCCTCTTTGTAACTTCCCTTCCGAATGCATATCCACTGAATCTATTGAACAGTCACCTTTAGAAAAGTTGATTTGAGGTATACCTTTGACCATGTGATATGTGCAAAGTTGCTAAAGATAGCTATAGTCAAGATGACCATATCACTCATGCCATAATTGCATGTTTGAATTGGATTGAAATAACAAGGCCTTTGAAGGAGACTTGGGCACAAAATGAGAGAAAGAGTACAACCTCTTGTGATCATTCACTTTCCCCACTGCAACCAAGGAATCATCTCTGAGACTATGCACTTTTACTAAGTCTGGAAGGAACTCAACTCTATGTCCATCTCCAAGGTGAGTGATTTGGTAGATTGAAAGGAGATTTGAACTTAGGTTTGGAACATAGAGAACCTCTTGAAACTCTCCATTTTCCATTTCCATGTTTCCTTTTCTTTCAACTTCCATTTTTCTATCATTCCCCATGAAGATGTGCGGTACCTTGGACTAATTCAATGAAGAAAAATCCTCCTTTGAAGAACCCATGTGATATGAGGCACCTAAGTCAAATATCCATTCCTTTGAAGAGTTTGAATAAGCCATGAGTGCTTGCCCTTTGCCCATTGAATCTGAAGAGGATCCTTTATCCTTGTAAGCATTAGGCAATGGAACATTATGTTTCTTCATGATGTTGGTCAATTCATCAATATTTTTAAGCTAACACTCATGCTCTTCATGACCCGATTTCTTGCAATAAGCGCACTTCTTCTTCTCCTTATTGTTATCCCCTATCTTGTTGGAATTCGAGGACTTGCCTTGTTGATTGGATTGTGGTGTTGTCTTTTCTGCATCCTCAGATTTGTCTTTCTTCCATTTCTTCTTACCATTTCCTTTATTTGAAGATTGTCCAGTTGAATGTTGAGAACTCTCATTGGCCACCAATTCTTTGGACTGAGGTGTTTTGAGAATCCCCATTGATTTCAACTTCTTTTCTTCATCATCCAACAGTTTAGCATATTCATCAAAAGTGACTTTCTTGTAGGCAGACCCTAAGATAGTCTTTGAGGTGTTAAAAGAAGATACAAATGTGGAATATTCTGATGGCAGCTTGTTATGGATGAGATAGATCAGTCTGTCATCTTTGATAGAACTCCCACAATCAGTAAGCTTTGTCCTTAATTCATTCACCTTGATGATGAAATCTTGAATGGAGTCATATGACTTAGGATCTAAGGAAACAAGCTCATCTTCAATCTTGAACACATCCTCTTCAGACACTTTACCATAAAGGCTTTTGAGGGTATCCCAAGCTTCCTTGGCTATAGTACATTTCTTGATTTGATACATGATCTTATCATCTACCCCCAAACATATATCACCTAGGGCTTTCCTATCTATGGCTACCCAATTAGAAATATCACTTGAAAAAATATTATCACCTGCTGGTTTAGGAAGAGTACCATCTACATATTGTGAAACTCCATTATGCATTGAGTGATACAACATTTTGATTGACCACAAAGCATAGTTATGAGGAGTTAATTTAGGAAACTTAAAGTTGCCCATAATGCAGAAAATGAAAGAAAATTGTAGAAAAAAGAGAACACAACACCAAGAACACCCCTCCTTTTCACTAAATCAAGAAACCCCCCCAAAATAGATGCTTTGGGAACTTTATCAGTGGTGTGATTACAATGGGCCACTTGCAATTTTTTTCCTTTGTGGACTTCTAATTTTGCTTGTTACAACCTCTTAATGGAGTGCAAGTCTAAAACTTTACAATGTGCCACAATTTTGAAGCAATACAAAACAAAGAAAGGCCATATGCTGAAAGTGACAATTTTTTCCACAAAACCCTATAATCTTATGCTAGATCTAGAAAGTAGACAAAAAAATATGCACTTTCAAAAAAAATGAAACCTATTTTCAACTCCAGATGTGCTCGTACGAAGCATTTGAAGTTGCAAAATGCTGGATTATGTAGGTACAGTCGCCAAAAAATGCAATTTCTGAACAATCCTTGCACCAAAACAATAAAATAGCTACACCACTAAAAAATTTAGAAAATTCTACCCAATTTTTAAAAATATTGCACCTGATTTGGAGTACGGATGTGCAAGTTATCGCCTCTTGAAGTCGGACTGCAAAAACCAAAATCAATTTGGAGAGGGGTTGCATCAGCGAATTACGAGGTTAAATTTGATGGTCATACTACCATCGTAGTAGTTCAAATTTTCCCTAATATGATGTCTAGATGGGTGTCAAATTTAATACCAGGAACTGAATGACGTCAATGAAAATTCCAGCCCTCGGATGACATGGCAGATGATGTGGATTTTCTTACTGGACAAAATTGTACGAACAGTGATGGCGTGTCCTACTGACGAGGCACTAACTAGACTTCTATTGTGGCTTGCTGTATCAACTGTCAATTTGGTAGTGCCTACAGGTACATTGGCATTTCATGTTTCAAACAGCAATGAGGTCGCGTGTCTGATCTAGGACCTGCGTGGTGCTGACTGGGCTAACAGCAAGGCATATCCAACTTTGTCTGCATGGGCGAGTGATCAAGTGCCATGTGGCTACTATCAGACGTGGACGCGTGGCAGAAGAATGTTGCAGGTTTTTAAATTCTATAGGCAAGAATATGCCAGCAGACTAGAATTTCCACTGTGCTAGGTTTTTTATTTGTGATGGCTCGAGATTTGTTGTAGCGGCCCGAGATTCTCTGGAATGTTGTCGGAGGCCTTGGGAAATATCCCACATACGTGGGGTGAGCGTTGAATGCACTTTTTAAGTACAAACTCCTGCAAAAGATACGAGATGATGAAGCACGCCAGATTTTGTGCTAGTCGCTAGTGGAAGTGTCGGATTGAGTCACCGTCGAGATTTGCCTACCTTCGGTAGGAATTTGCATGCGGATTTATCAGGGTATAGCTCATGGGTCAAGATTTAGCTCGAATTTAAAATGACAATGAAGCCTGCAGATTAATAAATTAGACCCTACAAAATAAATAAAAATTTTGCCAAATTTGTAATACGAGATTTGATAGCCTGATACTGCAAAAAAAATTTCTCTGACAGGAAGAAATCTGAAAAATAATTTCAAAAATAACCAGAGAAATAATAGATCTAAAATTTAAATAATCAGATCAATAAATTGATCATACCCGAATTGCAAATTGGAGCCTTCGGGCTTCGATTTGCAAAAAAAAATTGCCTCACAATCAACTTTCACCTAATATAGGAAAATTTATAGTCAATCTCTACCGAATCAACACTCCAGACTCAATGATGAGGTCAGATCTGGCTCTAAACACTCCCAATTTCTGCAGATCCTCCAGATTCATGTCGAGGTGTTGAAGCCTGAATGGTCTTGAACGGCTACGTGATGAGAATCCTCCTCAGCTCTGATACCATGTAAGAATTTGGCTTAGGCCATAATTCACCAAAGAACTAAAGAACTCAACACAAGCACACAGTAGACCAAAATAGACAGAGTATGATCAGAATGACGATATTCATTCAATAACTGGATGAGAGTACACTAGGAGTGCCTGAATATAAAGGCCTCAGGAGAGCTTCTAGAATGCATAGAAGTTAGCATCATGATAGGTCATACAACCAGGAACATGTCCACCAGATATGGATTATCCTCCATTAAGCACCGGATTAAGTGCGATGATGTAAGGATAAGCCTACAATGGTGTAGCACGCAAATCAGTAGTGTAGACAACATGTGCAAAATGAGGAGCACAGATAACTGTGTTGTCATCATGACAACTCACTGAATGATGCATACTCCTATGTTGTAGACACCATGTGCATAATTAGAGTTGCATAACTCAATGAGAGTACACAAGCTCCTAACTGTCTAACCTAAGTAAACTTAAGTGTAATAAGTAAATACTTATTTACACCAACACTTTCTTACCACCAGGGTAGTCTTCCATATTTTCAACTTCAACTCTCACAAGGGAGGAAAAAGGCTTCCTAACCAAGATGGAGTCCCCAACAATTTCTGGCAAGCCCACCTTCTATTTTTCCTTCATAGAAATGAAAAAGCAAGCCGACAGCACATGACTAAAGCATCCACAATTTTGGCAGTACAAGCCTGCATTCTCATATTCTATCAAGGTAAAATATTTACTATTACAATGGTAAGGGTTCATTATTTAGCTTGTATTCACCATCATATAAATCATGTTAATAATTATATGAGTAATATTGTAACAAATAAAACTATTACAACCAACAACATAATTCTAATTCTAGTCATTAGCAACAACATAGTTCTACAAAGAAGCATAGTAATAGAAATACTATAGGCACCATCATCCTTAAAAAGTCTCAAACCAAAAGCTAAAGAGGACATCATGGACTAGACTAACTCACTTGATTGAGGGATCACACTAGCCTAATCATCAATGATCACACTTGTTTTAAACATTTTTTTTTAAAACAAGAAAGATAACATACACATCAAGCACATAGTAGTGGAAGCAATAACATACAATCAACTCAAAGAATACATAACAGGTTACATTCCTTAAGGATCCCATCATGTTGAATTGCATATAAATGTAATATAATACTACATATAACAACTACCACATCCACATAAAAGAATAATTATAAAGTGCAAAGTCCATAATATACATTTGTTCTAAATGCCTCTTAGCAAATTAATTCAGAATGCTCAATCATCCACTATATATGTCACAGGGTATGAAAGCCTAAAAGAATATACATATAAAGATACATCATCCTCCTCGAATCCATGATACAAAGTACAATAAAATAAATGAAACCATCTACCATACATGATATATCCATCCATCATAAAAGATATAAACATCCAACATGAAATACAACTATCCATCATAAAACACATCTCACTGAGTGTGTGGTTCCTCCCAACCATTAGTAGCATCATTAGACCATTGTGGGCCCTAGCCATCCCCCACGCGTAACATCCCAAGCCATCGAATAGATTGTCAATACTATAGTAATAGGGACATCACTACTAAACATACTACAACATAAGCATGAGAAAATCTAGCATGTTAATCATCATTATGAGGAAATGCATCAATAACTTACATCACCTAATCATGATAAACAAGCATCCCAAGAAGCTCTAGCCATGGTGACTACGGACAAATCTCAATGGTAAAAGTAAAAATCACTACCACCCGACTGAGTGGAACCTAAATGACCCACTCCCACCACACTGAGGAGATAGTCTGAAGTACCAAACAGGATATCAAATCACATAACACAAATACTCTCTAAGTCCAGGAAATCCTAAAATTATACTAACTCAAAGGTTCCAACATAGATCGACATCTAGACCTAGAGGCACACAAGATACATAGGAAACCTACTATGTAAGCTGGCAAGTATCATCGCACAAATGATATAGGAGTTACCCTGACAATTAGCTTAAGACTCCAGGGTCCCTAATGATCCCTATGTGGCCAGTAGTATCCTCTTGTATTGACGAGGCATACTATGGAATGCAAGGTCGTAACCAAGTGTTCTCTCTACTCCCATCCTAGTATGTACTAGCACTTAAGGCATGGGCAAGAACATACAATTATTTTATTAGGTTCATTTTAATCCCCATTTAGTGTAATGTTTTCATTTATTAAAACAACTTACAATAAGTTCCCCTGACAGCCACTTAGGGCCATGTCCCCCATTGCAAGCCACTTCCCAACACTACATATAGATAACCTACCCTAAGCTCATGAAATCACAAATCAAAGAATCATAGTAAATCCACCTTAGCCCTATATAAGCAACTGAAAAGCATCAAAAGATAATCCACAATATTCACATCAGTTCTCCACAAGCAACTGGAAAGCACCAAAAGATAATCATAATAATCACAACAGTTCTCAAAGAGCAACTGAAGAGCATCAAATGATAAATCACAATATCCAACAGTTCTCAATGAGCAACCGGAAAGTATCCTGAAATAATACTAATCGAAGACTCCAAAAATGGTCAAGTCAAACATGTCACAACATGACATCATCAAGAACATAGAAAACATTGCAGTCCTCTCAAAGCAACTAGAAAGTAAATCATATATAACTAATTGATGACTCAAAAATGGTTAGGTCAAGTATCTCATATACATACACCTCATCTTCACACAAGAAGACTAGAAAACATTAACAATCAATAAACCACACACATCATAGAGCATGACATCGCATTACCATGGCTGGGTTTTAAAAAAAATCAAAATCAAAACATCATAACATCACAATCACACAACCCCCGAGCCTCTGGTAACGACCTAAACTGTCAACATCTAATCAACCCCCAAAACCCCAAAACATAAACAATACATATATAACATCAAAAACTCACAGTTTGGTTTGAAAGCATATAGTTGAGTTAAATGCAAGGTTCAAGTTTTCTGTTTTCTGTGTAAAATTCAAGTAGATAAGATTCATCGTTTACCCCTATAATTTAATTGATTCTTTATTCCTATAAATTGCATAATTACCTCTATTCGTTTTTAAGTCAATTCTTCCAAAATAATCCCAAGTAATTATTTATTTAAATTATTAAATAATACCTATTGATTTAAAGTAAGAAGCTTATAATTTTATTAAAATCGATATTAATAAAATCTAAGTAAACTTAGAACTTAATTGAACATCTTCCATTATTAATTAATCTTAATTAAATCATATTTAATTAAATTAATTAATAATTATATAAAATATTCATATTAATACGCAATTTACAATTCTAATTTATTTTAATGATAATTTAATTAAGTATTCTAATTAAATTTAATTAAGTTTTTCAATGATCAATTTGTTACTCCAAAAATATTTTAATAATAATTAATACTTTTAATTAATTATCATTATTAACTCATTATTAAATCTACTAACAGATTAACCATTATTTTATAAAAATATACAATAATAACAATTTAATTTAATTCATTATATTAATAAACTAACAATCAAAATTTATTAATTTTAAATATATATTAAATTACATTTATATTTATAAAAAAACTATTATTAAAAACTTAATAACATCTATATTTTATTTTATTTTTACAAAATAAATTTTAATAAAAAAAAACTAAAAACAATAGTACACATTTGAAGCTCGTGCGGCTGTTTAGGCAGGTCATGCGGCCTCCAATTGTCGCAGGTACCTGCACAACAATCAGCTGCCAGTGCCTTTAATAGAGAGGGTGGTGTGGGCATGTCCCACCCTCCGTATAATAATGTTTTAAATTTTTATTTATTTTAAAATGATTTTTATTATATTGCTTCAATCAACCTCCCACTTGAAAATTTAAATGATTATTATTTTTAAAAAAAAATTGATCCGCCTCAAATGTGATTAAAAAAATTATATTATTTTATTTAAATTTTATTTTTGATAAAATTTAAGCTTCTAACTCAATTCTTCTTTTTAAATAAAATCTATTATTTTATTTTTTATTTTTTTAAAATTTTCTAATACAGATCTGGTATGGAAATTCGGATTAATCAATCTAACATTTTAGATAATAAAATTAGTTTTCTTATCAACCGAATACTTGATTTCAACAACCAATTACCAAGTAGGTTCTCACAATTTTTTACTTTCTTATTCAACCCTATTCGTGATAAAGATATAATTCCCTAAAATAAACTCAACAAGGTTTCTAATTGATCATTAAATCCCTATATACAGATGAATATGAACAACAAAAGATTTAGAATGAAGATTTGATAGATTCGTATAAAGAAGTTTGAGAAAACAAGTTTTTTTACAATCACGAAGTAGACAGAAATATCAAATTGCATAATTCAATCCGTGATCAAAACACAAGACCCTACCTGAACCTAATGCTAACACGCAACCACCTAGAAGATTTGTGAGAGAATTCCTTCCTATCTAAGAACTTCTCTCCAACAATTTTCCCAAAATTTCCCGTCCAAAGTTTGCTTTCAAATTTTTTCCCAAAATTCGCATCCAAATTCGTCTCCCCCAAAAAATGAACCCTTCCATTGTGATAAAGAGTTCTCTCCTTAAATCGGGGCACTAATTATGTGTTCACCTGGGAGAGCTCCTTGCTCACAACCTTTAACTCATAATTAACTTTTGTTAATCTTTGTTTTTTTAATCTTTTCATGCACATTTATGAATTATTAAATAACTTTATTCAATTTCCACTCAACTTCTTTTTACTTTAATTTATTGAATTTAATCCCATGCACATTTATGCAATTAAAATATCTTTATTAAATACACTTGTTTTATCTTTTTAATCAATTTCTTATATTCTCATCACATGCATACCTCATGCGAACTTGAAACTTTTATTAAATTAATATATTTATATTTTTTAATTTATTTTTGAAACTTAATTGATAAAATATTTATTAACTTAAATAATAATAATATTTAGCATTTATTTAAAAATGAACTCTAAATATATTATTATTAAATTAAATTAATATTATCACGTTCAAATTTAAACTATAACTTTTATCTTCAAATTTAATTCTTTTTATTTAATTAATTTCTCAATTAATTAAATATAATTAAATATTAAGAATGTCATAATAATTTTCCATTAATTTAATCTTTTAATTAGACTTAATTAATAGAAAATACACCAAAGACTCATAAAGTAAAATACGACAACCCATCATGGAAAAACACATACAAAATCAAATTAAATGGTTAAAATCATGAATTAACGTCATCTAACGCGTTTAGAGGCTACACGACTCAGATACTTGTCCTAATTGTCAATTAGGACAAATGGCTTAAGGGTTTAGGATTTGGACTCGAGAATTTATCTCCCCTCTCTTACCATTGAGATAATACGATAGGGTACACTCATCCTGGTAATTTAGGAAAGTCGATACCCAGTACCTACAACCTACATAAAATCCACACATGTACATATACAATATATGTTAGAGTAAATAATTAATTATTAATTATTTATTCTATTGCTTAAGCTTACTTAGGTCATGCATTTATTTAATATTTAGTATTTAATGCATGTAGTGGTTAGTTGTTGACAACTCGGGAGTTTGCTCCTTTTTTATAATATTCCACTTTTTTGTGGATATGTGTTGAGTTGTCATTTTTGTCCTCTACCTCCTTCTAGCTTGTTCTACAAGCTTCCATGAGCTCTTTATATTCGGGCTCTCTCTCATTGTAATATAACAACAACATCAAGATCATATTGCATATTGTAAATACATTTCTTATTGTGTTTGCATAATTTTCTCTCATGTCTGTTTAGGGTTTTTTCCCTTGCTCCATGCTCCTCCCCTTTCTTGGCTTCTCTTTGATAGGTTTTGCATGCAGGTGATTTTGGGCGTCTTCGGAGTTGCCTTTCCTCGACTCCAACATGGTATCAGAGCCTTCCTGCTGCAGCTTTGTTGAAAAATTTTGAAGCCATGATTTGAAGTCACAAACCCTAGTTTGTTTGTGTATTTTTTCTTCAAATCAAGGGGTCAGCAAATTTTCGGAGCATTTTCAGCCCAAACGGACATCACCAATGGATCCGGAAGGCCGTTTGCAGTCAGGATTCATATAAAGCTTTTCATTTTTGGACACAGGGCAATTTTGGCATTTTTTTGAGGCCTCTAGGGTCGCTGCCATACGGATCGTACGGACGCACGGCTTGAGAAAAACAAAAAAAAAAAATTTTGGGGCGCACCGCCGCCGCGCCACCTGCGTGCAGCCCGCAGCGGTTGCAGCAAGCAACGCCGCCCACGCTCTGCCGGCGGCTCCTCCGTGTTCACCGCCTTGCAGCCACCTCCTTCGACGGCGATTACCGGTTCCGCCACCTCTGCCTCTCCGCTGAGTCACCAGCTACAGTCACCGCCCGCGTGGCATTTCTGCCAGTCTGCGCCTGACACGTGGCACATTGCCACGTGGCCCCTGCCACGTCAGCCTGTCCGCCACGTGGCACTGCCACGTGGCTTTTTTTTGCAGTGACGGCTGCCAAGCCGTCAATTTTAATCTAATGGTCTACTGACGTCAGCATTGCGTCATCATGCATCATCCATCCTTGCATGCACCTCTCCTGATTCACTTTTGGACCTACTTGTGGTTTTTTGGCCATAACTTTTGCATACGGAGGTATTTTTCCAATCTGAAAGAAGTGCCGGAAAGCTGCTTCCGAGATGGAGATTTTGGTGCAGGTATTTTTTGGTTTTGATGCTTTTTTATTGCTTGTTTTTTCTGTTGAAGTCCAAAGTCCTATTTTTGACTCCGGCATGCATATCTTTTGCGTCCCATGTCTGTTTTTGGAAAACTTTATATTTTTGGAAAGCTGGTTTTCTCATCTTTTCAGAAATGAAGTCATTTTCCTTAGTTTTTGGCCTCTACTCTTTCTATCATAGTTTTGGCATTTTTGCTCTATGGTGGATATTTTGAGTGTTTTAGGCCCGAGGATCGTTTTCCTGGCATGGTTTGCTTTATTTTCGACTGTACTTTCTTTTGTCACAACTCTTTTTCCATTTTGATCATTGTAGCTATCATTTTGAAGCACTTCTTTGTATCGCACTGAGATAAACTATCACTTTTGCATTCTGGGAGTCATGAACGTTGTTTTGAGTCAGTTGTACTTGCACTATTTCATAAAGCACCATGGGGGGGATATTTGTTTGCTGTTTTAGGCATTCTCCCTTTTTCAAGTGAGTGTCCCTTCCACGACATTAGCCCCATGCAAATTCAGTTAGACCGTGTCTTTATCAGTGTCTGTACCTCTTTCCCTCTCTCCTCGTTCTTGGTTCGTTTGCAGGAGATTTGGCTCACCTTCTCAGTTGCCTGTCATCACACCCCGTCTGCATTAAGGGGGGGTTATGTTGTGTTCTAATGCATCCTTGGTTCGATGGTTCGATAAGTGTGAACTATGTATTCAGTGGTTGATCCTATGTACAAGGCGATTGCAGTGGCTGGCTACCTATGCATTTCGGTGAGATGGATCATCTACCATATAGACATGCTCAGTTCGTGCCTTCTTCTTCCATGGAGGTTCCTTCAAATCAGTAGTTTGATAGATTTGCGGCTTCTTCATGCTTCAGTGATGCTGCTTCTTCATGATCATTCCTTGTTCCTGTTTTAGGGGACAATTTCCCTAGTTGGAGACTTCTTCAGTTCTTCACTAGGTTCTTACCTCTTTTTGGGAGAGGGTTTTTCCCACGTGGTTTTCTCTCTTTCCCCGCTTACAGAGGTTGCATCTCTTGCATTGTACATGGGTACCTAACATGGCCTCGTTGTCGGGACCCATTATGCATTCATCTTAGCTTTGTGAGCTTAAGGAATTTCCCTAAGTTGCACTTAAGGGGGGGTGTTAGAGTAAATAATTAATTCTTAATTATTTATTCTATTGCTTAAGCTTACTTAGGTCATGCATTTATTTAATATTTAGTATTTAATGCATGTAGTGGTTAGTTGTTGACAACTCGGGAGTTTGCTCCTTTTTTATAATATTCCACTTTTTTGTGGATATGTGCTGAGTTGTCATTTTTGTCCTCTACCTCCTTCTAGCTTGTTCTACAAGCTTCCATGAGCTCTTTATATTCGGGCTCTCTCTCATTGTAATATAACAACAACATCAAGATCATATTGCATATTGTAAATACATTTCTTATTGTGTTTGCATAATTTTCTCTCATGTCCGTTTAGGGTTTTTGCCCTTGCTCCATGTTCCTCCCCTTTCTTGGCTTCTCTTTGACAGGTTTTGCATGCAGGTGATTTTGGGCGTCTTCGGAGTTGGCTTTCCTCGACTCTAACAATATATACAAAGCTAAACAAGCAATCGAAGGAAGTGGTGCATCGTGTAGATCCTGACTAGTAGGTGACCATGACTCCCTTCCTTAACCACATCAGAAATGCCATACATAAAGAAAACAAACACACACACCATACACATGCAATATGGGATAAGTACCCTTAAGAAAACACATAATAATCTATCTAACTAATCATCATCAATAACTGAAAGCACTGTAATAATCATCATGCATACATGAAATATAGAGTACCAAGTAATCTCATCACATAATAAAATGAATCTAAAACAATATCTGATAAACTCAAAACAATACTACTAATCATCAAACATAACACTGGCCTAAAAGAGTTTGGCAATGATAATAGAAATGCGAGCTAGGGACAGGCACTACACTATCTTCATTTTATACAATAGACCCCAAAATGTTCTTTTGCCCCCATGGGCTAAACTTGGATATGCTAGTAACCTTCATGTCAAGGTCCATAAACTTAGTCTTAAGCATACTAATATTTGATGAAGAGGACAACTTATTTTGAAGGTCTTTCATTGTTAAGAATGCACTTGTAGATCACAAACATTGTTGAAATCACCAACAAAGTAGCATCTCATTCGTGATATAATAGGTTAAAAAATATTAAAATGTGTAGGTTTGGAAAATGTAATGAATGAAAGGAGTGATCTATGCAAATGTCCATAAGAGGCAAGATTAGCATTTGATGGAGAAATATAATAAATAGTGAAATCAAAAATCATTTCAATCAATTATAACTCCATTATTCATTGAAAAGTGATTTTAAAAATTAAAGCGTTTATATTTTAAAGATTTGTAATGGTTATGTTGAAAGGAAGGGATTGATTGAAAATCAAGATAAGAGATATGTTATTTTATCTATGAACATTTTTTATTTCTAGAATATCGTTGATCCTTAGATCTATTAGATTTTTAACATGTTATATATGTGTATATGTGAATATATTCATGTGTGTGTGTGTGTGTGTGTGTGTGTGTGTGTGTGTGTGTGTGTGTGTGTGTGTGTGTGTGTGTGTGTGTGTGTGTGTGTGTGTGTGTGTGTGTATTCATATATATGTGTATATATACATACATACACATGTATGAAAACACACACATGAAAATATTGATCTTTCAAATTTTGTACTCTTAAACATTTAGTTAGAATATCATAGAGATACTATTTTTATTCTAAGAATGTACATATAGGTACTATCTCTATATGATATTCTAACTAAATATTTAAGAATAAAAAGAAAACTAAAGATCAAGATATTTTCTTGTCTGTTTACGTACATACATACATACATATATTTTTATTCCTTAAACATTTTCTTAGAATATCATAGAGAGGTAGTATTCTTTTCTAGACATTAATTCTAAGTAATGGTATTTACCATTTTTAAAGTGATATAAATAATAAAAATATACTAGTGTTCAATGAAAAGGACAACTCTTTGTGATGGTTTCTTATTATTAAGAAAATACTTGCAAAATGAAAACATTTTAAAAATCACCAACATGTTAACAATTTATGCATGACTAATGAGGTAAAGATCTATTAACATGTCTAGGTTTAAAATATTACATAATTGTGTAATTGTTAACAACATCAAGCAAAAATAAGAGAGGTTAGAGATCACTTATTATTTCATTGCTCCTTTGCTACAAAGATTTGGTCTATGATTAGGCCCTTGACTTTGGTGCATTAGGGTTCTCAATGTCTTTCTCTTTGTTTATTGATTCGTGGGAACTTCACCCCTTTAAATATGTTTTTTATGAGAGAAGTTTAAAGACATATCCCTCATATGGTTACTTGGGGCTTGCATAAAGAATACAACAATGTAAATTTGAAAGATATAACCATATAAACAAAAGAGGTCTTCATGACCATAAATCATCAAATAGTAGAGAATTTAAATGTAGCTTCCTTTGGGACCTTTAAAGATATGCCTAACCTACATGAATTGATAATTTAAAAAAATTGGGATCAGTCCAACACATAACAAATATTAATTGGTCAAAGAAGTTAAGCAAAATGTACACGTAATAGAAACTACCAGAACAAGGATGGAAAATGTAACTTTTGATGGTCAGTCTTTGACAATTATCTTGGAAAGTAGGAGCAGGAACTATTCTTAGATATCATACTAGAAGTATTATCGAATGTGGAACTATGTTCTTAGGTACCAAATTTGATAATTTTGTTGAAGTCACTACTACTTGGAAGGAAATCAAATTCTAAGGAGCTGAGCTTTAATAGAATAGTTGTTAAGGGAGATTCTAAACTGATAATTGATATTATAAACAATGTTACTAGGCCATGGGAGTTAAGGTTGATTATAAGTGATTTCTTTAGCATTCTTAGGGGTTTTATGCAATTCAAAATTCAACCTATCTATTTGGAATGAAAAAGGGTCACCGACTATAATGAATACAAGGGCCTTAATATTCAAATTTGGAGTCATTAGAAAAAAGTATGTATATATGTATGTATATATAATATACAAATATACATATACCTAGATATACATACATATATATATACATGCATATATATACATATTATATATACATATTATACATACATACATGTATATGTTTGTATATATATGTGTGTGTGTGTGTACATACATATATATATACATACATATATATATACATACATACATACATATATATATATATACATATATGTATATATATACATATATATCTATATATACATATATGTATATATAGATATATATGTATATATATACATATATGTATATATATATGTATATACATATATGTATATATATATGTATATACATATATGTATATATATATGTATATGTATATGTATATATATATATATGTGTATATATATATGTGTATATATATATATATACATATACATATACATATATATATACATATATGTATATACATATATATATACACATATATATATACACATATATATATATAGACATATGCACACACACACACACACACACATGTATGTATGTATGTATATGTGCATGTGCATGTGTGTCTGTGTGTGTGTGTGTGTGTGTAGTCCAAATCAACATAAGACTTTTTTATGATTGTATATATATATATATATATATATATATATGTGTGCATGTGCGTGTGCGTGTGCATGTGCGTGTGCGTGTGCGTGTGTGCATGTGTGCGTGTGTGTGTGTGTGTGTGTGTGTGTGTGTGTGTGTGTGATCCAAATCAACACAAGGCTTTTTTATGACTGTCTTTAAAAATTTGATAATGATGATGTAAATTTTTGAAAAAGATATATGGATGTTGAGTTGGGTATTAAAGCATAGATGGATTACATGGACCCTTTATATTGTCATAAGTGGGTTGATTAGACATGAGGTTTATAAGGTGTGTGCTTGTACTTTTATTTATGTTGATCTAACTACTAACCTTGTCCCCACTTTGTCACCCTCTAGAGATATCAATAAGGACATCCCTTCATTTACAAGCAATTATTTCTACACAAGGGAGCTTCATATGGAAAACAAAATCAAGAAGAAACGATATTATCTTCCCAAGGAAGGTAATTATTTCCACAAATAATAAAATATCACTATATTTATCCTACCTAAATATTTTTCAAGATCAATGTTTTCTATTAGGGCTTATTGATGGTTTTTTTTAGAGAATTGATGAATTGCAGGAACAATAGTATCATGTATAAGAAGATAAATAATATAATTATAAGGGGAGCCCATAAACACTCTGAGCCCATAAATTGTGAAGATTTGAGGATAATGTTAGAATTGGGGATTTTTTATATTGCTATATTGACCTCTTTTTATATTGCGATGCATGGTTATAATGACACCCTTGCCTCTACTATTACTAAATCTTGGTCTAGCAAAAGTGTTAAGCTTAGTAGTTTGGATTTTATTGTTTCTTTTCAAATAATTACAAATTCAACAATCTTAGAGATCTTGAGGACATGACAATAGCCTTAGAAAGATAGAGCAATTATCTAATCTTGATCAATAAATTCCATAAGAATGGAGAATAACTAAATAGTATTCAAAATGGATGATAGGTTATATCTTCCTCCTTCATATGTCATTTCTAGTCTTCATATTCTTTATTATCTTACTTTTGATGGTAGGTTCATGGTTGTGTGTAGCTACCATTTTCCTTTGTTGAATCGTGTTAATCATTGGGAAAAGACTTATATTATATTTTTTTGTTTTCTCATCCTATTAACAAGGTAATAAGAATGAATCTTCTCATTTGTTTCACTAAGACCTTATTATGGCCCTTTACAAGTATTCTCTAGATATGAACCCCCGTGGTAACCCAATGCCCCATGAACATCAAGTTCATCATCCTTCCTCTCCCCAACAAACACTTAATGTGGCTCAACCTATAAGGAACAATTTGTGTGAAGCCTCTATTAGCAACCCAATTATGTGTGGGAAGAAAAATAAAAGAAAATGTGTGACCTCTTTGCCTTAACATATTAATGAACTCCTATTGGTCACTCCTAGAAAAAGAAAAAAACACTTGATTTTCTTGGTCCCTCGAGCAAAAGACTTAATAAATTCTCCACTAATAAGGGGGTTACAATAAATATTTTAGAGGATAGTGAAGTATAATGATAGGGGTAAAAATTTAAATATTTAAGAAGTGGCCTTTGGTTGGGGAGTGGAAGGTTAGCCAAGTCAACAAAGAATGTGGCCAGCCCTTCCTCTAAGGGAAGAATATTTCTATAAAGGAGGGATTTTCATCTCAAGAGAATTTTGAAGATGATCATGATATAAAAGATAGTTTTTAGGAAGGGGAAGATGGCCAAGGAGAGTAGGACATGGCCTCTATTTTGTTGACTTAGTGGTCAGCACCTCCTTCGGGGTTTGCGACATGGCTTAACCGCCTCTCACGGATCTAGGTAAGTCTGGTGTTTGTGACATTCATTGATAGCTCAAGATTTTGGTGCAACATCATACAAATAATTGGTATCAGAGCCTTGGGTCACATGTTTGAATCTCAAGAGGTCTTCTTCATTTTGTCAGTGCAAAACCCTCAACTAGTATTGAGGGGGAGATTGTTGACTTGGTGGTTAGTACCTCCTTCGAGGTTTGCAACATGGCTTAACCACCTCTCATGGATCTGGGTAAGTCTACTATTTGTGATGTTCATTGATAGCTTGATCTTTTGACACAACAATAGACATACCAACACTCTTTAGGAAATTCTAAAGACCCGAGTGTTTTCAAGGATAACTAATTAGTCTATGACCTTGATAGTGGTAAAAATAAGGCTTTTCTTGATGAATACGAGGGAAATAAAGATCTATAAGATTTAGAGGAAGACAGTAATTCTCAAGAGGACCATTAAATGAGTATTATTGAGAAGCTTGATTTTCATCATTGACAAGGCTCTGTCTTCTATTATCCACATTATTGATGGCATCATGAACAAAGCCATGATGGGCATCACCATTGGAAACTATAATAACATAAAGTAGCTAAAGAAGGTAGGTAGTAGTATTGGAGTGAAAGATGGTCAAGTGCAAAAACAAAAAGTAGACACCTAGATAGTTTTCTTCTTGCAATAGAAAAGGATTGGATCATATTTGAGGATCTTTATAGTTCTAAATAATGGTCTTCACATTCTTATGTTGGGTTTGGTTAGATTCTAATTTTTGTATGTTTTTAATTATTATAATACTTATAAGGGCTGATAATCTAGCTTTAGATGTTGATGTTTCAAATCAATATATTTCTATGTTAATTAGAATAGTGTCAATAGTTGTTAACACTATGCATTCTTTGTTAAGTTACACTAGATAGTTAGCTATTATGAACTAGTAAACCTTTCTTGGTGGTTTTATTGGTCTAAGTTGTAAAGGCCACCCATTAAGTTTTTGTTTTTATTTATTTAATCTTAAGAAGGGGTAAACACTTTGACCCAAAGCTATGAGGCAACAAATGGAATGCTGATGAAAATAACAACACAATAACTTAACCATCACAACATGCCACTATTGGTTGTTATTCTTTATTTTTATTCTTTTCATGATGTCTTATTTATTGTAAGGGACCAAGACCATTTCCCTTCTTTTCTAATAAAAACAATACCAACAATGAATAATAAATTGTATCTAAAAACACATAGTGTGAATTTTTTTATATTTTAAATATGACGCTCTTACATCTTGGTGTTGAAGATAATCTTGCATTAAGTATTCATGCTTGGCCTCCATATCAGTTCCTTTCTTTCATGACAAGTTAGTTGCAAAAATGAATTTGAAACCATATGAACAATAATGGTTATTCTAATACTCTTGAAATAAGTGATGCAAACACATTAGAGATAGGTACATAGATCGAGTATACAAAAGTGTACTAGAATAAAAGAACACAAGACATGCTTGTAGAGAGGTGAAGATAAAAGATAAAATTAATCAATAAGCATTTCATGGTGTTGCATTTATCATCTTATAGACAAGAATAATTATAGATAACATTTCATGATTTGTACATATGGTTGAAGTTTTTATTATTATTTGTTTCACCAATATGATATCACATAATATTTGATCTGATTAGGACCAAGGCAATGCTATACTAAGTGAAAAATTGCAGAACAAGTGTACAAAAGCTTAATGTCTAATGTTTAACTGGAAATACATTAAACATTAAGTATGACCTAAACCAGATGGAAGATAACTACAGAGAATTTGAATATTCAGAAACACCCCCGATGTGCTAGTGCAATACACAAATAAAAGTTAATTAAAACTTAAAAGCACATTAAAGCACATGAAACAGTGAACAGGAGAGAGAACTAGTTTGATCTCAGAGTTCATCCGGCTGAACAAACTACGTCTTCGGGTCTATCTCAACTGAGTGACCAATGCATAAATTATGTTATGAAAGTTGATTACAATGCGCTACAGTCCATCCACAAAGTCGTACAAAATTCAGACTCGAAATCATCTTGTAACAAGCACCAAGGCTCAAGACCAATTTCTGAAGAGTCAGAATGACTTTGCCTAAAACAAGGTATGACTATAGACTCAGAACAACTGCATCATAGAGTGGCTCTCCAACAATTTCCTCTAAAATCCTCTCCTTCTTCTTGGAATGTCTTTCGAATAAGAAAGAATGGGAAATCCAGGATGCAAGAATGAATGGGAAACCGAGGATTGGAAAAATGAGGATTGCCTTCTAAGCCTACATTCCCCCCTTTATATACAGAAAATATGCCAAAATTAGCCTAAAATGGATATAGGGCTTATTTATTATCCCATATCTAAAATCCCCCCTTTTGCCATTTATGGGGATAAACCTTATCAAAATTTGAGGGCGAGTTGTTAAAAATTTAACAAATAAACCTATTTTTAATAGGTGTTTGGAAATTGATAAGGTTTAACTATAATATGCACCCACAATATCTCAAAGTGCTAAGATAGCGCAACGGCCACCGCTATTTTGGGTAGGCCGCCAGTCGGGGGTTCAAACCCTGCCAGCGGTCTTGCCAAAGCCAATTTTTGGCGACTAATGTTTAAATACAAAGTCCGCCTTTTATGTCTTAAAGCTAAGCGGTGGCTCAAAGGTCATGGGCCATTACTTGTAGCCCGCAGGTCATGGGTTCAAATTCGATAGCTACCAAAATTAACTTTTGGTAAAGCGGTCTCTCCTTGCCATGTGTAAACTTTCGACTGGTCCCATTAATGCTAACATGGATGACACTTATCGACTCAAAATTTGTTGACGTTACTACCATGTCATCAGTACCGAGTGCCACATGTCAAGAACCAATTGGTCCATGTCATCATGCTGATGTCATGCCATGTCATCGATCAACCATTTTCCCAATCATCTTTGACTATTCATAACTTTTGCGTATGAACTCCTTTTTCCACGAAACAAACGTCGTTGGAATCATGACGATGAGACCTTTTCGATGATGCCAACTTTGACCAATTTCTTGATGATGAATTTTTCACCTTTTTTTTCTTGTCCCCAATCCCTGAGTTGACCAACTTTTGACCAAGCTTTGACCAGTGATATCTTGCACAAATAGACTCTTTTTTTGCCTGTTCAAGTTGTGTCAGATTCAAAATTCTATGCTCTATGCGATGGCACTGGTTCTGAGAGAAACTAGAACACTTCAATTTCAGGTCCTGAAGATCCTCCTAGATCAATATTGATAAAAGAAAACAATATGATGTCACTTAACACTTAGCACAATTTTTATTTGTGTTGGGATATGAAATTATTACCAAGGCAATATTGTGGAAAACAAAATGTTAGAGTAATAAAGTGTTTCCTTATTAATTAAATCATTTTGATTTAATTATTAAGTCACTTATTATCTCTAGTTTACATAAGCTAAACTTTAGGCATATAACAACTAATTCTTTTATTAATTATTATCATACAACCAAGGTTAGTTACCTTTTGAGGTTTTGATCTCTTTCATAAGGATTGATATCTCTTTATAACAATTTATTCATTCAATATAATTGCAATCTCTTTTTTGCATTTCAAGAATGTTTCATCTTCTATGGATCTGTAAATTCCATCCTCCATATCTTTGATCCCCTCTTTCTACGATAGGTGTTTGCATGATGTGATTCTTGGGAGTTGTGGGTTGAACTTTCATCAACTTTTACATGGTACCATAGCTCCATACTTTCATGCCCTTGTTCTTTTCATGAGAGTTTTGGCATTGGTTTTTCATATTTGAGCTTTTAGAGGTTTTTAGTATTGGATATGGGGGGCCTTCATTTCAAATCACTTTGAGCCCAAACGAACATTACCATTAAGCTTAGAGGATCCAAAAACCCTCATTTTCATGTAAAATTGTCCAAGTTGGAAAATTTTATTTTTGAGGAAAAAAATTGCACTCGGGTCTTACGACTTGGGCACACAAATCAAGACAACAATTTCTTGATTTTATTTATAAAATTATTTTTTATCTTTAAAAGAAGCAAATAGGTGCTAGCCCATGTAACATCACTAGCGTATTAATAGCACATTAATAACACTAGAACCTTTTCAACACAAAAGAAGCAACCCAAAATTTGCCTCTATAAAAAACAAAAAGGTAAAGTTCAAAGTATCAATAGTACTAAAAGCAAAGTCCTGCGACATGCTAATAATAAAAACATAGTTTCTATGCCAGGCAATGTGGGTAAAAGTTCTAAAGCCAACCGGGCTTATAATAAAAAAACTATAAAAACCCATTAGATAGAAAAACTAATTGTCTCCCAACTACTTCAATAGCAGTGTGAAAGTCCACTCTTCTTTAAGTAAGTGGAAGATGTCTTTATAGTCTCCATCTGTCTTTGGCTCTGTCCCAGAGATCTTCTCATGTACAACACACAATGTTGTTGGATAGGTGTGCATCACTTTGATAGAAAAATTGTTAGAATCTTCAATTTTCCTATTGAATTTGTCGACCTCTCTTCTCATCTCCTATATTGATTTGTCTTGCTTCTTAATATTTTCCTTCATCTTTCCCAGCAACCCACCAGACGTCGAGCCACAAGTATCCTTAGATACCTCCATGAAAGTAACCTACATGGAAGAGGGGTTGGGTTTGGGGTTTGGGATAGGCTTTTTAACTTTGGTATTAGAGGGAGAGGGAAAGGGGGTATTTTTAACATTAGAGTGGGGGGGATTCCATGGAATTACTCAAGGAATGGCCAAATATTTCCTCACCAAAATTTGCAACTGAATTACCAAAATTCAACTCTTCAATTTTTTTAAATCTTGATTACATTTCTCCTTAGCAAGTCAGTTAGACCTAATGTCACCCAACTCTACAATATACACCTCACTCTTGCCTTTTTTAGCCCAGCCTAGTGAGCTCACTAGATTTTTCACTAGGGTCAAGCAGGGAGGACGATTCCATTTTGATCTTTTTTTCTAGGTTGGGAAGGGCCAATATCAAGGGACTTAGGAGGAGTGGCTGACATTTTTGCTATTTTTTATTATTATAACCAAAAGTGGATGATATTTTTAGAAAAATCTTTATGCATGCATTTTTTACAAAAGTGAAGGGTGTTGGATACAATTGCCTAATTGTGTATTGTCTTTGATGTTACACAAATGTCATTTCTGTTGTCAGTTAGTGCTTACCGAGCTCACTTGGTCAAAAAGACAATTTTCCTTGTTTGTCGAGAGTTCCTGAAGATTACTCTACAAAGACAATGTCTACCGAGCTCACTCGGGCATCAAAGGAATTTAGGCAGGAAACAATGTTAATCAAGTTCTCATGGTTAGCAAAGAAAAGTTGGATAGAGTCAGTGTTCACCAAGTTCACTTAGTTTCCAAAGGATTTTTTGCAAGTTCGCAGTGTTAACCAAGCTTTTGTTGGTTAACAGAGGAAATCGTCTTAGAACCAGTGTTTACCAAGTAGGGTCAGCCAAATTAAGGATTTTGTTGTTCTGGTATAAGAAGTTTATTTATTTTAAGTATTGTGTCTAGCTAAGTATGGTGATGATTATTGGTTATTGTAATTTGTAATTGAGCCGACTTGACAATCTTGTAAGGAAACTTAGGTGCGGAAACAACTTCCTACACTAATCTCATAAGGAATGGTGCAAATCCTTTTAAAATCTTCTACACTTACAGATTCAATATCATGTAAACAACATTATTGCAACCAACCATGCATACAAAAATTAGATAGAGAAAGAACACATAACACAAAGATTTTTCGGTGGGGAAAAACCTTTCGGTAAAACAACCCCACCCCTCTAGAACCTGCACAATGTATTATCTTCAACATAAGATTACAATACACTTGCAATGCAAGTTCAATAGCAACAATAGAAGACTCCAGCAGCACCTCAGTACCTGCAAACTTTCATCTATCACACTATTGCATTACAACATGCAATACCCATTTTATGAACATCTTAAGACCCAACAAAATGCCCATAAGGGAGTTGGGCATTTTTCATGGCTCAACCACCAAGAAAAATGCACAATGCCACATGTACATCCAATACCAAGAAAAGGGTGTCCATCCCTTGAATAGACAATGACAGCTTGTCATAGAATCTGCCAAAAATAGCGGTCACAAGAGAAGTGTAAGGGAATCCGTCATACCAACCTATTTTTGGCATATTCTCTTACACACACCAACCACTCATTCTTGGGTGCCCAAATAGGCCTCATGTCATAAGATGCTCTTACACCTGTCATAGCTCATTCCTTAAATAGCTCTTATGCATCATAGGAATTTGTCATAACCATTTCAGCCATGATCTCCTTCACACACTTCAAGATGCCGACACATGTAAGTGATCAACATGCCAACTAGACATGTACACTCACATTTACATATTATTTGCAAAAATACATTTTACAAAACAAATATTAATAAGAATAGGAATTATACAAGGTTGAGACACCTTATTCCTAACATTCTCCCACTTGTTGAACACCTTGTAAGAGCAATCAGGAACATAATAGGAACTAACCGCTATAGGCCGAAAGGCCCATAGACTCTGAACACCATATGAACTTCTTAGTGCCCACTGGTTTCGTTAATGCATTTGCAAAATTCTTCACAGTATCTACCTTCTCCAAATTTACCTTTCCATCTTCCACCATATCTCTCACAAAGTGAAACTGCACATCAATGTGCTTTGTTCTAGCATGGAAAGTTGGATTCTTCGCAAGGCAAATAGCACTCTGACTGTCACACCAAATAGTAATCTGTTCTGCATCAACACCAACATCAGAACACAATCTCTTAAGCCAAATGGCTTCCTTACAAGCATGAGTAGCAGTCATGTACTCAGCTTCTGTAGTGGACAAAGCAACCACAGGTTGTCGCTTACTCATCCAACTGATGGCACCACCAAACATAGTGAACACATAACCACTGGTGGATCTCTTACGATCAATATCACCTGCCCAATCTGAATCCACAAACCCGTGAATACAAACTGAATGCGGAGATCCAGAAGAGTTACCATGATAACATATGGAGTAATCTGATGTACCCCTCAAATATCTGAATACTCGCTTAACTGCATCCCAATGTATTCGTCCAGGATTAGCCATAAACTGACTTAGGACTCCCACTGCTTGGGCAATGTCTGGTCTAGTATAGACCATAGCATACATAAGACTGCCAACTTCACTAGCATAAGGTACTCTACTCATATCCTCCACCTCACTAAGAGATTTTGGACAATCATCTACAGATAACTTTGTTCCCACAGAAATAGGAACACATAGTGGTCTACAATCTGCCATGCTAAACCTGTCCAACACAGACTTCACATACTTACTCTGACTCAACCAAAGTTTTCTATTAGACCTGTCTCTACTAATTTCCATACCCAAGATGTACCTAGCTGCCCCAAGATCTTTCATCTCAAACTATGCTGACAAATGAGATTTAAAATCAGAAATCATACCCTTACCCTTCCCAAACAGTAACATATCATCAACATATAATGCAACAATAAGAAGGCGATCATTTTCAACTCTGAAATAAACACAATGATCTAATTTCGATCTTACAAATCCAATTGACAACACAAAGGCATCAAACTTAAGGTACCACATCCTAGGAGATTGCTTCAAACCATATAGAGATTTCTTCAATCTACAAACAAAGGATTATTTACCTTTAACAATGTAGTGCTCAGGTTGTGACATATAAATCTCTTCCTCCAAATCACCATTAAGGAAAGTTGTCTTCACATCCATTTCTTCTATCTCTAAATCATATGATGCAGCAAGAGATAACAGAAATCTAATGGATGTCAACTTTGCAACAGGAGAGAATATTTCACCATAATCTATTCCCTCTACCTGTGAATACCCCTTTGCAACCAATCTAGCTTTGTACACTTCCATCTGCACAGAATTTCTTCTTGAACACCCATTTATAGCCAACAAGTTTTCTCCCTTTAGGCAAAGGTACAAGGTCCCATGTTTTGTTTTTCTCTAATGAAGCCATCTCATCATCCATAGCCTCAATCCAAGAACCTGCATCTTCCATGCCCAAAGCCTCTTTCACAGATCTAGGCTCATCAGTGTTAGTAATCAAAGCAAAACCACAACTGGAATCTAACATGGAATAACCAAACCTTTTTGGTTACTTTCTTTCTCTCGTGGGTCTCCTCAAGGGTTGAGGTTGAGGTTGTTCTTCCTCTTCTTCTGAACTATCAGAGCTGCTAGAGCTCTCCTCATCATTAGACCCAACATGGTCTCTCTGTTCAGTCTTCTCAGGGGTAGGAGGCAACTGAACAACATCTTTTTTCTTTTCTTTTTGATCTGGTTGTAGCACAATAGGAGAAAATGTTAGCTCTCTAAAAATAACATTTCTGCTATACAACACCTTACTAGTCACAGGATCCCAAAGCTTGTATCCTTTCGCACTAGCACTATACCCGATGAAAATACATTTAATAGCTTTGTTTTCCAACTTAGATCTTTTCTCCTTTGGAACATATGCATAAGCTTCACAACCAAAAACACGAAGATGTCTAATTGAAGGCTTCTTACCAGACCACACCTCCATGGGTGTCTTACCAACAAGGGTTGATGTAGGAGATCTGTTAACCAGATAGCAAGTAGTGGCCACAGCTTCGGCCCAAAACCTTTGTTCTAAACTAGCTCCACTAAGCATACTCCTAGCCTTCTCCATCAGTGTCCTGTTCATTCTCTCTGCAACTCCATTTTGCTCCGGGGTATAGGGAGTTGTCTTATGCCTCTCGATACCTTGTTCTTTACAAAACTATTCAAACTTTGCTGAGCAAAACTCGCCACCATTGTCAGTTCTCATATACTTAATCTTCTTACTAGTCTAATTCTCTACAAGGGCTTTAAATTCCTTGAATCGACTAAAGACTTGTGTCTTACTTTTAAGGAAATAAATCCATGTCCTTCTACTGTAATCATCTATGAAAGATACAAAAAATACAGACTTGGAGATTGAAGGAACTTTTACAGGACCAAATACATCAGAATGAATAAGATCCAAAACATCAAAATATTTATGAGAACTAGAGTAAAACTAAACACGATTTTGTTTACCATATACACAGTGTTCACAGAAGTCAAACTCGAGATTGCAATCATTTAACCCCTCAATGAGATTTTTATTTTTCAGGGCTCTGAGACCTTTCTCACCAATGTGGCCAAGTCTCATATGCCACAACATTGTCTTTTCTGTAGGAAGCTTTCCTTCCAAAGTGTTTGCATTGCCATCAGAACCAATAACCACAAAATTCTTCACTGCTCGTTCAGATGGTGAGGATGAAGAACTGTTACATAGAGGAATACATGCATCTAGCTGAAACAAAGTACCTCTCCTAGTACCCTTAGCAAGAACCATCGATCCTCTAATCATCTTACATCCTTCTTTCGAAAAAACAACTTGCACACCTACATCATTCAGCATACTTACAGATAATAGGTTTCGTGCCAAGCCTGGAATGTGCATAACTCCATTGATTCCCTTTACTCGTCCATCAAGAAATTTGATAGTGACCCTTCGACGTCCAACTATCTTCAGGTGAGAATCATCACCCAAGTACACCTTTCCACCATCAAACTCTCCATAACTTGAGAACCAATTTCGATGAGAGGTCATGTGAAAATATGCACCCGAGTCAACCAACCACACATCATCAGATGCATGGGCTGCCAAAGCTACGATGAATGCATCGCCATCTTCTTGAGATTTTTCAGAACCAGAATCTGAGGCTTTCTTCTTCTTCTTAGGCTCTTTACAGTCTTTACGAAAGTGCCTAGTCTTTTCACAGTTCCAACATTTTGCCTTGGACTTATTGGAAGTCTTTGACTTCCCACGAGATTTGGATCTACCCTTATTGTCAATTTTCTTTCCTCTTTCTGTGGATCTCCCACGAACAAAAAGGGCTTCTTTTTCTGAAATGGAAGCCTTTCTCTGCATCTCCTCTGATAGCAACGAAGACACCACATCATCCATTTTGAAGGTGACTAATGTCCTTCCGAGAGCCATCTCAAGATGGTCCCATGAATTCGGTAAAGAACACAAAAGTGTGTAGCAATGATCCTCCTCCTCTAACTTGACACCAGCAGATGTCAATTGTGCAGCCAGCAAATTAAATGCATTTAAATGATCCGTTAAGGATCCACCTTCCTCCATTCGCAGAGAATACAACTTCTTCCTCAGGAACAACTTGTTCACCAAAGATTTGGCCTGATACACAGCCCCAAGTCTCTCCCACAAACTATATGCGGTTTTCTCATCTAGAACATTCAGAAGGACTGCATTGGTTAAATAGAGTCTTATGAGACCCTTAGCTTTATGATCTTTGATATCCCAATCTGCTTGAGTTATAGTTGTTAGTCTTGTAGCGCTTGTAGTCACTTCCCATAGGTCACGATCGTCCAACATGTCTTCCATCTTGAGTTTCCACAACTCAAAATTAGTGCCATTAAATTTCTCCACCTCCATTCTTCCATATGATGAACTCACCATCTTAAGCTACAATAAGATTCAGGATGCTCTGCACAAGACTCCCACTCAATTTGAGATTAGCTCAAAAAACCCTACCCAACAACTAGGATCAAAAGTTGATCAAGCTCTGATACCACTTGTAAGGAAACTCAGGTGCGGAAACAACTTCCTACACTAATCTCATAAGGAAAGTATGGTGCAAATCCTTTTAAAATATTCTACACTTACAAATTCAATATCATGTAAACAACATTATTGCATCCAACCATGCATACAGAAATTAGATAGAGAAAGAACACATAACACAAAGATTTTTCGGTGGGGAAAAACCTTTCGGTAAAACAACCCCACCCCTCCAGAACCTGCACAATGTATTATCTTCAACATAAGATTACAATACACTTGCAATGTAAGTTCAATAGCAACAATAGAAGACTCTGGTAGCACCTTAGTACCTGCAAACTTTCATCTATCACACTATTGCATTACAACATGCAATACCCATTTTATGAACATCTTAAGACCCAACAAAATGCCCATAATGGAGTTGAGCATTTTTCATGGCTCAAACACCAAGAAACATGCACAATGCCACATGTACATCCAATACCAAGAAAAGGGTGTCCATCCCTTGAATAGATAATGACAGCTTGTCATAGAATCTGCCAAAACTAGCGGTCACAAGAGAAGTGTAAGGGAATCTGTCATACCAACCTATTTTTGGCATATTCTCTTACACACACCAACCACTCATTCTTGGGCGCCCAAATAGGCCTCATGTCATAAGATGCTCTTACACCTGTCATAGCTCATTCCTTAAATAGCTCTTACGTGTCATAGGAATCCGTCATAACCATTTCAGCCATGATCTCCTTCGCACACTTCAAGATGCCGACACATGTAAGTGATCAACATGCCAACTAGACATGTACACTCACATTTACATATTATTTGCAAAAATGCATTTGACAAAACAAATAATAATAAGAATAGGAATTATACAAGGTTGAGACACCTTATTCCTAACAAATCTGGATGATATAACTGAAAGGTCAAGTTGATATTTTTAGTGTGTGTGCAAGTGTGCTAATTGAATTGAGAAATAAAGAGTGAGAGCAAACTTAAAGGATAAGCAGGTATCCTTATGGAGCAGAAAAGTGTTATTTGATCAAGAAGGATCAAGTATGAAGCAAAATAGAGATCTGTAATCAGCAATTAAATTGCATCACAATCAAGTCATTTCATTGTTACTCTCTAACTATTGTAGCAGTGATCTAAAATCTCTTAATAGAGTTGGTTTAATAGCCAGTTGTAAATCCTTTAACAAGGTGATAGTTCCATTGAATTATTTTAAGACCTCTTGCAAGGCCACTCCTTACAAGGTGATTAAATCCTCTAACAAGGTCACACCTAACAATGTGTTTTGTAACCTTTAACCAGGTTGGCTCCTAACAGGGCTCACTTCAGAAGAGTGAAAATAGTAACTAGTTACATTGGTGGTTTTTCTCATATTGGGTTTCCACGTTAAATCCTGGTGTCTCATGTGTTCATGTTATTTCTCTTATGCTTGCAAATTAATTACTGTTAATATTTTAAGATCAACTAAAAGTAAATCACACTCTGCATTTATCGAGTTGCAACATTTTTATGTATTTACCAAATAACAGTAGCAATCAGTTTTTATTGATGACATCTAAGGGATCTAGGATATATTTTAGTGGTAATTGATTCCCCCCACCCCTCTTAGTTATTCCTTCTATATTTCCAACAATTTTTATTAGATCTTTAGTGCTTGCAGGAAGGTTTCAAGGACCTAAGCTAAAGATCAGGATGTCTTACAAGAGGGATATTCCAAAGCTAAACAAAGACAACTTTTCAGCATGGCAGGGACTCATGAGACTTCATTTGGCTTCCATTAGTTATTCAGACTTGAAATACCTTGATGCATAATACACAACTCCTACTGGTACATTATCTGTTTGAGATATTGCTGAAAAAAAAGAATCATAACACCATGATGATTGATATTGCATCTGCTCTTAGCTATGATGAATTTGATGAGATCAAGGACTGCAAAACTACTTTTGATATGTGGAACAAGCTAAAGGACATCTATGGTGGTGATGACAATGTGAGGAGAGACAAAGCAGAAAGCCTTCGAGGATAGTTTGATCAAATGAAAATGAGAGAGGATGAAAATGTTGCCAAGTATGTGGAAAGAATCAAAGCCAGTGTCAGTGAAATGAAAGCTTCTGGAGGAGAAATCAAGGATGAAACCGTTGTAAGTAAAGTTCTAAGAACATTGCTTCGTATCTATGCAATTAGAGTATCTACTATTCAAGAAAAGAGATGTGAGTCAAATCACAAGATAACTTTGGATACACTAGTAGGAAGATTTATAGCTTTTCAGCTAGACAACTATGACAATTATGTTCCAACTTCCAAGAATATTGAATCTGCATTTGAAGCCAAACTTTCACTCAAAGAGAAAGGCAAGAAAATAAAGGACATTTAGTCAGAAAGTGAAGAGGAAACAAAGGAAAGTTCTAATAGTAATCGTGAAGTTGTTGAAGCTTTACTTGCAAAGAAATATTCTAGAAGCAGAGAAAATACAAAGGTAAAGTTCCCCTAATCTATTTTTCATGTGAAGAAATTGGTCATATTGTTGCCATGTGCCCAAACAAAGAAAGCAAGGATGAGAAGAAAAGTCACAAGTGCAATGACAAGAAGGATTTCAAAAATTACAAATCATTCAAGGATAAAGGTAAGAAGACTTGTTTTATGGCTAAAGATTCTGATAATAGTGAAGATGAAATAGTATGCATTGTTGTGAAAGATGAATCTAATGAAGAAGAAGATAAGATGGCACTTACCTCTCATGTCAGTAAAAATGACACATGGATCATAGACAATGGATGTTCACATCATATGACTGGAGACAAAATAAAGTTTGAACACTTTGAAGACTATGATGGTGGTAGTGTAAGGTTTGGAAACAATGAACCTTGTTGCATAAAAGGGAAAGGCCAAATTTCATTAACCAAAGAACTTGTATGTGACAATGCCTATTCGGTTGAAGGGCTAAAACATAATCTAGTAAGTGTGGCATAGCTAATCAACATTGGATTCAAGGTAGAATTCATGTATGGCAAGGCAAGACTGCTGGATGACAATGGGAATCTGATTGGATCAGGAGAACAAACAAGAGGTAACCTATTTTATCTTGATCTTGGTGATTGTTCATGTTTTATTGCTCAAATAGAAGAAAGTTGGCTATGGCACAGAAGATTATGTCATGTAAACTTCGATAATATGGTCAAGATAAGAAAATTCAGAAAAGTAAGAGGTATTCCTAGTTTGAAGAAACCAGATGTTGGTTTATGCAAAAATTGTTAGATTAGCAAAATGGGAAAGACTAGTTTCAAAAGAAAAAACTATCAGTCTGAAGATGTCTTCAAAATTGTGCATACTAACCTATGTGGACCCATTGGAATAGAAAGCTATAATGGAGAAAATTCTTTATTCTTTTTGTTGATGACTATTCAAGAATGATGACTATTATGTATCTTAGAGAAAATTCAGAAGCATTTGAGAAATTCAAATGATATCTAGCAAGAATAGAGAAGGAAACAAGGAAAAGATTGAAATGCTTAAGATCAAACAAAGGTGGTGAATTCATCTCCAATGAATTCAATAACTTTTGCATTGAACTAGGAATTAAAAGACAGGTATCAGCCCCTAGTACTCTTGAGCATAATGGAATAGCTAAAAGAAGAAATAGATCTATCATGGATTGTGCAAGGACTCTAATGATTGAAAATAATGTTGCTATCAAATAGTGGAAGGAATCCATCAGCACTGTAGTTCATACTTTGAACCGAGTACATTTGAAGAAGGACTGATATAAAACTCCCTATGAATTATGGTATGGCTACAAACCCAATGTAAGTTACCTGAAAGTATTTGGAAGTAAATGCAATATCTTGAAAGGTTTTAGAAAAGGCAAGTTTGATGTAAAAGGTGATGAAGGTATATTCTTAGGATATTCTTGCAGAAGTAAGGCATATAGATGTTTGAATTTGTCTACTCATAGAATCATAGAAAGTGCACATGTGAGAATTGATGAGTTTGCAAAAAGAACTGAAGAAGAAAACAAAAGGGAACCAAAAGATTATAGGATATTTGTTTACTTCAACTTGATACATTGCCAGACACATCTATCAATAAGGATACTTCCACTCTCAAGTCTTCCTCAATTACCTAGTTGCAAGAAGTTCAAACTGAGTCACAAGGACCTGAGTCACATTCTGAAGCTACCAAGCCAATGCCTACTAAGAAAATTCTCTTATACAATTTTTTTCATAACCAAATCATCAATTTTGACACTCCGTTGTGGTCCTAATATCTTATTCATAATGTCTTTCATGGTGTGACAAAATATTGGTCAAGAATGTACAATATAACTCCCCTATAGTCATTTTCTTACACGTAATAGAACTTTTCATAAGTAACTAAATAGTGGTAAAATAAAATCAAACTCTCTTACGCATATAGACGATCTTGCAACCCATTACACACATTAAAAAATATTGATGTGTCACAAAGAATGTGATCTCAAAGTGGGCACTCTCTCACCCTTATGAGAAATAAATAATAAACAAGTATAACCAATTGATAAACATGGAACATCGGAGTCCAAGGTTTGGAAACCTTTCCCAGCACCAAGTTATTCTTTAATAGAAATAACTAAATGTGAGAAGCAAGAACAATTTGTTCTTTCATGACAAGGTACCATAATCAGCCCCAGTGACATATACATTCCACTTAGAACTCTTAAAATAGCTTGGATTTAAAATATTTAAACATATCTAAATATTTCAAATTTAGCTACCATCCTCAAGTTATTAGAAGCCTGGATGAGGTCACTCTTAAATATTTGTAACAAAATAATTATATGCCATTTTTATTTAGTTTATGTACATTTTTTTGATAAGACAAGGTAATGTAATACTTATAAGAGACATACTTTCGACTCACAAATGGACTCCTGTCTATATTATCCCATCCCAAGTTACAACTATTTCTATTCATTCCCTAGATTGAGATCACCAATTCACCTCTTATGTGGTTTCTAAGTATTGTGTGATTGGTCAAATTCAATACTAAGAAGTGGTGGAATAATTTTTAAATCATTGGCTTTTGAATTCAAGTTTAAACCTTCTTGTTCCTTTCTAATTGTCATTGTAAGCTAATCTAACCTATGTTTCATTTGACATGTTTCAATTTTATTATGTTTTTTAAGTGTACTTAAACGCTCATCTTCATTAATGAATTAAGAAGGAAAATTAGAGAACACTTTAATTCTAAAAGGAAATTGAAGGAACTATGTTCATGTCCTTATTATATGAGTTAAATATACATGTTTGTCAATGTTGTCTTCTATATTTCTCTCATTGGTTTGGTCCAAAGGGACTTGACCTAGAAGAACCCATTTACATATTAAATTGGCAAGCTCCTAAAAGATGTCTCTAAACATAATTTTGACAAATTCAAATAATTAAAAAACAAAGGTAAGTGACTTTTTAATTGCATATCCTATCAAATCTTTCCCATACATATCAAAGTAATTATGACAGACAAATTATGTTTGCAACACATTTTATGATCCTATAAGAATTAGAAATGATACATAGTTTTTCTTAATGTTAGAATATGCTCTATAACATTTACTAAACTAAGAGAACCATTGTTCTTGTAAAATTAGTCTTATAATCAATCCTTCTATCTTCTCATTTAATAATCACATTTCTTTTAATTCAATTATCATTCTATATTTGTTTATCTAAATTAATTATAATTATATAATTTAGTGCATAATTGTATCTACATAAGTTAATGTACACATATTTTTAACTAAGTTTGTATTCAATAACATTTATATTATCATTTTAATTATTTCTTATTTAAAAGGTGCATTTACATCCCATTTAATGGGATGAATAAAGATTTATAAGGAATGTCATTTTTAAGGAATTGACACGTATAAGTTATATTTAATATAGTATTATAAGTAAATAAATAACTTTTCATTAATTAAGTAATGTAATTAAATACATTAATATTATATTTTACATAGTTTTGTGAGGAAAATAAATTATTTTAGCTTAACTAAATAATGTATTTAAATATATAAATAATTGATTTAGATGAATGAGCTAAATAATAAATGGTAAATTAATGGAGAAAATTAAATAAATGTAAAGTAATATCTATTTAGATTTTAATGATGGAAAGAAATTATTTAAAGTGTTAAGAATATATTTGGCACTATATTAAAAAATTAAGGTTTATTAAAATGTTTGTGTTTTGCATTGGTTTATATTCATATGTAGAGTATTAATTAGTCTACAAACGTGAATGCATTCTAAAGGAATTGATAACAATAATTGAAGATTAAAAAAATATGAACACAATATAAGTAAGATGATGTAGATGTAATGTTTTTGAATTAAAAAAAAAGCCAAAAACTAGGGAGTTGGCCCTTAAAACAAACAAATTGGTGAACCACCAATAGATTACCACCAACCAAAATTACCCCCTACTACTTTTAACACAAAAACATAGTTCGGAAGCACAATGATAAAAGTATCAATAGGCATGAAACAACTATTGTCTGCACTAGGACTACTAAAACTAAAAAAGCATAAAAACAAAGGCACAACCGCCTTAAACCCATCAAAGTTCAACAACCAATAAAATGAAAACATAGAGAGTGAAGAGGAAGAGCCCTAAGGCTTCTTGGAATCCTTCCCCTTCTAAATTATTTGGCTAGTCTTTTGCAAGGAAGTCAAACAACATCTTGGAGTCCTTAATGATTAGATCTCCCTCCTGGTCCTTTAGTAGATGTAATGTGCTAGTAGCATCATGCATCACCTTGATAGTAAATTTAGTCAAGAGATGCATTCTTTCCTCCAAGGCATAGATTCTCTCATATAGCTCATTACTAGCCATCTTTTGGGCCTCCTTAGTGATCTCCTTCTTTCCGTAATGGTAGCCATCCACCTGCTCCTTAGTGACATCCTACACAATTGGGGGGTTAGGTATAACAATATCTTTGGAAGAAACCCTTGTAGGAGAGGAAATCATAATAGGGGAGGGCACTCTATCCACAGTATCAGGGAACTGGTCCTAAGTTAGGTCCACACATCCCAACCCAATGATGGTTGAAACATGCATCATCTCTTTCCTCCCTTTAATCAAATCTCCTGAGCCAGACTTTGAGGAATTAGAAACCTCCACTTCCTCCTCTTCCATATTCCCCCCACCAAAATTTGAAGCCTTATGTTTCATTCTTTGTTTAGGGTGGCCCATCTCCTCTGAATTTGAATCCTCCTCCTATGAGGCCCCAGATCTCAACTTCCTTTTAGCATTGGATTTCGCAATCCTCCTCAACCTCCTCCTGCCACCTCTCCCCTCATCCTCTGATTCCTCTGGTTCCTTCTCTTTACCTTTTTATGACCTCCCTTTTTTACCCAAGGGGGGAGCTTCGTCTCAATAAGGGATCCAATGGGTGAAGGCTGTGGGATAGGGGCTCTGGGGTCCATGATCCTAAGGGGGATTTGTTGGGGACGAGGGTTGGGAGGAGCAGGGATATCAATCTCAACATTCCTAGGGGAGGCCAAAGCAAGGTGGAATTGATAGAGACAGAATATTAACCCTTGATGTAGAATGGTATAATTAACTCCCTTCTCATTTTTTCCTTAACATCATGATGCAAGAGCATCTTGAGTGTAAGGGCAATCTTGCATTACCCAAAAATATTCTATTTTCAATCTTTTCTATTTTAATAAGGACTAGTAGACAGGGTGGTTACTATTTATGGAAACTTTCTATTTTTAGTAAGTTTGTCATATGAGCTCAGAATGTTCTTATTTTCTACAAGGAAGTTCATTTTAGAAATATAAGCCTACCATAAAAATCTCATTGCTCTAGCTTAAGTATTAGAGAAGTTATTGCTGATTTTCGATGGAAAATTTTGTAGAAAAATCTTTAGGCTCACCGTTGGAGACCTTAGAGTGCCCAGATGAGGTTTGAAAACTTGATGGAAGGGCGCTAGCACAATTCAAAGCCTGTAAATCATGAGCTAGCGTTTCTAAAGAGTGGTTATAATAGCCAATCAGAGCAACAGTTCGTGAGTTATGGCCTTTAGAAGTTGGGCTACCAAATTTTTTAAAATAATTTGTCAAAGATGTATTTGACCGACTCTATATGTTTTGTTAGGGTCTGTCAGCCCTAGGTATTAAGTTTGAGCATCTATAACCTTCCTAGGTGGCATAGAACTACCTATTTAAGAAAGGCCCGAACATTGTCTAGGATAGCTCTAGGTGACAGTTCACAGCACTGTCTTGCAGATTACTGTAATGAAGGCACCCATTTGGGTTAGCATATTGTAATTGAGAATTTTGTAATTTTGCATTTGGGGCGATAATAAGAAGTTCATATTTTGTTCTCACATTTGTTGTTGTTTCTTTATTTCTGTTATGAGTTTATGGTATTAAGGGGAATCCCCTGTAGCACATCAGCAACCATATCAACTAAATCATGTAACAGAAAGAACGGAATGGAAATAAAATCACTATGACAAAAGTGGTTTAGAAGAGGGAAATGATAATAATAATAGACATCATACCTCCCTTCCAGAGTTAAGTACTTCATCAACACCAAACAAACTTCATTCCAAGACTCTAGGAGCTTCTCCCTCATAAACCCTCATCTGTGATGTAATGTTATCATAATACCATCTCAATATTTTTATAAATATTCTCATAGTAAATTATCTTTAATATTTTGTAGATTAACTAATATAATTTTGACATGACCTAAAATAAATAAATGAATATTTTCAATTACAATCTTACAACTAACAAAAACACACCAAACAATCTTGCAATAAATTTTGAAAAAATTAATTAAAAATACTCTAAACAATCTAGCAATAAATTTTGCAAAAATAATAAAATATGTGTTTACACTTTAAATTTTAAAATGGGAAATCAAATTTAAATTTGAGTCAAACTCATAAGTGAAAATCTAAAGAAAACAAATTTGAATTCGATTGGAACTCCTAAACAAAAATCCACATACATACTATTTTTTAAGAGTGCATGGTAATGAGATTTGAATATAATAATAATAATATCATAACCCACATTCACACAAATATCCATCAATTATAAATTCATTATTATATTCAATAAATACTATGTAGAGATATCTGCCTTAAATTTTGAAAGTGCAACAAGACGGTGCAGAGGCAAGAATATTTCAAAAAAATAAAAATCTCACATTTAAAAACATGAAAACAGCCGTCAAATTTAGGGCACGTGCTAGACAATGTGTAGCACGAGTACGACTATTGCTAAAAAGATATTCGTTTAGGAAAACAATATTCAATTTATTATTAAAATTAATAATAAATAATAATAAGACTTTTACACGCTTCTTTTTCCAAAGTTGTTCCATATGAATAAGGAAAACTTTTTATTTGAATTGTAGGGGAAGAATCTTATTCTCAAGCACTGAAAAGTATTTTAATTTTGTAGCCTATCTAGGAATCTTTCTTTTTGATGTGTACTTCCATTGGAGTGTTGTTCATGACAAGCATTGTCTCTTTTGCTTCCATTCTTATTCCTTTAGCTTAAGTTAAACGGTAGATTTTGATTGTGAGTATCAAAGGGAATATCCCATCTAATCCACATGGAACTTGATTAACATTACAAATTTTGGATTTTGTTTTTCCAATTAAGTTTTATAAATTCTTGAAGTATACAAGAGTTAGAGTGTAAGTATCACCAAAGTTGAAGTGGACAAATCATGTGTGGAGATAGGAGTGGAGGTTGAATATAAGAGATAATTAAGATTAGGTGTATATAAGATAATTGTGTGTTATTGTTAAAAAAATATTTGATAGAATTATTAGGAAATATTTTATAAAAATATTTGAAATTTGAATACATTAGTTACTATAATTAGAGTATAATGGTTAAGTGGAGTAGAGTTGGAGTGTAAGCATCATTTAAGTTAAAGTGTGCAAATCTTATAGATTATGGGAATGTAAGTGTAAGAGTTTGAGTATAATAGATTACTAAGAGTTAGGTTTATATGACATAATTTAATGTTATTTTATTTTAATATAATTCTTAAGAGGATTATTAAGAAATAATTTTATAAAAAATATTTAGATTTAGAGTAGAAAAGTTGCTAATAGTTAGAGTATAGAGGTTGGTAAAAATTGAAAATTGGTAGTTTTAAGAAATGTCAAGCTTACTAAAAGTAAGAGTGTAAAAGTTGCATGGAGTACAATTTTTTTATAAGTATAATAGTTATTCAAGAAATTAACAAATACTTGAATATCAATTTAATAATGAAATTTGTATATCAAACATATCTATCTCCTTTTTTGAACTGATATTGACTCCTTTGTCTCAATTGCTCAATGTCCACTGTACAAGTATTGTATGTGTGGGTTAAAGTTCCCAAAAAAGAAAGCATTGATTGATTTGAAATCACTTTGTTCATCCCCCATCTATATTGTTATTTTTGTTTACCTTAAGTTATTTCTATGGTTGTATATTTGACAAATCAATTCTAATTATGAGACAAATATGACACTTTATAATTAATTCTTTTATTGTAGGATTAAATATGTATATAATATTCAAATGGGCATAGTAGGGCATTACATAAAAGGATAATAAATTTGAGTAATCTAGGAATGGCCTAGGACATACATTAGACATCATCCAATGACATTGCACCTTCATCACAAGTACTTAGCAACAACACCTACATAGATAAATTGCTTTAAGTCTAATTTATCTTGTCTAAAATCAAAAAATTGAATAAGATGAATCTTAGCGTCATCTAGATTAAATATAAAAGGAACATTTAAATTTGAATATAATAGGTCACTTCTATAGGCATGGATATCACTTATGTAGCCATGAAAGTGATAAGATATAATACATTAAATCAATTTGATAATACAAAATTCTAAAGTCACAAAGTACCATCAAGCATTTAATATTTGACATCAAACTCATAAAATGCATTTATTTATTATCGACTTGATTTTAGTAATTCTTTATGGACATGTTCATCCAACATTATCACATATTATAATAATATGCATGTGTTCCTATCTCTTACATTTTTGCTTTAATCTATAATATATATTTTATGTAGGGAGGTCTTGTTCCTTTTACTTTAATTAGCAAATGTAAAATTTCTTACAACTCTATTATTTCAAATGTGATGGGTGTCCAGTGTCAATCATCACGTATCATGATTGTTGCTTCACAATTTTTTATTATTGAATTTGTTGTATATTTTATTTTAAATATGATCAAGGTTTTGACTTACCCTCATTTATGTTTCATTGTTAGATCTTTATCAAGGTTTGGGGTATAATTATTTACTATCACTATCCACCTACCCTCTAAATGTGTATTTTAGCTAAATTATGACGCAATAATTTCTCCCAAAGCTTTACATTTGGCTCCTATCCATGCATACCTCACATAGTTTTGATGTATTTATATGTTTGTTGTAATTAAGCTTCTCATCCTTGATTAGGTCATACCTATATATCCCATCAATGGTAATATATATTATATAAAGGTATTATTCTATTATAAATGAGCATTTGCATCCTTCATAGAGTTGCTAATTGTTTTCATTATTTATTTGATGTACTTACTTTCCAACATGTGATTTGATAACATATTGCCTTGTAGTTCTCCAAGAGTGACCAAGGATATCTTGGAACTCTTCATACCTTCTCATGTTTCAACTTTTGATGCTTTAAAATGCTCTTCATTAGATATTCATATAGTTTTTTCTTATTGATTTCCTATATTTCACGTTATACTTAATTTTCCCATAGTTGATCCTATGCTCCATATTGTACCCACTCTATCTAGGCATAAAATTTTACATGATAAACTTAATTCACCAAAGCCTAATCCTATGTTCCATGTTATACATCACATTATTCTTTCCTACAGTTATAGACATTGACACACCTCTTTTTGAATCATCATCCAATCAACCACATCTACTAGAGTATGAACAAATGATATAAAACCTTAGATCATCATTGAATGTTTAACCTAGTAAATTTTCTCTTATAGTTACCTTACAAAAAATACACATAAAATATGTTTTAACATTGATTAACTAATAAGAAATATAATAATATTTTTCTTGGGGACTTATTACATACCTCACCTACATATAGAGACACGAAAAAAAATTAAAATGAAAAATAAAATAACCAATTTTTTTTATACATAATAAAATCTATTGGTAATAAAAAACATGACATGTCCTCTTTGATTGTACAAGGATTCTACCTAATTTATTTTTCAACAAGTGCTTCAATTTACGCATAATGGTGAAATTAATTTAAAATGTGCTTTGGTTTGTAATGGTTCTTTTCTGACACACACACACACACACATGTATACATAGAAAGGTTTATTTGCAAACATTATTAGTCTCGACATGACAAAATTACTAAATTTGATTGGTATCAATGAGCATTACAACTCTCTATTGCACTCAAATAATTTATCGCTAATATGTCATTCTGTCATCCATGGATACACTCTATGAGAGAAGTGAGCTCTACTCTTCTTAAGATTTGTTATTTAAACATAAAATTAAGGAATACAATACACATAAATGATCACTCATTTCTTCATTGCTAGGTGGTTGTGTTGACACACTTTCGATGCTGAGTGAATTGACATAAACCAAGAAACTTATAGCTATAATAGTCATCACATGGAACAATAACCAATTAATGAATAGAACCAATGATACATGAACACCTAAATTTTATGCATGGAAAATACAAACTAAGATAAGTCGTGATGAGAACTTTCTCACAAAGAATAATTTGTTGATGTATTTAGATTTGATTAAAAAAATAGAGGGGTCTCACTACCCTGAACTTAAAACCAGAGGCTTGTTTCTAATACAACAATGAATATAAATAGGATCTCATTGCTCCATACTTATAAATAGAGGATCACCCATCAAGTGAAAAGATATAACTATAAACTTATGTACCTAGGACTCACTATCGTAGGGTACAAACCCTTACAGTAATAAAGAAAGATTCTCTTGATATTATTCATAACATGCACAACACTATCAAATTTAGTACCATACCGTAAATATATTTTCTTTATTATAACTTTGTTATTCTCTACTCTACTAACTATAGATTTTCAAATAGTTCAAACTATTTGTACCTTGCATTTTTTCAAATCATAAATTGGACTTATATAGAAGATAGTTTATTGGAGAATACAAAAAGCTTGGTCATGCAAACTTATGAATATTACTTTGGTGTAGGAGCACCTTAGGGTAAATAGGAAACCCTAGTCAAATTTTGGCTTGATAACTCACAGTTGAGCCAGATATGTAATAAGGGCTCATAGAGGATTCCAACTGTGTGTTAGGTTTTTTATGATATTTTAAGGATATTAAAGCATTGACTATGCCAAGTTTGGTAAAAAGTTGCTTGTAAGGGAAAAATCTTGTTAATGTGGCCTAATTGGGCCTAATAGTCAAAGTGAGTGTCCAAGTGGTAGGAGGGTTTTTTTTTGGTCTAGGAATGTTTGAAATATCTCAGGAAAAAAATTCTACATCACTAGATTGCATGGAAGTGTGAAGAAATGTGAAGTTGCACAATTGTTGCAAGAGTTGTCAATGATAACTTTGTAATTTTTGCAAAATGTTTGACAACTTTTTGCAAGTTATGGAAAAAAATGCCCAAGTAGTTACTAGCACCCAAGAATATATTTGGATAGGTGGAGTAGGTTTTTTTAAGCCCTCACAATTCATTTTGTATGGTTGGCTGCTTTTGATGCTAGCTTGAATGAAGGAACAACCAGATTGTGATAACATATTTCTATTGCAACTCTAGCATCTATGTGTCAATGGATTGAAATGAAATATTTTTCATTATAGAAAGTCAGATTAGACTTTTATTATACTATGTGCATCATTTTTTAGATAGTTGTTGAGTTTTGGTGTGAGTTAGAAAATCATCAAGTTCTTTGCCAATTTTTGGCCTAAAATAGGTGGTTTGTACATTATAGCTTCCTACTCATTTTCTCACCATTGAAATAACATGGTTCTTAGGGGATTGGAAGTAGGAAGTATGTACCATAACATGTCCCAAGTTGAGGTTTGCAAGTGGCAGTCTACTATTTTTATTGTGATGCCCTAGGTAAGGCAATGGCTTTGCTAGCTAGGTGTTGTCATAGAGTTTGAACAAAAACTTGTCAGGGTGAATTTTCAAATACAATTTCCTATTCCAAGGAGTTACATTAATGTCTTAAGATGATTCATGTTAAGGATTAGGAGCATTGGAGTCCATATATTAAGGTTTCTTATTGATTGTCTTCAACCCACCACTGATACCATTAAAACCCTTACTAAACCCTAATTTCCTTATTAGGGCATGCACAAATAGTGTTAAAGGGTAAGACTTGCAAGAGCATAATTGATAGGCCTAATTAGGGGCTTAAAAGGCTACTAAGCCAAATCACAAGTTTTATGAGACCAGTAGGAGGGGTAACTCTTGACAAGGTAAGCTTGACCCTCAAGAATAATTTTGGGATGCATTTGAATGCCTCTATACCCCTACAAGGCTTCCTTGGCTAATTATGGAGGTAGAGCAAGTTTTGAGTTAAGAAATGCATTGAAATAGATCACCTATAGTGAGTGAATTAAAGTGTCATGTGAACGCTTTGGGAGGCCCTAGAATTCTTGTAGAATCTTAAGAATGCCTTGGTTAATAAGGGAGAAATTTGGTGAGTTGTAAGGTCTTGGATTACTTCTATCAAATTGGTATTAGAGAATAGTAAGATTTGTGGAAAATGGTGAGTATATGTCAAATCTTGAATCAACTAGTGAAACCATGATGGTGAAAAATGCAAAGCTAGCTAATAAGGTCTAGGATTAGGAAGATGAGAACCAATAGTTGAGGGACAATATTGTAGAATTGGAGTCAAAGATTGGAGAGGTAGCCTATAAGATAGAGGAAGTGACAAGCAAGGTCACTAGAGAAAAGCTCAAGGAGGTGTTTATAGAGGATGAGATACCTACTCCTGATCCAATATTTCAAGAGGAACTTTTCCTAAAGGCTATCAAGTCTTTATGTGGGGAATCTCTTGAAGTTGTGCCCTTATTTAGTGACAAAATTGAAGTAGAAAATGTCCTGGAATATATTGAAAGAATGGAGAATCACTTTTAGTGTGAGAATGTGAGTGAAGCTCAAAAATTTAAATTTTCCAAAGAAAGAATGAGAGGGACTACATCAACTTGGTGGAAGGTTGTGCAAACTAAAAGATAGAAGGAGGGAAAAACCCTATAGCCAGTTGGAAAGGAGTGGTAACTAAGATTGAGACCTACCTTCCCAAAGACTATGAGGTACAACTACATAGGAGAAGACAAAATTGGAGACAAAAAGACCTATATGTGACTTCATACATAGAGTAATTCTATAAAAATTTCCTAAGGTCTAATGTGACTAAAGAGGAGAGCATCAAAGTAGCTAGGTATATCAATGGCTTAAGGTGGAATATACAAGAAGTGAATCTTTGGATCCCCAACACAATACATAAATGCTACCAGTTGGCCCTAGAGATAGAAGAAAATTTCAAAAAGAAGCATGAGACTATTAATAGAGGAAGAGGTAGGGGTAGAGAAATCAAGTGTCATAGAGGATATTTTGGAGGCAGAATTTCTAAGACAAGACCACAAAGAGAGTTCAAGTTCACTGAGAAGAGTGGAGTAACAAATCATGGGGGAAGCTAGGTTCAAGTTATAGTTTTAGAGGAAGATATAATGGACAAGAAAGGGAATCTTCATATTTTTCTACCATGAAGTGTTACACTTGCAATCAACTTGAGCATCCAACATATAGATGTCCAAAGAAGGGTTTGGCATCACAAGGAGGAGAGAGGAAAAATAACTATGTTAAAGAAGAGGTACCTACCAATAAACAAGGAGAAGTACCTCTAGATTCTGAGCTAGGAAAAAATATGATGATTCAAAGAACACTAATCAAAGAACCCATAAAGGAGGAACCATGCCAAAGAAAGGCCTTGTTCAAAATCAAATGCAAAATTTTCAGTTAGGTATATAAAGTTATCATATATTCTAGATCTACTGATAATATTGTGTCTGATGAAGTAGTTACCAAGTTGAATTTGTATAGGATACCTCACAATAATCCTTACAAAATAATATGACTTAAGAAAGGTTATATGTCCAAATAATGAACAAGCTTGGGTGGATTTTAGCATAGGGAGATATAAGGATAAGGTATTAAGTGATGTGCCGCCCATGGATTCCTAATACCTTTTTTTAGGAAGGTCGTGGAAATTTTATAGGGAATCCATCCATGATGGAAAGAATAATTCCTATACTTTCAAGAAAAATGGGGTTACCTTCAAAATCCAATCCTTGTTAGATGAAGGGAAAATCCAACCATTGGGGCCTAATGTACTAATGGTGAGTGAAAAGGAGTTCATAAATTCATTAACAGAGGGGGAAGGAATATGATATTCTATAGTGGTGAAACTAAAAGAGGAGAAGGTATATAAGAAGCCTAACATACCCAAGGAGGTGCAAGAACTATTAGACCAGTTTAAGGATATAATCAGTTATGGCCAACCCGCTATATTGCCACCTAAGAGAGCCATTAGTCATCAAATAGACATTAATCTAGGAGATTCACTACCAAAAAAAGCTTCTTACAAGATGGTCCCACAAAAACATGAAGAGATTTTTAGGCAAGTACAAGAACTTCTTGACCATGATTTGACTAGGAAAAGTGTTAATCCTTGTGCAGTTCCTACTATTTTAGCCACAAAGAAGGGAGGTACATGGAGGTTATGTACTAACTCTAGTTATGTATTGACTCTAGAGGCATTAATAATATTACTATATGGTATAGGTTTCCTATACCAAGGATAGAAGACCTGATGGATTGCTTAAGAGAGGCAAGGTATTTCACAAAGATTGGCCTCAAAAGTGAACAACTCCAAATTAGAATCAAGGAGGGAGATGAGTGGACAACAAATTTTAAAACCACTAATGGTTTGTATGAGTGGATTATCATGCCATTTAGTCTAACCAATACCCCCTCTACTTTCATGTAACTTATGAATGAATTATTGCATGATTTTATTGGTAAGTTTGTTGTAGTTTACTTTGATGACATCCTAATTTTTAGTAGGACTAAGGTTGAACACCTTAACCATTTGTAACTTGTCTTAAAAAGATTGCATGATGAAAGGCTGACAATAAACTTGGAGAAATGTAAATTTTTGAAGTAGGAGTTGCTTTACTTAGGTTTTGTCATCTTAGAGGGGAACTTGAGGATGGATCCAAGAAAGGTTTAGGGCAATAGTGAATTGACCAACTCCTAGATCTGCTATAGAGGTAAGGAGCTTCCATGGTTTAGCATAGTTTTATAGAAAATTCATTAGATAGTTCAGTGAGGTATGTGCACTAGTGTTAGACACTATAAAAGGTGGAATAAACACTAAGTTAAAGTGAAATGGAAAAGCAAACAAGAGATTTGAGACTTTGAAAGAGAAGATAACCTCATAATGCATACTTATGCTACCAAGATTTGACAACTTGTTCATTATTGAGTGTGATTCCAATAACATTGCAGTAGGTGCAATCCTTAGCCAAGAAGATATGACAATTGCCTTTCATAGTGAGAAGCTTAGTGATGAAAAGAAGAAGTACCCTTCTTATGATTTGGAACTATATGCTCTGGTTCAAGCCTTAAAGAAATGGAGGCATTATCTCCTCCAAAAATAATTTGTGGTATATAGAGATAATATAACCCTAAGTTTTCTCAACTCTCAAGACAAGATTATCCATAAACACATGAAGTGGATGGAGTATATTCAATCATATACAATTACCATCAAACACATGAAGGGAGAAACCAACAAAGTGTAAGATGCATTAAGTGGGAGGCTTTTGACAGTTCAGGAGATCTAACTAAGGAGCATTGGAATAGATAGTTTCAAGGACCTCCACCCTAATGATGAAAAAATTTCAACCCTATACAAAGTATGCAAATACTTCCAAAATCATTTTCATAGTGAATACGTTGATTTTACTCTTCAAGAAGGATTGTTTTTCAAAGGGGAAAATTTTTATGTGCCTAGAGGTTCCATGAGAGAGAACCTAATCCAAGAAAAGAATAATGGATCCCTTAGTGGACATTTTTGTGTTAATAAGACCACAAAATTGGTTTAGAGATACTACTCTAGGCCAAAAAACAATAAGGACATCATGAGGTATGTAGAAACTTGTATTGTTTGCCAGAAAGCTAAAGGGACATCCTCAAATGCAAGTTTGTATCAACCTCCTCCAATTCCAAATAGACCTTGAGAATTCATCAATATGGACTTTGTGGTTGAATTTCCAAAGACCAAAAAGGAACTTGATATCATATTTGTGATTATGAATAGGTTTAGTAAGATGGCCCATTTTGTACCTTGCAAAACCACCCATGATGCTTATAATATTACTATTATTTTTTTTCAAGGAAGTTGTGAGGATCTGTGGTTTACCCATGAGAACTATTTCAAATAGGGAGTCTAAGTTTACGAGTCATTTTTGTAAAAAAAAAAAATGGAAAATATTTTGCACTAACCTCTCATTTGGGTCCACTTATCACACACAAATATATGGGTACACTGATGTTGTCAATAGAATCTTAGGCAATCTTCTTAGGTGTCTCACTAAATAATATGGTCAAACATTGGACCAAGTTGTTGAAATCATTGTTGTCATTACACCAAAAGCTCAAGCTATCAATGAACGTCACAACAACCAAAGGCAAGGATCCACAAGAGGTGGTTAAGCACATGTCACAAATCCATCGGTCTATGCTTAACGATACCTTCACCTAGAGGGGACAGAGGCACCAACCTCCCAACAATCCCCCCTTAGCATGACCCGAGGGATTTGAACTCATAAAATAGTATTGTGATACCACTTGTTGGAATCACCTTTTGTTGGAGTTGATGAAATCCAACTCTGAAGACGCCCAAGATCACCTGCATGTGAAAACCTGTCAAAGAGAAGCCAAGGAGAGAAGAGCGTGGAGCAAGGGAAAAACCCTAAATGAACATGAGAGACAACCAGATATGCAAACACAAGAAAAATATGTATTTACAATATGCGTTGCTGTTGATGTTAAGAAAATACAATGAGGGAGCCTGACTATAAAGAGCTCCAGGAATCTCCTAGAACAAGCTAGAAGACGCTAGGAGATAAGTGTGACAACTAAGCATACATCCACTTGAGGTGGAAAGTCCTCGAACAAGGTGAGAGGATAAGTATGACTTAGGAGAGAACAAACTCCCGTATTGTCAACAACTTATAACAAACTCCTAGACTACAACTAATAAATAAAATGCATTTACCTAAGTAAGCTTAAGTAAATAGAATAAATAATTACTAAATTAATTATTTACTCTAACACCTTTGTCATTACGCCAAAAGCTTGAGCTATCAATGAACATCACAAAAGCTAGAGACAAGGATCCACGGGAGGCGATTATGCACATGTTACAAATCCATCGGTCTATGTCAAACGATACCTTCACCTAGAGGGGATAGAGGCACGAACCTCCCAACACAAGTTATACCATAGGCTTAAAATGCTTAAAACGACACCTTGAATGGATCAACAATAAAAAGCCCCTTTTAAGTGGTTTATGGTATGCATCCATGAGATATTTGTAAATTCAAGGACCTTGGAACATTATCCAATATGAGTGGATATGCAAAGGACTTTGCTCAATCCATGAAGGAAATTCATGACAGTGTAAGGCAAGATTTCATGGACAACAAAAGCAAGCTCAAGAAAAAGGTGGATGAGAGAAAGAAATATGTGGAATTGTAGATAGAGGACCTTGTTTTGGTTCATCTGAATAAAACTATATTGCATAAGGGAGTTCCTACTAAACTATGAATGAAAAGAATTGGACCTTTCTAGATATTAACCAAGTATGGTGACAATTCTTATAAGATGGATCTTCCAAATGACATAGGACTTTCACCTATCTTCAACATAGCAGACTTGGTGGTGTATAAGTGCCCAGTTATAGGAAACAATTAGGAAGACCAAGACCTATAGGAGATAGCAGATAGTTTACCCAAACCAAAGAATCCAACACTACAAGCTAACAAGATCTTCAGTTCCAAAGTGAGAAAGAAGACTATGCATAAGGGATATATGGATTACTTGGTTAAGTACATGAAGTAGAGGTACATGGGTTCCTAAATCTGATTTCAAGAAGATGGCCATAGACCCAAGTCTAATACCTTCCAATGGTCACCAAACTTCTCTTTCTCCTAGGGACAATGGTTCAGGAGCACCTTAGTGTTGAAAATAGATTGATACAAGTATGATAAATGTGTTTCAATCATTGTTTTGTCACTAATCTCAAACCTGCTACTTGATGGTAAGATAGTTGCTTATATGATTTAAGTACTATCATTTATTTGATTGATGAAGAGGATTTGATCAAATGAGGTAACAATAGCACCTAGAGGGAAGGTTGAGTTATGATATGAAAAAGCGTACAAGTATTAGTTAGTGATATTATAGTGCACTGATAATCTACTCAAGGTTGCAAAGGTTGGTTACACTGAGTAATTTCAGAAGAACAAGTTAAACAAAGTTTGTCTACCAAGCTTGATCGAGTGGACAATAGGTGTTGAAAAGTTAGTGGAAGCCGAGCAGAAAATCAGTTGGAGCCTAGCAAAGTCAATTTTAGTAAAAGATGAGTGAACTAGTGTAAGTTGAGTAAACTTTAGTTGATGTCAAGCACCAGTAAACTTTAGTTCATGCTGAGTGTTTTGACAGTGGATGCCGAGCAATGCAGTATATGTTGAGCATTAGAAGCTAGTTAATGTTGAGTGTTAGCATTATGAGAAAGATCAAGAATTCAATGAATTTGAGTCAACAAGTTTGTTTTCTTGGATTGTGTGAACCGTGTGGAAGATATGATTGATGAGTTGGTGGCACAAAATTCAAAATGAACTATTTTGAGGTGAATTCAAAGAGGATTGAAGGAGAAGTTTCTAGAAGGGAATGAAATGAAACAAGGGGTAGATTTATTGAATCCTATCTAATCCAACTTAACCCTAAAATGGATGATGGAGGTTGAAACGATAAAATATCTTAATTCTCCAAGTATAGAGATGGTTGGTTAGAAGCAAGAGGTGAATTCAAAGAGGATTGAAGGAGAAGTTTCTAAAAGGGAATGAAATGAAATGAGGGTTAGATTTATTGAATCCTATCTAATCCAACCTAATCCTAAAATGGACGAGGGATGTTGAAATGACAAAATATCTTAATTCTTTAATTATAGAGATGGTTGGTCAGAAGCAAGAGTTGATGTACGGGAACCTAAGGAAGACAAGGAGTCTAAGGTGTTTGCTTCATTCAATGACCTAAGAGAAGAGATTGCATTGGAAAACAAAGAAAGAAGGCTTAAGGGTATGGATGCTTGAAGGGTGAACAAGCTACCAGAGCTGAAGAGTGTGAAATCCAATCAGAATGGAGGATTGAAACAAAGATTTGTAATCTACAAATGAAGTTGTAACTTGATATCAGATCAAGCCTTGTTGTTACTGTCTAATCATTCTATCAATCTACGGTAAATCCTTTGGATTAAGGTTGACCTAAAAGTCATTTGTAAATCCTTTAACCAAGTGACATTCCAAGTGAATGATCTAAAGTCCTCTAATAAGGCTCACTCCTAACAAGGTGATTGAAATCCTTTAATTGGGTTACATTTAATAGTGTGTATTGTAACCTTTAATAGGGCTGGCCTTTCACAGGGCATCACTTTTGAAGAGTGAGAGTGGGTAGCATGTTATTGGTGGTTTTTCTCAAATTGGGTTTCCACGTTAAATCATTGTGTGAAATGTGGTATTGAATCTATTAAGCTTCATGTTTACATTTCTACAAATTAATTTGGCAATAACCTACAAGTTTAAGTGATTGCATAATCTAATGGATTCATGCATGATGAAAATGTTTTATGGATATGGGTTCACTAAGTTGTGAAAATTTTTAATTGTACATCTAGACCTTGGATAACTGATTCGCCCCCCTCTCAGTTATTTAAAATAATTCCAACACATAGGGTAAATAGGAAACCCTACTCAAATTCTAGCTAGATGGCTCATGGTTGAGTCAGAAATGTGATAAGGGATCATAGAGGGGTCCAAGTGTGTCTTAGGTTGTTTATGATGTGTTTAGGTTATTAAAGCTTATATTGTGCCAACTTTGGTAAAAAGTTTCTTGTAAGGGCAAAATCTTATCAATGTGGCCAAATTGGGCCCAATAGTGAAGTGAGTTTCCAAGTGGTAGGAGGGTTTGATTTTGTTCTAGGCATGTTTGAAATAATCCAAGACAACATTTTTCATCACTGGATTGCATGGAAGCATAAAGAAATGTAAAGTTGCACAATTGTTGCAAAAGTTGTCAATGACAACTTTACAATTTTTGCACAATGTTTGACAACTTTTTGCAAGTTATGGAAAAACTTTCCCAAGTAGTTACTAGAACCTAAGAATCATTTGGGATAGGTGGACTAAAAAAATTTAATCCCTCCCAATTCATTTTGTATAGTTAGATTATTTTGATGCAAACTTGAATGAAAGAACAACCAAACTATGATAACATATTTCTATTGCAACTCGAGCATCTATGTGTTAATGGATTTAAATGTAGTCTTTTTCATTGTAGATAGTTATATTAGATTATTATATCACTATGTGCATCATTTTCTAGATATTTGTTGAGTTTTTATGTTGTGTTATAAAATCATTAAGTTCTCTGACAATTTCTAGCTTGAACTAGTTGGTTTGTACATTATGGCTTCCTACTCATTTTCCCATTGCTGAGATTATATGATGCTTGGAGGATTGGAAGTAGGAAGTATATATTATAAGATGGACCAAAATTTGAAGTTTTCAAGTGAGAGTCTACTATTTTTAGTGTGATGCCTTAGGCCCAAAAGTGGCTTTCCCAGCTAGATGTTGTCACAGAGTTTTAATGAAAACTTGTCAGGATGAATTTTTAAATGCAATTTCCTATTTCATGGAGTTATAGTAATTTCTCAAGATGATTCAGGTCAAAGTGCAAGAGCATTGGAGTCCATTTGTTAAGGTTTTGAAAGGTTTGTCTTCAACCCACCACAAATACCCTTAAAGCCCTTATTAAAATTTTATTTCCTGATTAGGGTGTTGTTATGTGGAACCTAATCAAACTTAGAGGTTAATTTTTCCCCACTTTACTTGATGTGGTTTCCTCCCATACTTTACTATGGGACTTTGGGGCCAACACCCTGCAAGATGGGTTCAAGGGGTAGCGCCTCTTGTAGAGTCCTAGAGTAGAATCCCAAGTGCGCTCCCTGTTATAGTATAGGATGAAGTCGAGGGGAAACACCCCTATAGGCATTTTAAAGGGAAACACCCTTGAAAGCTCAATTGACTTTATTATTGTAAAAGGTGTCAATTAGTGATTTTCAATTGGATGACTTATTCTAGCCCTAATTTTGTATGTGAAAAAAAGCTTGTATAAGATGGCTTAGGGTTAGGGATTTCATTATATATTATGAGATTGAAGCTTCTTGCAGTGGTATTGAACTATAAGGGATTACAAATTGTAATCAAGTTGCAATCACTAGATAATAATAATATTGGACTCACTTTTGGTGGATGTAGCCTAGGGATTGGGTGAACCACATTAGATCTTTGTGTCTTGTGTTCTTTTATGTGTGTTTTATTATTTTATGATATTGATTATATTTGCATGCAATTATTATTTATGTCTCTTTAATCCTAACATTGGGCATGTAGAATAGTGTCAAAGGGTAAGACCTACAAAATCTTATGAAAATCCAAAAGGGTATCTAGATAGTAAGTTTGTTTATGGGGTTGTTTGTGGATTTTTAGAGTTAAGCTGCAAGAACCTAATTAGTAGGCCTAATTGGGGGCTCAAAAGGCTACTAAGCGAAATTGCAAGTTTTATGAGATCGGTAGGAAGGGTAACCCTTGACGAGTTAAAGTTAACCCTCAAGAATGATTATGGGATGCATTTGAACACCTCTATACCCTTGCAAGGTTTCCTTGTACAATCATGGAGGTAGAGAAAGTTTTGAGTTAAGCAATGCATTTAGGGTATGCATATAAGCAAACATTAAAATAGGTCACCCATAGTGAGTGAGTCAAAGAGTCATGTGAATGCTTGGGGAGGCCCTAGAAGCCTTGTAGAATCTTGAGAAACTCTTGGTCAACAAGGGAACAATTTGGTGAGTTGGAAGGTCATAGGTTGCATCTATCATACTTTAAAGTAATAAGTTAACCAAGGTAATAACAAAATGTAATAAGACCTCTTACTCCAAAAGTATTTGGAGAAAACCATAAAGTGGACCCAAATGGATAAGAGATAAATATTAATTACATAGGTCACACATGGAATTAATCCATCCAAATAAAAGAAAATAATTAAAAGCAATAATTAAGACATAAATGGGGAAACATACTCCATTCTAGGAGAGAGATAAGTCATGAAAACACTATATATAGCTCAATGTCAGATCTAAAATCATTGAAACAACTAAATCTATCTCAAATATGTAGAAATATGTTAGCCAAGGAACCACTTAACTTACCAATTAAATCGAGACCTACACACACCCTAGTGAGAACTATACACCACATAAGAAACACTATAACATGCCAGCAGTCCATGTCAGAAATTATTAGAGCACATATCTAGACTAGAACCAACAATTAAGACAAAATTGAAATTGTTAGAGCATATGTCTAGACTAGAAGCAATAATTGAGATATAAAATCATTGAAAAAACTAAATCCATATCAAACATATAGAAACATGTTAGCTAAGGAACCACTTAACTAACCACTTAAATCTAGAACTCCACACACCTTGTTGAGAACTATACACCACATTTAAAACACTAGAACTTGTCGGCAGTCTATGTCAGATACTACAATTGACCTGCACAATAACGTCAAGTTTAGTGTCATACTGTGAATACCTTTTATTTACTGTAACTCCATTATACCATGCTCTACTAACTATATATTTCAACTCATTCAAACTCTTCGTGCATTTTTCCAAATCATAAATTGCACTTATATACAAGATAGTTGATTAGAGAATACAAAAAGGTTGGTTATGCCAAATTGTGAATATTAATTTTAAGTAATAAGTCAACAAAGGTAATAAAAAATGTAGTAAGACCTCTTACTCCAAAAGTATTTGGACCAAACCATAAAGTGGACCCATACAGATAAGAGATAAATATTAAATACATAGGTCATACATGGTATTAATCCAACCAAATAAGAGATAATCATTAAATGTAATTCTTAAGACATAAATCAAGAAATATAACACACTCTAGGAGAGAGATGAGTCATGAACACACTATACATATCCCAATGCTAAACTTGAAATTATTGAAACAACTAAGTTTATCTCAAACATGTTAGCCAAGGAACCACTTAACTTTTCAATTAAATCTAGACCTCCATACACATTGGTAAGAACTATACACCACATTGGAAACACTAGAACATGCCAACAATTTGTGTAAAAATTGTTAGAGCATATCTACAAACTAGAACCAACAATTGAGACAAAATTTCACTGCTAGATAATGCAATTTTTAGGACACTAGGAGCAACTTCTGGAACACCAAAGAATGTCACAACTAAGACCAAAATATGAAGCCATATATTTAAGGTTTAGCACACCTTCAAGCTTGAAGTTTTAGAAAATAAATATTATGTAAAGCACAAAAAAAGGACTACTCCAGCTAGAAGTGCAAAATTGTGAGTTACACTAAAAATTAACCATATACATCTAGACTACACACCTATGGATATAAAAGTATAACATTGACACATTTTGAAACAATGTATTTTTGAGATCACAAAATATATTTTTTCATTGTTCTGATTATTTCAATAGATAAGTCTTCCACTATTTTGATTCTTTTCCTTTACATTGTAGCACTAAATACATATATGTCTTATATTGTTCTAAAGGTTCAATACATGGACTTACTCCTCCAAGAATAGAAGAATAGACAAAATTTGGACCACAATGTTTGAGCAACCACAAACACCTACGAAACATAATATTTGACATCATGGACAAAAAACAACTAAACATATATTTCCAATACTTTGAGGAACCTAATTTTTTTTTTCTACAAAATTGACCAACAAAAGGAAAAGTAATTTGATGTTGTGTAGAAAATGCAAGGCGAAGCATATAGAAAAAGATTCCTCATTGAGTAACAATGATATTTTAGGACATGACTAAGATATATTAGATTCATGTCTTCATAGCTAAGAGAATTAAGATTGTTCCTATACATTTAAATACACCTCTATTTATATTAGTCAGTTTATTTGTGGGTATGTACCTATTAATGCAGACATAATGAAAATAAAGACATAAAATTAACTTTTGTGCATAGTAGTGAATTATATGGTAGTGCTTCTATATTGAATTTTTCAATTTATTTATATAAGCTTTAAACAATTATACATCAAATAATGAAAAAATGGTTATATATGAGAAATACTTAAATATCATAAAATTGACATTTTTCATTCAATTAGGTTACAATTGAATAATGGAGATTAAAGGTATATGACATGCTTGAAGGTATCAATATATGGCTCAAAGATCACTAAAAGAGACTTAGATTATTTGATGTCTATCATTTATATAGATGTGAACTTAATGATATAATTCTTAAATATCAAAGGCTTCCTTTATAATTGATAACAAGTCTTCGATTTACGCTTTTATTGTTTCATGTTATAATGGATATTCAAATATAACTTATAATATCCATTGCCTATTGTTTTTAGCCTATGGCTAGTTTGTTGTTGATACTTTTAGCACTTTATCTTTGTTAATATTTTAGTTATGTAGGGTTTCAGGGCCCCATCAAAACCATTTTTCCTTAATCAAAAACTTATAATATCCATTGATGCTAGGTAGAGAGATAAAAATAATAATTATGTGCAAATATAACTAGTATCACAAAGGAATTAAAAAACACATAAGAGAACAAAAGACACAAAGTTTCAATGTGGTTCACCCAATCCATGGGCTATGTCCACCAAAAAATGAGTCCAATATTATTATCTTGTAATTTCAACCGTATTACAATATGCAATCCCTTGCAACTCAATACCACCACAAGAAACTAATAAACCATTATATATCATAAACTATATAACCCTAGGCCATTTTGTACAAGACTTGTGCCACTTACAAAATTAGGGATAGAATATGTCATCTAATAGAAAAAAATAACTCCCAACACCTTTTACAATAGTAAATTCATTTTTTGGCTTTGAGGGCACTACCCCTTGACCCAAAGACCTCTCCTTGGGTGCTACCCCTAGACCCCACAAGGGGTACTACCCCTTGACCCTACAAGAAGTGTTTCCCCTTAACCCCTACCATGGGGGAAGTTCCCTCAATCCCCCCAAAAAAATTGGGGAGGGGGAAGGGAAGTTGTATTGGAAAAAGTGGGAAAAATTAACCTATGAGTCTAATCAGGCTCTACATAACAATAATCTCCCACATAGAGATTGATCAAGATCCACAATACTAACCTCCCACTTGGAGACAAATCATAGAAGTGGTAAACTTGTAGCTCCCACTGGAATGCAAAACCACCTTGGACTCTGTTGTTATTTTATTTTGTTTAGTCTAGAAGACCAATCAAAGTTGAAGAAGAGTTCAAATTCTCCCTTGGCACTACCTTTATAAAAATATATGTTGGATTTTCATCTATATGTATCTCTTACATCTTTACCTATACATCATTTGAAACAGGTAGAATGAAATCGTATCACAACTTGTGTTTTTTCTTGGAATGCAAAGCAAAATTCTTGCCAAGATGAATAACACTTTGGCTATCTATATACAAATAATTTTTTGTCTGTGGGTGTCCCAACTCTTTTATGAAAAGATGAAGCCATATCATCTCCTTGGTTTGCTTTGTAGAAACAACATACTCTACCTCTATAGTGGATGAAGAATTCACCTTCTGTAACTGATAAATCCAACTCACAATTGTTCCACTAGCAATAAATACATATCCATTAGTACTTTGCATGGTATCTAGATCCCCTACCAAATCTAAGTCAACATAGCCTTTTAAGTAAATAGTAGAGCCTCCAAAATGTAAATAATCAATGGATGTACCTCTCAATTATCTATGAATCCATTTGACTGCATTCCAATGCCAAATCCTAACATGACTCATATATTTTCTAACGACTCCCACAACATGAGTAATAGTTGGTCTAATACACACCATGACATACATAAAACTACCTTCAACTGAAATATAAGGTACCTTGAACATTTTATCCTCCTCTTCTTGTGTCTTTTGGCACATCTCCATCATTAATGTGAATTTCAAATGACTAGGGAAAGGTGTGCTGACAATTTTGACATTCTCCATATGAAAATGTTGCATCACCTTCTCAATATAATCAACTTGAGACAAAGTTAATTTTTTTCTTCCTATCTTTACAAAATTTCATACCAAGGATTTAATTTTTTGCCCTTGAATCCTTCGTAGCAAATGAATGTGCTAATTATTGTTTCAATCCCTTGATGTGATCCATGTTAGACCCATATAAAAGCATATCATCAACTTATAAAATAATATAATATAAATTTTCCATCATCCAACCTCTTAAAATAAACAAAATAGTATGAATGACACTAATTATATCCATCCTAATTCATAAAACTATCAAATTTACTATACCATTGCCGAGGTGTTTGCTTCAAGCGATATAAACTTCTCTTCAATTTTGACACTAAATTCTCCATACCTTTGACCTCAAATCCTTGTGGGTATTCCATATATATTTCTTCATCAAAATCACCATGAAGATAAGTTATTTTAACATCAAGTTGTTCCAAACACAAATATTTAGTAGCCATAATACTTAGAATAGTGAAAATAGAAGTCATTTTAAAACAACTAGAGAAAAACTCTCCCCAAAATTCAGTGTCCTTTTTATGTGTAAGTCCCTTGACAACTGGCCTAACTTTAAATCTTTTCTCATCTCCATGTTCTTCTTTTATATTGTAAACACATTTATTTTGCAAAGCCCTTTTACTTGTAGACACTTACATAAATCCAAATTCTAATTTTTCAATAAAGAGTCCATTTCTTTTGTCATTGCAAACTCCTACTGAATCTTTGTATCCACCTATATAGCTTCATCACATCCTTCTAGTTTACCAGCATTTGTTAACAAAATAGAGTATAAAGAGGGAGAAAATATTTTTGGAGGTCTACTTAACCTTGTTGCACGTCTAACACTCACTAGGGTTTGTGGTATTTGTTGTTTTTGGTGTTGTAGAGCATGAGGGACTACTAGAAATTCATCTTTTGGAGTATCATCCAACACTAAATAATAATTTTCTTTTTTCTTATGTTGCTACAATAAATATTTGTACAACAATTTCTCATTGAATATGACATCTCAAGTTCTTATAATTTTATGACTTTCAAAAGCCCAAAGTCTATAACCAAATTCATCAATGCCATATCCAACAAATACACATTTATTTGATTTAAGTTCCATATTGGTTCTATTTTCAAAACCTATAGGGTGCAGCTGCTTCATAAATGAAGGTTTTAAGAAAAGAATAATTCACCTTCTTGCCTTTCCATGCTTCCTTTTGAATACCACAACCTAAAGGAGTAGATGGAGCTCTATTGATTAAATATACAATATTGTTAACAACCTTTTTCCACATGTTTAAGGGTATCCCTATTAGAATATGTATAATAACTGAGAGGGTTTGGGGGGGGGGGGGAGAGTGGGTGGTGGTGAATCAGTTATCTAAGATGCAAATGTACCAATTGAAAAAATAATCACTTAAACAACTTTAGATCTTAACATTCCATAACTCAGTCTCTATAATCAACTTTTAGTAACATCAACTAGTTGTCCACTATCCTAAATATAATAGACTTGTAGAATGTAAACATTAATCAGTAAGACATCATAAATAACATCCACACAAGTTTGACACTAGGATTTAACTTGGAGACCCAATTTGGAAAAAACCACTAGCAACATGTCACCAATTTTTCACTCTTCTGAAGTGAGCTCTGTTAGGAGCCAACCCTATTAAAGGTTACAAAACACACTATTAAATGTGACCTTGTTAAAGGATTTAATCACCCTATTAGGAGTGGCCTTGTTAGAGGACTTTAGAACATTCCATTAGAATATCACCCTGCTAAAGGATTTACATATGACCGTTAGATCAACCTTCAAACATTGTTTACAATGGTTAGAAAGTACCAACAAATTTTGATTTGTTAAGCACAACTCACTTTGCATGTACAGATCTCAGTTTGGCTCTTTAAGATAATTCATTGATAGGCCTCCATTGTCATCTCAGTTTTTTATTCACTTGGCAACCCTTCAAGTAATCACTCTTCACCTCTTCAGAAATCTTCTTAGCCTTCTACATAGATTTTCTAGACAATAACATCAACAACTACTCCAACTATCTAGAACTCTTTCACACACACACACACTCTCTCTCTCTCTCTCTCTCTCTCTCTCTCTATTTTAGGTCCTTTTACCTCCTTAAATAGGTAACTCTAATCTTTTTTCATTTAAACATCATTGTAGATCTTAGGCTTTACAATTAGATTCTTCACATACAATGAACCTGATAGCCATCTTGTTTATGCTCTTCTTTTCTAAAGAATTATCTTGAAATCCATTCCTTAAGTCATTTACCTAATCCTCTCTTAGCATTAAATAATCCAACTCATAGATCCTTATCTTCAACATGCTTTCCATATTTCAAGAAATCAGCTTAGTCAACTGGAAATTACAATTTCTCATAAATTGTTAAAATATTGTTCCTTGGCCAACACTGCATTCTGACACTTGGTCATCATTGGGTTCTCGATCGCTACTAAATTTCTTGCTTGGCACGTACACTATCACTCAGTCGATACTGATAATCATTCAACACTAATTCTCTTGGCTTGTTCTAGCCTCGGTCAAGACTAGCATCACTCAACATATACTTCAAGTTTCTTTATCTTTTTCTCTATTGCTCGGTCAAGCCTATGCATTTGATCTTTCTTTGATCACATCTTCAAGGCCTTAGCACTACTATCTTATCCTCTTGCAACATGATTTAAATAATCACTTTATCTTGTCAAAGTCCAACTAATCAAGTGTCAATTTATAGTTTCCTCTTCATAACTCAACCTTTCCTCTAGATACTTTTTTTATGAACAACTTCTCAAATTATCTTCACAAATCAAATAGATATGACACTCAGATCAAATAGAAAATTGTCTCACAAATAGGTTTGACATCAATGACAACATAACAATTGTTCCAATTATAGTTTCCAACAATTCTATGCAACTTATACTCCTTGCATGCTCCATTATTGTCATGTTCATGCACTCACACATTCTCTTTTCTTATGGAGTCCTTGGAATAGTCTTCTACCTATGAATACCATTAGAGGAACAATAATCTTCAAACTCTTTGCTGCAATACTCACCACCATTATTAGATTTGAGACATTTTAGTCTCTTACTAGTCTCATAAGGGAAGAAATCCTTTGAGAGGGGGGGGGGGCGGTGAATCAGAAGTACTGGCCTTTAAACCACTTTTTACCCTTAATAACATATCACTGAAATTAACATGCATGCATATAAACATTAAACAATCTTGTGAAACAAACATGCATCACCACATAACACTTGAGATTTTGATGACCTAAAAATGCTCGAGGAATAAGAAGGTAAAACTGGGGTGGGGATGATACTCACGAAATTACTACAGCAATTAATTTCAACCACTTCTGATGGTTTGCCCTATTAAAGGCTTTACACTGTGTCAATAGTGACCTGGTTAAAGGATTTACAAACACTTTACATGAAGTGTTACCCTGTTAAAGGATTTAATCACCCTTTTAAAGGATCTACACGATAGTTGTTAAGCTAACCTATCAACATAGGGTTTCCTTTCTAATACAATGGCTAAAGAGTATTAGGTATAATAAACCTGATAGCTTACAATCCTTGATTGCTGAATACAGGTGCTTGATCTAGTTTCTCTTTTCTTGATCTCCTGAGATCTGATATTCGTTCATATCCCTTGCTTTATTCTGATCAACTGAATGTCTAACTATTGTTCTTTCCACTTAATCTTTGACACCAAAACTCTACAACATCTTCAATAAAAGCTTTTTGTTTTTTGTTTTTTTTTCGACACAGTCTTTCAATGGCATCAGGACTCCCTTATAAAGATTAGTGGATTGTTATGCATCTTTGGATAAAATGTTCCTACTCAAACCCTAGAAATTCACCCATTGGCTGCATGCTATTCCAATTTTTTGATTGGCCGCATGAGGATCACATAGGTAAATGAAAGGATTTGATCTTATCTCCTTATCTTGTCATGAATCATGTATAGCCGTTTTACATCTTGGTTTGTATTGACACAAATTCTTATGCTAATCTTACGTTACTTGGCACATGAAGTAATATTGATGCTCGACACCATCTATTCTAGATTGCTTGGCATCCACTATGTTTTCTGTGTTACTCGGCTCCTATAGAATTCCTACATTACTTAGCTTCTACTAATTTCTCAATGCTTAGCACATACTATCTTCTGATCTACTCGGCACATGTTGAATCCTGTATAGCTCAGCATATACTGGAATGTGTTCTGCTCGGCATCAACTGTAATTTACTCGATACTATCTATGACTCGGCACATAACGAAATTCTAGCTCGGCTCCCATTGTGTACTCGGCATGTATGGTGAAAATGGTTAAGTGTGATTGATACTCATTTGTCAATCTTATTTATTTTATCAACAATTATTAAATTTGAGACATTTTAGTCTCTTACTAGTCTCATTCTCAACCAATCTTTTCCATTTCTTAAGTGATTCAAATATATCAATTTTTTTTTAAGGAAATATATCCATACTTTTCTAGTTTCATCATCAATGAATGTAGCATAATATAGAGAGCCACAAAGGGAAGATACCTAAGTTGTTCCCCATATATCTGTATGCACAAGTTCTAATTTTGTAATTTATTTTTTCCTTCCCACTCTTCACAAAACTAACACTTTTTTTTTTCCCATAAACACAACTTTAACATAAATCTGTATTTACAAATGAAGTAATTTCTTGCCTTGTTCACTCATGTTCCCAAGTCTATTGTGTCATAGTGTTGTTTCAAAATATGCAACAACTATTTGATGTTCTTCCTATTCAACAACAACAACAACTATTCCTAAACATTAATTTTTATCTAAAATAATTAAATTAGAAGGAACAATATGACTGATATAAATGATTGAGGAGTTTCTATAGAAGTTGTGAAAACTAACTTCACAGTTCACCAAGAAAACCTGCATGCAAATAACCTTTTGCTAGAGAGAAACTAGAGAAGGAAAAAAACGTAGCTTGGAAATCTCAATGGAGTGGGAGAAAAATTGTATTCCAAGAGAATGAAAAAGAAAATATAAGAGTTCAACCTTAAAGGTGAATGAAACCCTAAAGGGAAATAACTAGGTTGTGCATTATAATTAATATAAAATATTAATTATATGCACCTAAGAGACAGCTTAAGTAAACTAGAGTAATACACAACTTAATTAATTAAAACAAGATGATCTACTTAATAAGCATAAAAGAATAATTACTCTAACACCCCCCCTTAAGTGAAGCTCAAGAGGTAAGCTAACCTAGCAAAGCTATGAAAGTAGGAAAATGGGTCCCAGCAACAAGGCCTGATTAGGTACCCAAACCAAGGAAATCTATGTAAACTGGAGACAAAGGAGAAAACCTAGTGGGAAAAACCCCTCTCCAAGAAGAGATAGAACAAATGTGTTGAAAAAACATGAAGGAAGGAAGGCCTCAACAAGACCCCCCAAGGACAACTTTCATAAGCCCAAGCATAGACCGCAACTAAAGATATCATGGTAATGCAAAAGGTTTGGTGAAGATGTCAGCAACCTGCATGTCAATGAGAATGTACTCTAAAGAGAGAACACCATCCTGGATCAACTGACAAATGAAATGCACATGAAGCTCAATGTGTTTAGTGTGTTGATGCTCCACCAGGTTGTAAGAAATATGAATAGCACTCTGATTATCACACCACAGAATAGTGAGATGATCAAGAGGCAAATCAAACACAGTCATCAATTGTCGAAGCCATAAAATCTCCTGGAAATCAAGCACTACTACTCTATACTCAGCCTTTGTAGATGAAATTTCATGAGCATGCTACTTCTTGCATGACCATGTGATAGGACCAGAGCCAAGACAAAAAATAAAGCCAAAAGTAGATTTCTGATCATCAACATCACCAACACAATTTGAGTCAATGTAGCCAACAATGTGAGGAGTCCCTGATGTGTAATGAATGACATACATAAGTGTGCCTTGAATGTATCTCAAAATATGTTTGGTAGCTTGCCAATGACTCTCATGAGGCTCATGTGAAAATCGAGATACAAGACCAACTACAAAGGAGAGATTAGGATGAGTATGTGTCAAGTACAACAAGTTACCAACCAACTACCAATACAATGTGGGATCCACTGAAGGGAAAGTGCAAGAGGTAGACAAACTAACACCTGACTAAAAAGGTGTGGGAGCAAAATTGCAATCAAGCATGTCAAAGCATTGAAGCATGTCAAGAGCATACTTCTGCTGGTAAAAAAAGATTCCAACAAAGGACTAAACAATCTGTAGACTAAGAAAATAGTGTAATAGACCAAGATCAGTCATCTCAAACTATTCCATCGATGCTTGCTGAAAATCTTGAATCATAGAGGATGAGCAACCAATGAGAAGAAGATCATCAACATATATCACAAGGATCAAAACCTCAACCGCAAGATGATGAATGTAGACTATAGGATCAGAATGGCAACATGTGAATCCTGTAGAAAGTAGAAAGGATTCATTCTCATACCAAGCTTGAGGGGCCTATTTGAGACCATACAATGAGTGTCAAAGTGTACAAACCAAGGAGGAATCCTACACAAATCCCTGAGGCTGCTCCATGTGAATCTCCTCAGTAAGATCACCGTGCAAGGATGCACTCTTCACATCCATTTGAAAAATGGGCCATCCCTGAGAAGCTACAAGGGATAAGACAAGGCAAATAGTGTTCATCTTGGCGACAAGGGAAAATGTCTCAGTGTAATCAATACCCTCAACCTGTGAAAAACCCTTCGCAACAAGGCATGCCTTATGCTTATCAATAGAATCATCAACAATAAACTTAGTATGATACAACCATTTACATCGCACTAACTTTCTTCCCTTAGGAAGAGAATAAAGATCCCAAGTATGATTCTTCATCAAAGAAGAATACTCCTCCTCTATTGCATTGTCCCACTCAGAATGTCCTATCACTGCTGCAAATGTCTAAGGATCACCACAAATAGCATGGCTAAAAAGACTGAAACCTGCAATATGAGATTAGGTGTGGCGGGAAGTGGAAGGGTCACCAACTAGAGATCCTGTAGCCTCAACTGTAGCTCGAGCCCATTTAGGCATCTAAGGAGGATCCTATGGCATAGGTAAATGGGGATCATCAAGATCATCATCTTCATCATCAAAAAAAGAGACTAGAAAGGATGAGGGAGTAGTGGTAAGTGAAGTAGACTCTGGAGAAAGGGTATCTAATAAAGGAAGGCACTCATCATACTGGACATCCTATCGAAATAGGACATGTCTAGAATCAGGATCCAACAATCTGTAAACCTTAACATCCTCACAATAGACAACAAAAATGAGGCGTCAGCTCTTTCACTCCATTTCTCTCCTCTGAGCCTCCGGTACAAATACCCATGCTTCACTACCAAAAACTCAAAATGAAGATACATCAAGCTTGACATGAGACCAAGCCTCCTTAGGAGTCATATGTCAAACTACCTTATGAGGCATCTGATTCTAAATATAGTTGGTACAATTGACTGCCTCTACCAAAAAGATGAATCCATGGACTTCGAATGAATCATACAATTATCCATCTCCTAAAGTGTTCTATTCTTTTTCTCTGCCACACTATTCTGTTGAGGGGTGTAGGGCACCAAAAACTAATGCTGGATACCATGTTCAGAACAAAAATCCCTGAAAAGCTTGGTTCACATACCCCCCTCCCCATTATTTGTGTGTATCTGTCAAATAGAAAGACCAAACTACTTCTCCACAAATGTCTTAAAGACTCAAAATGAATCAAAGACATCAGACTTGTACTTCAAAAAGTACACCCATATGCATCTAGAGAAGTCATCAATGAAAGTAAACACATATCTGGCACTGGGAAAAAGGAGTGGGAAATGACATGAGGTCACTATGAATCAACTCCAATGGTGCCAAAGCACAAGTAGCTCATCCGTGTGGAAAAGTGTCCCTATGTTGTTTGCCAAGAGCACAACCCCGACAAACACCATCTGTGTAGGAAATATGGGGAAGCCCAAGAACAAGTACCTATGTGCTCGTCTGCTAAACATATCTGTAATTGACATGGCCCAAATTATCATGCCAAAGTCTACTTACTAAATCTACATGTGCAACAAGACAGGAACTTGTGTCATTAGAGGACTCAAATCTATCAAATCTGTAGAGGTGAGATGTAGAGTCAACACTCCCAGTAGCCACAATCAACTCAGAATCATGTAAGTCTTGAATAACCACATCATGTGGTGAGAACTCAATTGTTTTACCAGAGCCAAACTAGAAAATATGATAAATAGATAATAGGTTCATCGAGATGTCAGGGACAAAAATAACATCCTGAAGAGAACCCTCGATTAATGTAACAAAATTAGAACCCAAGACTGAAAGATGTGATGAGTTCCCAACAACAATCTATAGAGCAGCACAAGGAGCAAGTGAGGTGACCAAGTACTAAGTGTTTTTCATATGGTGAGAGGCACCATAATCAAGAATCTACGTAGGCATAGAAGTCATAGCTCATGCAATAAGAGCATGACCTTTCCCTGCAAGGGGGATGAAGACTTAGGAGCTAAAATGTAATGCTCCTGCATGGCTTCCTCTAAAGCCTCCAAAAATTTCCAACACCTAGAAATGAGATGTCCATCCTTTCCACAAAAATTTTAGGTCTCAACTAATTTCTTCTTAGTCTTGGAGGTAGACTCAGTAGACTTCGAAGAAGGTTTACCCTTGGAAGGGTTAGCTAGAGGTTTGGAATTAGTTTTCAGTGTATCTTTCTTTGATTTGGCTTTCTTTTTTGGTTTCCCCTAAGAAGACTAAGCAACCAATGCTTGGCTAGAAGAGCTGGCAACATCCACCTATTAGATCTTTGCTTGTTCCCATGTCAACCGATCATAGAATGTCTCAAAAGAAGGCATTTGATGTCTGCTACCCAAGGCATCCATAGTGGAGTAGAAAGTGGAAGAAAAGATCTAATAATGTCCTCACAACTTTGAGAGTATCAAAAAAATACACTCATCATCTGTTTTTTTTTTGCCACATCCTTGCAAAACTGTACATAAAGATTTGAACTTCATGAAGAAGTCTTCAATAGTGGGAAAGCTGGTAGGTGTCAAAGAAGTCAACTTTGCATCAAGTTGTAGTGCTCAAAACTCATTCACTATACCAATCAAGTTGTGAAACTTGGTCCAAATAGCCCAAGGAGAGATCAAACCATCTAGGTGAAATAGGAGACTATCGGAGATGTTCAGTGCAATCAATCCCATGGCTTCATCCATTTTGTTTCTATGCTAAAGAACCTCAAAAGGGCATTGTAGGATAGGTTGATTCTCATCCAGACATGACCATAAGCCATGTGACATAAGAAGTCGAGTCATGTGTGCTTTCCAATTGTGGTAGTTGTGTGGCATTAGCCGAGCCATAGAGGGGTCTAACATTGAGAGAAGAAGACACAAGTAGAAGGGTCGATTCTGAATTAAATTGCAAAAAATAAAATGCACCCCCCTACAATGTATAAATATATCCCTCCTTAACCAAAGAAATAATTACAAAAAGTACAAAACTGAGAAGAAATCCTGGACACCAGATGCAGAGAGGGAGGAAACTAAAGCCTCTACTTTGACACCAAAAATAGGAGCTCAAATAGTCACGTCATGAAATGAAACTTACATCATCGTCTCTAGCTCGAAACTAGCTTTCCAACACTTCTTTTGGATTGAAAAAAGATCTCTGTATGCTCAAGTTATGGTCAAAAAATGAACTACTCCTCCAAAGAATAAGCTCTTTGTAAAATTATAGGCACTGGAAAAAATTTGACGGATGTATGGCCATTTACCAAAAAAAATTTGGTGGCTGAAAAATGATGTTAGCACACTGGAAAATGACATCAGCCAGTCGAAAAATGATGTTAGCAACCTGAAAATTCTGGCAGCCAGAATGTTGATGTTAACCTGACAAGAAATGACATCATGTGATGGAAAAATGATGTCAGCACGTAGTTTGTCCATCGGGTAGTGGTGGCCATTGTTGGGCGGTCCTATGCCACTGGCAGCAATGGGATGGCAGCCTGTTGACTACGACTAGGTGTGGGCTGGGCCATTGGTGGCACACCAACTATGGCAAGGCATAGGCTAGGCATGAGTGGAGCTCTAGTGGCCGCTGGACAGAGTGCCCAAAATAACTTTTTTTTTAAAAAAATTTTGTTTTTTCAAAAATTTCAATCCGTACAACCCCTAGGAGGCCAAATTTTTTTCAAAGGCTATGGTGGCTGAAATTCACAAATTTTATATGAATTTTGACTATAACAAGCCTTCTGAGAGCGATGGCAATGTTTGTTTTGTCCAAAGTGCACCAAAAAAAGGCACCTCCTCTAGATTGAAGAAAAAAACCTCAAAAAAGCTGGGGTTTCTGTCTTTGAATCGTGGATTCAAGATCTCCAAACCAAGTAGAAGCAAGGAATCTTTGATACCATGTAGAAGTTGTGAAAACCAACTTCACAGTTCACCAAGAACACCTACATACAAATAACCTGTTGCTGAAGAGAAACTAGAGAAGGAAAATAGTGCAGCTTGGAAATCTCAATAGAGTGAGAGCGACATTGTATTCCAAGATAATGAAAAAGAAAATACAAGAGTTCAACCTTAAAGGTGAACAAAACCCTAAAGGGAAATAACTAGGTTGCACATTATAATTAATATAAAATATTAATTGTATGCACCTAAGAGATTGCTTAAGTAAACTAGAGTAATAAACAACTTAATTAATTAAATCAACACAATCTAATTAATAAGCGTAAAATAATAATTACTCTAACAGTTTCTTGGGCTATTGGGCAATCTTGCATCAACCAAAAATATTTTCTATTTCTTGTATTAGTTTGTTGATCATGGGGCAACCCTTGGTGTTCGTGTTCTTTCTTTTCATGTAGTTTATTACTTGATGTAAACCCATTGTGGATCCTTTCCCTATGTTCATGAAACTTAACTCCATATTGCTGGAGAGTTATTATTCTTCCTTGCTCAAGATGTGTTCCTTCTTGGTGTGTATCGAGTATAGTGTGATAATTGGCTTCTATGAGGTTCTAGTGATTTCAAGACTTTCTGCATTGTGTAGACCTATATTTGTGTTTGCATATGTTTATTTTCTTAATTATTTGATCTCTAATTTTTGTGTGGGGTAGGACCTATATTTTGTAAATAATTACATCTACTAGGTCAAGTTTTGATCTTGATAGCTATATGTTTGAGATCTATAATAAGAGTAGGTAATATGAATATAGTTAGAAGGAAGATCAAGGAATTTTGGATTTGAAAGCACACGATTCTAAGCTCGCCGATTGTAATTTTTTTTTATAACTCTAAATAGGCTAGGCCTTATTCCTAGCACATTATAGTGAATTATCTCAACATATCTACATTGGAATAAAGATATTTTTTGTTCTTCCATATTTTGGTTGTGCTTCCATGTGTAACTCTACCTTCTTTTGATTCTTCTAGTTATTGTGGAAAGCTTGTTACATATGCTTTACTGGATTGGATCTCTAAGATGGAAAAGTATTCAGACTATGAAAGTACCCCTGATGACAAGAAAATTAGGTTAGCAACCACTAGATTGAAAGGAAGTGCTTCTCTTTGGTGGGAATAATTGCAAAATGATAGGCAAAGAAGAGCAAAGGAAAAGATCAATACTTGGGTGAAAACGGTTGGTAAGTTGAAAAAAAAATTCTTTGTACTGATTATCAAGTTAATTTTGTGAGGAGAATGCAAAATTTGAGGTAGAAAGACATGACTATAAAGGACTACACAAAACAATTCTACAAGTTGGACATCAAATCTAGACATGTTGATGAGGTTGAAAAGGTTGCTAGATATCTTAATGGACAAAGAACTCCAATTCAAGATGAAATTAGTTTTCTGAAGCTGAAAAGTGTAGAAGAAGCATACTTGTATGCCTTAAGAGTAGAAGAAATATTGGCAAACAAACAAGAACATAGATAAAGGACAAGAGGAGGAAGATTTTAAAGTAGGCTTAGATCTTATGGAGAAAGTAGCATATATGACAGTGCATTTCATGACAAGGGAAAATTAGAGGATAATGTTAGCAAAGGAAGAGGTAATTACACTAGAGGCAATTTTATTGGTTACTCGAAGAATAATAGTAATGGAAAAAGGGAAGATTGATCTTGGTTTAAGGGAACTTGTTTTCAATATGAACAAGAAGGACATAGAGATTTAGAATGTACCTCTTCTAGAAAAAAAAAAAAAAAAAAGGCAAGTAGTAGCATAAATGCCTTACTTCAAGAAGAATTTATTGATCCACGTAATGAGCCTAAAAATGGAGAGAACCTTATGATCATAAGAACTTTTTGGAATGAAAAAATAAATGAAGAATTTGTTATGAGGAAAAGTCTTTTCAAGACCAAATGTAAGATTGCATAGAAATATTGCAAGGTAATCATTGAAACTAGTAATTCTGATAATTTGGCATTAAAAGATTTGGGTTCAAAGCTATTGTTATAGAGGTTGAGACATTCAAACCCTTATGACATTGTCGAGATCAAGGATGAGCACAAATTACTAGTAATTGAATAATGTCTTGTGAAATTTAAGACTGGGAATTACCATGATGAAGTCTTATGTGATATTATGCCTATGTATTATTGTTGTGTTCATTTGGAAAGACCTTGATAGTATGATCGACAATCTTTGCATGATGGTAGATTGAACCAATTTACTATTTGGGCCAATGGAAAGAAGCACGTCTTATTAACTTTGATGAAGAAACCGAAGGAAAATCATTGTACAAAAGTTAAAGTTTTCTTGGTTGAGAGAAGTTAGTTTGTCAAGGATATGAAGAAACAAAATGTTTGTTTTTCTTTGATTCCTAGGAGGACAAAGAAACATGATGAACTTGAGCATGTAGTTCAGATTAGATCTTTGTTCACAAAATTTAAAGATATCATTTTCGATAATGTACCTAATGTATATGAGCAATGTTAGTATGCTAATAGACACTAAATTTAAATAAAGCTTCTACAAACTAAATAAAATTCATAAACTTCAAGATAGACTAAGATGAACTCTCAATTGAGAATATGAGCCATTAATGGGTTCTCTCAATGAGAAGCTCTCTTGTTGAGTAGCTTTGTCTAAATAGATAGGATGTATGCTCAAGCTTATGCTTCAAAAAGGGCTTCAAATGGAGTTGGAATTTGGGTGTGAGTGTATGGTTTTGATGTAAAATGGCTTCTCAAAATGGCATTATGAATTTACTTCATGGATTATGTTATTTTGCAAAGGGGAAGGATCCAATTTATAGGCAAGAGGCTTGAGGGATTGAGGGCTAAGATGCAAGGATGGGAAAAAGCTCATGGAGGGCTCAGATTGCATGAGAAGAGAGCACATGGATTGTGCTTCCTTATAGCCAATCAAGGAGTGACACACATCACATGGTGAGAGGATGGAGGAAAGGGGAAGGATGAGTCAACAAAGGAGGCTCAAGGGATAAAATCTTCATAAAGACCCTCATAATGACTTGTAAGAGCAATAAAAGGGCTTGTAAGAGTCATTTATGACCTAGTGGACTTCATAAAATTTTATGGTTGAGATATTTTGAGAGTGATGAGAGCAATTTCGACTTGGACTTGATTAGGAAGGTTTTAAGCTTGTTTAGGCTTGTGCAAATGATTAGAGGATGGATTAGGATGGTTTAGGATTAGCTTAGGGATAGGCAAGTGGATGGCATTTAATGAGGGTGGGTGAAGGAGGAGATATTTGTTAACTTTGGCTTGGGTTAGTAAGTTTTAACCCATGTTTAGGAAATGTGAGAAGGTTAGGAAGGGATTAGGATTAGGTTTAAAGACATCTTCTAGAAGAGTCTAGACTTTGGATGAGGATAAAGACTTTCTAGAATAGTCTAGAATTTCCTAGGATGAGGATGAAGACTTTCTAGAAGATTCTAGAACTTCTTAGGATGAGGATAAATTAGATTTTTAGGAAATAAATAAAGTTTTATTTATTTCAAGGGTTTGGGTTGAGGAGATATTTATTAAAACTTTTTTAATAAACATGAGGATTAATATTTAATCTTAATTAAATATTTTGAATTGGGATTAGGGGTAGGAAATGATGGGATTAGCCTTTAATTAAAATTAAAGAAGGATTAGAAGATTTTGGAAGAGGTTAGTGGTCTTAAGGAAATTGGCCAAGTTTTGGGCAAAAAATAAATTTTTTATTTATTTTGGGTTTTTTGGTCAATTTATTAATTAAATAATTAATAAATAAGGAAATAATGTTTAAATAAGATTTAAACATTTTTGGGAGGGATTCCTTAATTAAATATTTTTAATTAAGATAAAGGAATTTAATGACATAAAAATTAATTAATTAATTAATTAATAAATGATGATGTCATCAGAAATTTTTCAAAAAATAAAAATACTTTATTTTCTAAAGGTTTTTTAGGTGTCTACATTTTGCCCCTCTTTGATGTGATGCCACAAGTGGCATGGCATCAAAGATAAGAAAATAAGATGCCCAAGGCTAGAGCAGAAGAGGAGAGAATGGAGATGCCCCCTCAAGAAGGCAGCAGGGAGAGAAAGCGAGGCTCGGTGGCTTCTTGAAAAATACATGAATCTGGGATGAGCAAGGAGACTCAGATTGGATTAAGAGAAGAGGTTTAGTTAGCTCAAACTCTTACTATGGGAGAATGATAAAGGGAGAATCAGAGGCACAAGAGGAAGCAAGCTTAAGATCCCAGGGATTGCAGAGGATGAAGGAGCGGAGCGCTATAAAAAAGAATCCAGGATAGGGAGATGGATGAGGGGATTATAAAGCTGATGCAACAGGATTTTAAAGAGTTAGATTGGCGGAAGATGGGTTTCGGAGATCCCTAGGACTAGGATTGTGGATCTCGAAAGATGAGGCTTGGTGGGTTTATTTGGATTGGTGGATCCCTAAGACTAGGATTGTGGATCCCTAAAGCTAAGAGTGATGAGTGATTCAAAGAGATACTGATGCATCAGCTGGGGTAGGAGAGACGGATGCTGGATATGGATGGGGGATAATGGAGATGAAGGAAAATCATTGAAGCTTTTTGAGCGGGGGGATACTTCAAAGAGAAGTACCACCATGTAGTTGAGAACTAGATTTGCTATAGGACTATTGGTTAATTGCCAAGGTTACCAAGAACATCAAGGCCTTTTCACCAACTGTCCAAAGGATTGACAAACTAACTCAAAACAAACACACAAGGATTGCCCCAGCATCACACATGAATCCTAGAGGAAGCAGCGTGGAAACGAAACTGGAGAACCCACAAGCAGAAAAGAAAAACAAACGAAAGACCTGATCAAGACCTTACGCTCTAATTTCCCCATTCGCAGCATACCATGATATGGAAGATCGTGGCAACCTTGAGGAGGGAACAAGGAGATTGCTTGGAAAAGATACTTCAAGACCCAAAAGGGAAGATCCCAAATCAAAAGAAAGTGAAAATCCAAAAGAGAGTCGTTTGCCAACGAGATGGGTAGGACAATGTACTAACAGACCAAGATCAGACATGAGGAAAGCTATATCCTGCAAGGACCTATCGGAGAGCACCGAAGCTGGTGGATTTGGATGAGTGATGCATCTGGCAAGCTAAACTAAGAAAGATAACACTTTGGTGACAGGAAATCTAGCTAAAGGATGCGTTGGAATAGCTAACCAAGATGTGTGATGGGTGCAAGATGTCGATCAAGGATGAACTGACATGAACGCTGGATAGATACAATGGTACTAAGCTAAAGAGGATGTACAAGATGATGGACCAAGATATGTTACAAATGTACAAGTTTGTTCATGTTTTGGTTTTTGTGAGATGGAAATGTTTGTGAAGGATGGGATGTCTATAATAGGTGATAGGTGGATAGGTAGATGGTTTGCGAAAAGCTTAAGTGAAAATGGGGTTTTGTGTGTGCACGTGATAGTATACAAGCTAGGATACAGGATTATTTATAGGTTGGAATATGGTACAAACCTTGGACAAGATTCGGATAGACAAGGTATGCTACAAGATTTACAAGGTATAATACAAGCTTTGGTACAAGATTTACAAGCTGTACAGGAGGTATTTACAAGCTTCATCAGATTTTGGATATTTGGTTGGAACACCAAGGGAACAAGCAAGTGTGTCTTATGGGATGGTGGGTGAATGGATGAGGGATAGGATAGTGATAGATAATGAATTAGTCTTTAGTACACAAGGCGCCTGAATTACCAGGTTTTCACCAAGGTACCTATCCAAGGTGCTTGAATTGCCAAGTTTTCACCATTGGACGCTTATTTCTCTTTACTATTTTTTTCTTTTGTATTTTTCAAAAGCTGGGTATACCAAGGATCTTCAAGCATAGAACTTCTTGAGATGAATGATGTTAGTAGGATCATTCAAGAGTTCTCCTTCTGGTGTAGATAGCTTATAAGCTCCAGAGCCAAAGGAAGCAATGACAACATAAGGACCAAGCCATGTAGGTTCAAACTTGCCTTTCTTTTCTCGATTTACTTGGACTTTCATGTTTTCTTTGAGAACCATGTCACCTGGCTGAAAGTGTCGTGGAAGCACCTTCTTGTTGAAATTTCTTTTGAGACGAATTTGATAGACTGTGAGATGATCATAGGCTTGTTGTCGCTTCTCGTCTAAGAGATCTAGCTGGGTGAGTCGAGCTACTCTATATTCTTCATCTGATATTTGCCCTTGCAAAGATATGCGCAAAGAGGGAAGTTCAACCTCTATAGGTAGTACCGCTTCGGCACCATAGACTAGGGAGTATGGAGTTGTGCCTGTGGATGTATGGAAGGAAGTTCGATAGGCCCATAGGGCTGGATTTATTTGTAGGTGCCAATCACGGTCGGAATCATTGACAACTTTCTTTAGAATTTTGAGGAGGGTTTTGTTAGTTACCTCTGCATGGTCGTTACCTTGTGGGAAATATGGGCTAGAAAAGTGGTGATGGATGCGGAGGGAAGTGCATAATTCTTCCATGTTGAGATTTTCAAAGTTACCTCCGTGGTCGGTGAAGATGGTGGATGGGATGCCGAAGCGGCAAACAATGTGGTACAAGATGAACTTGGAGACCTGAACTCCTGTAGCCGAGACTAGGGGGACTGCTTCGACCCATTTAGTGAAATAGTCTGTAGCTATTATTATCCATTTATGTCCATCAGATGAGAGGGGTGTGATAGTTCCAACTAGATCAAGGCCCCAACAAGCGAAAGGCCAAGGTGGTGCAATAGGCTGTAGATCCTGTGCTGGAGCGTGCACAAGATTTGCATGCTGCTGACATGGGAGACACTTTCTGACAAAGTCACAGGAGTCTTCTTCAATGGTAGGCCAATAGTAGCCTGCTCTAAGGATTTGTTGTGCTAGGACAATACCACTCGTGTGGGCATCGCAAAGTCCAAAGTGTACTTCCTTTAACACCATTGCAGCCTCATTTTGGTCTAAACATCGACAGAGAGTATCATGATAACCCCGACGATATAGGGTATTGGCTATGATAACATAGCAGGATGATTTTTGGATGAGGTTCTGGCGTTGGGTACGTGTGAGGTGAGGGGATATGATACCATCATTAAGGTAAGCGTGAATCTCATGGTACCAAGGGGATTGGGGACAAACCAAGATACAAACACGGTTTGAATCCTCATTCGCATAAGCGGGTGTGAGGAGCTGCTCCACTAAAAACTCATACTGTGTAGCTGCTTGGGGAATTTCCAAGAGCGAGCCTATAGTAGCCATAGCATTTGCTGCTTTGTTCTGTATTCGAGGCACTTGTGTAAACTAAAGCTTTGTAAAATGTTGGGTTAGCTGATCAACTAGCTCTTTGTAGGGTAATAGCTTTTCATCTTTGGTTTGATATTCATTTAGGGCTTGCTTGATGATGAGCTGAGAATCGCCAAAGATTTGTAGCTCAACAATGTTCCATTCTGCAGCTATCTTTAATCTTGCTATGAGGGCCTCATATTCAGCTATATTGTTGGTGCTAGGGAATTGTAGCTTGAAGGCTTTTGGAATGTAATCTCCTTAAGGTGTGACCAACAATATTCCTACCCCTGATCCATGAGATGTGTATGAGCCATCAAAATAAAGTTTCCATGGGGGTTGTTCTTCAATTAGACAGATATGCTCATCTGGAAATTCTGTGATCATTGGATAAGCATCTATTAGAGGTGCATCAGCTAGGTGATCTGTTATAGCTTGCCCTTTGATTGCCTTTCTATCCACATACTGGATGTCAAATTCACTAAGGAGCATAACCCATTTGGCTAAACGACCTGTAAGTGTTATTCTAGAGAGCATATACTTGAGAGGGTCAATCTTGGAGACTAGTTGGATGGTATGACTTAGCATGTGATGGCGAAGCTTTTGAGTTGAGAAAACAACTGCCAAACAAGCTTTTTCCATAGGAGTGTAATTGAGTTCATAACCAACTAGGGTTCTACTGATATAGTAGATGGCTCTTTCTCTGTTGTAGTCATCAAGCTGTGCTAGAAGTGCCCCTAGAGCTGGAGGTGTTGTTGATATGTACAAAATCAGGGGATGACTAGGAACTGGTGGAACCAAGATAGGGGGATTGATGAGATACTGCTTGAGATGGTCGAAGCTGCGCTGACATAAAGGATCCCACTTGAAGTTCTCATCCTTCTTCAGTAAATGTGAAAATGGTGTACACTTATCTGCAAGCTGGGAGATGAAGCACCGAACAGATTGGAGCTTTCCTTGAAGAGAGCGAAGCTATCGCAGTGTCTGGGGAGGAGGCATGTCTAAGATAGCCTTGACCTTCTTGGGGTCGATCTCTATACCTCGTTTAGAAACTATGAAGCCTAGAAGCTTTCCAGATGTGACCCCAAAGACACATTTCTTGGGATTCAGCATGAGATGATATTTGGCTAACCTATCAAAGACTTTCTCCAGGTCAGCAAGATGATCCATGAAGGTATGAGACTTGACCAAGATATCATCCACATAATCCTCCAAAATGCTATGGATGAGATCATGAAAAATGGTTGTCATAACTCTTTGATAGGTAGCCTCAGCATTCTTTAGGCCAAAAGGCATCATGTTGTAGCAAAAGGTTCCCCAAGGGGTAGTGAATGCTGTCTTATGCTGATCCTCTTCTGCAATCTTGATTTGATTATACCCAGAAAATCCATCCATGAGGGACAAAATTTCATGTCCAGCTGTAAGATCTACAATCATATCTATGTTGGGCAAGGGAAAATCATCTTTTGGACAAGCTTTGTTAAGATCTCTAAAATCAGTGCAAATTCTGATGTCACCAGAAGGTTTAGTGACAGGGACCATGTTGGAGATCCACTCTGAGTAGTCAATAGGTCGGATAACCTTAGCAGCTAACATTCTTTCTAATTCAGCTTTGACCAATAATGCCACCTTGGGGTGCATTTTTTTAAGCTTTTGTCTGACGGGCTTGATCTTTGGATCAACTGCAAGATGATGAACTACAAGCTTTGGATCAAGTCCTGGCATGTCCTGATATGACCATGCAAATCGGCCAATGTTCTCTCTTAAGACCTCAAAGAGGAGGTCAGCTTGGTCTTGTGATAGGGATGCAGTAATGTGAACAAGTCTGGGGATCTCTGAAGAACCAATGTTGACTTCTCGAGTATCCTCAATTAGAATAGAAGACACCTCTGGTCGATTATCTTGAGGAGGCAATGCTAAATCCTCATGTTCTTCTTGTGGCTCTGGATTTTCTTGCTAAGGGGTTCTCTTTGTTGCCTTAGCTAGTCTCAGATTCACCTTAGTTCCAGTTTTGGGTGTATCGAAACTAGGTTGGGGATTTTCTCCAAAATACCCCTTGGGATCTAGCTTGTAGATATAGGCAGAATCTGGCTTTGTTTTCTTGTGAGGAGTTTCAGCTCCCATGAATCTTAGAAGTGCCTCCTCTGATGTGAAATCATTGATGTGTATGACACTTGGTTGGTCCCAATCTATGAGTTGTGGATGGGCGAGTGGTAGGTCAATGAGGTGGATGGATAGTTCTTGGAGAACAGAGTCTCTGAGGGAGATTTGGTCTAGGATATCGTTGTAGGCTCTCTTTTCAACTTCCTCAAGAATGTCTTCGATTTCAACAAGGTTGCGGTGAATGTTCGAAAAAGCGTGACCGTTCTCATTAGTGCCCCCAGTTGTGGGTATGCCAAAGCCAAGACCTGACTTCGATTCCCACTTGTGTGCATCGATGGGGCACTGCATGCCTCTTTCTTCTGGTCCTAGACCACCACCTTGATAGTTCCATTTGTCAGTGATGAGGTTATGTTCTTGGGGATACTTTTGGCTGAAGTGATCAAGGCATGCTTGATTTCTTTGAGGTGCATCCTTATGTAACCATTTGTTGATATCTGGAGTGAGCTCCTCATGAAGAGGGATTTTCGAGGATACAAAGGTTGTTGGGCCAAACTGTTTGTATCGAGGAGGTGGAATCTCCTTAGCTTTGTGATATGTCGGTCGTCTATGGGCATGTGGATCAAGTGGGAGTGCCCCGACAACAAATGCATCTGACAGACTATACTCTCCACAACCTTTGTTATTGATCTTCACGGTAGACAGGGTAGAGGCGAGGATGGTTTCTGGGTCATTATAAGTGTGGGATGAGCTGGCGATGGATGTGCCGATATCAATTCAAGGGCAATGGTTTGTAAATGAAGCTTCAACCGCATTGCAGTAAGCAAAGGGTTCTAGATCGGCATGGATGGTTACCTCAGTGCCTTGATGTGGAAATTTGACGCACTGATGGTAAGTGGATGGAATGGCTTTCATGACATGAATCCATGGGTGACCGAGGAGGATGTTAAATGGTAGGTTTAGATCAATAACATGGCAGAGTGTCTCTTGGATGACTGGCCCAACCTTGATTGGTAGCAAAATAGTTCCTTATGTGGTTCTTTCCAAGTTGTCATAAGCTTTGATGGTGATAACCTCACTGATGATATCTGCCTCAATATACCTAGCTTGTTTTATGAATTTTAGGGTGCAAATATTCAAGGCTGATCCATTATCTATCATTACTCTTTTCACAGCAAAGTTGGATACCATGATGGCTATGCGAAGCGGAAGGGTGTGATCTGGCTCGACCACGGGTATGTTGGTGGGTTTGAACGATAGGGCACATGAGGATGAGAGGTGTCCAACAAGATTACAAAAATCAGTAGCATTGATATCAGAAGGGACACGGGATTCTATGAGAGCACTGTCAAGGATGTTCTTGTACACAGGACTAGTGCGAAGAAGGTCTAAAATGGAGATTTGGGCTAGCATGTTCCCAAGGTGTTCCAAGATATTGTACTGGCTTTTTGATGGAGCTGATGGTGCTGGTGGAATGGGTGGGCCTGCGATGTTAAATTGCGCTCTTCGAGTGGTGACTGCACACTCATTGTTTGGTCCTTGGATATTGATAACATTGACAGAAGGCTCTTTCTCAGATATACAACCTATAAGGCTACCATAGTCTATATAGGATGAAGTGTGGTCATTGTTCTTCCCATGCTATTAGTTTGGCTGACGGTTGTTGATGTTGTTGTTGTTGGTTTGGATAGGTGCTTTTCCAGGATTTTGGTTATGGTGTGGAGGAAAAGCATTTTGATAGATCTGTAAGCCTGCATTGGGAGAGGTTTGGGCACCAACAGTGATTTCCTTCCGATCAATGAGGTCCTGCACATAGTCTTTCAGTTTCATGCATCTGAGGGTAGTGTGACCTTTTACCCTATGAAATTTGCAGTACTCATTATCTTTGTACCATGCAGCTTTGGATTGGCTTGGGTCAATTTGCTGGGTAGGAGGAAATTTGATGAGGTTTTCCTTGACTAATTTCTCAAAAATGACATCTAATGGCTCACCAAGGGGTGTATAGTTTCTAGGTGTATGTTGGAATCTAGGCTTTTGTCCTACAACTACATTGATGGCATTAGCTTGATTGCTAGACCCTTGGAAGTTGGGTCTTGGATTGTGGTTTTGATAGCTTTGGTTATTCTGTTGTTGGTAGTTGATAGCTTGTTGATTGTTTGGTTGATATGGTGGGTTGGACTGGTTGTGAGAAGGACCAACAATATTCACATGTCTGGTGTCAGTGACGCCATCTATTGCAACGTGCTTGTTTTTGTTCCAATACCTAGACTTGTCATTGGAATGTGATTGATTTTGGTTGGCTTCCTTGTAAATCTTGACCACACCATCTTTAATGAGTCCTTGCTCAAGGATCATTCCTTTCTCTTTGATATCTTTGTAGGTCTGCAAATAGTTCATGGTCATGTGGTGAGCCAAGCTAGGATGGGCATTATCAATAAACATTTTCACCACATGGTGTTCTGGCAAGGTGCAGGATATGTGGGTGGTAAGGGTTTGCCATCTTTGCAGGTATTCAGCAAGGCTTTCTCCACCTTTTTGCTTGGTGTGGACAAGATCAACTATTGATAGCTCTGTTTCAACAAGATGGGCATATTGGGCTACAAATGCCTTAGATAATTCAGCAAAGTTTTTAATTGTGCCATAGGGGATTCTATAAAACCATTCAAGAGCTGGTCCAGCCAAGCTTTTGGGAAAAAGGCGCAAGAGGAAGACATCATTGTATGCTACGTCCTGGCAGTGCATGTAAAATTCTTTGATATGTGTGACAGGGTCTCCTTTTCCTTTGAATTTGTCAAATTTGGGTACCTCAAAGTGTTTGGGAAATGGTGTCATGGTAATGGCTCTGTCAAATGGGTAAGGACACACATTCTCAAACTTGAATGTCTTCGGATCATTCCCTTCTTGGATGGCTTTCAGAGCTATCTTCATTTGCTCCCATTCTGAATTGATAGGTGATGGTTGGGGTGCCCCCAATGTAGGAGTGCCTTGAGGTAGGTATGTGCTGGATGGGGCCACTGAATATGGATGGCTATGAGGGATTTGCTAATAGGGATTGTACATTGTTTGGGCAACTGCATGGTGGATGACAGGTTGCTGAGGGGGAGGTGGCGCATATTGCTGCGAGGCTTGTTGTTGATATGGGATTTGAGGTTGGGATTGAGGAACATAAGCTGGCTGTGGGATAAATGGATTGCTTTGTGGAGGTAAGGTATAAGATGGTTGAGAGGCTTGGGGAAAGGATCGAGGGGCTTGTGGGGTTTGACCAATATATGTGGGTTGTGCCCCCATTTGGGATGGTATCTGCAAATAATTGGTGGTTGGCTGGGGTGGTGGATTACCTCCTAGAAGTGGTATTGAAAAGTAGTTGGTAATTCGAGGTAATGGATTAGTTGGTGGTGGAGGTGGTGGGAATTGAAAGCTTGGGAATGGAACTGATGGGGTTTGATAGCTTTGTGGTTGGATTTGGAAGCTTGGTAGAGTGGTGGCAGGGGGTGGGGTCACTTGGGAGCTTGGTAGAAAATTGGTAGTAGCTTGTGGGATTTGATAGCTTTGTGGAGTGAGGGTAGTAGCTTGTAGATTTGTGGCTAATGGTATTGAGCTCCCAAGACCTAATGGAAATGATGGGATTGTGCTTTGGGCTACAGTGAACAAGCTGGGGGTGATGAAAGGTTGATTACTTGGCCCCATGGGTGGCATCCCTATTGTATATTGCTGAGGTTGGCCAAAGATGCTAGCACTGATTTGGGAGATGGGTGGATTTGGAAGGCTGGGTTGGGGAGCAGCATCAGCAATAGTGAAGGGGGTGAACGGTGAGCTGTTTTGGGTAAAGGGGGTTTGGAGCGGAGAGGTATGAACCAAGGATGGAGTGGTGGTGGCTGGGTTGGCTTGCGGCATGGAGATTTCAACTTGGGTGGATGATGGTATGTTTGGGTCTGTTGGATCATATGGATTGGCTGGAGGCTCTTTTTTTGGCATATATTGAAGATAATTTGGATCATAAGAGCCTATGGGTGGTGGTAGCTGCCCAAACAATGGGTGAGATGGATTTGATAATGGAGGGGGTTTTCCAAAGTCAAAGGTTCCTACATTTTCCCTTCGAAAATTAGCCATGATTGTCTCTTTGTTCTTGTCTATAATGGCATTTACCAATACTGCATTTCCTAGTTGGTTCATGAAAGCTTCAATGTCAGTACATGATGGCATAGCTTTCTCTGGGCTGAAGGATGGTTGAGTGCTCAAGGGGGGTGAGGCTGTTCGATCCAAATGATAGGGCTCCATTGTTTCTTTCTTCTTGGCTAAGCGAGTGATGGGTGGCATGAAAAATGCTCCTAGGGATGAGATGCAATAATGTTGATGGATGCAAAAGGGGGAAGGCTTCTCTATGAAAATGATTTCCTAGGTTAAGGCAAAGCTATATGACAAAACCTAAGGAGGATTGGGTTGGAGATTCTAACTTCAAAGAGATGTTGCCAAAGAACGAAAGGTCTGCTTTCCTATGTGCAAACTTGGTGGTGATTGTGTCAACTTAAGGATAGACTGATGATCCTTTAGGAAGAACATGAGATTGACCACTTGTGGATCCCAACCTTTAGCTCAAGGTGATGAGGGATAACAAGTGACAAAGCTGGATTACCCTAGACAAAGCTCTATCAAAGGGATAACCTTGGTGATGATGGATTTGAAAGATTTTAGGAGTGGCAAACTTTTGGCAAAAGTGACAACAATTTTGAAGGCTTGGATGTGAGGTTTTGATTACTGGCTAGATGGTTTGATTCTAAATGAGATGGATGAGCTAATAATGCTTAAGGGGATAACCTAAGATGGTTGGCTTTTCTACAAAGATGACTCTAAAGTGAAGCTTATCCAAGAAGATGTGGAGAAACAAGGGTGTCTAATCATAGAAATCATGCCTAGTTGGTAAGGCATAAGCAGGATTAACTCCTGGATGTTGGTTAAATTTGATGTTGCGCTCTAACTAGGCCTCTTGAAGTGCTTCGTCGGTAGCTTTGTCCTTTGCTTTGTGGAGTTTGGCAATTCGTGGGCTTGGTGTTATTTCTTTTCTCTTGGCTGTAAGTTCTTGGTATGCTAGAGATGGTTTGAGTTTAACTTTGTGGAGCTTCTGTTTGGGTTTGGGTTGCTCTGACATCAATTCCTGAATTTGCTTGGCTTTGAGAGATCTTGGTTGTTTTGCTTCAACTCGTTCAACTTCTGGAATAGGTAGTGACTACGCTAAGTATGCCCTAAGCTAGGATTGACCAAGTTTAGCAAACATTCATTCAACAAATAAAAGATCAAGCAATAGATAGAAACAACCAGATAGAAGTTTTTGATTCTCAGAAAGTGATACTTGCGCCAAGGAGTGTGTATGTTCTACAAATGTTTCGATCAGTCACCTCAAACACATTAACATCCTAGATGGTTGTCTACAAGGCTGACGGTTGGTTTAGCTAAGGATTCCTCGATATACCCAAGGTACGTGAGGCCCAAATCTGTAGATGAGACCAAAAAGATGTCACACAGCCGAGAGGAGCGGTAACCCACTTCTCCTCTTTCACTTCTCAAGGGTATAAAGTTCCTTGAGGCTTAGCTTGAGTGACAAAATCTTGATCCCAAGAGAGGTGTCTTTCGATTCACCTCCCGATTCTTATACTCTGTCAGAATGCTGGAGTTGAGGTCGTCCAAGGGGTGATGAAATCTCCAAGCAGGCCTCCTAAAAAGAAACAAGGTTTTGGATCCTAATCTTATGCACCAAGATGGCCTCGAAAGACGACAAGGGGAGAGAAGACTTGGATGACCTTGGGCTAAAAACACGCTTGTTCTTTTACCAACTGACTCTTATGTGTGCTAATCTAGACTTTGCAAGCACTCATGTTTAAGAGACAATGTTCAATTCCAACTTGAAGTGCCAACAAAAGTAAATCGATCGAAGAATGCAAACAATAAGAAGAGTTAGGCTCAACAAAAGAAAACTCGCGCGCCTAGAGGCCCTCCACGTCAAGTATCGATTAATTTTCTTTAAGGCATTCAAGATTGAGTGTGAGTTTGTTTTAAGCCCAAAACAAAAGTGTGTGAGATTCGATTTCAAGCGCACGCCCGGAGGCTCTCCACGTCAGTTGTTGTTCAATTTTAGTGCCCAAACTTGAAGTGTTATCGATTTAATCTAGAGTTTTGATCATTTAAGAATTTTGATAAAGTTAAAGCAAACATTCAAAGACCAAGTGAGTGAGTTAGATTGTGGAACATTTAACACCTTTTTCAAGTAGACCCATCCCCATAAATGGCGCTGAGATTGCAACCAATGGTCAATATTTGATGGGTGATTAGAAAAGAGGTGAGTCCAAGGAACTACTCAAATTGATTTTTGCAAATTTGTATTTTAACTTAACAAGGTTTCTTAAATGTCCAAAAATCAAACTTTACCTAGATTGCATGTGGAAAAGAGATTTGTTTTGTTCAATTTTTAGAAGCTCCAAATGAAGTGTTTGATATTGCAATGGTTAATTGATCCTTAGAATTCAAGATTGAATTTGTTGTTTTAATCATGCATTCAAGGAAAATTTTATTTTAATCCATGGCATTCAAGAGTGATTTTAGCAACATGCATTCAAAGACAAGTGGTTAAACATTCAAGTGTTTTCTTTTGAGCATTCAAGATTGAGATTTTGTGTGTTGTTTTAAGAACTTTGAAGTGCTTTTTTTTAACCTTAGATCATTTAAGATTTTTTTGGACTCAAAAGTGAAAATGACTCTTTGGACTTTGGTTTTCATTCAAGATTTTGTGTTCTAGTTTGCATATTTTAAGCCCAAAAATGATATTCCTAGATTGTTTTGATGCATGAAAAATCTAAGAAACATTCAAGATTTTGCAATAAGACATTTGTTTGGAACAAATAACAAAGCTTTTAGGACAATTTTTGGCAACCATTTAGGACTCTTAGTTTTCATGAGATTTTTTTAAAAGAACTTTAGTGTGCACTTAGTGTTGATTTTGAACCTTTTGAAATGGAAACTTGAAGTTCTTTTTAAATTCCCAAAAATGAAGTGTTCCTAATTTTTCATGAATGCATATAAAACCTTGATGTTGCAAGGATGCAAATGATTAGATTGGTTTAGTTTCACTTGTTAAAAGATTTTTTCTTTTTTGCAAATTTTTAATTTTTCAATGGATTTAAGTATGATTTGGGGGTTCATTTTAAGCACTAAAAAGAAGTGTGTATGATTTTGCTTCCTTAAAAAAAAATGGCCAAGATCTCCCACAAGAAGAAGAAGAAGAAGTAGATGGAATAAGAAGAATATAGAAAAGAAGAGGAAGAAGAATTTCAAGTTCTTTGTCCACCTATGAGCTTGAAAAATCTGCAAACACTATGAGATAGATTATGAGTTCCTTTGTCTTCTTCATGCTCATGTGGACCTACAAAACCAATTTATACAATCCTACCAATCACAAAAACAAGTAAAATTAGCCAAAATCAGCAAATGACATACAAAACTTGACTAAAAAAGCTAATGAAGATGACCCATGCGGGGTCCCACCGAGCGTGCCAAAATGTATATGAGCAATGTTAGTATGCTAATAGAAACTAAATTTAAATAAAGCTTCTACAAACTAAATAAAATTCATAAACTTCAAGATAGACTAAGATGAACTCTCAATTGAGAATATGAGCCATTAATGGGTTCTCTCAATGAGAAGCTCTCTTGTTGAGTAGCTTTGTCTAAATAGATAGGATGTATGCTCAAGCTTATGCTTCAAAAAAGGCTTCAAATGGAGTTGGAATTTGGGTGTGAGTGTATGGTTTTGATGTAAAATGGCTTCTCAAAATGACATTATGACTTTACTTCATGGATTGTGTTATTTTGCAAAGGGGAAGGATCTAATTTATAGGCAAGAGGCTTGAGGGATTGAGGGCTAAGATGCAAGGATGGGAAAAAGCTCATGGAGGGCTCAGATTGCATGAGAAGAGAGCACATGGATTGTGCTTCCTTATAGCCAATCAAGGAGTGACACACGTCACATGGTGAGAGGATGGAGGAAAGGGGAAGGATGAGTCAACAAAGGAGGCTCAAGGGATAAAATCTTCATAAAGACCCTCATAATGACTTGTAAGAGCAATAAAAGGGCTTGTAAGAGTCATTTATGACCTAGTGGACTTCATAAAATTTTATGGTTGAGATATTTTGAGGGTGATGAGAGAAAATTCGACTTGGACTTGATTAGGAAGGTTTTAAGCTTGTTTAGGCTTGTGCAAATGATTAGAGGATGGATTAGGATGGTTTAGGATTAGCTTAGGGATAGGCAAGTGGATGGCATTTAATGAGGGTGGGTGAAGGAGGAGATATTTGTTAACTTTGGCTTGGGTTAGTAAGTTTTAACCCATGTTTAGGGAATGTGACAAGGTTAGGAAGGGATTAGGATTAGGTTTAAAGACATCTTCTAGAAGAGTCTAGACTTTGGACGAGGATAAAGACTTTCTAGAATAGTCTAGAATTTCCTAGGATGAGGATGAAGACTTTCTAGAAGAGTCTAGAACTTCTTAGGATGAGGATAAATTAGATTTTTAGGAAATAAATAAAGTTTTATTTATTTCAAGGGTTTGGGTTGAGGAGATATTTATTAAAACTTTTTTAATAAACATGAGGATTAATATTTAATCTTAATTAAATATTTTGAGTTGGGATTAGGGGTAGGAAATGATGGGATTAGCCTTTAATTAAAATTAAAAAAGGATTAGAAGATTTTGGAAGAGGTTAGTGGTCTTAAGGAAATTGGCCAAGTTTTGGGCAAAAAAATTTTTTTTAATTTATTTTGGGTTTTTTGGTCAATTTATTAATTAAATAATTAATAAATAAGGAAATAATGTTTAAATAAGATTTAAACATTTTTGGGAGGGATTCTTTAATTAAATATTTTTAATTAAGATAAAGGGATTAATGACATAAAATTTAATTAATTAATTAATTAATTAATGATGATGCCATCAGAAATTTTTCAGAAAATAAAAATACTTTATTTTCTAAAGGTTTTTTAGGTGTCTACACCTAATAGTAAGTATTAGTCATTCTATGGACTTAACACTTGGGTCTAGTTTTTGTAACAAAGCACCACATAGGTCAACACCTATAGAAAATGAAAAATTGAATAGACAAGTGCAATAATTTAATGAGAAAGGTTTGATTAGAGAAAGTTTGAATCCTTGTGCAGTGCCTACAGTATTGGCACCTAAGGAGAATTGAGAGTGGAGAATATGTACTGATTCTAGAGCTATAAATAGAATAACAATGAATCATAGGTTTCCTTTTCCTAGGATAGATTAGATTATGGATTTTTTGAGTGAGACAAAGTATTTTACCAAGATTGATTTACAAAGTGGAAATCTTCATATCAAAATCAAAGAAGAGGATGAATGGAAGACTTATTTTAAGAATAATGGGGGTTTATATGAGTGGTTAGTTATGCCTTTTGGTTTAACTAATGTACCTAGCACTTTCATGAAATTGATCAACGAGGTATTGAAGAAATTATTGGGCACAATTGTAATTGTGTATCTTGATAATATACTAATTTTTAGTCAAACCAAAGAGGAACACCTAATGCATATCAGACAAGTGTTGCTAAGGCTAAAAGAGGAAAAGTTGTTAATAAACCTAAAGAAATGTTCTTTAATGCAAAAGGAGATTGTATACCTTGGTTTTGTGATCTCTACCAATGGACTTAAGATGGATCTTGAAAAGGTGGAAGCTATAATTGAATGGCCTACACCTAAGAATGTTGGAGAAGTTAAATCATTTCACGGATTGACAAGTTTCTATAGGACGTTATGAAAAAATTAGTTAAGTATGTAATGCTATGACACAAATGATGAGAAGGGATAAAAAGGAATTTAGAAGAACACATGGAGCAAACAAAAGCTTTGAAACATTGAAGCAAACAATAACATAATTGCTTGTGCTTTCTTTACCTATTTTTACTAAAGTTTTTCCAATTCATTGTGATGCTAGTGGGAATGTAATTGAAGCTATTTTGAGTCAAGAATGTAAGCATGTAGCTTTCTATAGTGAAAATTTGAATGATGCTAAGAGGAAATACTTATGTCTATGATCAACAGTTTTATGCAATTGTTCAAGCTTTGAAGAAATGGAGACATTACTTGATGCCTAAGGAATTTGTGTTGTAGATTAATCATAAAGCCTTATAGTACTTGAGTAGTCAAAATAAATTGAATTAGATACAAATGAAATGAGTGGAGTACATGCAAAAATTTCCTTTTGTGTTGAAAGACATGAGTGGATAGTCAAATAAGGTAGCAGATGAAACTTGTTGACAAAGATGAGTATTGGAGTACTTGGATTTGATGATCTAAATAACTTGTATGAAATTGATCCTTATTTTTGAAAAACCTTGGAAAGATTGTAATAATCATATAATAAAGGAGCATAACAAATAGGTTGACTATTTCATTAAGGAAAATATGTTGTCTAAAGGAATTCAGTTGTGTATACCATTATGATCTAAGAGAGATAACATCATTAAAGAAAGACATAGTGGTGGACTTGCAGAACATTTTGGGTTTGATAAAATGATAAAGTTGATTTATGAAATATACTTTAGACCACACATGTTCAAAAATTGATTAAGAGTTGCAAAATTTGTCAAGTAGCTAAGGGAACTAGTCAAAATGTGGGTTTGTATACACCTTTACTTATTCCTAGTAAACCTTGGGAAGGTATTAATATGGATTTTGTTCTTGGAATACCTAGAACCCAAAGAGGTAATGGTTCTATTTTTGTGGTATTGATCATTTTAAAAAATTGGCACATTTCATAACTTTTAAGAAGACATCAGATGCAAGACACATAGTAGATCTATTATTCAAAGAAATTGTGAGATTAGATGGATTACCAAAGAGTATTATTTCAAGCAAAGATACTAAGTTTACTAGATACTTTTGGAGGACACTTTGGAAGAAGTTGAATGCTAAGCTTGAGTTTAGTTCTACATGTCATCTATAGATAGATGAACAAACTGAGTTTGTGAACATAAGTTTGGGTAACTTGTTGATAGGGACTTTATTTTGGCACAAGTATAGTTTGCATATAGTAATTCAATGAACAAAAGTAACAAGAAGACACTTTTTGAGATTGTGAATGACATGCATCCTAGAGGTACTACTGAGTTGAAGAACTTGAACACAGAAGTGAAGAACAATGTTAAAGTAGAGGAATTTGTGGACTTTATGAAGAATTTACATGAGGAAGTAAAAAGTAATCTAGATAGAAAGAATTGGGGATATAAACAGAGAGGAGATAAGAAAAGAAGACATACATTTTTTGAGGTTGGAGATGAAGTAATGTTACATTTGAAAAAGAACAGACTTTCAGTTGATACGTATAGTAAGATGAAGATGACGAAGTTTGGGCCTTGTAAGATCTTGAGGAAATGTGACAGTGGAAATGCCTTTGAAGTGAAGTGGAGTTACATGGGGACATGAATATTTCACCTATATTCAATATTTTAGACATCTATGAGTATTTTGTATCAGATGAAGTGACAATTGATAATCATGATTATCCTAAGAAGAAGATAAAGGGGGTTGAACAACCCTTGGATACTAGAGTGAGAAAGAGCACAAGAGGAAAAGACTATAAGGAATATCTAGTTTAGTGGCAAAATAAATTAGTTGAAGGCAGTTAATGGACATCTCAAGTTGAGTTGGATCTTTATGATTTTGCTCAAAATATTAGGTCTTTCTAATGTGGATATCAGCATTTACTTACCCTAGGTGTTTGATGTAGAAGCATCTTGGGTTCTTGTGCAATCTTGCATCAACCAAAAATATTTCTTGTGTTCCTATACTAGTTTATTGATTGTGGACAACCCTTGTTGTTTGTGTTTTTTTTCTTTTCATGTACTTTGTTAATTGATGTAGACCCATCATGGACCCTTTCCTTATGCTCATAGAACTTAAATCCATATTTTTAAAGAGTTACATTTCTTCCTTTCTCAAGGTATTTTCCTTTGCAGAGTATTGAGTAATGTGTGATAATTGGCTTCTGCAAGGTTTTGGCAATTTCAAAGAAAACCAATAACCTTGGGGACATTGTCTTGGATTAAATGTGGACTTATCTTTATGTTTGTGGATGTTTGTTTTCTTAATTGTGTATCACTAATTTCCTTTTGGGGTGAGACCTGTGTTTTGTAAAAACTTGTATCTGTTAGGTTGACTTTTGGTCTCTATGGTTATATATTTGAGATCTAGGATAAGAGTAGGTAAGATTAAGATAGAAGGAAGATCAAATAATTTTGGATATGAAATTTTAAGCTCATTGATGATAATTATGTTGTTTATGGCTACAACTAGGTAGGCCTTATGCCTGACACATTGTAATAAATTGTCTCAACATATCTACATTGGAATAAAGATATTGTTTGTTCTTTCAACTTTTGAGTGCACTTGCATGTGTAACTCTATTAGGGTGGTTGGTCAGTGATTCATTGGATATATTCTGTCCCACCTCCCTTGTGTCAACAAAGATATAAGGTGCCTACTTTCACACTTTTTTCTACTACTAAGGAACCTTTTGAAACCTTTTGATTTTTATCACGTAAAGTAACTTTGCAACCCTCATCACCTAGTTGCCCTACTAAAATTGAAATTCTACTCAACCTTGGAGAATGTCTTACCTCTTGTACTAGCTAATGATTCACATTTTGCAACTTAATCTTAATTCTTCCCTTTCCAACAATCTAATAGGGTTCATTATCTCCCAAATAAACAAGCCCAAAATCCCTTTGGACATAATCAAGAAAATAACTTCTATGGGGTGTAGCATGAAATGAAGCCCCTGAATCTAAAACCCATGAATTATAACATTTTCTAAGGAAAGAAGCAAAACATCCTCTTTAGATTTATTGCTTACCACATTTGCCTCCTTATTTCCTTCTTGTTTGTCTTTCATTTTTCTTCTCAAACCAACAATATTTCTTCTTATGACTTGGCTTCCTACAATACCAACAACCTCTTGATCCCCTAGATTGAGACCTCTTTGCCTTTAATTTTCCTCTTGATTTCCCATGATTTCTAGATTTGTTTCCTCTCTTATTTGTTTTGCCTCTACTTTGTACATTCAAGAGTCTTCTTGATGTAGATCTACCTGAGCTTTTCCTACAAATATCCTCACTTAGAATAACATCAATATTATCATCAATTATAAGATATTAGAATCAGAAACAAAGTTCCTCATAGTCATTACCAGACCATTACAACTTTCAAGCAAACAACACAGAATCAAGATAACCCTAAATTATTCATCAAAATTGACATTTACAGAAGATAACTAATTGATAACTATATTAAACTCATTAATAATTAGAAGAAGATCCACCTTCTACCATATTCATATTAAATAAAAACTCCATGAGAAATACCTTGTTCAAAGAGAGAGGCTTTTCATACAACTTTGCTAGGGTTTCCATCAACTCTCCAGTTGCCTTCACTTTGTTATTATTGAATAACACTGGTTTGCTAGGCATAAAGAAATACTTCCAAGTGTCTTTCTATGTAAAATATCTTAGTCTTCATTTGACATATTTACTTCTTTCTTGGTTTTTCCTCCAAATGACTTCCATAAATCCTTCTAATATAGATAGTCATCGATTTATAGTTTCCATAATTGAAAGTTTTTCCCATTAAACTTCTCAACCTTCATCTTATCCTCATCTTCCATTGTTTCCATGCAAGCATGAGATTCCAACTCAACTATGAGACTTTCTTGCAAAAGATAACTAAAGCAACCTTGCTTTGATACCACTTGTTAGGATTAGAGAGATAGAAATAATAATTTCATGCAAATATAACCAATATCACAAAGAAATGAAGCACACATTAGAGAACAAAAGGCACAAAGATTTAACATGGTCTATCCAACCCCAAGCTATGTCCACCAAACATCAAGACCAATATTATTATGCAATGATTTCAACCTGATTACAATCTGTAACCTCTTACAACTCAATATCACTGCAAGAAGCTACTAAACCATCATACATCATAAAATCCCTAACCTTAAGCCATTTTATACAAGAAATATGTTTATTACAAATCTAGGGGTGTAATATATCATCTAATAGAAAAATAACCCTCTACACCTTTTACAATAGTAAATTCATTTATGGCTTCGAGGGTGTTGTCCCTTGACCCTGTCCTATATTGTGACCCTAGGACCCCGCCTTGGGTGCTACCCTAGATCCCACAAGGAGCATTGCTGCTTGACCCATATCATGGGGCCACTACCCCCAAAATCCCATATAAAAAACTAGGGGGAAAACTGTATTGAAGAAAGTGGGAAAAATTAATCTTTGAATTTGATTAGGTTCCATATACAAATAATTTATTTATTTGAACATATGTATATATGGTTAGTTATAAGAATGATCATATATACAAATAGCAATATAAAATAACATCACACGAGCTAATAAAAGGATAAGCATATTGTAGAAATATCCTTTATACCAAAACTATGTACAACATAATATCTAAAATTATCTAGCAAGTGGGTGATGGTGATGAGGACCACTCTGTCACCTCACCCTTTTTACTTCTTGCAAGCCTAGTCCTTAGGGGTGACCTACTCTGCTTCTAATTTGGGACATACGAATAGATGTTGAGCCATCCACTACAAGTAGCCTATCTAAAGAAGTAGTCTTGTAATATTAGGTTGTAATGGTAGATATGCTCTTGAAAGAGGGTTGCACTATCATCTATTGACAAGGGTATGCCACTTTCCTATGCTTGTAAAGAACACTTTACAGGTCATCTCTTTATTCACAATGCACATATATGTACATATAGAATACAATCTCTCACTTTTATACATGTCTCACTTTTCTCGCACAAATTGATGAGTAATATTACAACTCCTATGTGTACTACTCATGGTTGGCTAACCAAAAAAAAAAGGATTTAAAACAACAATTGTACACATGATCTTTATCTATGTACTTTGCTATCACTATGGACACACCTTTAGTGAAAATAAGAAATGTTTGAATTTAAATAAACCTAACCCACTCATTTGGAAGTTACTTAAATATCACAAATCTAGTAGTGATAATTTGGACCATGTATAACCCTCTTTACTAGTGTACATAATCTACCTTGAATGTATAATCTCAATATCCTTTTAGCGTTCTTTGATGTAAAGCTATGCAATCTCTCTCACAGATAATTGGAAGTGTTTCGAGTCTATGCCCATTGTGTTTCAACATAGTAAGCATACACACATCATACAAATTTATTTTTGGGAAATCCCTCATACATATGAATCCAAGCATTTCAAGTTGAGTGGACCCAAAGTCAAATGGTGTTGGTCATTTAGAGGGAGCAATCATTTAAATTTGAGAAGAATTCGCCTTCATTTTGTAGTTGAGTAGTGGTTCTAGCTTATAGGATTGGTTCAAACCACTAGGCTAAGCATTCTAATTTATTAATATTTGGGTTTCTATATTTTAAAATAATTGAAAAATAGTTATTTCTTTTCTTATAATTTCTATGCAATTTTTCTTTGTCATGCTAAGCATGAGTCTTGGGTGTGTAATCCCAACCTAATGTAAAGTAAGTTTCTCTTGAAAAATTACAATACAAGATTTTTGAAGAGTTCGAAGTATAACAATTGTAATGTTTTAAAGCTAAACATATGAATAATTAAGGATTAAATATACTATTAAAGTAATTAAATCAAAATTAAAATATTATGAATTATGATCGCTCTCTCTTTCTCTCAAAATTAAATAAATTATAAATTTGTATAATATGAAATAATAATATATAAATTATCTTTTTCTTTATAGGGATAATTTATTTAATTTTGTCTCAAATGACATATAAGATTAAATTTAAAGACATTATTAACTACAATATTATTTGAAAACTTAAGCTACTTGCCAATGTAATTGTAGATTCAATTTAAAAGGATGACAATTCCAAGCTTATAGCTTTGATATTGGAAACTTATATAATAAAATTTGATCTTTATAAAGTCTTTTGAAACCTTTTGACTTGAACAAAACCCTTTAACAAAATGCAAATTTATTTTAAAATTCCTCAAATTATATAAATATATATCTATTCAAACTACCCTCATGAGTATATTTAGATTCAAAACTATTCAAACTACCCTTCCAAGTAAACATCTAAATAGATGGTCAATTCACCTCATTATTACTAGTATTCAAACTACAAGAAGTATATTAAAATTCAAAACTATTCAAACTACCCTTAAATAATAATATATAATAATAAAATAAGAAAATATTCAAACTATAGTAAAATTCAAAACTATTCAAACTACCCTTACAAGTAAACACCTAAATCGATGGTCAATTCACCTAGTTACGAGTTATTATACAAAATGCTAATTTTATCACATTGTTGAAGGTTTTCTTCAACATTCTCTTTCTTTAAAAGAAAAATATACAACATTGGCCAATTAGGGTTTCTTATGTTTTGTAATTTTATAATTCTAATCTGATGTAAAACAAAACAAACAAAAACTAATTCACCGACATCTAACCATGAAAACATTTAATCTGGTTAGAGGTAAATGACAAGTCTTGGATTTCCAAATTAGAAAATGTCAGTTGACATTATTTTCTTGCATTCAAGCATAAAGAATCTTTTCGCTCAGAGGTTTCCAAAGCTCTCTTAATTTTTAATTCTAGATAATCGTCAACATCATTAAAGTGTGTGCCGCGTTCTTGGATCCCGCGGCCTAATCTTGACGCCAATACAAATAAAAAATCAAAGGACACAGCCTTAAAATTGTACGGGCATGACTGACCTCGAAAAAATTAATTTTCTGTTCAGACAGCCTCCCCCAAAATTAATTGGTTTACCTCCCAAGGACGGTAAAAAAATCCCATGACTTTGCCTATAATTCTCCGCATCTTTCCATTCACTGGATCTACCTCTTGCTGCTGCAGCAGAGACCTTCATGGTTTTTGTAGCAGCACTTGGGCAAATTCCTGCGAGGAAGAGGGGAAACCTATGTGAAACGGATTTTGTTTGTGTGGGTATAGGGATTTAATTTGAAAATCGGAAGGAAATTCATACCCAGACAATGGGTCAGAATTTGAGCTGCAGGGTAGCCAGTGAACAAGCCCTCGTTGTTGCAGTCGAGGAGGGGGATTTGCCAATGGTGGAGGCTTTGCTTCACAAGGAACCCACTTTGATCAAACGCTCTACCGTCTTCCAAAGACTTTCTCCATTGCATATAGCTGCTGCCAATGGCCAGATCACAGTATGTTCCTGTAGATTTATGTCTTTATTTTCTGGTTTTGTGAATGGTTTTTTCGATTTGGCTTTTGAGATTAGTAATTCATGGAGGTGCCGAGTGTTGCAGATTTTGTCAATGCTGCTGGACAGGGGCATGCGAACTGATGTGTTGAACAGAAATAAACAGGTGGGTGTCGAATAATTGGAGGTTTTAATTTCTAGGATTTGTGCATTTGTTGTGTTGTGGGAAATGGCTTATTGGATGATCTTTTTTTCGGCACAGACTCCTCTGATGATGGCTGCAATGTTTGGGAGAGTTTCTTGCGTTGAGAGGCTCTTGCAAGCTGGTGCAAATGTAAGTTTAATGGAGATTTTTCACTTTTTTCTGTTTCTTTGCTTGTGTTTTGTTTCTAATGGGTGTGTGTTTCTCTTTTGTGTGTCTTGGCTCAAGTTTTGTTTTTAATGGGTGTTGGGAATCGGTGGTGTTTTTGGTTTTTTTATCAGGTTTTGTTGTTTGATTCATTGCATGGGAGAACTGGCCTGCATTATGCCGCAAATCATGGGCATACTGATTGCTTGGAAGCTATTCTTGCGGCTGGACAGTTAGCCCCTGTTTCAGATTCGTGGTGAGTTTTTTAATTCATTTGTTTCCCCTTCTTCTGTTCTCGTGGAAGTGATCTGATGATGCTATTGAGTGGTCATGAGCTCCCTCACAATAGAGCATGCCACTGTTTTCTTACGCATAAATCTTTTTATTTTCCAAGTAGAGATTTGCGGTCGAAGATCTACAGGGTCATGACTTTCATAGACAACAGATCCTGAGGATTACTTCTAAGGTATTCTCAAATACAGAAGCACAGAGTATGGTACCCACAGACAATTTTTGGCAATCTCCCATACTCCGGGAACTATGTTCTTGAAGATCATTCTTGATAACTCTCAATGAAGGAGAATTAGGCTCCCCAAGATGGGAGTATACGATTTACTTTTGTTCTTGCAGAATACTACACATTCTAAATGGTCATCCTTTGGCAACCTATGACTTCAGTCGCAGATCTATGGAGTCGCCAATTCCATAGGCAGTGGATCCAAATAGAACTGCTAACAATCTCTATCAATGGTTTATGCAATACTTGCCTAAAAGACCACTCCTGTTGATGCCCAATTCGCTGGAAACTGCGTCCTAAACCATAATCGATAATATATTCTAACAACAGATTAGCGCTTTGACAATGCTCCGTTATGATAACCACCATTTGCTGTTCTTGTTGCGCAAAATGAGTTTCCCTCGTAAAACATTGTCACCAGTTGTAGATCTCTGTATTCATCATTTGCATAGTTAATATGTCTTCAGGAGTGCTGTTAACTATCCTTAGCAATGGCAACTTCAGCGATCCCTATTTATATGAAGACCATAGTAGGAAAGCCTCTGTAATCGGAAATTTAGGCCTTGAATCTACAGAATGGGAAATCGGGCATTTGCCTGCGATTGCAGAGTTGCCAAAATTCTCAGGCTTGTGAAATACAATAAATGCCTCAAACATCACTGGTAGCAATTCCAGTCCAGGAAGTAGGTTAACGAAGATATCCATAACAACTCCAATAATGGGGGCCTAGAGCCTCGCCAATGCTTTTAAAATGTGAAGTAGGATCTATTCTTATTGCATACTATAGAAAAACCATTCATATTCTAAGATTTCATGTTGTTTGATTTTTGTGCAAGGCTGAGATTGGTTGATGTTCAATCTGCAGGGGATTTGCTCGATTTGTAAATGTTAGAGATGGGAGCGGGGCCACTCCACTGCATCTTGCCGCTAAGATGGGACATCCAGATGCTGTTCATTTGCTGCTAGGAAATGGGGCTTTAGTTTGTGCATCTACTGGAGCTAATGGGTAAGAGGCAATCTACTGAATCCATAGTTCGAGAAGCTTTTTTTATTGTGAAGATTTTGGTTCTCTGTTGGACTGGCTTTTATGATTGCTGTAAACTCACTTGCAAAGAGCTTTTAAACCCGGATGCCGAGCAGTTTGCCATATATGTGAAAATATATACCACATTCATAAAACCTTGCTTTTATGAAAATCTGTAAAAATGTTCACAAGAGACTTTGTTAAAATTAATTGTTTTCATGAACAGCACATTTTAAAGTTTTAACATGTGGAAAATTTAGAGAACATTGCAGTTGTAACAAATTCTAAGTGTCATAATGCATGACGAAGGTTAAGTTTCTTACATAAAAAGTGCCCAAGTTTGCAATTCTGTTTTCTGTCTTGCATGATGCCTATCTTACCAGGATATTTTCTGAACAACCAATCTTGAATGTTTTCCTTATAGGCGGCCGGGGAGCACTCCTCTGCACTTTGCTGCTAGAGGAGGCAACTTGGATTGTATACGGGAATTGTTAGCTTGGGGTGCAGACCGTATCCAACGAGATTCGTCAGGGTAAGATCTTGGTCGATTTTATTGAAAATAATAAATAAAATATTTTACATACATACCCTCAAATTTATTATATTTTTGTTTTGCATTTGATTAGAAAAATGTACAACAATCCAGTGATATGTAAGGGTGCTATGGCTTATTTATTATTGTTTCTTTCTTGGCAGGCGCATACCTTATGCGGTAGCTCTAAAGTTTAAGCATAGAACATGTGCAGCATTACTGAATCCGGGTGCAGCAGAGCCGTTAGTTTGGCCTTCTCCATGGAAATTTATAAGCGAACTCAATCCTGAGGCAAAACACTTACTGGAAAAGGCCTTGATGGAGGCAAATCGAGCAAGAGAGAAAAACATATTGTTTGGATCTGCCTCTTCAGCATCTTCATCTACAGATCAAGAAGACAATATCGATGATTGTCTTTCTGATGTGGGTTCTTCCTTCTTTCTTTATGGCTTATGGCCTGGAGTTGGATAGAGTTAGGCCAATGTTTAGAGATATAGGATTATTCAATAGAATTGGGCCAAAATTGAAGTTCAAATTATGTTGTTTTATTTTAAATGCCAATAATGGATGCTGAAACTGATAATGTGTTATGAAAATCTGCAGGATAGTGACAGTGGGGTTTGCTGCATTTGCTTTGATCAACTATGTACCATTGAAGTTCAGGACTGTGGCCATCGAATGTGTGCTCTATGCACATTGACATTGTGCTGTCACAATAAACCAAATCCTACCATAGCAACTTCTTCTCCTCCTGTCTGCCCTTTCTGTCGCAGTAGTATTGTACAACTGGTGGTTGTCCCTGAAAAAGAGGCCAGTGTGGACACAGAATCTTCCAAGATGCACAAACCAAGACAGTCAAAGTGTTTCAGCGAAGGAAGTAGTAGCTTCAAAGGACTGTCAGCAAAGGGATCTTTTGGAAAATTAAATGGAAAGGGATCTGGAAAATTTGCTGATTGTAGTGATTGGATGGACAAAGCCTTGATATCTGAGTTTGGTGAAGGTTGAAATATCTGCCCATGCTACATTACAAGCGCAGTTGTGCATCTCCAGGATGTTGAGGCCTTTCGACACCACGTTTATTGATTGTAAATGAGGTGAGAATCTGATATACGAATCAAATAAGTTTTTGTTTATCAGCTTGATGGGTGAAACAAATGTTCACTATCACGATCGAGATATATGTCTTTACCATGTAGACAAATTGAAAGTAAGACAAGTTGTATAGAAGCAGAAGTGCCATGAGAAGATGCATGGGCTTTGAGAGTTTGGTTTGAAAAGGGTTTCCATATATACCTGATTTGTATTTGAGAAGTACCCTATTATTTCTGTAGGTAGCGAAGCTATAGACACAGAAATGTTGTAGTAGATGTAGAATGGTGACTTACAATTATTAAATGGAAGAATGTTTTTACTGTGAGGAGAATTGTCAGCATCTCCTGTGATTATAAAAATTTCTCCTTTGCTTCCTGTTGAGATAATTGGTTCCTGTGGACTTCTGAACATATTTTTTTAAGGTATTTCATGTTGAGATCAGATGAAATTTAAGTGATAATTTGAACAGTGAGTATCCTTCTATATGGCTGCTCTTTGCCAGATATGGAGAGACCACTGTTGGGAAGGTCACTTGTCAGTTCTAGACAAAAAATCATTGACAATAGATAATTCGATATATCAAGATACAGATTTCAGCTATATTGCAACTGGAGTTTAAACTTTCTATATTAAATTTTATAGAGCAGGGACATGCAATGATTCCATTAAAATCGGCATAGGATTTGAGAGAAAATACAGTTACGAATCATTATTTGCCATATAAGGTCATGATCGAAGTTCCATTATCAGTAAATTAGCATGATTCGTAACCCATGCACTGTTAATAATTGAATATGTAGAAGCATTGCTGACATACTTCAAATTTAGCTTCAAAATTAGCCCACTACCATTGGACCCGGAATGAGTAACATCTGCTTATTGTGGAAGACCTTTCTAGGCCCCCCTTGATGAATTCCGCCCCTCTGACTCTCCCTGTTTTACCCAGCAGTGCAGTCTTTGTTGGTCTGGCAAACAAAATTCTAGTACCATCAAGAACACGTCTGGCAGAACTGAAACTTTTTCAGTACCAATGGCATTCATAGATGCTAATACCAAATCAAAAGCCATGTACTTTTTACTAATCCGTGAGTGACTTGCAGGCCATCATTTTTTTGTTGATTACAATAGATTTACTGACTTCAGAAGAACCCTCCCAATAACACCTTAGAAATGGTAGATGAGTAGGGATGGTACCAAATGCTGCAGCACATCCATTATTTGTTTTTCTACGATCATCGGACTGCTCCACAAAGTTATCTACAATTGAATTACAAGCAGGGGCTTTCAAGGATTTATTACATGGAGTGACTGCACTTTCAATGCTTAAGATCAAGGTTAAAATGAAAATTTCCATTCTTTTTGAGAGTTTGTAATTCTGTGGCTTATTTCATCTCACCCAGACCATCACTGTTGAGTTTCAGAGTCACCAATTCTTACAAGTACGTTCATGCATTGAATGAAAGCTTAAAATTATGGCTTTGATCGAGCTCATTATTTACCTCTCCTTCAATTTTGCTTTGCATGTCATTTATACGTCAGTGTAGCCTATGTTATTGATTGGCCATGGTAGAAAACACAAAACCGTTTATGGAAATAGGAGAAAACATGTCAACCATGGTCATCTGCATGTTGTAAATGATACAGTTTCATAGGTTGATTCCGAGATTATAGATGTGTACGATACCAATCTTCGGAAAAAATTGTATGAAGAAGTTCTCTAGTTATAACATTTTCAGTTGGCTTTATTTATTTGGATGGAGGGAACTAGATTATATAGATATTGGTCTTTCTGTTCTTTTAATCATTACAATATGATGAGAAAACTTTCAATTAAATTAGGTCTCTGTTGATTATGCTGTCATCAGTGGGAATGTGGTCTGCCAATGTCATATTCTTGGAGGCTTGAACGCTGGTGAATGACACAAGTAAAGAACATACTGTAATTCTTATTGATTGTGCTCAGCTAATTGAATTTCAAAACTGTATTTTAAAACATTGTTATTAATAATTTGTTACACAATTCCCTGAATTATTGGAAAATTCATTCTTATAGATAGAGAACTTGCTAAATTTGAGCCCAATATGCCTGTGAGATGTTCCTGCGGTTTTGGTCCCAAACTTTGCCTGGATCCTGATATCGGTGTCCTCTTTCGAGGCTCTCAATTGTGGTCGGCCTAGATCAAATATGAATCTGGAAACGAATAAAATAAAATATAAAGGACCTCCTCTCCCCTCTTTTAGTATCAATGAGTCAATTAATTGCAAGCTATCCATCAAGCAACTAAGAAATCAAGTAGTCAAGTTGAACAATTAAGTATTTGGGTTCAAGATTTGAAGGCAAACCTCTAATTCAAGATCTTCAGGTCTCAATTTTCTATCAAATCAAAGGTAATCTTTTTCAATTATGCGAGTTTCTCTTCCATTATGGCTAGGTAGAAGATTTCTCAATCAAGCAAGATGATCTCTCTCCCTTCCCCCTTTTTATAAGTGGTTATCAAACATATCTACATTCTGGATCTAGGAGTGGCAATCTTAGATCTATGCACTTGTGAAAACATTTTGATCTCACATCACATTCCAATATAAACTCTTTGGATCTCAAGTAATTCAAGCATTTTCATGGATTTGAGCGATGTCTACATCCATTCATGATGTTTAATACGAGGTAAATCAACAATTTGTCTTTTTACATTATTTTTTGTATGCAGTTTCCACAAAATTGCATAGAGAATTAGTTGGGGAGAAGAACAATACGACTTATATTCCCATTTGTTTATTTTTTATTAATAAAGCAACCTAACAAGGAGGCCGAACCTTACAAACCACATCACAAAAGCAAAGGTCTTGACAAACATAAGAAACAAGGTCACATAATGACCATAGACAACATACTAGCTTCACTTAGCACAAAAGCTAAAAAGTCTCCACTTTTATGACACAAGTGAAGAACAGTGAGATTGAAGAAATGGTTCTTCGTATGCCATCATACAACTATTTAGATGATGCTATCTTTAGGATCCTCGATGAAAGACACTCTGATAAGGCAATTGTTAGTAAATTAGCTAGAGGGATGATATAGCTATACAGTGTTAGTGAAAGCTTGGATTTGTATAGGAGCAAAAGGAAAAGGTGAGGAATGGTCCAAATGACCTGAGGGGGCTATCCTAGTAGTAGCAAGGGCATCATCGAGAGTTATAACCAGAGTATGTTTTAGAATAACAACAAAAGCATTACCTAGTTCAACAATAGGGGCGTCACTTAGATTTACAACCGGGGTTTCTTCCTCAACATCATCTTGTGAAGAGTCCTCGGGGGATGAATCAAAGAGGGTAAAAAACACAAACATTCAAATGATCCTTATTTGCATCCTTCCATTAGGTAGCAACACCTTTTCAATCAAAAAGAGAACAAACGACAACCATATGCCCTACAACAAAACAATGCCAACAATGGAGGGAAGGCCCTTGTAATCCAGTACTTGAGTCCATGGTGTCTCCCCAACCATGAGTAGCACATCACTCATAAGTGGTAAGGAGATATCCATATCTACCAAAATGCGGTGGAAAGTAAAGTACCCCATTGTAGGCGTAACTTCGTCCACCTTTATGAAATGGCCAATAAAAGTTTGGATGGTCTCAAAGTAGGAAAAATTCCAAAAATAGATTAGAAGATTGGAAAGATGAACCCACATTGAGTGGATATTGATTGATTTAGGAAGAGGTTGAAGGAGACTATCCAAGATTTGGCAAAAAGAGAGTGATTCCCCCAAACCCATGACTCGTTCAATACAAAATCCTGATTTAAAAAAAGAAGAAAATGAAACCATAGACACCCCTCAACACAAGGGAAAAGCTTAATATTACTAGAAACTATGGGTTGCCAAGAACTACTTACCCAAATACAAATCTAGAAGAGAGGGTCAGAGACTAGTGAATCTACAAACTATCCCTTGACGTTGGTCGAAATCCACACTATTCACCACATATGGCCCATAGACCACCCACATGGGAGGCTTCAACATAGACAAGATGACAAGCTTTTCCCTTTGGGAGGACAATATTAGTAGATTTGGACACACGAGCATAGCTCAATCCATCAACAATAGTAACGTTTTAGAAAGTAATTTAATTTTTTGTGGGTTCTTTTCCTTAACAACCCTTGGAACACAAACCCCACCATCCTCAATGCCAAGAGCAGGAGTATCAACCACCAAGCCAAGGGACAACAAACCAAACCTTCTATTGCCTAGGGAGTTGATCCATCAACACAAACAAAGGCAACATTGAGAGAAATCTAAACAACATTGACCAAACGTTTCCAAGACCAAACATAGGTAAAGTGGTCATTGGACAAACAAGAGATGTAAATGGAGACAAGATTTCAAAATTTGTTATGAATAATAGCTTGCAAAATATTTTCTCACCAATTGTTATACATTAGGATTACTAATGTGTGCTAAACATACAAAATACAGATTGGCACTTAGACTCTTAAGCAATTCTATTCGTATGACACAACTTTCAACATTTTATGGAATTAAATTATTAATTCCAAATTTTTAATGATATGGGTGAATTATTTATTAGATATATATTTTTAGTTAGATATTAATATAAATATAAACTTTATTGTATCACATTTTTCTTATAGTTTTTGTAAAAGATTCTTACATTTATCATAAACTTAAAGTCCACTTCTATTTTTCCCTTTCTTTTCAAAAAAATTGAATAGTCTTTACCTTGTAATTTTGTAAAGGAATTTTACTCTTTTTGTGATGCAATTTTAGGTATAAAGAAAAATATTGAAATAGACACAACTTTGTATTGGAAATTTGAAATTGAGTCCTATCTTTTAAAAAGTAGTTATTTTTAAAGTCCGATCCATTAGTTAATGTTGCAAAAAGATTATAAAGCGTCATTGCACTTTACTTGGACTCGCCTATGTACTCTAGTTACAAACTACACACTTTTGAGGGCTCTCTAATACTAAAACAAGTGGGAGCAGTTTGGGTTTTGTCAAATATATTTCTACACTTCCTTCTACATTTATTAGTTTGGGAAACTAAATATGGGGGATTCTGTAAGTGCCATTGTAATCATGAACTAAGATAAATTTCTACTTTTGGGGGTTCTTCATGTCCTTTGAATTTAATTTGTATACTTTTGTTGTTAGGATAACTTCAAAGAACTATTTGTCTTGGAAACAACGGATTAAGAATATAGCCTGAGAAAAATTTATTGCCCTATTTCCCTTTACTTATTCATGAGTCAAATGATTATGAACAAAAAATGTACAGTTTAGCAAAAATAATGAGGTCTATGACCTAACTATTGGAAATATAGGCTAGGCAAGGTTACTGAGAGGGTAGGGTGAATCAGGAGCCAATAAAACTTTATCTTACTTCACCAATTAATCCTTCATATAATATTATGTTCTAATTGCATGTATGAAAGAATGAAAGCTTTTAAAACATTCATAACACTTTTACACAAGATATAATGACTCAGAAACCTTCCAATTAGAAAGTAAAATTGGGGTGGGGATGATACCCACAAGCTTTAATACTGTAGTATAAAGTTAACCTATTAAGGCTTACAATTGACCACTTCTAGTGATTTGCCCTATTAGGAGCAATAAAGACTATGCAGTCCATCTTGTTAAAGGATCTACAAACATACAATGAAGTATGCACTCGGTTAGGAGATTTAGCGAAGACTGTTAAGTCTACCATGTTAAAGGATTTGATTGATGCACCTATTAGGATGAACTAGTGGTTGATCTCTGATTTGCAACTTTGATTTTCTTGTTGAGATTCCTTGTATTGCAATGATCACCTGATTGTGATAGATAAATCTCTGTTGTCCCTTATACTGCTTGTAGCCTTCTTTAATCCACACTTCTGCTCATTATATCCTCTTCATATACTTACTTGAATATGATATAATACATTACATATATACCAATCCAAAACACAACTTATTGGAGTCGGCTACAATACCAATTTCATCATAATTCACAAAGTTTGCCCAACTATTGTTACTCAGGTTTTGAAGACAAACTCGGTGATGTTCTGATACACGACAAACACTGTCAATGCTCGACAATATTTGGCACTCGGTTGAACTTGAAGCTCGATCCATACAAATCACTTTCAAGTAGCTTGAACTGAATTAGCACTATGTGACTTAGTGAACTTTGAGAAACTCGATAGTAACTGGATCGCTCGGTTGACACTGTATGACTCAGTCGATACTAGATCCACTTCGTTAACCCTGTGAAATCGGTAGATACTGTTGGACTTGGTTAACACTACAGAGCTCAGTTAACACTACAATCTTCTTCACTTCCACTGACTAGCTTAGTAGCCTCTGCTATGCTTGGTTTGCATTGAACTTTGTCTTTGAAGCTCAGTGAACACTGTGTAGCTTGGCAAACACTGTAAATTGACTCAGGTGCTTAGTACATACTGTATTCTAACTACTTGGCTTGGGAACAACTGAATCACTTGGTTAACATTGCAAAGTGAATGATAAGCTTGGTAGCAACTGTAGAGCTCGGTAGCAATGTAACCAATTGACTAAGTGTCGAGTCATTGATATTGTAAGATATTTTTTGCATCACATAGAGTACACTAAGTACCCTTTGAGTACTTGAACATCATCCAACATCTGTATGGAGGCCTTGATTTTTCATTAGGTAGCAATGTTTCCTTCGATAATCATGAGGCTTTTGATACCCCAATTATATTTGAAGGAATCTTCTAGTATATGTAGCCACTTTCGAATTTAGAGTTTTTTTTTAAGGACCTTCAAATTGTTTGATGCAATAGACTATTAACCATCTCCCAAACACAACTACTTTGGATGAATAGTTGACATATATTGTTTATTTATTTTGTGAATCCTATCTTGTATAATTGGATGATGATTTTGAGTATATCCATATTATCTTTGATGTTAGATCCTATTGAGTATTACCATATCCTTTAGATGTGATGGGGTTTTCTTTAGTATCTCTTGCTCCTCTACATCATCATTTGTCACAATTTGACATTAATGTGAAAACATTTGAGAAACATTTGGCATTCCTCATATTCCTTGTGGGAATGAGGAGAGAAATTGTACATTTTTTGGTTTTATTTATTTCTATACACATGAATGATTTATTTTTTCAAGCTTGGATCATCTTTGACATTTAATATCATATGTTTAATATGTCACTACTGATAATGATGAGATTCTTCACCGATTAGGTGATACTGTAGAAACAATTGTGGGGGTGGGGGTGAATCAGTTGCTCCTAAATATTAGCTCTTCCAAAACCCTTAAATCCTTGAACCCTGAAACCCTTATGTTTGATTTATGATGAACAAAGAAATATGCACAAATCAAAATGTGCCCACAATACATAACACAAAGTTTTTTTATTTTGGAAACACAAATTAGGGTGAAAACCATGGTGGGGCTTAAACCCAAAATAAGACTAATACCTTGTTAGAAGTATAGGCTTATTACAAATAGAGAAGCACATGCATTTATATACATTTCCTAGAGATCACTACTCAATTACTAGAAAGCTACAACCCCGAGGAAGACTTATTGTCATACAATAAAAAATTAGACATCAATCTGATGATTTTTGAACTATAAATGACATATGCCAAGGTCAATTCAAATGAATTAAAATTAAATCTCTATTGAAATCCTCTTTTCCACCTTCAGATGAGTGATTCAACCTTTTGTAGATCTTCTCTCCTTGAAATCACATGTTTTTGTGACCATCTACACACTTGTTCACACACGATCTTTGCAGTAACTCATCAACCCCTATCAAGCACTAGGTCGACAGAACCTAACTTTCAAATTTCCTATTCATTGCGCCAATTTTTTTTATTTTGATCAAGTACATTGTTCAAAACATTACTTTGATTCTTATCAAACATTTCCTTAAAATATCTTATTGATCGATCAAAAAATGTTTTTCCAATCATGTCAGCCAAGAATACAAGAAAAATCAACATCAATTGAAAAATAATTCGAATCTCATCATGACAATTGATGTAGATCACCAACTTAGCAAAACCACAATCCAAGAACATCCTTAGGCATCATGAATAACATGTAACGCCCCGCCAAGGGATCCAAAAGAATTAACCTAAAGTTTCACTAAGTTTGCTAAACATTTTTTTTTTTAAAAAATAAGAAAGTATAACATACACATCAAACACATAGTAGCGGAAGCAATAACATGTAATCATCAACAAACATACATAACAGGTTACATTCCTTAAGGATCCCAAGACGTTGAGTCACTTTTAAATTTAATTAATTTTAAGTCTAGCAACTACCACATCCACATGAAAGAATAATAAGAAAGTCCAATGTCCATAATATACATTTGCTCCAAATGCCTCTTGGCAAATTAATTCGGAATGCTCAATCATCCACTGTACATGTCACAGGGTATGAAAGGCTTAAAAGAATATACATATGTAAAAATAAAGATACATCATCCTCAAATCCATGATACAAAGTACAGTAAAATAAATGAAACCATTCACCATACATGATACATCCATACATCCATAATGCTAAAACATCCATCATAAGATCTAACCATCCATCATAATAATCCAAGAACATAGTGAAGGTAAATGCCAACCAAGAAAGCTCCAGCCATGGTGACCACAAACGGATCTCAATGGTAAGAGTAAAAAGCACTACCACCGACCGCGTGAAACCTAAATGGTCCACTCCCACCGCGCTGAGGAGATAGTCTCAAGTCCCAAACAAGGTATCAAAACACAAAACACAAGTACTCTCTAAGTCTGGGAAATCCTAAAAGTACACTAACTCAAAGGTTCCAACATAGATAGACATCTAGACCCAGAGGCACCACAAAGACACGTAGGAAACCTGCTATGCAAGCGGGAAAGTGTCATCGCAAAAGTCACGTCGAAGGTTACCCGAGCAATCCCTTAGGAATCCCGGGTCCCCTGTGATCCTGCGGCCACTAGTATCCTCTCGTACTGACGAGGCATACTACGGAATGCAAGGTCGTAACCAAGCGTTCTCTCTACCCCATCCTAGTCTGTACTAGCACTCAAGGCATGGGAGAGAACATACAATTATCTTATTAGGTTCATTTAAGTCATTATTTAGGTGAGATGTTTTCACTTATTAAAACAACTTACAATGGGTTACTCCAGCCAGCCTCTTAGGGCCCCGATCCCCATTGCAAGCCACTTCCTGACACTACACATAGATAACCTACCCTAGGCTCATGAAATCACAAATCAAAGAATCATAATAAAATCACCTCAGTCCTATATAATCGACTGAAAGCATCATAAATATAATCCACAATCATCACATCAGTTCTCCATGAGCAACTGAATAGCCTCAAATAATAATCATAATGATCACAACAAATCTCTATCAGCATCTGAAGGCATCAATGATAAATCACAATATCCCATGGTTCTCCAAGGAGCAACCAGAAAGAATCCCAATAATAGAACACAAAACTGATCGAAGACTCCAAAATGGTTAAGTCAGGTAACTCAAATACATACACCTTAGTCTCACACAAGGAAACTGAAAAGCAATAACAACCAGTAAAAACATCCATATCATAGAGCACTCCATCACATTACCATGGTCAGGTTAAGAAAGATCGAGACCAAATCATCATATCATCACATTCACAAACCCCGAGCCTTTGGTAACAACCTAAAACTGGTCAATGCTAAAACAAACCCCAACACCTTAAAGCATAAACAGTACATAGAGAACATCATAATCTCACAGTTGGGTTTGAATAATAATATATTGTTGAATTAATGTAAGGTTTTAGTCTTCGTTTTCAATGTAAGTCTTCAAGTAGATGAGATTCATCGTTTACCCCCATAATTTACCCCATTCTTATATTCAATTATAAAGTCCAATTACCCCTTTGATTTAAGTCCATTTCCTTAAAGTATTCCAAGGATAATTATTTATTTAAAATAATCTTTATTGAATTTAAATAAAATAACTATCACTTTAATAAAAAACCAAAATCATTAATAAGTCAATAATTATATAACTCTGTTAACTAATTAATCTTAATTAAAATTATATTTAATTAAGCTAATCAACAATTATATAACAAATCTTATTAATAAGCCAAATTCATCATTAATTAAATTTAATGGAACTAATTTTTATTTATTTATTTTTAACTAAATTAATTAATGAATATCAATTAAACATTTATATTAATACCTCCTTTCTTTTTAATAATAATTAACAAATTATTATTAATTAAAAATTCATATTTAACATTGTTAATATAATAACAATAGTAATAAATTTATTAAAATTTTAATTTTAATTAAAATAAATAAATTATAACAACTTCCCCCGCATAAAACAAGTATTGGCGCTGTTATTACAGCCATCGAATTAATATAATGCAGGCGCTATATAAGAACAGACGCCACCAGTTAAGGCAGCCGTGCAATTAAAAATCGCAGCGGCCCCACACTTTATACGTATGGCTTTAAGGGTGGGGGTAGGGTAAAAATCCCATCAATATTTAATATTAATATTATTATTTTTTAATATAAACATTTGTATATATAACCTTTTGAAATTTAATATCTTCATTATCTTAAAAACTTTATTTGTAAATTGCTTTATTTAAATTAAATCAATTTTCAATTCAATCAAGGTTTTTTTTTTCATATATATATATGTTTAAATTTTATTTATTTATTTATTTTAAATTTGATTTTCTCATTACTCTAATAGAGGGAATATTATTAACCATCTAGATTTTAATTTAGGATTCATTTTTTTAAAATTTGAACCCTCCCCAAATTAAATCTTAATTTCTTTAATCTTGTATACAGAAGTTAATTGACAAGTATCTAATAATTCACAATATTGAAATGTTTAAGCTTTCATCACAGAGAATTCAGATTTACAATCCACAGACACAAAGAAGACAGAATTATTTAAATAGCGTAATTAACTATGCGATTCAAAACATAAGAACCTACCTGGTTCTGATGCTAAAATTGCAACACCCAGAAGATTTGCGGGAGAATTTGCTTCTATCCAAGAACTTCTTTCTAACAATCTTTCCCAAAATTTCCCTTTCCAAAATTTGCTCCCAAATTCGTCTCCAAATTCCTGTCTCCCCAAAATTCACGATCCGAATTCCTCTTTTTTAAAAAAAAATGAACCCCAAAGTTGTGATAAGGAGTTTTCTCCTCAAATCGGGGCACTAATTGTGCGTTCACTCGAGAGGACTCTTTGCTCAACTGAGTTAACTCAAAATTAACTTTTATTATCTTTTCTTTTATTTTGCATTCATCTTTTCATGCACATTAAGTTGAATTATTAAATAACTTTATTTAATATTCCACTTGACTTCTATTTTAAATTAATTTATTACTTTAATCCCATGCGCACTTTATGAAATTAAAATAACATTATTATTTCTACTTATTTTATCTTTTAATTTATTTCTTATATTTAAACTCATGCTTAGATCATGCGATCTAGAATCCTTAATAATTTAATATCTTTCAACTTTTAATTTATTTTATAAACTTAATTGATAACATATTTAATTAATTTAAATAACAATAATATTTAACATTTATTTAAAAATGAACTCTAAATATATTATTATTAAATTAAATAAATATTATCATGTTCTAAATTTATCTTTGAACTTTTATCTCCAAATTTAATTCTTTTATTTTAATTAATTTCTCAATTAATTAAATATTAAAGATATCATATTAATTCTCCATTAAATTAAATCATTAATTAATCTTTTTAATTAGACTTAATTAATAGAAAACACATCAAGGACTCATATAACAACATACGAAAACCCATTATAGAAAAATACATACTAAATCAAACAAAAAGGGTTATAATCACGAAATTACATCCTTTGATGTATTCGGAGGGTACATAACTCAGATACTTGCCCTAATTATCAATTAGGACAATTGGCTAAAGTGTTTAGGAATTGGACTTAAGAGTTTATCTCCCCTCTCTTACCATTGAGACAATGCGATAGGGTACGCTCATCCTGGCAATTCAGGGAAGTCGATACCCGTTACCTGCAACCTGCATAAAATTCACGCATGTACAAACACAATATTCTAAGCTAAATAGACAATGGCAGGAAGTGGTGCATCGTGTAGATCCCGACTAGCAGGTGACTACGACTCCCTTCCTTAACCACATCAGAAACACCATACATAAATAAAATTAAACACGCACACCATACACATGCAGTATGGGGTAAGTATCCACAAGAAAACACGTGTGATAATAAACCATCTAACTAATCATCATTAATAACTGAAAACATTGAATAATCATCATACATGCCTAAAATATAGAGTACCAAGTAATCTCATCATATAATAAACTGAGTGTAAAACAATATCTGATAATCTTAAGATAATGCTACTAATTATCAAACATAAAACTTGGCCTAAAAGAGTTTGGCAATGATATCAGGAATGTAACCAGAAAAATGTAGTCTAGGGGCAGGCACTACATAACACAAGCTAAATCAAATTTATCTAAACCATTGGATTTGCCAACATTTTATGCTTAAACCTCAAGAACAATGTCAACTATGTTTGCGGCAACAAAAATATGGCTTGGGGATCTCTAATGTCCAAATCACCTTCCCATGTGCGCAACCAAAAATATCAACCTAAGTGTTCTCATCGATGTAATCTTTATGACTCCATGACTTCACAACCATACAATAAAATAGCGAGTCACCAAATGTAATATCACAATTCACCCAAATCTTCATGTCAACCCTTGAAACTTAACATGGATTAAGTAGACAACCTCTACATCACACTCCAAGGTGTCTGACTCCTCATTTGCAATAATCGATCCTCATTGTACTAGTGAACATACTACACTACTGGCAAAGCTACTTAACATACATATTGACATAAATGACAACATATCCAAACTTGCCAACAATCTTCCCCTTTGACATTGATGGCAACATGTGGTGGGGAAAAAATAATATAATTTGCACACTGTCTTAAAATAGAAACACTTCATTTTGAGACCTTTTTAGCCATTCTTAGTGTGGTTTTTGGTCTCTATCTCTTCTCCCAATCTCACTCACGTATCAAGCAAGGATAACTTTAGTGGAGAATATTCTCCAATTGGCAAATTTCACTCATTGGGGACCCCAATTTGGCAAAACAATAAGCATTTTTGGGGTTGGCCATGTCACCTACACTTTATAAAAATTGGGCCCCATGCATAGGTCAATCACCAATTTTGATACCAAATTATTTGTATTTTAGTGATGACTTCACCAATAGAATCTAATCTTTCCACATGACAAATGAAATATTTTCACCTACTATTTACAAAGCTTGTTTTAATCGATGGTTATATTTGCCATTATATGTGGTAAAAATTGAAGTTAGGTTAGAGGTGAGTACATATATTTGAAATGTGTCTCTATTTTAGAGACTTTCCAAGGAAATTTTTATCCTTTCAAACTTTGGCCTGAAACAAATTTGATGCTGGACACGTGTCTTAATTTCAAAGACTTTCTCTAAAAATTGTTGTCCTTTAAATTTTGGTCCAAAATGGGATTATGTTGTTGATTAAGGAACATCTAGCAGTTGTAAAAAAAGGGGTTATTGTGTGTTAGATAATATAAAATTAACTTACGGCACCTCACTAAAATGTTAAAATTCATTTGAGTTGTCCCTTGACCCCATCTTGGGAGCATTGCCCTCAAACTCTCATTCACTAATTTGGAGGAAAATTGCAGTGATAAAAGTGAGAAATATCAATAGCTACAATTTTCTTCAATAATGAAATATTTGGCACAAATTTATAGAATTTTTGTATGATTGAAAAAAAAATCATCATTACCAATGATATTTTTTTCCTTTCAAATTAAAAAAATTCTTCAGTACAAATATATTTTTCCACCCAAAATAATGTAGGATTCGTCAAAATTTTACATTTTTTCTAGGAAGGGGTTTCTTAAAGTTTTCCCTAATTTCAAGGTCATCTATCCTTTGCCTAAATGACCTTTTTAGGTGTTATTTTATCACCCATTTGGTCATATCTTCTGGTAGCTTCATTATTTTCTAGATCTTTTTGCACTTTCTTTGAGACCTCATGCATCTCTATTCTTGGGCTTCCTCTAGAATAGGTAAACTAAAGTTGACCTATTTTGGAAAAGGATGACCAAGGTTGACCTATTTTGGAAGAAGTCAACCTCTTCCTTGAGGAATTATAATTGTGGGACCTGAAGTGTCTCAGTTTGCTAAATTGTTTAATCTCTCTCGTGGGTCAACCTTCTTTATTTTAGATTTTAAAAACTAATATATAAGGAGGATTGGGCATTTCATTTCCATCCATCCACACACATGATCAAGTATAAACACATAAATGAAACTTCAAGCAAGGATTGCTCAAACACTTTAAGGCATTCATCAACATCAAGTATTTCCTTCTTGCATCAAGTTTCTTCCTTCATAGTGGTAGTGGACTTTGACTTCTAAGGAGGAGATCTATCATTCTAATTATCCATGTCATTCCATCCTTCATCAAGGCATATCACATGCATTCCCATTCATGAGGTTTTGACTTCTAGGATTTTTTTTTTGATTTTTTTGAGGCAATGCTATTACTCTTGCATACTTGACCACGGATCAAATTAAATTGCATCTATAAGGGTAATTGTATCTTTCATTTATAGATTCAATTCTACTACATGTTAAAAAAAAATTCATTAGTTTTTTTACATCTCGATTTCAAGGTTGATTCCTTAATCTAGGGTTTGACCAAGGAAAACCCTCATCAAACCAAAAGAATTTGGGTCAATTTTATTACTTGTCTCGAGAACATGTCCATCTTCCCGTGAAGCGTCCAAACACTTTACCACTAGGTTGACATTTCCTTGTGGTGTGTGAAAAGCAACATTTTCTAGGTTTTTTGTTGTGATTGTGATTTCACTCTTGGAAGTTCATTCATAGGTTTAGATCCATGATTTTATAAGAAAAATGTATATCCCCTTGCACATTTCAAGGTAAGAACTTTATCATTCATTTCACTTTTTATTGTAGACCTATTTTCATATCTTATTTGGAGTGATTGCATATATTTAGCAGCTAGGTCTATCTTACTCCTCTCTTTTTAATCAGATAGTTCAATTTCACATTTACATTTGCACAACTTTAATCAAATTAACATTGCATGAAATAGGACCTTCTTGCATACTTCCTTGATGTAAGTTGGGCATAGCATTGACATCCCTTTATCCATTTGGTTTTTTCTAATCTAGCTTGTGTTATATTGAACGTTATGTTTGGAGGCCCCACTTTCTCTTGTGCATCTTGAATGTTTGTGTGGAAGTGGTTGGTTAATGAATTTATCTCATATAGTTTATATTGTTAAATTTATTCACCTCCATTTTCACCTAAACATTTTGGTGAAATCGACTTCTACCCCTTTCTTTTTGGATTTAGATTATTTCTTTGCATTAGGCATTCACCTTGTTTTGATGAACCCAACACATCTCTTCTTTTTTATTTTGGCACTAGATCCCTTGATCTCCCTTCCCTTGTGGATTTATATTGCTTTTTTGGGCATTCTTTCCTTTGTGTTAGATTGACTATCTTGTAAAGTTAGATCTAATTTTTCAACAATGAAATTCTCTAAGATATTATGATGCATAATCTTCTCTATGGTCACTTTTTTCTTGTATCTCTTTATCATGCTTACAATGTCTATGCAAGTTTATTTCATTTCATGATGTTCACGAATTTACATGCCTTCCTTGCATATGGTATTTCAAGGTTAACAAATACAAAGTTTCCCAATAAGACATTTCAAGACCATCATTAGACTTTCATGTAGATTTTAAATTAATCCCTTAGATGACATTAGAGGTTTTGTTAGTGATGCTCCTAATCTTATGCCTATGCCTAATCTTGCTCATGATCAATCTCCTCATAACCCTATGACCTTTCGACACCTTCAAAGTATGGTTCATGACCTTGATATTAAAGAATTCTTAAATGAGTCATCTCCTTCATCTTCCCCAACAACCATCCCTCAATGTCCTATACATAGAACTCCTCATCTCATCTCTCCTTACACTACATTTTCTCATCGTACTCAAGAGAAAAAATCACCTCCATCCTCCCTTTTTACTACTTATACTACAAGCTACAATATTATCACTAGACAAGGTTATAAGGGTTTAGGTCCTTGTATCCATGAACACAGTATTAAGCTTCCTGTTCACATTCCTCAACGACAACATATGCAATGTCTTGGTTCTATTTTCCCTTCCAATATTACTCATCCCTTTCCTCCTCCGCAACGTCCTCTTCAACTTCTTTCTCCAACTCCATCCTTATTTCCTAATTACACTCACGGTGCCTTAGCATTAAGAGTCTACCGCTACCAATTATGACTTCGCCTTAGATACAATATCATCTTTATTAAAAGAATGCTATTACTAGATTTTCATGTCCTTTTTTCTTACTTTGTGATTTTATGGAATTTATTTTATATGTTCATGATAAAGTTGAAAATCGTAAAATTTCTTATAGACAAGATACTTTATTCCTTCTTCATAAATTTACTTAGTATTTCTACTCCCTACTGTGTCCACTTTCTATTGTTTTATAGAATATGTTTCAGAGTGGCATAATATGTCTTTTATTCTTGTTTGCCTTAACTAGGGTGCATGGTTTATCTTTTCTTGGGGTCTATTTTGGCTACTTGCTACATGCTTCTCTATATTTTCACATCCTTTCATTAAAGAACATATCTAGCATGTGGGAGACATGTGTTAGGTTGCTTAATATGTTATTTGTGTGTGTGTGTCTCTCTCTCTCTCTCTCTCTCTCTCTCTCTCTCACTCTCTCCCTCTTTTTTTTGCTGATGTGTACTCTTTAAAATGTGTTTTCTTTGATTTGTTGTGTTACATCTCTATGCGCAACTTTATCCTCACATTATACTCATTATAAGGGATTTATCCTTGGAGAATTCTCTTATTCTCCCCTTTCTCATCAAAGGATCTGTAATCTCTTTCTTGTAGAAATAACATGACATCATTTCATCCCTTTCATTTATTTCTCTATAAATATGCATTATTTATGATATGATCTTCTCTATGGGTATGCAATACTTTATTTCATGCACGACACAATTATTGCTACTTAACAATGTCTTTCCATGGCTTGGATTTTAATGTTTGTTGTTTAATAATAATCTATAGTTTACATCATACCTGGTATATTTTCTAGCATATTATTTAATTTTGAATTGCATATCCTATGATATTTCTTGCCTTCTTTTTCTCTACGGTTGCATTATTCTATGATACATCTTATTTTGGTATAGGTTGTTTTATTTTTTGCTTGACTAGATTATACTTGCTTCTTACAATTCATCTTTATATCTTCACAAGATTTTGTTATATAATCCACCATAGACTTTTCTTTCTTTCTTTATACTTAGGGGACAAGGTTTCTTGTACATTCTTTATCTATCTTTTTCTAGGGATAAAATTTCTTTAGTACAATGACATTTATTTATCATGTGACATTCTTTTCCTATAAGAAATTTTTCTTGATTACGAATCTCTCTTATATACAAGAGGTTCATGTATTTGATCATCACTTCTTCTTTACTGGAAACACCATGTTCATTATAAAAATATTTCCTAATTTTATGTTCAAATTTTTTCAACCTTCATCCAAGGATCCCTATTCTACCTAGACACAAGGGGCAAAATAAGTGAATTACTGTTCTTCTTCCCTTATTTTGTCTTGAAGATTTCATATTTGTTCAACCACTCCTCTTGAAGGTAGATGTCTTGCTAAAAAACTCTCTTCCTTTCAAGGGTCTCTTCTCATAAGTGACATATCCTTTCATAATTATCTATTTTCTTAGCCTAAAAGATTCAACTCTCTTCACTAACTCTATGAAATATATTACCTCTTAAACAATATATCCTTGTTGCTAGAAGTGGTTATCCTTGACTCTCTTCCTTATGATATTGATGGGTAACTACGGAGGAAGGATTACATACATCCTCCTTGTACTATAGTTTACTATTTATGCACTTTTTTTATTTACATTGTAGAATGCCACTCTCTAAGAGGTATCAATGACACTTCTCCATCCTATGAAAACATATTTACATCTTTCTTTTATGTGCCACTCCCTAATGGGGTTTAGTGATAATTCTCCATTCTAGAGAAATATATACACATTATCTCTATAGATAACAAACCCTTGTCTACCCACAAATAGAACTAACATATTTACACTGTGGTGATAATAAGAAATTGATCCTAGGGTGGACATACATACCCACAGGCATGCAAAAGCCACCAACTGGTGCACATGGTTGGTTACCTGGCACACAAACCTGCTAGACCAATTGATGTTACCTTTTTATTTTTTTCTTGTGATTCATAGTAAGGAACACAAACTTTACTAGGAAATATAGTCACTCCCTCTCCTTCTCTCTCCCTCTCTCTGTCTTTATGCTTTCATGTTAGCATGATAGAATCATGAGGGGTGTAGTCCTTTGTGGCACTCTTTCCCTTCATAAATGATATCTTATAATTTATAATAACCTTCCAAATGTGATATTGGTGGGCGAGACATTTCCTTAGCTAAGGTATCTCTCACTAATTGATTTCAATTTTAGTACTAACCCCTTTGCTATCTTTTGATTTTGTTTTTCTTTTCTTTTCTTTCTTTTACTTTGTTTCCATGCTCTTATGCATGGGAATTGAATTATGATCCTAGTATTGGTGGATTATGTCCTTAAATTTAGTGATGTTCTATCTCGTTGTGACATTGTCTCCTCATCTCTTCTTCTTCTTCCTTTACTAAGAGTATGACTTGCCTCATACTCCTGCTAAAGTGAGGGATAAATGTACCGTATTAAAATGGAAGCACTTCATTATGAGATCTTTTATCCCCCCCCTCTCTGTCACACACACACATTCCAAGTTTGGCTCTCACATGGTCATTTGGGTGTTATTTCATCACCTTTTTTTTTATCATATCTTCCAACAACTTCATTATTTTTTGGATCTTTCTACACTTTCTCTGAGACCTTAGGGACCTCTATTTTAGGGCTTCCTCAATAATAGGTCACCCTAGGTCAACCTATTACATAAGAGGTTGACCCAAGTTGATCTCTTCCTTGAGGAATTTTAATTGTGGGGCCCAAAGTGTCTTGGGTTTTTAAATTGTTTAATCTCACTCCCAAGTTGGCCTACTTTATTTTTTAATCCTAAAAAGTAGTATATAAGGAGGCTTGAGCATTTATTCCATCCATTCAAACACTTTTTTTTTTTAAAGAGGGGTAAACGCTTTGACCTGGAGCTATGAACCAGTGAGGCCACAAATAGGGGACCTCAACCCCATGAGATTTGAACCTTGATGGCAAGGATAAAAACACAACAACTTAACCATCACAACATGTCACTATTGGCATCCATTCAAACACATGATCATGTTAGAAATATAGGTTTGGTTAGCACTTGTATATACTATTTATGTCTTATATTGATGACACATTTTGTCATTGATGATAACATATATTTATGTGATCATGTTAGATAAAGATAGTGTATATCATAGGGTGATTGTTAGCACAGTAAAGCTGGAATGTAATATGTTAAGCTATGTGAGAATACACTTGTGTAGAAGGATGAGTATAAATATCATATCTATGTTTATTGGATCTTAGGTTGAGTTCTAGGTGAGTTACACTTCATTTGGTGATGACTGGCAACATACCATTGTACAAGAAATAATATCAAAAAAAGATGGTAGCATAATTATTGTATCCTATTAGTGAGGTGGAATTGACATCAGTGAGCTTTGGTCATGGTAGAATACTTGTTCATGAGTTTATGTTTATAATAGAAATGCTTAGAGATGTTAGAATTAGAGAGACATAAATAATAATTACATGAAACTATAACCAATATCAAAAAAGTAATAAAACACATATAAGAGAACACAAGACACAAAATTTAATGTGGTTCAACCAATCCCTATGCTACGTCCACCAAACAAAACTTGCAATATTATTATGCAGTGATTTAACCTGATTACAATCTATAATCCCGTGCAATTGACTATCACCATAAGAAGATCCTAAATTTCAAATTTTTTCTCCTACAAAATTAAGACTCAATTTCCCCTTGACCCCTAGCATGAGGGTGTTGCTACCAAACCCCCATAGGAAAAATTAGGGGAAAATTGTACAAAAAAAAGTGGGAAAAAACTAACCTAAGAGTCTAATTAAGATCTACATAACAACAATTTCCCTCTTGAAGACTGATTAGACTCTATAACAACAATCTCCCACTTGGAGGCTAATCATAACATTGATAAACTTGTAGCTCCCACTGGAATGTAAGGCCACCCTAGACTATATTGCTCTTTTATTTTATTTAGTCTAGAAGACCAACCGAAGCTGAAGAGGCATTCAAATTTTCCCTTGCCACTGCCTGGGTAAACATATATGTTGGATTATCATATGTATGTATCTTTTCTATCTTTAATTATCCATCATCTAAAACTAACTAAATAAAATGGTACCACAACTATATGTATTTTATCTTTGAATATAGAGAATAATTCTTGACAAGTGAATGCCACTCTAGCAATTTGTATATAGATGATTTTTCATCTGTGGGTATCCCAATTCTTTCATGAAAAATTGAAACCATATCATCTCCTTGGCTACCTCTATAGAAACAACATACTATTGTTGACATTACAGTCAAGTTTGTTTATTAGTGACACACACACTTATTCAAATGATTAGTAGCTACCGAGCTTATTGTACACTTAACTGTGTTAACCAAGTAATTTAGGCTCTACCAAGTTCTACAGTTGCTACCAAATTCCAAGAATAACATTTAGTTCGCATCGAGTAGTAATCAAGTGATTTAGTTTATATGTTGAGTTTCTCAGTGTTCATTGAGTCACCAGTGCAGACCAAGTTTAGACCACTTGGAAGTGATTAGTATGAGCCGAGCTTCTATTTCTATCGAGTGCATGACAATGCCAAGCATTGACAATGGTTGTCAAGTGTTAGAAGCTCACCGAGTTTGTCTTTAGAACCTGAGTACCTACAGTTGGGTCGACTTTGTGTATTTTGGTGAAACTTGTATTGTAGCTGACTTTGTTTAATTGTAAATTGGATTGTTATATATGTAATTTATTGTACTACATCCAATGATATATAAATACAATGGTACAAAGATAAAAAAGAGCAGAAGTGTGAGGTAAAAAGGCTATAGCAATATAAGGAGCAATAAAGATTTAGCTATCCCAAAAAGGTGATCATTACACTGAAAGGAATATCACTTTAGAAAATCAAGTTGTAGATCAGAGATTAGCCATTGGTTCATCCTAATAGGTGGAACAGTTAAATCCTTTCATAAGGTAGACTCAATAGTCTTTTGTAAATCTCTTTACCGAGTGCATACTTCATTATATGTTTGTAAATCATTTTGCAAGGTGAACCTAGCAGTCCTTATTTCTCCTAATAGGGTAGATCATCAGAAGTGATCATTGTAAGCCTTAACAAGCCAATTTTATACTGCAATACTAAAGCTCATGGGTATCATCCCCACCCCAGTTTTACTTTCTATTTGGAAGGTTTCTAGGTCACCATATTGTGTGTCAAAGTGTTATGAATGTTTTAATGCTTTCAATTTTTCATGCATGCAATTAGATCAGAATACATATGAAGGATTAATTGGTGAATTAAGATTAAGTTTTACTAGTTACTGATTCACCCCTCCCCTCTCAGTAACTTAGCCTATCTTATATTTCCAACAACTATACCTCTATAGTGGATAAAACATTCACCTTCTGTTACTGATAAATTGAAATAATTGTTATCCCACCAATAGTAAATACATATCATATAGTACTTCTCCTGGTATCTAGATCCCCTACCAAATTTGACTCATAGCCTTTTTAATTGGTAGTAGAGTCCAAAATATGTAAACATTTACTAGATATACCTCTAAAATATCTCAGAATCCATTTGATTGCATTTCAATGCTCAATCCAAAGATGAATCATATACTTGATAAAAACTCCCACAACATGTGCAATATCTGGTCTAGTACACAACATGACATACATTAAACTACTTACAACTGAAGCATAATGTACTTTGGAAATTCTATCCTCCTCTTCCTATGTCTTTAGATACATCCCCTTTATTAATTTCAAATTACTAGGGAAAATTGTGTTGACAACTTTGACATTATCTATGTAGAAACACTACAACACCTTAATATAATTAGCCTGAGATAGAGTTAATTTTCAGTTCTTCCTATCTCTACAAATTTTCATACTAAGGACTTGTTTTTTTGCCCCAAAATCCTTCATAGAAAATGAATATGCTAATTGTTATTTCAATCCCTTGATGTGGTCTGTATTAGACCCAATTCATATAATCAACATATAAACATAAAATAATGTAGCTAACATAATCCAACCTCCTAAACTAAACACAATGATTTGAATGACATTGAGTGTATCCATGCTCATTGATAAAACTATCAAATTTAATTTAGCATTGCCGAGATGCTTTCTTCAGTCCATATTATTGTTTTTGCAATCTACACTAAATTTTGTATATATTTCTTCATTCAAATCACCACGAAGAAAATCATTTTTAACATCAAGTTGTTCCAAATGAAAATATTCAACAACCACAATACTTAAATTGTATGAATATAAGTCATTTTAACAACTAGAGAAAAGATTTCATCAAAATCAATGTTTTTTCTTTTTCTTTTTCTTGTGCAAATCCTTTCATAACTAACCCTACTTTAAATATTATCTTATCACCATCCTCTTCTTTTTTATGGTAATTTGGCTAAGGTTGATATTGGATGTTGTCATCGTGACAACATATCTTTAGTATAAAGAAGGTACACCTTGAAGATCAAGTTGTGGCACTCATACTTAGAAAATTGTCTAAGTATCACTCGATTTATTTGGCAGAATAGGTAGAGTTTTGCTTGGAAAGTTTCACAAAATCTTTATTGGCATGCGTGCACTTCAGGGAAGGAAGTACATATTACTATGATGATGTATGCCATAGCACAAGTCATTACATAATGAGTTATGGCCAAATTACTAGTTATGATAGTATACATGCAAAATAGAGCATGTCAAGGAATCATATATTTCGGGTTAAGGAATTATTTTTTTTACCAAAATAATTACTTAAATAATTAGGGATGAAACCCTGGATGCTCACACCCAAGAAGGAAAGAGTTAGTAATATATTTTGTAAAGTGTGCAAAAGGTTGAAAGATGACTAGACATGAATATTATAATTGTAAAGGTAAATAAGAAGATTGTAATATATCAAGTTTAGATAAGTTGTGAAGAGTGATATGATAATGTTTTGAGATGTAAATTTTGACGTATGATCAAAGATATGCGAGTTTTGTGATGAGAAGCTACAACTATATCATAGATTTTTTTATAACTATATCTTTGTATCAAGAAACTTCATTGTATATCACATGTTTGGGAAGTGGACTATTCTTGCATACATTTTGTATTTGTATATAACAACTCCTAATAGGTTTGAGGCTTCTAATAAGGCCTAAGTCCTCTAACAAGGATCAAGACACTATACGGATGTAATAGACTCCTAATAGGGTCAATATCTTTCACAAAATATTTTTGATTAGTGGATCATTTTGTAGGTGCCATCCTCACCGGGGTTTACCCTTGGCCATGGTTTCCCTAGTTAACAAAATATGGTTTTATGAGTTCTCTTATTGCATGGTTATGTTTATTGTTCAACATTATTAGTTTACTTTCATATGCAAGTTATAAGATAATTAATAATATCCAATTTTGGGCTAAAGTTTGTAGAATACCGATTCACCCCTCGCCTCTCAGTATTCCCTATTTCTAACAATTGGTATCAGAGTATAATTACTCAAAGGAGGCTTAACAACTTGATTAAGATCCCTATGGATATGGAACAATTACACAATAACCTAGACGAAGCTCTTGAGTAGATTGACATTCTCACTGAAGAAAGAGATAACTTGAAAGAAATATATGAAGATGCAAAAGACTACATTGGAAAGCTAAAAGACAAGATTGATCATCTTAAATCTAAGAAGGATCCTAAAGATCAAATCAAGGATAGTGATGAAGTTTCAAGATTGAAGAAAGAAAATGAGATCCTGAAACATGAACTAAAGATCACTGAACTGAATTTGAGCTTAAAGAAAGTTGATGTCAAAATTAGGTCAGATCTAAAAATTGAGAATCCAAATCTAAGATCCCATCTTACAAAGGTTACATTTGAACTTGAGAAGTACAAAACTATTGTGAAAGGAGAACTAACCCAGACTAGGCAACAATTAGAGAAGTTGTATTCCATTAGTGATAAAATTGATGAGCAAATATAGTTTCAGAGACCTTCTTATGATAAGACTCATCTTGGATATTTTATTGGAGAAAAATCAACTAATAAATCTAAAGCCAAAAAGGAACCTAGTCTTGAAATTCATCAACCTATGCAAGAAAAAGAAGATTTGAACAAAGTTGAGCCAAATTAGTTGGATAATACACCCAAGGTGATTCAACAAGTTGATCAACCTAAACAAATTGATGGACCTAAGCAACCTGAGCAATTTTAATCACCCAAGGAAGTGAGGTATGAATTCAAAGGTAGATGCTTTGCATGTAATGATATTGGTCATATGAAAAGGGAATGCACATGAAAGCCATTTAAAAATATTATTGATTTTTATTGTTATAATTGTCATGGTTTTGGTTATAGAGTAGTTAATTGTAAGAAACCTAAATTTGATAGTAACAGTAGCAATAGTAGAATGTTTAGAGGTACTAACCCTATAGGAGAAAAAAGGAGATCTAATGAAGGAACTAATAGAGCAAGGAACAACATTGTATGTCACAAGTGTAACAAATTTGGACAAACAACTAGAAACTGCAAAGCACCTGTAAACTAGACTGGACCTAGATTTGGAAACAATGCACCAGTATGTCACTTGTGTAACAAATTTGGACATATAGCAAGATTTTGTATAATGGATATGAGGAACATTAATAGGAATCTGAATTTTATAAGGAATATGAACAAGAATGCTAGAAGAACAGATTGCGGCAATGATAGTCAGAAGGGGAGCTTAAAAGAACATGTAGAGGAATTCAAAGATATATTTCATGTCAAAGCCAAAGATCCATCTAGTTCACATGTATAATTTGAAGAACGGTCATTTCAAGCACCTAAAGGAAGATTAATGTCAATAATTGTATTTGATTCATCCTATTTGAATTAAGTACTTTAGATAAGAGACCAAGCATCATAAAGGTAAAAGTGATGATAGAGAATGAGTTAAGGTTTACATAGTTAGTATGAGGTACAACATGATGATGTGAAGTTTTAGTTAAGAGTGAAAATGATTTGGAGATTATATGTGAGTACACAAAAGAAATTGAGTTGCTTGGTAACTAGAAACAACTTTTTGATGATTGTCTATTTACATAATGAATGCATCGGTAAATTGGATGTAATTTAAGGTTGGAATTAGATTGATTGAGAACCATTTGAGCATGCAAGAGTTAAGGAATTTATTTGGAAAAATTTAAGGAAAATTTGAAAGAGTTTTCAAGTGCGGGTAGAAGAAACCCTAGTTCTACGAAGTTGAGGTATTTAACAAATTTTTAAAGCTTTACCTGTGAATTTGAATTCAAAATTTGAGATAAAAATGGATAGGAGTTTGATTCACAATGTTGAAGTTGAGGCTAAACCTAAGATCAAGATAAACTCCATCAAACCTTTAGAAGAAGACCCTATGATAGTGTCTTCTGTTATTTCATATGGAGTATTACATTTGGAGAATGTAGAAAGCTATTTGAAAAGAAATTTTTATATAATAGGTGAGGGAAGAATATCAAAGGAATTTGAACACATCTACAACCAAGATATGAGATTTAAGAATGGTTATTAATACCTAAAGCATAATGAAGTGATTAAGATCCTATTTTCACACAACTTTGACAATGAGGATTGAGAAAAGGTCATATTGAGTAGCATTCATGATGGGAAATTCTAGTTAGGAGGTAATGTGGTAGAGATATTAGCTAACCTAATTCAAGAGTTGACTACTCTATGCAATGAAGGATCAATCCCAACCAATGAAAATAATGTTAAAAAACTTATGATTGAAAACACCAAGTTTGAGTACAACGGGAGAGGCATTGTGATAAGCAAAATAAAACAACATGATGTGAGATTTATATGTAAAATTATGGCATCCAATATATGTGCTAGTTCCAGAGAGGATGGCATGGCAACATGATTGATTCATGCAGTCTACAAAATGTGCGTGGAAAGATTTAAGGTCAATATGTAACACCCTGCCATGCGACCCAAAAGAAGTTAACCTAAAGTTTTACTAAGTTTGTCAATTTTTTTTTTTAAAGTTAAAGATAATAACTTAACAACAACAATTATAACATAGCAAAAGCAATTAACATTCACATAAACATATACCGTAAAATAGATTACAATTCTTAAGGGTCCCATGATGTTGAATCACATTTAAGTTTAATTAATAATAAATATAATATATAATAAATCCACATCAAATAATAATATACCAGTATGAATCCATACAATTATATATGATGCCACTTGGCTATAAATAGAATGCACAATCATCCACTGTACAGGTCACAGGGTATGAAAGGCTGAAATAATATACATCATGAAATAAATTACATCATGAAATAAATTACATCATCTCTTAAGATCTTATGAAATCAAATATAATACAATAGTACAACCATCCATCATAGAAATACAAGAACATATAGAAAGGAACATCTACAAAAACACATCCAGCAGCGACATCTGACGATCAGATCTCAATGGTCTACGAAAAAGCACTAACCCCCGACCTCGTGGAACCCAAAAAGGTCCACTCCCACTGCGTTGAGGAGATAGTCTCAAGTCCCAAACATGATTACAAACTCAAAAATCAAATCCAACATCTAGGTTCAAGGAATCACTTGAAAGAAATCTAACTCAAAGGTACCAAAGCACAAGTATCAACTAATCCCAAAGGAAACAATGACATGTAGAAAACCTACTATGCAAGTGGGCAAGTGTCATCACATGAATCAATGCTAGAGTTACCTTGGAAGTCTATGTGGGACTAGTATCCTTTCGTACTGACAAGGCATACTAACCATGCATGGTCATAACCAAACATTCTCTCTACTTCCATCCTAGTCTGTACTAGCACTCAAGGCATGGGCGAGAACATACAAAGACTCTTATTAGGTTCATTTTATTCCCATTTAGTGTAATTTTTTCACTTATTAAACAACTTACAATGGGTTACCCTGGCATGCACTTTGGGCTTTGGCCTCGATTTCAAGCCACTTCCCGACATGACATATAGATAACATAGCCTAAGCTTAGTAAAATCAAAAGATCACAAAAGATCACATCCCATACATCAGTTCTTAAACAAGCAACTGACAAGTATTGAGAAAAAACACTATTCATAATCATAGATTCCACCAATACGATCATCCTAATAGGATTGATCCCAAAATCAAGTATACATAAACAAATCCATGTCATAACATGACATCACCATGAACAAATCATACAAACACCTCAGTCCTATAAAAGCGATTGGAAAGCAATCCAAATACAACTGATCGAAGACTCAAATGTTATATCAGATAGGTCACACCATTCACCTCAGTTTCACACAAGAATAGTGGAAAACAATAACAATCAATGCATCCAAACATCTCATAGAGAATACTAGACACATTACCATGGTTGAGTATAAAAGGTCAAAATCAAAACATCATCATGACATCACAAAATAGAACTCCCAAGCCTCTGGTAAACATCTTGACTAGCCAAAGTTAAGTCAAGCCTGAAAACCCCAACGCTAGTAAATCACACATCACATAAAGTGCATACAAAAGTGAATTTCATAATTCATTAGGTTTTGAAAACCCTAAAGTTCAATATTTACTAAAAGTTTTTAGATTAAATCACAAACAATTCTATAATGGAAATCAATTCTCTTAAACAAGAGTTTCAACCTAGAGAACTTTTGAAAACAAAAACACAATAGACACGAAGAAGAATGAAATTTGAATAACGATCAACTACTGCACAAACCCACGAGATCCTACCTAGATCTAATACTAAAACAATGAATGCACAAACACTCAAGAATCTTCCTTTTCCTTCAAAAACCCTCTTTTCAGAAATTGGATCCTCCAAACCTGTGTATCTAGAAATGAACTGTAATTTCCTTAATAAAGAGTTATTCCCCCAAATCAAGGCTTTGATCATGCAATCATGCGAAAATTCTTTGTCTTTAATTACTATATTTTAATTTTCATGCACACACTTTATGCAATTTAATTAAAATAAACTTTATTAAATTAAAGCTTTCTCTCCCTTATTAAATCATGCAACATTTTTAATATAATATTTATTAATTTAACTAATAATATTATTTAGAGTTTATTAAAAATAAAACTCCTAAATAAATTATTATTAAATTAAATAAATATAAATACGCCTAAATTAGAACTTTAATCAAATATTTTAAATTTAATTCTTTCATGCACATTTAAATAACTTTTTAATTAAAATATTCTTTTATATTTTCTTTTCCTCTACTTATTAATTAGTGTAAACACTATTTAAAGCATAGTTTATTATTTAAATTAATAAGAATAATTAAAGCTCATTATTTAATTGCAACTCTAATTTAATAATTATTAATTAAATAATCATAATAAAACAATATTAAATCTTTAATCTTTTAATATTTTAATTCTATTTTTATCTAACTTCTTAAATTAGGCTTTTAAAATAAATATTTTAAACTAAAGCACGTATTTAATTAATTTCTAATTAATTAAATAACATCATATTCTAATCTTTCTTTAAACAATTTTCTAAATTTAGACCTCTAATTTAGACTTCTAAATTTAGACTTTTTATTTAAAGCATAAATTTAATTAGTTTTTAATTAATCAAATATTCACATATTTTCTTTTTAATCAAATAATATTTATTACTCAACTAATAATATTATTTAGAGTTATTATTAAAATAAACCTATTAAATAATAATAATTAAATTAAATAAATATAAATATGCTAAAACTAGAACTTTAATTTAATCTTTTAAATTTAATTCTTTTATTTAATTCTTTTTTTAATTAATTAAATATAATTAAATATTAAATTTTCTATATCTAATTTTCATGCAACAACTTTATGTAATTTAAATTAAAATATCTTTATTAAATTAATTTTTTTTCTCACTTTAATTAATCATGAGACATTTTTAATATCATATTTATTAATTTAACTAATAATATTATTTAGAGTTTATTAATTAAAAAAATCTTGAATAAATTATTATTAAATTAAATAATTATAATATGCTAAAATTAGAACTATAACTTTATCTTTAAATTTAATTCTTTTATTTAATTAATTCACGAGACATTTTTAATAATATATTTATTAACTTAATTAATAACATTATTTAGAGTTTATTATTAAAATAAAACTCCTAAATAATTATCATTAAATTAAATAAATATAAATACATCAAAAATAGATCTTTAATAAAATCTTTAAATTTAATTAATTTCTCAATTAATTAAATATAATTAAATATCAAATTTCTTTATAAAATTTCCATTAAATTAAATCATTAAATTATCTTTTAATTTGATTTAATCATAACAGAAAATCACCACATACCATCAAAACCAAAAATGACAACTCAACTGAAGGCAAAAAACATAATCAAACTCCAGGGTAAAAATCACGAATTCATGTCACTTGATGAATTCATATGGGTAAACTAACTCAAATACTTGTCCTATTTTCTAAGACAATTGGCTTAGGGTTTAGGATTTGGACTCAAGAGTTATCTCCCCACTTATACCATTGAAATATTGTGATAGGGTATGCTCATCCTAGCAATTCAGGGAAGTCGATACCCAATACCTGCAATCTACATAAAATCCATGCATGTACAAACATAATATTCTAAATTAAACAGGCAATGATAGGAAGTAGTTCATCATGTAGATCCCAACTAGCAGGTGACTACGACTCCCTTCCTCAACCACATCAGAAACGTCAAACATAAAGAAAACATATATGCACACCTAACACATGAAAGTATGGGTTAAGTATCCCTAGAAATCACATAAAAATTATTTTTCTAACTAACATCATTCAATAAGTGAAATATCTGACACTAAGTACCTCAACATATATATATAAACTAAATATGAAATACAACTAATCAATTTTGGTAATCTAGCACCGCTAATCATAAAACATAATAATAGAACAAGCCTAAAAGAATCTAGTCAAAACAAATCAGAAAAGTCAAGCAGGGGTAGGCATTACACAATATATGTGAAATCTTGAGAGCATGATTAATAGAAACCTTGGAAAGGACAAAGAGAGTAAAGAATAGTCAATTCAAATTTAGATCATTGATCATTTATATATATATTTCATTTGAATAATACATTCCCATTCCTATTTGTGATGAAACTGATTAACAATGACAAGAGCACAAATGAGAAGATAACTAATGTATATATAAGGCATCTAGTTGATAAGATTGACAACAATACAGATCTTATTGTGAAATCATTCCAAGAAGAGATGAGACAAAGATATAGAATCCCACCTTCACTTGTGAGGAAATTCAAGAATATGTTCATGGTTGATATTGATTCTACCTACATAGAACTAGTTGAACCAAGAATGACTTATGTTGAACCACTTGGATATGAGGTTATTAAGGAGCAAGTAGAGGGATATGTAGAAGTAATCCTAAAATCAACTAGAGATGATGAGTTCGATAGGCTTGGAACCTATGAAGATATTATGCAAACAACTACTCAAGCTCATCTTAAGAAATATTCAAAGAAGAAGGTGTTAGCATGAATGTTGATGCTATGGGGGAGCATTGTAGAACATTGATATGATGTATTCATGATTGTATTTTTCATTGATGACAACATAGTAATAAGTTTGTAAAGACTGATAGAGCAGTAGGCTGTGATTTTTGTATTAAGAACAATATATTACTTATCAATTAATGCATAGTTTCTAGCGCATACTATAGTATGTCTTTGTTACAAGGGTAAGTGCATAAAAGCTAATTTGATAGTGTATAGAAGATATGATTGATCTATAGAGAATGATATGGAAATAGAGTATTAAGAAAGTAGTTCCTATTGTGTGATTGCTGTAGTTCATCACAAATGTAGCAAAAGGTTGTGCAGTTAACTGGAGACAGTATACTGGTCGTTGATGACATCAGAGAGTGCACATGTACGAAAGTCACACATGTGAAAGTTTTTTTATAATTATGAGTTAATAACATTAATTAAATGTGTATTCATTTAATTAACATATTATAATTAAGTGGGAAGCTGACTCAAGGATTTATTATTGAGCATGGTATAAAGGAAAGATGTTTTCTATGTTTAACATATAGAGAGTAGATAAGACTTGGAAATTATTGAGCAACAAAGGGCTATAGAAGTAGAGTGACTTACCAATGCATGCAAGTGACCTTAAGGGTTATTGTTACTGAGTACAAAGTTCTAGATCTAATTGCATGGTTTGAAGGAGAAGAAGTCTGACGTACTGGATAGAGAAAGAAGTAAAAGTTTGTTTCACATATATTATTCTGAAAGGAATAGTACCGAGGTTAATTGGATAGTAGATTCATTGATTTCATCTTGAAGCTGTTTGGACAATGGGTTTAATTGTCTTCCACAAATCTTAATAGGGTTGGCACAACTCCTAACAAGGTTGGAATCTCATAATAGGGATTCAAAGTCTCCTAATAGGGACTCTTTGTACTAAATGTTGCAATAGACTCCTAACAGGGTTCATCCTCTAACAAGGAATATTTATATTAGTACATCATCTTGTGGGCATCATTCCCATCGAGGTTTTCCCTTTGATCAAGGGTTTCCCTTGTCAACATATCTGGTATAATTGTTTATGTGCATCTTTATGGTTGTTGTTTACTTTGGTTGAATGGTTAAGTAAACAACAATACCATATGCCACAGTTTCTCAAGTACAACCAATTTTTGTATGACCAGTACTGAAGGATAAAAGTGAAGAGGAGATTAGTATAAAAAAATTAGAAATTGCAACCCCTCCCTGCACTAGAAGATCAACTAGATTGACTGAAGTAAAACAAGAATTAGATTAGCCACAACCTAAGAAAAGGACTAAGTAGATGGCTAGTGGTCCTGGTAAGAGAAGAAAAACCTTACAAGTAAATGAATCTAATGAAGAAGAGTCAGATGAGATAGAGGACAAGCCTATTGAGAAGGTTGAAGAAGAAGAAAATAATTCTTTGGGTAAGAAACCTTGGAAACCTAGAGTAGAAAATAGAAAATCACTGACAATAGAAATTTTGTACAATTGAATAAGTATTATAATTTTTACAGCAATATGCATAGATTTCAACTAGAGAATGTTGTAGTTAGGAACATGATCCTAGCAAATAAAATATTTGAGGATATACATAAGGATATTCCATAGGACTTGTACAATAGAAAAATTAACAAAAGATGAAGAGTAGTAGAGGGGATAAGAAAATTAGAGAAAATATGACCAACATTTTTTGCAAGGTTAAGAATGATGATGATGTAGATAGAATAATGAAACATATTGAACCTTTGTTGAGAAATAAAATGAGATAAATTTTGTTAATGGTTTCAACTATGAAGAGCTAAATAAAGATTCTAAATCAGAAATTGTAACATTGATGACATCTACACCCAACATTTCACAACCCAGTAGAGCTTTAGGGGGAGCAATCCCTATGATAGAAGTAAATAAAACACCACCAAAGTCCACAACAACAAAGAAGACATCGAAGTCTATAACAGTAGTAGCATTGATGAAAAAGTCAACTACGCAAGTATCCATTGGTACCGAGATCATGCAAGTGGACAATACAAGGACTACTTGAGATATTTTAGAAGATCCATTCAAATACTATGGTACTAATGTTGGAAATTTGGTGAGTTAAAAAAACTTCGAGAATGAAGAAGAAGAAGAAGAAAAAAGAAGAAGAAGGAAGAATAAAATAA